>CM053514.1:45056545-45656545 GCA_028627145.1 Eidolon dupreanum | reverse complement strand
GTTTTTCCTGACTACCCAATCTAACTAGGTCACTTCTTCCTGTTTTTCTCCATTTTGGGGCCCTATTATTTCCTTCATGTTTCTTATCACAATATATAATTCTATGTTTAGTACTGTAATTCACTAAGCTTCAGGAGGACAAGTGCTATTTTATTCAGCATCTAGTACAGGGCCTTGTATTCAATGAATATTTGTTACATGACTGAATCATTTAACCCAGTGTAGGTCAGAGTGAGCAGGAATGTGATACTGACTCAGAAATTGCCAATGGAGTCAGTTCACTGGGCAAATCTCACACTGCCTTGATCTTGGAGAGACCACTCTGAACATACTATCTAGGGTCCAGTGGGCTGGGCTGGGTGCACTTGAAGATCACAGGTCTTTAGCACCTGTGGCTTGACAGGACAAGGCAGAAACAGATAGGAACTAATAATGTCAGGGCTCTCACATACTCTGTGGCCTTTTTCACTGGGGAGCTGGACAAGTAACTGAAAGTCCATAAAATTAAATCATTATAAGATTAAGGCACTTGAAGGATATTAAATAATATCTGGAAATATATCACACTTACCTACATGTTAGGTAGGGGAGGGGCAGGAACAACTATGTAATCCCCATTTAGTCACTTTATGACCTCTGTGCCTTGTGTATCATTAAAGTTATCATACTGTATTTCAGGGTGATGCACTCAATCAGAGTATATATATGTGGAATATTTAGAAGGTACAATTATTACCACTACCACTTCTATTCTTACTATCAGGCACTCCATATAAAATTGCTGGCTAAATTGTAGGTAAAAAGCAGTTTACCTGTTGTTTTCATTGAATAGATGAGTAAAAAGTTTACTAAAACAATGTTCTGAGGCAGGCCCTATTATAACATCCAGTTGACAGATGAAGACACTGAAACACATAGAAGTTAGGTCATTTGTCCAAGTTCATACAGCCAGAAAGTAGCAGATACTAACTGTAAATCTGGGTTAAAGGTGAGTGATCTCAATATTACAGGTAAACTTACAACCATTCCACATCCCATACATTTCTTGAACTTTATTAAATTTCTTCAAAAAACACAAATGTATCCACAACTACCAAAAGGTGGGTATGAAATATATACTTTATTTTTATTGTTAGAAAGCATACAAACTAAGAAAGTTTAAAAAAAATAAACATTTTAACTTTAAGAAAATATTAAAAGTACAGCAAATTATAATAAAAATAGAAATCACCTCTAGTCGTTAACCACTATTACTATTTTAGTATATTTCCTATAAGATTTTTTTCTATGTATATATTTGCATAGATTATTTGAGGTCACATCATTTTATGTATTTAGCTTTTTATATTTCAATATTTTAACCTTATGTCATATCACTAATATTTTCTCACAGAGTAATTGTTCATTCACAATCTGATTTCTAGTAAGTTTTTAATATTTGATTATATAGATATATGTTAATTTGACCATTTCTTTATTGTCACATATTTAAATTATTTCTGATTATTTTTAGGTGTGTTTTTTTCTAAATAGTACAGCGTTATTATGAGCGGAATTTTGTCCTCTACATAATATGCTGAAATCCTAACCCCTAGTATCTGTGAATGTTACCTCACTTCGAAATAGGGTCTTTGCAAATATAATCGAATTAAGATGAAGCCATACTGGAGTAGGGTTAGCCCTAAATCTAATGACTGGATGTTTATAAGGAGTGAGAGATTTAGAAGCAGAGTCACTCACACAGGGGGAAGATGGCATGTGCAGATGGAAGAAGCAGGATTGGAGTGGTGCAATTACAAGGGAAGGAATGCCAAGGATTTCAGGCAACCAGGAGCTGGAAAGAGGCTAGGAAAGATTCTTTCCTGCGAATGCTGACACCTTGCTGGCCTCCAGAACTGTGAGAGAATAAATTTCTGTTGTTTTAAATTACCCAGTTTGTGGCAATTTATTGCAGTAGCCCTAGGAAGCTAATGCAGTAGTAATATTTTGTTTTTTTTGACCAAATTTGAGAAAGATTTTTTTAGAAGTTTTTATTTGTTACTATCATTAATATATTTAGTATAACGTCTTTGACTTAATGTTTTTTTTATATGCTTCCTTGTATAAATTTTTTGGTCTTTTTAGTTATTATATCTTCTTCAGTGTTTTGAAACATGTTTTATTGCCTTTACAGTTTTCAAAACTATTCTTTGACATCGTTTTCTAATTGTCAGAAATAAGATTGAAAAAGCAATATTTAAATTGCCTAGATTTGAGCAAATTTAGGAGATGAGCAAATTTACTTTTCTGTTTTCTACTTTTAGCTCTTAAAATATAGCAGCAATAATACCTTACATTTACTGAGTAAGTACCATGATGCTGTGCTGTGCTTACATATACTAGCATATCTCCACTTTAAAGAGGAAACTGAAACACTAAGATACTGTGGAACTTGCTCAAGCTTACTAGGTAACCTGGGGGGAGCCATCACTCAAACAAAGGTCTTCCTATTCCTGGAGCCATGTTTTCCACTACTGTACTATAAGGACTTCCAAATAAATTCTGGGGTTTTAGGTATAATTAGAATATATTATAATGTTTTACATTAATTATATCATATTTTTAATAAAATTTTTAGACATTTTATTTTAGTATTAAAGTTACATTGGTTAATGGATTAATTGATTAATTAGCTAATTTCTACATTTATGTAGTCCATGATCAGAGACTTGATGGAGTTTAAGACATGTATCAAGTACTTGCAATTCTTTTTCTCTTTTAATCAAGTGCTTGCTCAGGTCAGAGGTGACTCCCATCTCAAGACTAAGACTAATTTTCAGTTATTTAGAAATAGGCCATATACTAGAAATTTCAGAATACCAAGCAACCAAGAAAGCAATCAAAGAATTACTTTTTATCTCTTTATTCTTTATTTAGTATTAACATGTTACATATTGGTTATCTGTTGCTATAAACAAATTATCACAACATTTAGTGACTTAAAACAATGATTTACTGTCTTAAAGTTTTTGTATCAGGAATCTGGGCATGGCTTCATCCAGTGCATCTGGTTCAAGGTCCTTCACCAGACTACAATTGACATGTTGCCTGTGGCTGTTTTGCTATATGAAGGCCCAACTAAGAGGGTGAAGCCTCTACTAAGAGGGTGGATACGTTGGCAGAGTTCATTTCCTCATAAATTATTGGACAGAGGGCCTCATTTTCTCACAGGCTCTTGGCTAGAGGCTTCTCTCAGTTCCTTGCCATATGGGCCTCTCAATTGAGCAGGCTATAACATGGCCGCAGGGCTACTCATGGTGATGGAGAGAATGAGAGTGCCAAAGACAGAACCAGTCTTTTGTAACGTAATATTGGAAGTATTCTGTTACCTCTGCAACATACTGTTTGCTATAAGATGATAACTAAATTAAATTCACACTCAGGAAGGAGGGGTTACATAACAGTAGGAATACCGGGAAATGGGATCATTGGAGGCCATCTTAGGGGCTACCTGCCACATTTTAGTTTTAACCCTCTGCTGATGAGATAACATTTAAATCACACTTCTGAGCAAATTTGGATTACCTGAGGTCTTTTAGAGGAAGCTGATCTGTGGGTTTAGATTGCTACTAGGCATATGCTTTTGGGGAAATGTTCTGCTTCCTCTTATCTGTTTTAGGTAGAAGGAAACACATGGACCCTTTAACCAATTTTCAGCAATAAACAAAACGTTCTTCCATTGTCATTTGATATTTAATATTGCAAAGGCTATTGCTAAGAGTGACCAAAATTTGTTGCTTTGCATCCCTGAACTTGGAGATTTTTTAAATTTAATTTTGTACTTTAAAAATGTTATCAGAATGTGCCTAGGCATGCATTTTTTTTTCATTGGTTTTCTGTGAACTATAAGCTGTCAACCTTTACAATCTGCTTAGACAGGACTTTCTTCATTGCAAGGAAATCTTTTCCTCTTATATCTTTGATTATTGCTACTTTTATTTCATGCTTTTTTTCCCCCCAGAAATACCTTTCAGCCTCAACTTGGTAACTCTTATTTCCTCTTCCTGTTTAGTACTTTTGTTTTTTTTTGGTTCCAAGAAAATTTCTATGTCCACCACCACATGATTGATTTGAGTTTTTCTGTCATTGATTCTACTGTTCCTTCAATGCACATATGAAAGATTTTAAATCTGACAATGTGGTTTTAGTGTCCTTACAATTCTTTTTTCATTTTATCATCACACTTTTAATTTCATCCATTTACCTTTTCACTGCTGTTTCCTTAAAATTATTTGTTCCTATTCATAGTTGCCTTGTCTTCTTGTCCTTTATTGAGGAAACCAAACATTTCCTTAAAATTCTTCTTAGTTCTTAAATAGATAATGTTCTGAAGAGTTTTATTCTTTCTTACCTCCTGAATGCTTTTATTCCCTTTCTTTTCCTGTAAATTATTTTCTTATATTTGGTTTTCTTTTTACTCATCTTCAAGAAAGGGTCCAGACTCAATATTTTTTAATAAATAAGACAGCTAGATTGTACTTTATATACCTTGAGACTGAATTACTTTCTTTTTTTTAAAATTAGATTTATTGGGGTAATATTGGTTAATAACATTATGTAAGTTGCAGATATACAATTTTATAATACATCATCTGTATATTGTATTATGTGCTTACCACCCAAAGTTTAGTCTCCTTTTGTCACCATATATTTAACCCTCTTTACTATCTTCATCCTTCCTCCATATTTTCCCTCTCTGATAACCACCATACTATTGTCTGTGTCTATGTTTGTTTGTTTGTTTTGTTTATTCATTTGTTGCTTTCTGTTTTATATCCCACGTCAGTGAAATCATATGGTTCTTGTCCTTTTCCACGTGACTTATTTAACTTAGCTTGATACTCTTAAGATCCAATCATGTTGTTACAAGTGATAATATTTCATCGTTTTTATGGCTGAGTAGTATTCCACTGTATATATGTACCACAGCTTCCTTATTCACTCATCTGTCAAAGGACACAGGTTGTTTCCAAGTCTTGGCTATTGTGAATGATGCTGCAATGAAGATAGGGTTGCATATATCTTTAGAAATAAGTGTTCTCAAAAATTTTAGGTAGATATCCAGAAAGGAGATTGCTGGGTCATATGGTAGCTCTATTCTTAAATTTTTGAGGAAACTCCATACTATTTCCCATAGTGGCTGTACCAATTTACATTCCCACCAGCATTATATGAGGATTCCTAGTTTCCCACAACCTCTCCAACACTTGTCTTGTTGTAATTGCCATTCTTACAGGTGTGAGGTTTTGATCTGTGGTTTTGATTTGTATTTCCTTAATAGCTAGTGAAGTTGAACATCTTCTCATATGTCTGTGGCCATTTGTGTGTTTTCTTGGAAAAATGTCTGTTCAAGTCCTCTGCCCATTTTTTAATTGGATTGTTTGTCTGTCGTTGTTGTTGAGTTACATTAATTATTTACATATTTTGGATATTAGCCCCTATTGATGCTATCATTTGCAAATATCTTCTCTCATTCTGTTGGGTGTCTTTGCATTTTGTTGATGGTTTCTTTTGCTGTGCAGAAGCTTTTTAGTTTGATATAGTCCCATTTATTTTTGTTTTTATTTCTCTTGCCTTTGGGGTCAAGTTCACAAAAACTCCTCTGGTGCACAGTTTAGTGCCTTTGTTTTCTTCTATGTGTTTTATTTTTTCAGGTTCTATATTTAAGGCTTTAATCCATTTTGAATTAATTTTTATGTATGGTATCAGATAGCAGTGTAATTTCATTCTTTTGCATTGGATTTTTAGTTTTCTGAACACTATTGAATATGCTCAGGATGGTAGATGACTCTTGAATAAACATTCCCAAGTATATTTAAAAAGCTGAATTCAATAAACCATCTCTTTTTTCCTCTCTTCCACTTCTACTTCATACCCTTTTAAGATTGTTTATGGTTTAAACCAAGAGTACCCAAGCCCCTGGCTGTGCAGATTGGTATCAGTCTGGTCCGTGGCCTGTTAGGAACCAGTATGCACAGCAGGAGATAAGCAGCGGGTGAGTGAGCAAGAGAGCAAGGCTTCATCTGTATGTGCAGCCTCTTCCCAGCAGTAGTATTGTTGCAGAAAAATCAGACTGGCGAGAGACCAAGCACCACTTGGAGAGTTGGAGAACTCACGTTTATTATGCCGGAGGTGCCAGAAGAGCTAGTGCTCGGAAGATCTGGACCCTGAGATCATGGGTAACCTTACTTTTATAGGGCTTATCTGTGCAGTTAAGTTGGCATGAGCCAATTGACTAATTTGTCCTCAGGCAGTTACAGAACAGAAGAGTTGCTATGGGCTACAGGCATGAGATTTTCAGACAGGAATTTAAGCAATACATCTGTTATCTAGACAGAGCATACAGAGGGGAGGGTGAATCTTCAGTTGATCTTGAGGTCACCCTGCCCTCTGGCCTATGTGGCATGCATGACTACAGAAGCAGAACAAAGAGCTGATTACAAAGTTAGCCATCTGAGTGGAAAATTCCTCTTCAGCATCACCACCTCAGCTGCACCTCAGATCATCAGGCATTAGATTTTCATATCCCTGGTGCCAAAAAGATTAGGGACTCCTGGTTTAAAGAAGAATAATCTGGGGGTTGCCCCATCAGCAGCATGAAGTCCTAATGCTGGCCCAGGTAAGCTATAAATCTCTGGGGAGACCATTTACCCCTTTGGGTGTCTCACTTTTAACCTCTGAAAAACAGGTCAATTGGTTCACTGGGTTGTTTCATATAATCTCTGTCTATTAAATAGAAGAGTGGTGGGTTTTTTTTTTTTTTCCACTGAATTCTGAAATTAGTTTCTGTGGAAATGATTTAGTTGTTACTAACAATATTATGGACTTTTGTGTGATACAGTAGTGAGTACGCATCAGCTATACTTGCTTTCCTACTGGAGACATATGCTGGAAAACACAACAATCACAAAAAATACCAAAAGAATATTTTGCTCACACAGGAAAAAATTTCAAGAGAATTAATCTTAAGTAATATATCACTGACTTTTCCTTGAAGGATTAATATCTCATAAACACTGAAAAGCATTGAGCTGATTTTTTTTAAAAAAATGATGTTAAACTAAGATACTAGTTACTTTAGCAGCAGGGAGATGGGTAGAGCACAGTAGGGAGTGAGAATTCACTTCTGAGAATGAAAAGCATAAGAAGAGCTCAGGCAAAAAAAAAAAAAAAATATATATATATATATTTTTTTTTTTTTTCTAATTGCAGTGCAACCCACAAGCTTGCATAGCCTATAATGAGAAATCTCCTTGTTAGCTGCCAAAATCTGCCATCCAATCTGTCTGCGAGTTGATTTTGTTATTACATTTTGATGTGTCCTTGACAAGCTTCAGCACACAAAAACTCAACACCTCCTCTTGAACCCCTCCAGTACAAGAAAGATCATGGGGGGCTGACAAAGGCCTGTGCTTGGCTCTTTTATTATTCACATAGCTGGAATGTTTATAAACAGAACACTGTAAGGAGAGCAAATGCTTAACCACATCAAGCAGCTCCCTGCCTTGCATGTCATTTAAATATCGACTCTATCTTGTCCTGCACTTTGTGCTTCACACAAAGACCCAAACTTAGGGCCTGAAATTTGCCCTTAGAGATTTAAAAATGAGGACAAACAACTCTGTTTTCTTTTGATAACTCCGATGTATTGTTTCACCATTTTGGGTCTGTAGAATCTGGTGTTTATGCAATCATTTTTAGATGTCACCCTGATCTCCTTGATCCTAGCAGTGGCATTAGGCCTCTCTCAGTCCCCTGACTTGTACTCACAGATATACTCTTGCACCCAGACTAAAGTGGGGAAAGTAGAAAGGATTCAATATTACTACTAATTTCATGAAATATATTATAAACCTCAGAAAAACTTAAGAGAAAGGCAATAAAAACAAACAATGACACAGTGCCTTTATGAATATCCTGTCTCTATCTTTTCCATTCACAGGTGTTAATGTGATATAAATGTTCTGGCTGAGTTTCATTCGAGAGGTGATAACCTGCTTCTCCGGAGTAAAATGTTGCTTTCAGCATCATTTCTTAACTACACTAATCTTCCTCAGTGTAAAGCAAAATTCTCTCCTATATTCTGGTCTGGACAAAGTATTAGTTTGCAAACTTGCCTATTGGTAACGCTGAATGTTAGGAAGAGATTGGTTACAAAGGCGAAGACACACTATGGTCCAGAATGTACTCTAACCCCAGGGTTGTGATTGTACTAATTTTGATGAATCAAGATGATTATAATATGACTATTGATTATTTTTGGTGGAGTTGATTGAGTGGGGGGAAGGTAAAATCATAAAGGTACAGTTTGCTATGATTATAAAAATACATGTGAGGAGATATATTTCATGAAATGCCTTTAACTGTGATGATAATTTTTTCTGAGACATCCAAAGGAGAATACTTTCAAATCCATATAAATGTTTAATTTCTTATATTCTCTTGTGCTATACTACTTTTAGACATTTTAAGCTGTAGGGTAAATACAACTTCCTGTTTCATTATATTTGCCAAAAATATATTGCTTTTGGAAAAATAAATTGACAAAGAATAGGCTGAATGGAGAAAGGGCGAGTCAAGAGAGTATTTGTGGAATGCTTTCTATACCATCACAGTCTCCTAATTGTTAGGTATTTTGCATAAGTTATAAAATTTAATATAGTAATCAGAACATAGATCTCTTTAAGATAAGAATTATTGCCATTTCCCAGATAGCAAAAGGATAAAGAAAGATTAAGTAACATTCTCAAAACCACACAGCTAGTAAATTAAAATCTAGGTGGTCTGACGCCAAAACCATGCTTCTCACAGCATTTTTCTTTTTTTAAAGAGACAAGATGTCTGAACACATAGATTTGACCTTGAACACCCCAAAGGGACATTTAAAATTTGCCTTAATTGATCAACAACTGATAGAAACTATTTATGGGTAAAGTACTAATGATTCTGGTTGAAATAAGAAGTAAATATATTCACTAGCCAGAGGTAGCCTGTTTGCATTTGAGAATAGCTGAAATTTCTAGGTTACCCTTTTTGTTTTAAAAAGGTAATTAAACCACTGTCCTAAGAAAACTCTTCCTTCTGTTCCACATATAACCATTTCCAGATGTGAAACTGCTTCCCTACAATAATTGGTTAGTGCTTTACTTTGAATGGTTTGACCTTTCTTAAAACCTACTCCTCTCTCAAACTCATTTAGACATTAGCTTCCAAACTGAAGTCAAATTTGAACCCAAGTGAGGAATGTCTGCAAACTGAAAATTCCAATTTAATTTACACACGGCTTTTTGAAACATTAAAAGTTGAAGGCAAGGAAGAAATGATGATCTCTCAAGGACCAAAGATTCAATCCCACTCTGATGTGTTCCTGTGGCTTAGTCCCTCTTCCAGGCAAGACCTGTCAACTGGGGCTTTCTTGGCTTGGAGTCATTTCACTGCAGTTAACATTTAGTTCACACATCATTAGGTGAAACCTAGGTTATAAAGATACACTGCTCTTGTCATGGCAGAAGTATGCTGTATGCACCTGGAGTTTGAAGTTTTTGTTGAGGGAATAGACTAAAATGAATGAAAAGATTGAAACCATTTACTTTTATTGTGACTCCACCTGCTGTGGTATATTTTTGTTGGATGAGATAACTAGAAGTGTGTTTATGACCTTAGGAAAAGGATACATTAGGGGTTATACTTTTAAGGCTATTTTTTTTTTAAAGCTATAAATCAAATCTCCATGAAAATAGTTATATGTATATAACTGCTATAGAGTATGTGTTTGTGTATATAAATATAAATATATAAATATATAAATAATACACACACACACAGACACTTTGGTGAGTCAGCAAGGAATAATTTCTTTTGTTGTCTTCAACCAAGGATAATTTGCTCTTGGTAGTAGTGTGTCAGTACCATATCTGTGCTGTATTTGATGTTGACAACAAGGTCAGAATAAAAATTAGCCTACTTCCTTATAAACTTCTAATTATCAGATTTTGCTTTAAGTGTCTTCCATGAGAGCATATGTCATGTCAACTGTTCAGTTAGGCCCTATTACATTTAATTAGTAATATCCATTTTCATAGTAGATTTCATAATTCCCATTTTCCAGATAAAGAACCTAAGGTCAAAAATGATAAGTGATATGTGAAACTCTGATTGCTCTTAAGTGATAGAGATAGGATGAGATATTTGGTCTATTGTCATGAAGTCTAATTATCTACTATACAACAGCACCATTATTAAAAACTCAAAAGCCCCAAATGGTAGTCAAATACATTGTCCCTCTATGAATATGTATTCAGTCTTCAGTTAATTCATCCATTTCTATTTATGACTTCTAAATATTTCTTCTGTATGACATCTCTGTTATTAACCTATGAATATTTACAGGTCAGAATGACTATATAAAGTATAACCTCTATATTGAAGAGTCTCAATTTATTAAGATAGAGACATAGAATGGTCTCAATTTTTACCAATTAATATTTCCTACACTCTTTTGTTGAACTCCCCCACCCTCATCTCTTAATTTCATATGGAGACAACTTAATAAATTTCCAGATTTTAGAACTAGTACTAGTTTAATCTCATACCCAATTTAAAGCCTTCTCTTTGTCCTACCAAAGGCTAGACTTCTCCCTTCGAGTGGAGAGGTGGGTGGTCTGACTATGACTTACCTTTCCGTCCTCTTCAACACTTAGATACATATATATTTTCTCTTTTTTTAGCTTTATTGAGATCTAATTGACCAGTAAACTTGTGCTATATTTAAAATGTACACTGTGATGATTTGATATATGTATACTTTGTAAGAGGATTCTCACCATTGAGTTAATTGATTTATGTATCCATCACCTTACATATTACCTTTTTTCTCACTTGGTTTTGGGTGAGGGGCACTCTCTCTCTCCCCTTAGATACACTGTACTACTCATGAAGGCAACTACTCACCTCTCTTCTTAGTCCTTCCCTTGCCTGATCAAGGGAGGGAGTGTGGAATAATGGTTGGTGGGGAATAAGGACACTATAGTTAGTAATTTTTTGAAGAGGTCTCTGGTTCCAATTATGAAATACATGATAGATGGTATTGGTTAAAGTAATTTTAGCTGCTGTAATAAATAAACTCTGAAACTTTAGTGGCTCATTTAACATAAATTTATGTTGTTCTCACATAAAGCCTCCTAATGAGGACAGTTGCTTTGTATAGTCGTTCAGGCTGAGAGAGGCTCTGCCATGTTCAATATGAGGCCTGAAATGTCATCTTGATCTAGACATCTAGCCAGTGAAAGGGGTGAGAGAGAGAGAGAGCATGACAAGTGTTTGTGGGCTAAGGCTGACTTGGCATTCATTACTTCTGTTCATATTTCATTGGCCAACTTAATCACACCTAATTTTACAAGGAGTGGGAGAGAGAAAGTGTCAGGGAAATGTAGTTACTGGTTGTAAAGCTGCTTCTCATTCTGCATTAAGAAAGGAGAGCATGAACTTTTGATAGGCAACTGGCCATTGTTGTCACAAGATGGCATTGACAAATGTAACATGGCATACATATGAAGCATGACACACATGAGGAGAGTGCAGCCAAGCACTCTGTGGGGGACCCCTCCTTGCAGGGACTGAATCACATTCCCTGGGCTTTAACACCTAAGCGGCCAAAAGGCCTCCCAGAGCTTGCCAGTCATGCAGTGCACAAACTCAAGACCAGTCCCACTGGTCTTCACATCCTTAGTCATCTTTGGGGCTCCCCACCTCTCACTTTTCTTGCTTGGTAACAACTTCAGTCACATCTCATTGGCCATTCTCTACTCCCTCACTCTCCAAACCTCCCCATCATGATCTCTCATCATCAATTTTCCTAGTCTCAACTTTTACTTGAAAAGTTCCCTTGCTTTCTTGCTCTAGCTACCTTAACCTGGCTTTTGCCTGAGAACACTTCCTGTTCTATAGTCCTCTCAAATGATAGCTGTGTTTTCTTCCTGCTTCATATACCTCAGGGCTGGAAGGCCAAGTAGTTATCACTTTCCTCTATTTTTTACTTCTAAATTGTCTTTCCTTCTATCTTTGGTGTGCATATCATGAGATTTTACTACCCTTAGCCCTTATTATCTTCTGTTGGCCTCTTGGCCTCTTATTTATTGAAGATATCAGCATTTGGGTCACTATATAACTCTTGTCTTTTTTTCCTTTCATTCTTAGCAATTTCCACATCCAAGCAGACAATTCAAACAATACCCAGAATCCTCTGACCTTTTTTGTCTTCGACGATCTTTTCCACATGTTGGCAACTTACTCAGGCAGTAATATCTTAGATGTAATCAGGGATAATTGTGCTACCTTGGAAAACTTGATTCGATAAAAACAACCCAGAATGACCATCACCTTCTATATTGCTAACTCACTCTAGTTCTAACCCTCCAAGAACTCTCTCACTAATCTTTAGCTGTGTCTCTTTTCAACTATTCTTCATTCTCCTTGTGTCCTTACTTCCCTGCCTACTAATCTGCATTTCATTGCCCAGCACTATGACCCTCCTTACAATCTTATATTCTTTGGTCCTCTCTCCTTTTATTGTACTTGACTGGCAAAAGCTGAATCTGAACAAATTCAACTATCTACTTATGCGACACCTGTATCTTGAGTTTGAACATTGCTAATGAAAAAAACTACTGACTGGACTCACTTCAAATTTATGATAAAAAATCTCAGATGTGAAGTAGTCTTGGTTTCCATATATAGAAAACAGGAAGATTTTAGTACTTTAACTGACATTAATAAAAATTTCAGTATAGTGTCCAAATAAGGAAAAAATGATTAGCATACTAGTGTATCTCTAAACTACAGTCAATAATTACTATCTTCTTTCATGAAAATTCAAAAAAGAACTGCCAATGTTAATACATTTTTGTTGTTTAATTTTTAGTTAAGGATAATTCTTTTAAAAATAACATTATTTTCTTTTTCTTGCTTATTAGTACATAAATATTTCAAAAGATTTGGAAAATTGGTGAAAAATAGTTATATAAAAGTACTATTTACTTTTAAAGCTATCAAGAGAAAATTATTTCTGAATTTTTAATGTAATATTTATATGTGTTTGATTATTCCAAGTCTCTCTTGGAGGTCCTCTTTGAGGGGGATGTTCTCTTGTACAGTTCTTAATTAATCCATACCATAGCTATGACCAGTAACCCATTTCTAGCACTCTGCCCACCAACCAGTTGTCCTCAGACAGTTTCAAGGCCATTCATCTTGGAATAGGAGGTCTTCAGTTCCACCCAGTCTTACTGATAGGAAAACTATCATGAAGAACCTTGCTATTCAAAGTGTGACCCATGCGCTAGCAGTATCAGCATCATCTGGAAGTTTGTTAGAAACGCAAATTATCAAACCCCACCTGTTTGAGGTTGAATTATGTCTCACCAAAGTTCATCTATAAAGTCACCTCCCCAGAACCTCAGAATGTAAACTTATTTGGAAATAGGGTCTTTACAGAGGTAAGCAAGTTAAAAAGAGGTCATTAGTGTGGACCCTACTCCAAAATGACTGTTAACTTTTATAAAAAGGGGAAATTTAGACACAGAGGGACATGCATAGAGCATAGAGGGAAGATATAATCTATATGCCAAGTAGAGAGGCCTGGAACAAGTCCTTCTTCCATAACCCTCAAAAAGAACCGATTCTGCCAACACCTTGATTTAAGACTTTAATATTCCAAAAGTTTGAATACATTTATTTTGTTTATAAATACCCAGTTTGCGGTATTTTGTTACAGTAATCCTAGCAAACTAATACCCACTGTAGAGCTATGAATCAGAATCTGTATTTTAACAAAATCATCAAGTGATTTTCATGCATGTTAAACTTTGGAAACATGGAATTAGAATACTTTAAAGAGCAAGTCGGGGAAAACCTAACTCAAATGGTCAGCAATAATAAAGAGGGTTGATTGCAGTGGTTCTCAACTCAATAAGCAGCTTGGAATCACCTGGAGAGCTTTAAAAAAATACCAATGCCAGAAGCCTAGCTCAAAACACTAAAAATCTGGTTGGAATGAGACCCAGGATCAGTAAGCTTCCCAGAAGAATCTAACAGGTAGTCAATGATGGAAACTACTGATTTATTAACTTAAGACCTGCATAGTATGGGCCCTGAGTGTGGTGAATTAGGGCTTTGACTTTGAATCTCTGCTCTCCATTAGTTTGTTTTATCATCAAATGACTTCCTTTAAGGTTACAGAGCGGCTGCTAATAGCAATTATGGCTGCATGCTTCATTAATCACCTCCAGAGGGGAAGGATGCTTCGCTTTAGTCTGACTGTGCCTACTTATTACATTGATTGTCTCTGGACTATAGCTAAGGCCCAGGGATCACAAGGTGCTGAAAGGTTTGAGCCTGGCTTTTGTGCCCTTTCCCAAATCAATAATGAGGAGGAGGACAGAGGGGCAACTCTGATTGGCTCAGACTAAAGGAGGTTAACCTCTGAAGCTAAATTTAGGGTTCGTTTTTCTCTTCCAAACTGCTGGAAAATTGACATGTTTTCTATGTTGAGTATTTGATCCATGTATTACCATATTAACGGCTAAAAGACAATTATATTATTACATTAATCAATGAAATAAAAGCATTTGACAAAAATTTAAAACCATTCATGATAAAACTCTTAGAAAAATAGGAATAGAGGAGAATTTTACCAAGTTGTTAAAGAGAATCTGAAGTTGTGGAAGTTCTAACCACAAAAGGAATAAGGCAACAAAAGGAAATAAAAAACACACAGATTGGATAGTAAGAAAATAAAATGGTCTTTGTTTGCAGATGACATAATTGACTATGTAAAAAATTGTCAGAAATCTATAGAAAACTCCTAGAACTAAAATGTGAGTTCATCAAGGTAGCAGGATGCATGTTAACTATACTCAAATCAATTGTATTTCTACATGCTGAACATGTAGAATGAACATGTGGACACCAAAATTAAAAATCCATACAGTACCAATTACAATCTCTCAAAAATATAGTGAAATACTTAAGTGTAAATCTAATAAAACATGTATAGGACTTGTATGATAAAACTACAAAATGCTAATGAAGGAAATCGAAGGAGATTTAAAAAATGGATAGACATGTCATGTTTGTGGATTGGAAGGCAATGTAGGAAGGATGTCACTTGTCTTAGTATTGAAATGTGGGCTTAATTCCTTTCAAAATTCCAGTAAGATGCAGACAAGCTTATTCTAAAGTTTATATAGGAAGGCAAAGGATCTAGACCAGTTAAAACAATTTTGAAATAGAAGAATAAAGTGAGAAAAGTTAGTCTACTGAATGTCAAGACATTTTATAGCTACAGTAATTGAAGGACAAATAGACACCTAAATCAATGAAGCAAAAGAGAGAATCCAGAAACAGACCCCACAAATATGCCTAGCTGATATTTAACAAAGGTGCAAAAGCAATTCAATAGAAGAAAGATTACCTTTGCAATAAATGCTGCTAGAGAAATTAGACATCCATAGGCAAAAAACAAATAAAACAAATATAAGACTCATACTATATACAAAAATTAATTCAAAATTTGTCACAGATTTAAATGTAAAACTTAAAACTATAAAACTTTTAGAATAAAAACAGGAAGAAAGCTTCAGGACCTAGGACTAGGCAGAGTTCTTAGATTTAACACCAAAGCAAAATCCATAAAAGGAGAAAATGTTAAATCAAATGTCATCAAAATTAAGAACTTTTCTCTGTGACGTACCCTGTTAGGAGGATGAAAAGACAAGCTACAGATTAGAAGAAGATATTTGCAATTCACATATCTGACAAAAGACTAGTAATCTTATTCTAAAAAAAAAAAGACAGCTCAATTCCACAGTAAAATAATCTGACTAGAAAATGGGCAAAAGGCACGAACAGATATTTCATCTAAGATAACATACAAATGACATAGAAAGATGTTCAACATCTTTATTCATTAGGGGAATGCAAATTAAAACCATAATAAGATATTACTACATACTTCTTAGGAAGAAACATAGCGACGATGCCAAATGTTGTTTAGGACATGGAGAAACTGGATTAAGTGTATGCCTCATAAAGTGGTATGGACACTCTGGAAAGAGTTTAACAGTTTCTTAAAAACCAAATATGCAACTACTATATAACCCAGTAATTGCATTGCTGGGCATTTATTTCAGATAAATGAAAATTTATGTCCGTAACAAAAATCTGTACATGAATGTTGATAGCAGCTTTATTCTTAATAGCCCCATATTAGGAAGAGACCAAAGGTGAATGGATAAACAAACTGTGGTACATCTATACCATGGAATATTACTCAGAATTAGATATAAATGAGCTATTAAAATATAGGGGGAAAACTTCATGCCAGTGAATTTGGCAATGATTTCTTCCATATGACACCAAAAGCATAAACAACAAAAATAGACAAATGGGACTACATCAAACTTAAAAAAAAAAAAACTTACAGCAAAAGAAACAATCAACATAGTGAAAAGGAAACTTACAGAATAGGAATAAATATTTGCAAGTTATGTATCTGATAAAGGGCTAATATCCAGAATATATAAACAACTCCTAGAACCCAACAACAAAAAACAATGTAACCCGATTAAAAAATGGGCAATGGACTTGAAAAGACATTTCTCTAAAGAAGATATATAGATGGACAACATACATATGAAAAGATACTCAACATCACTAATCATCAGAAAAATACAAATCAAAACCACAATCAGATATCTATTTTATATCCATTAGGATGGCCACTATCAAAACAAACAGAAAATAAGTTTTGGCAAGGATGTAGAGAAATTGGAATCTTTGTACACTGCTGGTGGATATGTAAAATGTTGTAGCTGCTATGGAAAGCAGTATAGAGGTTTCTCAAAATACTAAAAATAGAAAATGATCCAGTAATCCTACTTCTGGGTATATATTCAAAATAATTTGAAAACAGGATCTTGAAGAGATGTTTGCACACACAAGAAGTGGAAACAACCTAAACATCTATTCATGGCTGAATGGATAAAGAAAATGTGGTGTATATATACAATGGAATACTATTTAGTCTTAAAAATCAGGAAATTTAAGAATGTTGTTTGCTACAATGTGGATGAAACTTGAGAACATTATGCTAAGTGAAATAAGCCAGTAAAAAAAGAGTCAAATACTGTATGATTTCACTTCTATGAGGTATCTAAAGTAGTTAAACCCTTAGAACCTGGAAGTAGAATGGTGGTTACCTGGGTCTGGAGGGAGGGGGAAGAGGGAAGTTGTTGGTAAGTGGTTATAGAGTTTTAGTTTTGAAAGATGAAAAAGTTCTATTAGAGATTTGTTGCACGTAAGTGTATATATAGTTAACACTACTGTACTGTACAGTTAAAAATAGTTAAGGTGATACATTTTGTGTTGTTTTTTTTCCCACATTTTTTAAAAGAAAAGGCAACAAACTTGATACATTTAATAACTTGTATGGATTACTGGGGAATTATGCTGTGTGAAAAGAGCCAATCTCAGAAATTTACATATTGATTACTTTTAAATATACATTTGTGAAATGAGAAAAATTATAGAAATGAAGACTAGATTAGTGGTTGCCAGGCTTTAAGGAGTTAGTGGAGGCAGAAAGGAAATAGGTGTGGGTATCAAAGGGCAACATCACACAATGTGATCCAGGAATGGATCTTGACCATATTCATGTTAATATCCTGGTTGTACTATAGTTTTACAAGATGTTATCTTGGGGAAAATTGAATAAAGAGTATCTAGGATTTCTCTGTATTATCTTTTACAACAACATGCAAATGTATAATTATCACAAATCAAAATTGAATAAAAATAAACTTTATTGAGGTATAATTTACTTACAATACAGTTCATTTTTATATGCTCAACTTAACGGTTTCAACAAGGTACCTTTTTGACAACAACCACAATCAAAATACAGAACATTTTTGTCACCCCAAATAGTTTCCTTGTGCCTCTTTATAGGTCATCTTCCCCAGCTCTAATCTTGGCAACCACTGACTGGCTTTCTGTCACTGAAAATGACTTTGCTTATTGTAAATTTCAGTATTCACCTTTACACTACATAGTTAGATCTTTATTCAGATCAATATAATTTTCTTCAGTCTACAGCCATGCCACCCTGAACAAGCCCAATCCTGTTGGATCTTAGAAGCTAAGTAGGGTTGGGCCTGGTTAGTATTTGGATGGGAGACCACCTAGGAAGACCAGGTGCTGTAGGTGTAAAAAATAAAATATAAGGGATTGTAAGCTGACAAGGTCCTTGCAATCTGTGAGGTCAACCAAGGGTTGTCTCACCTAAAAAAAAATAAATAAATAAAAAATAAATTTTCTTCAATAACTAACTACTGGTTTTGTTTCATTTGTCTTTTACAATTCTATTCTTTGTTAGATTAAAATTTAGAATCTCTGCCCTCCATCAGTTATCTTCTTTCTTATGTCATTTTCATTTCTTTTTTCTTTTCCATTCTGTAATGAGAGAACTTCTTATCTTTTTCCCTAAAATAATCACCACTACAAATTCTAATACTGCTATGTGCTTAAACATTTCTTGAGAATGATCTGTGGGCCCTGCTGTCCATGTTGCTATTTTAATTCTAACCTTCCACAGCCTTTTACGATTTAGTTTCTTCTTCTTGGATGCTATCCATCTGTACCTACACTCCCGCTCTCAACCACTGAGTCACACTCTCTATTTAAAACTTGTATTAAAGCTCTTTTTTTCTTTTTTTTATTTATGAATGAAACTCTTAGTAAGGAGTTTTGTGATTCTATTTAAGGACACTATATAAAGCTGAGGAGTATTATATAACCACCCATAACACATCTGTGATTGAAGTACCACATAGAAATGGAATATACAATTCATAAACTTCTTTTATAATCACCTATCATTTAATAAATATAAAGGAATTAACCATAGTACATTTTTTCATGTTTTATTTGTTTTGTTTTGTTTTTTTTTTTTGTTTGTTTGTTTGTTTGTTTTTTTGTAAAAGCAATCTTTGAAACAAAATTACCTGTGCTTTGGAGCCAATTTTGTGGTTTGTGGCCAAAAATTTGACACATTTTGAATTTACTTATTCTATTGGAGTTAAATAATGACTCCTTCAAATTTGCAAGGAGTTTTTTGCCACCTTAAAAGATAGTACAGATATCTAGAAACCTCTTCAACTTCCCAAACTCATTTCCTGCCAAAGTCTTTTAAAATAACAATAAACAACCACAAAACCATAACAATGAAAACCAGTCGCAGATATTAAACATTCAAAAGTTCTACTAAATAGGGTGGAGAGGAAGAGTAGTCAAAGATTATGTTATTAAATAAAAAAATGTAAAAGGCTTAAAATGTGAGACTCTTCTTTTTTGAAAGAACAAGCTTGTCATTAAATTATTAAATACTGTTTATTTCTGGAAAGAATGAATTTTCTATAAGGATTGATTACATAAAATGGAGACTTTTCCCATAGGATATAGTCTGTGGAAACATCATTTACCTTGTAGTGCAAGCTTCTTATTGCAGCTTATTGCCTGAGTTGACACTTCACTTCCAATAATATAGCTGGTCAGTGCCACCTGAGGCAGAAATCCTTTGAAGGGCAGGCAAGGCCTTTTGGTTCAAAATGGCATCATATTCATAATTCATGTATACCCTTTCCTAAGTCTATTAAAATACTCAAGAAGATGTTGTAAAAGACAAACAGTTATAACAACCAAAGATAATAGTGAACTATCTGATAGCCACAGAAGAATTCCATCAACCACAGA
The DNA here is from genome assembly GCA_028627145.1 of Eidolon dupreanum. Lineage (NCBI taxonomy): Eukaryota > Metazoa > Chordata > Mammalia > Chiroptera > Pteropodidae > Eidolon > Eidolon dupreanum. The sequence goes on along the minus strand of CM053514.1, from coordinate 45,636,700 downwards.
AGGGAGGAAATTGGAAGGAAACTCAAAATTGTGGCCTCTGTGTACATGCTCTAACTTCTGAAAAAGCAGAGCATCATCCAATGGGAAACAAAAATTAAATTAAAAAATAAGCTGGGAAATTAGAAAAGTTACTGTAGTTAAAAAGAGATAAGGGGCAATTCAGACAGTTTGATTTTTTTTTTTAAGAAGAAAGGCAGTTGATGTAGGGATAGTCTTTAATAAATATTTAAATACATAGCAGTATTAGAATCTATATGGTGAAAGTAAAGAACTATAGAAAATCAAATCAGTGGTTTAAGAGACAGAGAAGTTCTCTCAGTCATGATGTAGAAGGTGAGGGTATGGTGCTAAATTTTTGGAAAGCGATTTTTGAATGTAGTCTACTTAAAGAGAAGGGGAAGACAATAGAAGACATGAATTAGGCTGACATTACTCTAAAAATGAAAAGGAATCTGTTCTATTAGTTAATTGATTTTAATTACATACAGAAAATTTTCTAATTTATAATTATATGTTACATGTACATTTATATAATATACATTGCCTACATACACATACATTCATATGTTTAGAAAATATGGTGTATTTTATGAGGAAAATGACTAGCTAAATGTGCAAGTTTAGTTAGTCCAGGCACCTGGATTCTTTGTTGCATCTGTGAAACTAGCAGAATGTTGCCTATAATTATGTAAGTGTGGGTAGCATGCAGTGTGTTGTAATATAAATTAATGAATAGAATACAGTTTCACTTTTGTTTCTTAGAAACTGCTCTTTAGGATGTGTTGTATTTTGACCAATTTTGCTTTAAATGAGCATACAAGCACTTTTTAAAGAATAAATAAATTGAACCTATGTTAAACACTGGGAGCACAATGATGAAAATTATTTCTATAGTCAAGCTAAGAAAGAGACAAAGACAAAACAATGAGGTCTGAAATTTATAGAAGCACAAGGTGCTTCAGAAATGAGAAGTGATGTCTAAGTTGAAGGACAGGGGAGGGCAGGTGGAGTTAGCAAGTCCAAGAATCAGAGAAAGTGCTCTAGGCAGAGGGGGCATTGGCAGCAAAAGTCTGGGACTGAAAAAGCATAAGGATGTGGGAGAAGTCCAATATGGATAGGACATCAAGTGAGTTAAGAGAAAGAAGGAGGTGTCAAAACAGGGAGGAATGCTGAGAGCTGATACTGGGGAGTAAGTTGTAGGTGAGTGATACAGAACTCAGAAGTGTCCTATTAAGGAGTTTTGACTTAATTCTTTAAACAACAATGTATTAACATGAACAAGTATAGACTTCAGAAAGATACCTGTGGCTGCAGTCAGAATGGAGGAGAGCCAGGATGACCATTGAGGAAGCAGAGGCCACTCACATCGGGGAATAGACAATATTCAAAATATATAATTAACAGGAACAGAAACATTAGGAGGTATCATAGCATAATGATATGAGCAAAAGCTCTGGAGCCATGTGGACATGATGCTGGGCTCACTTCATAAGCATCTTCAGTTTTCTCATTTAGCAAAGGGACTATCGAACCTTAATAGAATTGTGAAGATTCGATAAATAATGCATATAATGTGCTTTAAAACAGCACAGGATTGATATATGGTTACTATTACCTTTCTAATGACTATTATTTTATCACAGGACAAAAAGTGAAATATGATCCATGACATGGTATGCTTGTCAGTTTTTATTTCCCATTCTTTGGCTAAATGCGAAAAGAATATATCAGAATTTATAAAAATTTACTTGTTATTTATCAAATCAGAGGAAAGACAAAAAGAGAAAAATCCCTCATGGTTTGAAGTTGCCTATTATCACACAAAAATTGTTATAGGAAATTAATCATACTCCTAGCCTTCAGAATACTTGACATGCCTAACCCCGAAGTACCTACAGAAGTTACTTACTTCCCCATGTGAGTTTTCTAAATATTTTGAAACATAGCAAAGATGATGCAGAGAAAAATCAGCTGTCACAACTAGTTTTTCTATATTTCCTCTAACACTACATCTTTTTTCAGTATGTAGTCTGCATCCCAACAGGAAGCAGTTAAAATAAGTGCTGTCTCACACTATAATCAAGGTGATCTACTTTCCCAAAGAAATAGTTTAAACTTCATAGCCTGATGTTCTTTCTCTTTCCCTCAGTTAATTCTACATTTTAGGGTCTGTTCTTTTAAACACCCCCTCTTTGTTCCAAAATCTGCATCAATTAGGAATACTATCAACTGCAAGTAATAGAAAACTTAGCTACAGTGGTATACAAATAAGGTTTATTTTTAATCACTTACAAGGTGTTAGGATGTAGCCAGCACTAGTTCACTTAGTCAAGAGTGTTATCAGGAACCTAGAATCTCACCTGGTTACTCCACAAATCTTTTGCTGTTAGTCTTTCATCCTCATGCTTGCTGCATCTCAGTGGCATTATGTTCAAAGCAGAAACATGAGGAAGAAGCTGTTTGAATAACTCTTCATATCTCTTCCTTTTATAAGAAAGCTCCCATAGTAGATTTTCTCTTATGCCTCATTGGTAGAAATGGCTTCCACGACCACTTCTAGCTCAAGGAAGGGTCATAAGAAAATCAGTATCTTACTTTTTAAAATCTTAGGGTGTGGTGACTGGCTTTCCATAGAGCAAAGAATTCAAGAGATCAAAGGAGCAGCAAACATCTTCTATGACCTACTCTCAGAGTCCATGTCATTACTTCTGTGGTAGCCTACTGATCATGCTGGCCATCTCCGTACAGAATAGAGGACACCACACAAGCCCTTGAATGCAGGATGCCAGGGTCACTGGCTGCCATCCTAGAGGCTGGCCACCATGACAGCTAAGCTCTAAGGTGCCGTTTCTACTTTATCTTCTGCCTCACACAGTGTTTTGTTGGCAGCCATGGTGACATTTTTACAGCTTTCTATGTTCCCTGTCAGCAGAAATGAATAAATGTGTGCTAAAGTAAAGAAGAGGCTTGATCTAGAGTTACAGTTAGCTGTCAAAAAATAATTATTCATACCTCCTCATTTCATCAGAAAAATTTCTCTGAACTACCAGTCACCAAAAGGAAGAAAAGAGTCACGAATAGGGCATGAATGACATCTCCTGCTTTTGCTTCTCAAATACATTCACCAGAAAAAAGCCATATATTACTGGGTAATTTTTAATGAAATTATAAGAAAAATTCCATGACAATAACATAGAGTGAGTGCCGTGAATTATTTTTCCAGGGATGGTCTGCTCATATCTACCATTCGAACTATGACATTTGTAATAAAGTTCTGAACTTTAGAGTGGGTCATTTTTTTTTTACATGAAGAAAATACAGGTAATTTGATCCCATTAATTCAATACTATAACCAACTTGGTTTACTTGCCCCAGGTTTTTAGGAAGGTCCCTTGACTACTAGTAAAATAGGACCTTAGCTGATTTGGTTATTCATAATTTTTAGGTTCTTTATGGTTGACTTTTGTAACCAGGTATAGTTCAAGATAGTGGTGACTAATAATTTTTCACATCAGGAGCTGAACACAAAACTTCTTCAGGGAGCACAGGCTACCATTCTAAAGTGTTCTGGCTATTGGGCTTAGCAGATTTCTAAACCTCACTTATGCGAAGGTAGAAACCACTACAATATTTCTATCACATATCTTGCCACTAATTTCTCTGATTAAAGAATATTTCCAATGTCCATTATGCTAGTGAACAAAGACTTTATCAGATTCCCCCCCACCCCTCCTGACTTTATTGAAATATAATAGACAATTAGTTGCTTGTATTTACATTGCACAATTCAATGAAGATTTTTTTCAGTTATAGTTGGCATACAATAATATACTAGTTTCAGTTGTATTGCATAATGATCAGAGATCCACATAACTCAAAGACTGTCTTATGATAACTGTATGTGGAATTGGCCTTTTAATTAAGGTTTTTCTCATGCTAACTCATCACCCCTGGGGTGTGTACTCCTGATTATTACAGACCAGCCCAAGGGTATAGATGAAAACAATTACACGTGTGTATATCACCTATCTGTGCAGGACTATTTTAAAGAAAGTTACAATCTCATAAAAAGCATTCATTGGAAAGCTGAGCAAGGTTGTATCCCTCCACACACTACTGATCTTTATTATGCCAGTCCCTTCAAAGTAGTCAAAATCCTTTTCCACTTTGCTCATGTTTTGATGATTTGGTCCCTGTTTTGATGGTTGGAAGCAGAGAACACTTTGGCATGGACAACAGAAGACAACTAGTTGGTAAAATACCAATAACATTGGAAAATTTATAATGAAACAACACAGATATTAGGGTAGAGTCCTGGTTCACCGCCAAGCCCTTTATGAACTGAAATTTAGTATGTCTTCATAAAATTTCCCCTCTCTTTTTCAAATCTCATTTGCTGTCCTGTGATTGATCTCTTTTTACTCAAATATTCTCTCATAATAGGAATTTCATGTCTAGTCTAGACAATGCCTTCACATAAAGCCATTTGTCATACCATAGCATTTTATGCCATTAATAGACAAATATACCATTTCATTTTTAAGCTAGTATTGATAATAGCTGTCTCTCTATTCTAAATTAAAGGATTAGAGAAAAGAAAATGTGATATCACATTTTAGACACTTCAGCTTTTGAAGAAGCAAGTCTACATTAGGTCATGTCTTAATCTCCACAGAAAGTTTATATTTACAGAGAAATGCAACACTTTTCTTGGGATTGCATAAAGAGGAAGGATTTATTGTCAAAATAATCTAAATAAATTAAGCTATTTTTTTTTTGTTTGGTAATGATGGATTTGGGTCTTTAAAAAATTAATGTCAGCTATTTAACAACTGCAAAAGATTCAGGATATATTATGTTCAATAAGTGTTAACTTTTTAAAAGGGAAAAAAGATCAGCAAACAGAAAAAAAAATCTGAGTACAGTAAATGTTAGCATCTGAAACTCTTTCTTTGGCTTATTCGTGAGTGTTACTTAGAAGTCTGTCCGAGGCTCATTAGGCCATATAAAATCACAGGTTTATCCATATGTAGACCAAATGTTTAAAAAAAGGATTGCACACCCACAAAAGAAATGAAAGAAAAATAAAAGACCTAACAGTTTTGCCTTGAAAGTCCCAGGGTAAATTCTATTGTCAGAAGTAATTATATTGCCTACCCCTAGAGAGATGTAATTATTTGTTTCATGATGTTTTATAGGAGGGAAATATCCCCTGTTTCACAATGGTGAATTATCAATCTCAAGGCAATTTTGACATAATTGATAACCAGAAATCACCTATCTCTCATTCTGCATTTTCTATGTTCTTTTTCATTATGGTGACCATAGTTCTTAGATCCAAATGTGGAATGTGTGGCCAGTGTAACTACAGTTTTTCTACCTGGAAATAGTGACCTATTAAAGCAGTAGTACAGTGAGTGAGACTCTAGGGACAGAAATGAATAATGAGATGAAATGCCATGTCCAATTTATTACTGTGAACCATTCAACAGCAGGTAACATTCACACTTACATTTGGAAAGTCCATGCATTTTCTTTAAACTTAAGCAAAATATTAAGTGTGCACAACTTCCCACTAGCAAAGCACAACTGAAAACTTGCTTTGAGAAATTAATCTCTAAACATCCTGATCTCTCTCTCTAAATACACCTCAAGTACCAGAGACCTTGAGGAGACTTCATAGAAAACAGGGAAAAGACAAAAATTTCTCCTTACTTTCCTTGAGAGGAGGGAAAGGAGTTAGTATTTTGTTTGTTTTTACCTAGCTTGAAAATAGTCTTTATTCTTTATTTTACAAAGATAGGCCTAAGTTATATTCATCTTATTCTCTTGTAATTTTTTGTTTTCTTTGAAAGGAAAGGATTTGAAAATGAACAGTCAATTAATAGTGTGAAGTTGAGAGGGTCAATTCTACGTTATTATTGTTATTCTTTCAACATATTTTGGATATTGTACCTTGTAAGTAGCAGAAATAGGTTTTCTTTATATTTTGTAGTTTGTCAATTTACTTTCCTTGCTTTATGTCAATAGTTTATTCTTTTAAAATTAATTTAGTTTACTTTTCTGCTTGGAAAAACTAGATTTTTTTCTGGGAATAGAAATTTTAATAGAAACAGTTTTTTAATTAATCTGTATAAATTCTAAAAGACTTTAACATTCTAGTTAAGGAAAAGATCATGAAAAGGTGCTCAACATCATTAATCATCAGGGAAATACAAATCAAAACCATGATGAGCTATCACCTCACACCTGTTAGAATGACTCTCATCAAGAAGACAAGAGATGACAAGTGTTGACAGGGATGTGAAGAAAAAGGAATCTTGTGCACTGTTGGTGAGAATGTTGGTTTTCTATTCAGCCACCATGGAAAACAGTATGGAGGTTCCTCAAAAAATTAAAAATATAACTACCATATGATCCAACAATCCCACTTCTGGGTATATATACAAAGGAAATTAAAATAGGATATCAAAAGCTATCTGCATTGCATGTTTATTGTAGCATTACTTATAATAGTATATATATATGTGTATATATAAATACATATATATATACATATATACATATATATAAATATATATGCATATACATGTGTGTATATGTGTGTGCATATATACACACACATATACATACATACAAGTCTATATATATGCTACATAATGGAGGTGTTAGCTAACATTGTGGTGATATTCACATTGCAATATATAAATGTATCAAAACAACATGTTGTACACCTTAAATTTGTATCGTGTTATATGTCAATTATATCTCAATTTTAAAAAGTTTCCTGCATTAAAAAAAAAAGAATAAAAGATCAGGCTATTTTTCTCATTTGCTATCTGTCAGGTTGAGGTATAAGGCAGTTTGCCTCTTTAGTTAAAATTAATTTAGCCCTGCCACTTCTCACATTACTGCAAACATGACTGTTTGCGTAGGTCAGTTTTTTTATACTCTCACCTGTACTCAAGACTACCTCCTTTTTGCCGGGCTTTCTCATGAAATCAGAGCCCATGCTTTTATCTTGGGTGTTTACAAATATTTATATTCCATTACAAACATATCCCACTGGCTTGAATAGATCTGAAAGCAGTAGTTTTAATAGAATAACGTGGAAGAAATTTGGATGTTTGAAGTTCCCTTTCCCACTGTAGGAACCTTCAGACCTTCGGTTATGCTCAAAACTATTGATCAATGTGTGATAGGTAGGTAGGTCCTGCATTGCTTGACTCACAGTTGACCCTTGTATTGAGAAGATAAAATAGTTTCTCTGGTAAATTTTAAACTTATATATTTATCAAGCCCATTGAGTGTACACATTCACTCTCAGGCTTTGTCACTTAAAAGTTCTCCCATCAACAACAACTGAATGAGTTAGTTTAGAAGCTGGCAGTCTATATTAGTTTACTATTGCTGCCATAGTTAAATACCATAAATGTAGTGGTTTAAAACAACACAAAAATATTATCTAACAATTTTGAAGGTCAGAAATTTGATCTGGGTCTCACCAGGCTAAAAACAAGATGTCAGCAGGCTACATTCTTCTGTGAAGACTTCATGAGACAATCCATTTACTTGCTCATGTGGGTTGTTGGCAGAGTTCAGTTCCTGGTGGTTGGAAGATTGAGGTCCCTATTTTTTTCTGATTGTTAGCTGAAGGCTATTCTCAGCTTCTAAAGGCTGCTATACTCTTTGGCTCATGGTCCCATTCCTTCATCTTCAAAGCTCAACTGGGTCAGTTGAGTCCCTTTCAGGTTGTACCTGTCTTGCTGCAGCCAGGAAAGGTTCTCCATTGCTAAGGCCTTATGTGATTAAAGTGGATCATTAGACAATCCAGGATAATCTCCTCATATCAAGGTTTATAATAAAAAGCAGCAACCTCTTGCTCTACCTATTTCCTTTCTATATTCTCATTTTCTGAAAACTCCTAAAGTTGTTTCATCTGATAATTACCTCCATATTTCAAAATAACATGATACTGCTACTTCCTAATTGTTTAGAATTGTAGACATTATGTATTTACTCTGTTCCATAAACAGGTGAGGATTTAGTTCTCCGGTATCATCTTCCACACAACTCACAACTTGTTTTCCCCTTGTTTCCAATGTAATTGGTTACTGTTTTCGTTAAATCAGGAGCCAAAGTTTACATTATTATGAGTATATAAGTATTCCTTACATTTGAGGCACATAGTGTTTTATGAGTATATTTTTTTTCCTGAATTTACCAGTTGCTTTTCTTATCTATTCCTTAGTTTTCTGTGTTTATAATAGTAATTCAGGCCTAAAATTTTCAATGTAGCTGTCATACTTCGATGTAAGATAAAAAATAAAACTAGTTATCTCTCAGTTAGTATTTACCTACACATCCCTCCTGAAGCCCTTTATCCTGTTGCTCTGATTTGGATTAATCCTCTATAGTCCTACTGTTCAAATGAGTTACTGAAGCTTCCTTCGCCATCAACTTGGAGCTATTTTCTAGAAGCCTGTCTTTCTATTAGAAAAATACACAGAGTATATAATTTTATTAAGACTTCATATGTTTAAAAAGCTCTTTATTTTCACCTTTGATCAATCTTTGGTTAGATGCCACTTATTGTCTTCTGTCTTTCAGAGTTGCTGTTGAGATGCCTAAAGTCATTCTAATTCTTTATCTTCTATTTTTGTGTTCTACAGAAATTTTCAAAATAATTTTTTTATACCTGGTGGCTGAATATTTATCAGTGATGTGTCTTAATGTGAATATTTTGTCATTCATTATGCTAGATGGATATCCATGGACTCCTTGAAATATGAAAGTTTTCTTGTATTATTTCTTTGATAATTTCATAATCACAGCTTAATCTGTTCTTATTTTCTAGATGAGTCATTTTAGTTTTCTGTTTTCTATCTTTGTCTTTTAGTTCTATAATTCTATTTTATAACTCACCTATTTAATCTTCTGCTCCCCTATTCTCCTGCCTTTTGAATGAGAAAACATATTTTTTATTGATGTACTCAGGAGTGAGTAAATTGAGTAAAAATGTGTTATAGTTGATTTGTACTCTTTTTCTGGTTCTTGGTTGCCAGTTTCCATTTTTCCCCCATTTCATTTTTTTCTTAACTTTGTCTTTACTTTTTCCTTTGAGGTGGTAAGAAGTAAAGGTTAGAAGTATGAGCTCTGGGTCCAAATTGAAAAATTGTGAAACTAGCCATACTACTTCATATCTGTGACCTTGAGCAAGTTACATAGTGTTTATGTACCTCAGTTTTTAAAATTTTTTAATTTATTTTTTAAATACTATTTTTAATTTTTCAATTATAGTTGGCATATAAAATTGTATTAGTTTTGGATATATAACATAGTGATTAGACATCTATGTAGCTCACAAAGTGATCACTACAATGAATCTAGTAACCATTTGACACTGTACATAGTTATTACAATATTATTGGCTATATTCTTTATGCTATAGTTTCTATCTCCATGACTATTTTGTAACTAACAATTTGAATTTCTTAATCTCTTCCCCCTTTTTCACTGACTCACCCAACCCCTTTCCTTCTGATAACCCTCAAAATGTTCTCTGTGTCTATGCTTGTTTCTGTTTCTGTTTGTTTTGTTCCTCATATACATGAAATCATATCACAATTGTCTTTCTTTATTTGATTTACTCCACTCAGCATAATATCCTCTAGGTCCATCATGAAATATCTTTTTCTATTTCTTTACTTTTAGTCTCTGTGTGTCTTTTAATCTGAAGTGAGTCTCTTGTAGGCAGCATATGTAAGGGTCTTGTTTTCTTATCCATTTAGTTACTTATCTTTTGATTGGAATATTTAAATCTTTTCCATTTGAAGTACTTGTTGATAGTTATTTAGTTATTGCCATTCTTTATTCACATTTTTGATACATATTTTTTCTGCTTTAAAAGTAGTCCCTCCAACATTTTCTATGATACTGGCTTGGTGGTAATGAGCTTCTTTAGCTTTTTATTGTCTGGGAAGCTCTTTTTCTGTCTTTCAATTCTAAATAATAGTTTTGCTGGGCAGAGTAATCTTGGTTGTAGGACCTAGCTTTTTATCACTTTGAATATTTTGTGCCAAGCCCTTCTAGCCTGCAAAGTTTGTGTTGAAAAATCAACTGACAGTCTACAAGGAGCTCCCTTGTAGGTAACTAATTTTTTGACTTACTTTTTAAGATTCTCTCTTTGTATTTAACTTTTGACATTTAAGTTATAATGTTTTTGGTGTGGGCCTCTATGAGTTCATCTTGTTTGGGACTCTCTGCATTTCCTGGGCTTGCATTTTTATTTCCTTCACCAGGTTCTGGAAGTTTTCTGTCACTATTTCTTGAAATAGGTTTTCAATTCTTTGCTCTCTCTTTTCTCCTGGTACCTCTATGGTGTGAATGTTGGTACACTTGATGTTATCCCAGAGGCCCCTTAAGGTATTCTCAGTTTTTGGATTATTTTTCCTTGTTGTTGTTCTGATTGGATCTCCTCTGCTGCCCCATTCTCTAAATTTCTGATTCAATCCTCCAGTTTATCCAATCTGTTGGTTCATCTGATATACTCTTCATCTAAGATATTATATTCCTCATTTGTGACTGGTTCCCTTTTATGTTTTCCATCTCCATTTTTATGTTTTCTATCTCTTTGTTAAAGTTTTCTCTGAGTTCATTCACTCTTCACTTAAGTTCATTGAGTATCCTTATAACCAGTGTTTTGAACTCTGCATCTGGTAGATTGCGTGTCTCCATTTTGTTTAGTTCTTCTGGAGCTCTATTCTGTTCTTTCATGTTGTGTCTCCCACACTGGCTGCCTCCCTGTGTTTGTTTCTATGAATTAGGTATATCTCCCAGTGTCTTGTGGTGCCCAGTGGAACAGTTTTCTCTGGTCACCTGAGTGAGGTGCTTAAGGTGTGTCCCTCATGTGGGTTGTGTGTCCCTCCTGATGTAGTTGAGCTTTGGTTTCTTTATGCACTTTGATGGGAGAGATTGACCCTTGGGCTGATTGGTTGTGAGAATGGCTGGTGAGGGGCTGACCCTACAGAACAGGATTCACTTGGGCAGGGCTCTGGTACCTACCCAGTCTGCCCTTCAGGTATGTCCTCCTCAGAAATATCCCTGAATGGTGCTCCAGCTTCATCACCGGTCGAAGCAGGCCACTGAGTGTGCTGACCCAAGGGTCTTCTGGAAGGGGCCCAGCTGTAGGCCAAGTTCAGCCACAGCCTGTATACTTCTGAGGTCACCTGGTGAGAGTGATCAAGAAATCTGCAGTGGCTACCACTCATGCTGGGCTTAGGGGTGCCTTGAGAGGCCAAACTAGAAATTGAGGCCTGCTGTCACTAGTCCCAGGCTTGGTGCTGCTCGGCAAGAGGTTTGGGGCACACAAAAGTCAGATGCTGCTTCTTTGAGTTTTGTGAGTCTTTGAGAGATTTTAGGAAAGTTGACCACATGAGCCAAGACAGGACATTAGCATGGAATAAACCACTGGAGGTAGCTTGGATGGGTCCATAAGTTGGGAGAAGCAGAGTCTCAGGAATCACCTGGACAAACCGATCTGTATTATTCAGTTTTATGGAGACTCAGATATGGTGGCCACCTGCTTCTGCATGCTGGAAGTGGGGAGAGCTCAACCAAGGACAATTGATATTGCCAGCACTTCTGTCTAGGAAAAACCACCCTTTCAGCCCTTTCCCTGAAACCAGACAACTCAGTGCCTCAGCATGTGTCCCTGGAGATCCTAGAGAAGCTGTGCCAGCTCTGGAGCTCTGAGCAAGTGTCTGTCAGCAAGTAAGCCTGGGCATGGGCCCTTTAAGAAGAATGTCTCCACTTCCCAAGTCCTCTTTCTCACTCAGCCACACACTCCACTGGTTTTCATAGCCAGAGGTTGGGGAGACTTCTCTTCCTGGCACTGGAACCCTGGGCTGGGGATCCCAGTGTGGCGCTGGGACCCCTCGCTCCTCAAGGAGCAGCCAAGGTAACTCTCCCACCTACCCGATTCTCGACCGCCACACATGGTTGTGGAACTGGGCTGTTTTTCATCCCTGCCCCTCCTACCAGCCTTGAGGTGATCTCTTATGTGTATCCCCAGTTGTATGACTTCTGTTCAGCCAGACCTCAGGTGATCCCCAGTGATGGTTGCTCTGTAGTTTTGCTGTAATTTTGGTGTGGTCATGTGAAGAGGTGTGTACAGCATCTGCCTTCTATGTAAACTTGGCCCGTCCTCTCAGTTTGTTTATTGAAAAATGAGGAGAATAATGATACTTACCTTATAAAGTTGTTAAACTGATTAAATAAATTTATATGTACATGTACAAAACATTAGTATATGTAAAGGGTTAAATGAATTAATTTGTGTAAAGAATTAAAATATGCTAGAAGTGATGCTTGGTCTATAGAAAGACAGCATTAGCTACGTATTAAGATTGAAGAATGTGATATTGCAAAGTTGACTGGAAGCTTGTAGGTGATGACAAACTTGTTTACTGGTTACTTCTTAAGTATTAGCTGGTAAGAATGCTTTCTTATTGGGGGTTCCCAAATATCAGCATCTATAGGCCTATTCTCTTAGTTAACTCAGTCCTTTAGAGAAATTCTGTAAATCCCTGCCTATGGGGTTTAAGCTTGATTGTCTGTGTTCTAGGAACAAAGTGAGGGAAACAGGCTAGGGAATCTTATGATTGCCAGGCAGATGTTTACTTAAATGTCTGGTTTCTTGCATGGTATATCACTTTTGTCCTCATCTATTGATGGTGTTCAGTCTCTCCAGAAAGTGTGTGGAGGGTTAGTCAATACTCAACTACAAATGCTCTTGTTTTCATCTTTACCCTGTACCCCCACCTTTTGGGAGTTGCTGGTACCTTCAGTTCCAGGATTTTTCAGCTTAAACTGGCTTGTTTCTCATGGCTCCTCCACCCTCCAATTCATAGTTTTAGTTTTTTTCCCATCTTTAAGTTAATGGTCACTCATCCACTTAATTTTAAGCTTATAAAATGTTGCTACTATCTCTCACCTCTGTCGCTTTCTCTCTTAATCTCTTTGTCCTAGTACATCCATCCTTTAAAAAAATTCCTTTACTGCCATTTTTGTGGGGAATTTGGAGAGAGTAATAAACATTTCTGTACAACGTATCATGTCTAATTGTCCCTCTCCAAGCAAGGTCAGAAAGTCTCACGCAGAGGAGAAGTGACTATACTTGGAAATGAAGATAAGTTATTGTCTTTTGTGTGCATTTGGAATTACAGGCCCAGAAATGTTCTTTTGTCCAATTTATTTACTAAGCATATGATTTGGTAATACAGAGCTATTCATCTTTCAATAAAATTTATTAAACTTGTAAGATGTTAAGACAAACTGGAAGGTGTCATAGAAACGTAAAATCTTAGCAGCATTGTTAATGCTATGGTGAGTAAATATCAGTTCTATGTAAGTAAACACCTTTGGATTCCCATGGCACACTGAATCTTCGTCCAATAGATTGAATTTGCTTGCTTATGTCCATTTTGCAATGGTTGCCATCAGAGACCCAATCTCCCTCTCCTACTAAAATTCCATCTGGATGTTTAGGGTCCAAAGAGAATCTCTGTTTCCAGAGATCTGAAGTGAGATGTTTTAAGAACAGCTAGCCATTCTGCTTCTGAGTTCTAATTTGCCTCAAGAAATTAAAAACCAGGTATTGTTCCCAATCACTGAAATAGTTACTATGGCACTTTTATTTGTCTTAAAATTATGTTTGTCCCCAAGTTACCATTAATAATAAAAAATCAAAAACAACTCCCAAAGGAGCCCCAAAGTAGTTGTATTTAAATAATAGATTATCATCAAATCATTAAAATGTATATAACATTAAAGAAGAGATAGCAAATACAAAATTTCTATGACACTTTGATTACAATTATAGTAAAAGCAATGAGCAAAATAAAAATGTTTGAAGGGAAAGACACTCAAATATTAATACTAATTGTGTTTAAGAATGAGATTATGGGTAATTTTCCCCCTTAAAATTTTTTTTTCTGCATTTTTCAAATTATCTATAATGAAATTTAATTTGAGTTACTGTTTTATATATAAATAATTTTTATATAATATATAATAAAAATAACTAAACTAAAATGGATATTTTTGCATGTGAGATTAAGTATTTAAATTCTATATTCATATTTTAAAGAAACTTTGGAAGGACTAAACATTCTAAAGTCTCACTATGGGACTGCATTGGAATGAATTTCTTTAAAGGCCAACTTAAAGGACTGTGGGGCCAGCATGGGAGTTTTATACATTGGCTCCTCCTTATATAGTTTGTTGATGAAGGAAAGAAAGGAAGAAACTTATTTAATTCCATTACGCAAAGACCCAACTTTCCATTTCTTTGAAAACTTATCATAAGACTTTCTCAGAACACCACAGCCGATCAGTATATATTACAATTCCCGTTGCTCTGCATTTTCCCTTCTGTGTTGGCTCATTTTAAGCCTATCACATAATTTAAAAAGCAGACATATCATTGTTATAGAGAAGATTTAAGTTTCTAGTTGATGGCAAGTGATGAGTCCCCAACTTCTGGGGAAGATAAAAATAATAGGAAGGCAATATCTTTTATCTTTTTACATCTGAAGTTAAAAAAATCACAGATTTCCAAGCAAAGAGGGAGCAGCATAGTTTGTTTAGAACGTTATTCTCAAAGGATAAGGAAGATTATTATGAGTAATTTCCTGATGAGAGAAGTTAACAACCTTAATGGGATAGATACTCTCTTAGATTTCAGATGAAGCCTTTCTGCTATTGGCCTGTGAGCCTTCCCTAAAGACAAAATGTTTCCTTGATATAGTTCTTTCCTTCTCATATATCATAGGCAGAAAATCTTCTTGGAATCTTGATATGAATGAGATGAAACCACAGCAGAAAGCTCATTTCTTATAAATAGACCAAGTCTGTTTGCTGCAGCTCAAATTCTTGTAGCAAACTCTGCTGGATATTTCTCATTTCATTGAATTGCTGAGGAGCAGAGTGGTTGGATTAGAAAGTAAGGAAGTGGGTGGGGAATGGGGTGGAGAAGAATGACAGAATTAATAATGAGGATTAGCTATGTATATTACTTTACCTAGGGTACTCTCTTTCTTAATTCCCATAATCCACCCCTGTGGATTTTCCACATTTAAGCAATAAGTAGCCACTGTAAATTACTGCTTAATAGGATCAGTTCCTCATGTCAGAAACCTAAAGTGTTCCAAAAGAAAGGGAAATTAATATTTTGCTTTTACTTTCTGAGGATTGATACATATGGTCACCATACTCTAGAGTTTCAAATTCATATTTAGATAAATGGATTTGTTCTCTTAAGCATTTGGAATAACAACAAAAAGTAATCTTCATATTCAAGCCCTTGTTGTTGATTTAAAAAAAAATGATGCTAAAACATGTGGAGCTTGGGACATGGGCCAAGATGGTAAACATAATGGTTACAATTTGGTTGTCTGCAACTATTGCCTTAAAGCTCTTTTTAAAACTTGTATTTACAGTATTATTATATGTATGAACAAGAACATTTTTGTGATGTGAGTTGACTTTTGTTCAAAAGAGTTTAAAACAAGAAAATGTTTTAGACTTTCTATCTAGTAATGTTTAGATATGTTCTTAAAGTTAAATATTATCTTTCTTAAGTGCTAACTTTTTCCCAGTAGCTAATTAAGTTATATATTAATTATTGAAAAGTTACATTTTCAGAGATCTTGCTGTAAGTCACATTAATGGACCAGTAAGAAAGCTTCATCCATATAAATATTTAAGCTGGAATCTTTAGGAAGACTTAAAGATTGTGACTGAGAAAGTCACTGACAAGATTTGTTTTTCTTAAATTATTAAAAGCAAGAGTCCCTCAAGACCAAATATACTTGGGCCTTTTGCACTGGGCTCTGACTTTTCCTCTTGGAGTCAAAGAGAAGGATCTAGGAAAAACTGAGGTTGAGGTCTGTGTTTGAGAACTAAGGATGCACATGGAGTCTATAGAAACATGGGGGAAAAATATGGAAGCTGAATGATATCCTGGAGTGTTCTGACCCTCTCATTGAAGATGCAAGAAGTTATTTTGAGCATGTGGTTCAGGTCAATAAGTATTGTCTTATGCTAAGATAAAATGTATGAATGTGGTGGACTTCAGAAAACTTATTAATGTACGTAAAAGACTTTTTTTTATTTGGTCTCTAGGACTTAAATAAGATCAGAGGTTTTCTTCTCACAGCCAGATCATAATCAAATGCCATACCATTTTCTGAACATGAGCTAACACAATCATAGGGTCTGGAAAGAGTCAAAATCAGCACAATTCATAATTCTTCCCAGAAGGCAGGGCCAGCTTTCTGGTGAGTATGGAATTAGAATAATCATGTCATATGTATTAAAAATTTAATGGGACCAAACCAAAACCTGCTATATCTACTCCACAATGGTGATAACTTTGCCAGTGAGACCAGAAATCATTGAAGTCCATTGGCTTAAGACTCCTACATTCATCTGCATGTTAAGGCCATCCTGATATCAGGACTGTGGTATGCCAGACAAATGGATGTCTGTCTCTTAGACTCTTTTTGGAGGGACTCTCCTGAAACCTATCATTATAATTCTCCTTTATCCAAACTTCTTTCAACAGTTACATTCCCTTGTTCTAAGAAGAAGAAATGGTGTAGGGGTTGAAGAGGGGAAGAAGAGTATACAGAGAAGAAAACATGCACAAAATTCAAGAAAGGCAAAAATTTATTAGTTTACTATGTAGCAAAAATGTTTATAATTCTTTCTCATTTAATTATTATAACAATACTATCTATTTCATAGATGAAGACATAAGAGGTTCATAGAGATTTTGCCCATGTTCACATACCTGGAAAGTAGTAAAACCAAAATTTGTCACCCTTTAAAGATTTTTCCTCAATAAATCCTATTTAATGTTTATTATATCTTAAGACTACACTAGGTACGGAACATAGAAAGATTAAAATACATTATTCTAAGTGATATAGGATTATGAAAAATTGAAGAATGCAAAGAAAGTAACCATTTTTGCCTTTCGGGGACACAGATGTTCCTGTGGGTCCAGGAAAACAACAGTGAAGGTATGGCACTTGTCTTTCCTTAGAGTATTAGCAGGAGTTTTCCAGGTTAAGAGGACAAAGGGATGGGAGATAGAATAGGTGAAAGAAGAAGGTATTTCAGGTCTAGGAAGTAAGCATGAAAGCAAAAATTTGAAAACTTGAAGGTCTCTATTTTATGTACTTCTATGACACAGTCACTGAAAAAGTGAAAGGTCTCTTTCAATATGTACTAAAAGAAAGGGAGCCTTCATTAGGGGAAAACTATATGAGAAAAATGGAGCTGTAAAATTTTTTGATGATGTGAATATGTACCACAATGGACACTTTTGCTAACCCAGAAACATTTAATAGAGCCTGGATTTTGGGGGTGCCGGGGGCAAAAGGGTAAGGTGGGTGCAAAGATAGTGGTAGAAGAAAGAGGATTCCAGAAGAAAGACAGGTACAGACAGGGCTTAGGTACCAACACTAATCTTCATTTTAACACTCTTCAAGAGCCTGCTAGGCCTCTGCCTTCACACAGAGGTCAACTGAAATTGACTCACATTAAGCAAAATTCTACCAATGACAGACTCATTTCTGATGAGAGGAGCATGTTCTTGAGAAGTTGTTGGGTAAATGGAAGGAGATGGCTTTCAGATATTTAAGCTTTGTGCTAAGTGTTAATAATTCAAGCTTCATTGATTACATGAAGAAAAGAAGTCTTGATAGGGGTCATTTTTGCAGTCATACCCCTTCACTCTTTTTATAAGTGCTTTGAGGAGAGGAAAGAAGTTTTAGATACCTGTTGGAAGATTATGGAGAGCTATTTTGTGGACTAAGAATGTTCCTAATCTCTGTTCTAGTAGCCATTATTACCTTTAGTAGGAAAGACCAACTCTTCCTTTTCATGGTCATCTTCCCAAATTCATTATGTAGTGAGTGTTTATGAACTTGAGCTTTGGCCTGAGACAGAGGTTATTTCCAGTAATGGCACCACCATTTATGAGCTGTCTAATCTTGGGCAAGTTAATTTAGCTATCAAACCCTCACTTTCCTCATCTGTGAGGTAAGAATAATGGATAGTACTTATTTCACAAGGTCCGTGGGAAGATTAAATTAGATAAGGAGAGCTATAATTGATGGAATGCGTAATATAAATCAAGTGCTGTTCTTCTAAAGTGTTCATATGCATTCACTTGTTTAATTTTTAAAGCAGTGACCTTGTTATCACCATTTATCAGATGAGAAAGCTGAGGGCTGGAGAGGGTAAATACGTTTTCCAAAGTCACACATCTAGAGCTGGGATTTAAACCCAAACTCTGGACTTCAGAGGTCACACTGTTTGACTATACTATACTGACTATTAAGGACTGAAAGTATTTAGGAACATTAGCTGGAAGAATTAATCATAGAATAAAGATTGCCCAGCTAAAGAAAACATGGCTTTTTACCTGAGCCTGATGCTCAGTATATTCCTCAGTAGCAATCTTCATCTTACCTTGATGATACTTTAACTGATATTCACTTTTCCACAAATCTCAGTTACATGTGTGAAGTTTAAAATATTTACTCTTTCCATGACCTGGAAAGTTTTAATGAGTGGTACTCATTTCAGTCACTGTTTTAAAATATTTCATTCCAATGTGTGGAAAATAGAAGTCAGCATATCAAGCCCTCACAAAAACATCGTTCTGGTATGTTCTCACCATGCTTTTGGAAAACATTCTCACAGCTCAAACAAATTAAAGATGTCAGTATTCATTGTGTAATCAACATGTATCTAGATATTTCTTGGGGTGCATTTTTATATGAATTCAAATCCATTCTGGTTTTATTAGCCATTGTCTTCAAAAGGGATCTCCAGATGTTATAAAATTTAAAACTGATTTTTACTGGCTGCCATTTTTACTTTCCATTTTGAAAGTTTTTGTCAGAGACCCCAAGTGTGAATGAAGAAAATTACCTTTATTCCAAAACTCAACTTGTTTCTCTGCTGCAAAAGCTGACATGGAGAAAGTTCAGCAATGATGTCAGGTCTGCCCTAACATATATATTATGGTTTGCAAAGTGTGTGATCAGGGTTTTGGCAAAACCCTGAGGAAGGGAACTTCTCCAGATGTAGCTCCAGCCTGCCATCTCTCTCATGAACTTGGCACTTAATGAGTTGGTCTTTGGTGTGTTTGCATCTCAGAGTCAGGCTGGAATAAACTTCATTCTGAATATAGGGCTTTTCAGTTTTGTCTCCAGTATTTCCTTTGCAATAGAAATTTTATTAACATTCATAAATAAAGTTTTCCACATACTGTCATCTATCTCTCTTCCACCTAACTTATCCCAGATTTTCTGGGGCTTGTCTGAAATGATTCACATTATTAGTGAACAATTTCCACATTGTTCTTGCTGGTCTCTAAATAGAACTTTGCCCTTGGTTAAGTAACTGAGATGATATGAATTTGTCCTCTTTTGGTTTTGTTAACAAACAAACCAAAAAAGGCATAAAACAATTCTTGCTATCAGTGGCCAGATCATTCCTTTTAGAACACCTTGCCTCCAGAAGTAGTAGGATGAATCCGGACCACATGCTAAGAGACATTTTGGAGAATTAGATAACCCAATGCTACTGGATCCCATGGTCAGTTCTAGTGGCTTTGGCTTGGAAATCAGACACATTTGGGCTGACCACCCCTTTGTTTGTGAGTATTGATTTCAGGAACAATTAAGGTCAGCATTGGGCATAAAATAAGTATTACTGAAGGGAATTGAAATTGCCATCTGTATTCAAATTGTCCACACAAAATTTCCCCCACTTAAGAACTGCTGTATTAAAGAGATGATGAAACTAAAGCCAGGAGAGGTTGAGCATCTTTCCTAAGGTCACACAACTAGTCAGTAGCAGAGCTAGGACTACAAAGCTTTTCTGAGTGCAAAGTACATACTCCATCTAACCTTCCTCTTTTTCCTTTTTCTTTTTCTGTATAATATCATATGTCTAATGAACATATGTATATGCAGCTTAACATACTGGGTGTGCATACCTGCATGCACCCATGTCCAATAATTATCTGTTAATATTTTAAATGATGCTTTCACTAAATTTGCATTAATCCTTAGACACCATCAGAAGAAAATGGTGGAAAAGGAAACTTATACTTATGTCATTATAGAAGCTGTCTTTGAACCAGTAGGTCATTTGAGTGGAGGTCTGAGGTCAGAGGTTTAGATATGAGTTCAAACTAGTAGTCTGGATTGTAGGCAACCTCTCATTTCCAAGTGGGAGTTATACTGTCCAGGCTGGTTCTTATATTTGGGGTTAGTAGACTATCCCAGTCTCCAAGATATAAATTAAATAATATGAAAAGGCTTCTTACCCATGCGCTGTTATAAGATAGAAATGATACCCAGAGCCATAACGAGCCAATTGTATTTTTTGTTTTCCTTTCCATCCTCTAGTCATCATGAAAACCTCTAAACTCCAAGTTTCATCCATTTTGTCTGAAGCAACTGAGCCTCTGAAAAGGTGTGAGAATGCTAACAGATTTAATGTTGTGATTCATTTGCTCCTGACTGTTGACATCAATTCTTCATGCTCAGCAACATTTTCTTCATTATTTCATAAATACATGAAGAGAAAACACTACCGTTAACAATGACTGAGCTGAAAAAATAAAAATAAACGTGAGAAATTAACAGGACTCCAGAGAGGAAGCAGTTCAGAGACATTAAACCAGGGCCTGCGGAATGTTAAAACAATTGTCATTGAAGAACAGCTAAAACGTTAGAGTCATGCAAAAGCACACTGTGCTGGCAGAAAATAACCAAGGGTTATTTAATTATTATAGTGTGTAATTCATGTGCAGTTAACATTTGCATAAACAGTCACACAAGGGTACTTTGTGGATAGTAGTAGCAATTAAACAAAACACACTAGTGTATATTTATGTGCTCATCTTTTAAGATCTGCCTCAAATCTCATCTCCATAGCTAAGTCTTCCCTAGTTCCTCTACAAGGACTAGGTGACATTTCACTCAACCCTTAATGACTCTTCTCTATTTATAAATCTATCAATTCCCCAGATTCTAGACCCCTCTAGACCCTGAGCTTACCTAGTTTCTGCTTTCACAGTGCCTACTGACATGCATGTATGTAGTAGTTGATCAATAAATAATGGCTGAATGAATAAAAATTGTTCAAGGCAAGAATCGTGTGGCCCAATTTCATTTAAATAACTGATAATGTACATCACGTGCTGTGTTAGGCACTGAGTGACAGGAATAGCTCAAAGAACCTTCGGCTTTTTCTTCCCAGAGATTTGAGGTGATGGACATGACTGCAGCTTATTGAAGCAACTCGTTCAATTAGTCAGTCAGCCAACAATTTTTTTTTCTTAGTTCTCACAATGTTCCAAACATTTACAGGACCTTTGAGGACACAGGGTAGAGAAGTTAACAGAAATTATTATTTGGTATCATAAATGCTGTGCTTAATATATATCCAGGATTTTTGGAAAAGAGGAAGGGATTCTAATTCTGCCTGGCAGAGTCAGTAAAGACTTCCCAGGTTGTGTGAGTTGAGTTTGAAGAATAAGTGGGAGTTACTTGGGTGGGCATTATTGGCAAGGTACAGCATGAGTAAGTCCTGGAATTGGAGAGAGAGCTGTGAGGGGAAGCCTGCCAGTAATTGGCAGGGCGGGGGCAGGGTGGTAGTGGCTTAAAGGCCATTGGGGAGGAAAAGGTGATGTCTGTGAGTATCAAAGGTTCACATGGCCTGAACTAAGGTTATTAGAGGTGCCAGGGAAAAGGAGGCAGGATGAGGTGACAGGGATAGAAATTAGTGGCTCAAAGTGGAAAAAAGGCTGAGGCTGGGGTGGGCTTGCCCTTAATCTGTGTCTCAGGAGTCTTTAAGGATGAACTATAGATGCCTCAGCATGCGTACATTTGCAACTGAAGTAGGAGCTCCAGAATAATAAGTGGTTGAAGATACTCTTACATGGTCCACATCAAAAAGGAAGACATGATTACACTCTATTATTTGAATGGAAAGTTCACAGACGCTCTGAGTTACACATTTCAGGATATCAACACAATCTGCTTAAATAGCTTACTTTTTTCTCTTGGACTTTTATTTTGATTTACTATTTATTTGTTTGTTTGTTTGTTTTTTCTTTGTCTAATTGGTTGCTAAGATTGGCCTTAGCATTCAATTAGGGTTGAAACATTACATTTTACTATCCAAATAATTGGTGAGTTAAAAATACTTCCAACAGTTTATGACTCATACTTTTTAGCTCATAGATGAGAAAAACCAAGGTGGGTGACTGTGGCTGCCTGTGATTGTGGCACAGGCTGAAGTACCACTGAGTTCTACATGTAATTTCTGGCCTGCTAGGAAGGCTCTGACATTCTCAGGTCATCTCAGACTTTCATGCCATGCCTGAAATTAGTTAGAGTTATGTCCACTTAGATTCAAATTTATTACCTACAATGATGTATAACTTTTTAAGTTCCCATGAATCATACAGTTTTTTTTTTATGTGTTTGAAAGATCTGGGAGTAGGTTTTGATAGGTGGGAGTTGAGGTTTAGAATAAAACATTACAGAATGGGAGAGCACAAAATTTACCTGTTTTGCAATATTATCTGATTGATTCAATTTGATTCAATTTGCCAAATATTTACGAAGCTGATGTTGCATGCAATATGCAGTGCCACATCTTGTGGCCATCACAGATGGGCCTATGTGCTTCTTGCCATCAGTGAGGTTTCTTACCTTTAGGGACACTTAGATAAATATACAAATAACCAAGATGACAGCACATCGTGTGATGAGACCAGCTACTAAGGAGAACAGAGGGTGGACAGTGAATAGACATGTGCATGCCAATGTGAGGAGCGGCAACTTCGGGAGATAGGGAGCTCAGACCACATGGTAGTGAACACTCAAGAAGGCTGTGTGTTACAGCAGCTCTGCCTATACAGAAATGTGACCTTTGGCAAGTTATGCAGACTTCAGAGTTGGCTTTTGCTCATGTGTAAATTAAGGATGACTTCGTATATTATCACTCAGAAGTTTGTTAGGAAGGTCAAATGAGTTAGTTAATGTTAAAGAATGTTAAATATACAAAGGACACTTCAATGCTTTTCATTATTTAATTGTTAGCAGAATCAGAATTGGAACTCAAGCTATTTGATTTAATCCCTGAATCACTAAACTCTGTGAGTCTTTAGACTCTTATTTTTTCCATTTTTTGCTGGAATTTGCTTTACTAGAGAAATCTTTGTGGTTGCTGTAGGCAGCTACATGTGTCTCTTGATTTATAGAGGAGGGTGGAACAAGGACAAGAAAGAAGATGACATTGATAAGTGTGGGTGGAGAATTCTAAATTTTATGAGTCACATACAATTTCTGGTACTCTGAAGGTGCTTGGAATCTCTTGAAAGACTGCCTTACATGCTGTGTTTTAAATGGCACAGTGTACATACACTAGCTAAGTGGGCCTGCTCTCACATCTCCAATCCCATCTTAGGACTGGAGACTCAAAGCATTCAAGAGAACTTAGCTTTTTTTGAGATGGGTCTTCAGGCCTTGCTTGAGTGGAATCTTACACTATAGGATTTAAGTGATCATGAAATGAGAGATGTAAGCATTGAATCTATTCAGTGAAACCAGGATAGGAAATCTCCTTGACATACTAGTGTTTGAGTAACTTGGAAAGCTAAAGGAAAAACGCCAAACCGTGCTGTCTATGTTTTGAACAATTTTCCATTTGCTCTACTTTAAATCAATTATTCATATTTTTGTTGGGGCTGAAAATTAACAGGTGTCAGAGAGAATGCCTTATGACTTCTCTTGTCCTGCAAGACAAATGAAAGAAACATTTATTGACTATCTTGATGGTTTTATATCTGATGATGTTGATGGTTTTATATGTATTGACCATGTTGATGGTTTTCTATTTTTCATTTCATAAACACTTAAATCCTTCAATGTAAGTTTCCACTTAAGCAAGACCCCTAATTGAATCAGTTCTTTTCCTGAGTTTAGACAGCAAGGATTAGATAGCAAGGGATAATTTCTGAACAAGTAGACTGCTAAGAGGTGAGTGATGAAAAAAAAAAAGCCACTGGTTCTTTAACTTCTTAAATATATCATAGTGGGAGCATGAGAGCACTGAATACTATTACAGATATTCACGGAGGAGAAAAGAACCACCACATAAACAAAATCAAACCTAACATCAGTTCTGAGGAGCTTTCTATAGCAAACCCAGTATAAAAATTAAAAGGGAGGACTGGAGTTGAGAGGGAAACTTCTCTTCCCATCTTTAGTTTGGTTGGTAATGGCCCTGCTAAAACCCTGGCTCCTTTTATCATTCTTTCCTTTTATAGTTTCTTCAAGAAAGCCCCAGGCCTCTGAGGCTGGCTTCCACCCCCATCAGAGATTTTAAATGTGAGGACAGAAACCGTTAGTTTGGCTTCGTCATTTTATGACACTCTCTGTTGCCCACTCTCTGTCCCACGCAGCCTCATTTGGTGCCTCCTGAAAAGTTCTGTCAACGTTAAGCAAACATCTTTTAATGTGGCTTTGGCTGAACTTGTCCTCCAGGAAGTGAGTGTGGCAGGGCACCCCTATTTCAGTCATTCCAGCCACTTCTGAAAGCTGAACTCATCCGCCGCTCTAGTGCTCAGGGACCCTGCAGGTGTGGGCCATCTGCGAACAGTGCCGGGTGGCTTGAGGGCTCAACCCTGCCTCAGCAGGACAGGCTGACTGTGCCTGAGACTATTTTTCAGAGATAGCTGCTATCTGCTTTATGAAAGACAAGAGTCCTGAGAAACATTTGATTATACACTGGCTATATTACAGTATTTTCCTGATGATCATCTGAAAAATGACAAAATTTATTTAAGGAAGTAGAGAAATATATAACAATTAAAGGAATTGTTTAAAGTTTAGAAGCCATTTGGGCACCAATAGAAAGTGAATTTCCAGATTGTTTTTCTACTATATTTTATCTCATGAACCAGATTTAGTAGCTGTGTGTTTTCACTGTTGAGAATTTCTAGAGCAGTTCTAAAAATGTAACATGCTCTGCCATCTCAATTTGTTAAAACTTCACTGAGAAGCTCTGTGAAGTAGGTAAGTGGGAGCTTCCTCTTACTTTCAACTGAAGAAATTGGATTGTTAAAGTTTATGTGTGGCCTGGAGCCAGACAGCGAGTTAATGGGAGATGTGTTCTAAAAACCCAGATTAGGGATCCCTGCTGTACCCAGACCACAGTTATGACCCTTTACTGACACAGGCTTGCAAGGTGAAGCAGTAGAAATGTGTAAGAAACTAATAGATTAATGTGAGATTCACCTCGGTTACATCATCATAGGATGCAACTCTCACTTTTTCATCAACCTGTCTGTAAACCCAGCCAATGACTAACTTCCTAAAATAACCCTCACCACCACCAAAAGCCCAAGCATTCTGCTGCTCTCAGGGGAATTTGAAGACAGGTCTTCCTCAGATTTTCTAGGTGTTAGTAGACAGATAATTAATGACCAGATTTCTTTTGCATATTACTATTTGTACTGGATGGGCAGGCAGACTGCTAGAACAAGTTTGGAAGAAATTCAGCTCCTAATCTTTCATCTTGTTGAGATATTTTTTCCTAATGTGAAAGAAACTTGGCACTGTTTCAGATGAAGAAAATAATAAAGTGGAATACAGACATTTTCATGTGACTTTTTCTGCAAAAAAAAAATCAAAGTCAAGGAAACCAAGTTAAATTATTATTCATTACCTCTAAGAGCCATAAATCACCTTCTCAGCTCTTGGACTATGGGCATCTGTCTGCCTTTTCCTCTCCCGTGTGCTCAGCAGTGACATCTGGAGCATATGGAGGTATTGGTATACTAGATTTATGTGTATTTTCAAAGGCTCTGAGTATACCTCACTTTAACCCTCTCTGCTTTAGGGGCCAACCTACTGCAAAGCCACTTTCAGTTTCCTAGTGAGTCTGTTCCACATTTTGGGGTTTGAGAGAACTGTGGAATAAGGTGCAAGCAACAGTATGGGATTTTCAGCTTAATAGAAGATCACCAAAATGAATTTTTCTGGGCTAGTTTCTTATCCCGTGGAGCCCTCACCTATAAACCAGAGGTAAATGTGAACCACTTTTGCAAGAGAAAACCATGCTACTCTCACATCAGCCTACACAGTATGCAAGATTTTTACTAAAGGTAGTTCTTTCTGTATGTATAACAAAGCTATTCTACCATCCCTGCCTCCCTTTTGTTATTCTAAGGAAAAACATTTAAGTGATATCCACATAAAGTATCATAACAGGAGAAAAATTCATTCTGTGTGTGTGTGTGTGTGTGTGTGTGTGTGTGTGTGTGTGTGTGTGTGAGAGAGAGAGAGAGAGAGAGAGAGAGAGAGAGAGAGAGAGAGAGAGAGTGGGAGGAGGGGGAAATGTGTATGTGTACCTGTGTGTCTGTCTTCTCTATGGGAGTTGGTTGTTGCTGGACCCAACTGACATGATTATTTAGAATAATTTTGCCTGGAGAGCTCAGTTAGCACAGGTGAAGCTCTGTGTTGGCCTCTAGCATTCCCTTGGAGGATATTTTTTGAACCCTCTCCTCCTCCCATCTTTCTCTATCTCTCCATAGGTACTGCAATTTCTTTGGACATTCAAGAATTGGAGATTATTTTGCTAAGTAGATTTCCTGAAATGTGATAAATTCTGTCACAATGTAGGAAAAAAGATCCAGTAGAGTTTAATTACTTGCTCAAAGGTTGATCAAGCTAGTGATCTTATGAAAATTCCATTCTTGGCTCCAAGAGCTAGCAAGGAAGCAAATATCCTTCCTCTTCCTTGGTACCAGGGGAACTCATACTCAAATTCCATATTCATAATTACAGTTGGTCATGCATATACACAAGAGCTTCTCAAACAGAAACAGAGGCTGTCTCTCTTTTTCAAGCATTGTTCCAGACTTGGGGGCCAATGATCTGAAGTTACAGACCACTGTCCTAATTGTTTTCAGTGGATACCAGATAACAGCAACACGTGGTCCCTGTATTCTATGAACCTCCAGTCTGTCTGGGGAGACAGAGCTCTAAAGCATCTTAAGGAGCATGGATAGCAATGAGTGTTCTGCAGAGAGTGAGACCTGATTATAGGAGCAGCTGACTTGCTGAGGTGAGACTCACATAGGGAGTACTTATTTCTGGAACAGTGACATGAATCAGAGAGAAAAAAAAATAAAACCTTTAATGGAACCAACAAGGTTGTCCAAAAGCTCATGCTAGAAAAAAATGGAGCCCCACAGATCCTTATTGGGAATCTTAGTATAAGACATGATGCTTATAATGTGGGCTAGAGAGTTCCCATCACTCTGGAAATCTCCAGCCTTTTGGTTTTGAGAGTACATGGTACTACTTGCTGGCTATGGGATCTTGAGAAGTCACTGACTTCTCTGAACTTCCATCTCTTCTCTAAATGGAAATAGTAATGTCTTGACAAGGGTACTATGAGGACTAACAGAGGTAATGTATGGGAGAGTGAGAGTGACATGCTGGACACTGACACAAGGGGGCTTTTACACAGAGGCAGACATGTTAAGGAGAGTAAAGAGTTCCAGCTCATTGGTGACCACAGCACAGCGTAGAGGTCTTCTAAAAACATAGATCATTAACTGTCAGGAAAAAAATCCAGGCTTTACTCAGCATGAGGATATCATTATATCAGGGACATCTGTCCAGAGTTATCAAGAATGAGTTTACCTCAGTGGATCTAGAATAGCTGAGAGCCTGTCATCACAGAAGGATTTATCTTTTTTAGTATTGAATTGCAGTGATGATAACACCAACAACTAACTCAACTAATAGTGCATGTGTTGCTATGTTCCAGATACTATTCTAAGGACTCGACATTGTATTAACTCATTTAATCCTTGCAACAGCTCACTGAAGAAGGTACCTCTAGTCTCCCTATTTCACAGATGGTAAAGTTGAAGCTCAGGGTAATTTATTGAAGGTCACACAGCTATCAATTAATAGAGCCATGATTTTAACCCTAGCAGTTGGCTCCATAGTCCATACTTTTAATCACTATGTAAATGATATTAAATTAACTAAATCCTCATTTTTTAGCTATGTTGAAAACATCTGAATATTTGCCTGCCAATTTCATAATTTGGACATTCAGAAAACCACATTTTTTGTGGTTAAATTTATCAGTTAAAAAAATAGATTCTTCCTTGCCTACATTAAATTCATCTATTGATTTATCTTATTCTATTTGTTTTATGATTACATTTATATTTTATTTTGACATAATTATAGGTTCACAGGAAGTTGCAAAAGTAGTACAGAGATGTCCTTTGTACCCTTCAGCCAGTTTCCCCCAATCATTGCATCTTACATAATTGTAGTACACTATCAAAATCAGGAAATTGGCATTGGTACAATGTGTATGCATAATTCTATACCATTTATCACATGTTTAGATTCATGTAATAATCACTGCAATCAAGATACAGAACTTTTCCATCACCATGAAGATATTTATACTTTCATTTTTATTCAAAATTTATTGGTTCATTTGGAATGTACTTCAGTGTTTTTGGGAACTAGGTAATCTATCTTCTAATTTTCAATTTTCTCAGCACCATTTATTTTACAAATCATTGTTTTGACATTAATTAGAAATTTCACCCTTCTGTTCCAGCACTACATGATTACAAACCCCAGAGTCATTATTTCTTCTAGTTTACTATATTACCTCCTAAAATTTGGGTCATGGCAGAAAGTAGGTTTTGATTTTTATGCCATCCAAAACAATGGAGTTTATATCAAGGTCTTGGGTCACTAAACTGTGCTGTTGGTGTAAAATTATTACCTTTTTTGCTCTTAAAATTTATCCCTGGGTCTTGTTGGGATAGCAGGAGAGCTGGACCATCTGCCACATCCACTGGTGGCTTCCTTCCATGGCAGCACATCTCAGAAACTCACTGGGGACTGGGCATGAGATCACAAGTATTGAGGTTCCATCACTGTTCTTAATTTCCTTAATTGTTTTTCAGCCTTAGTTTTCTCATCTGTATGAGAAAAAATTACATCTACCTCAAAGAGTCATGATTTTTATTATTATTTATTTATTTTAATATTTTAAATTAAGTTTATTAGGGTAACATTGGTTAATACAATTATATATTTTTCTGATGTACATTATAATTTGACATCTATATATTCTATTGTATGATTACCACCCAAAGTCGTTTCCTTCAGCTACCACATATTTATTCCCCTTTACCCACTTCACCCTCCCCCTCCCCCCTGTATTTGACCCCTTTACCTCATCTACTTCTTTCCTCCTCCCCCACCTCCTAAGCTCTGGTAACCACTAGTCCATTGTCCATGTCCCTGAGTCTCTGTTTGTCCTGTTCATTTGTTCTTTTAGGTTTATATCCCACATATAAGTGATATCATGTGGTTTTCTATTTTTTCAGTCTGGTTTATTTCACTTAGCATGATTATCTCGAGCTCCATCCATGTCGTTGCAAATGGCAGTATTTCATCTCTTCTTATGGCTGAGTAATATTACATTGTATATATGTGCCACAACTTCTTTAGCCAATTATCTATCATAGCAAATAATTTTCGACAAAATATCAAAAACATACAGTGGAGAAAGGAAAGCCTCTTCAATAAATGGTGCTGGGAAAATTGAAAGACCACCTGCAAAAGAATGAAACTAGACTGTTGTCTATCATCACACACCAAAATTAACTCAAAATGGATTAAGGACCTTAATATAAGATCTGAAACAATAAAATGCATAGAAGAAAACATAGGGACAAAACTCAAGGACCTTGGACTTTAAAAAGATTTTATGAATTTGACCTCAAAGGCAAGGGAAGTAAAAGCAAAAATAAATGAATGGGACTACATAAAACTAAAAAGCTTCTGCTCAGCAAAAGAAATCATCAACAAGGTAAAGAAACAACCATCTCAATGGGAAAATATATTTGCAATGCTTCCAATAAGGGACTAATATCCAAAATATACAAAGAACTCATATGACTCAGTAACAACAACAACAACAAAAAAACAAATGATTCAATCAAAAAATGGGCAGAGGACCTGAACAGATACTTCTCCCTAGAGGACATACAAATGACCAACAAATATATGAAAAGATGCTCAACATCACTAGCTATTAGGGAAATGCAAATCAAAACCACAATGAGATACAATTTCACACCTGTTAGAATAGATATAATCAACAAGACAAGTAATAACAAATATTGGAGAGGATGCAGAGAAAAAAGAACACTTATACACTGCTGAGAGGACTGAAAATTGGTACAGCCACTATGGAAAACAGTATGGAGATTCCTCAAAAAACTAAGAATTGATCTACCATATGATCCAGCAATCCCACTACTGGATATTTACCCCAAAGACTTGAAAACCCATGTCCCAAAAGATATTTGCATACTGATGTTCATAGCAGCATTATTCAGAGTGGCCAGGACATGGAAGCAATGGAAGAGTTATGATTCTTAAGAGGATTAAATGAAGTAATATGTTTAAAGGTATACCCTTGGAATGGCTCAACATAGTATAGTACTTTATGATCATTATTATTTCTAATAATATTTTCTTTATTCTACGGCAAATCTACTTTTTATGATTTATACCTGTGTGTGCTTTCATTCATGATGGTATTCTTATTCCCTCTTGAAAAGTCAGCATGATAAAGCCATATCAGAATGGGAGAAGGAGATCTGTGGAATCTCTTTTATAAGGATATTAATCCCATTCACGAGGGCTCTGCTCTCATTACCTAACCACCTTCCAATGGTCCTACCTTCAAATACCATCTTAATAGGAGTCAGGTTTTGGCATATAATTTTGGGGTGGGGTGGGGGAAGTTAACATTTAGTTTGTAACAATTGATAAGTAGAAACATCACCTTTCCTCACTGGGTGGTGTTTTTCATGGTACTGGCTTCTTTTGTTAGAAGTAACATCCATTCAGCAGCTTCCTAGAAGCTGCTCTGGCATATGTACAACTCACCTTGCTCCCAGGACCACCTCCAGGGGACAGCTGTCTCTAGGCACTTTGCTAAATCTTAATCTAGAGGCAACTAAAACATCACCAAGGGTTTAAAAGA
The DNA here is from genome assembly GCA_028627145.1 of Eidolon dupreanum. Taxonomy (NCBI): domain Eukaryota; kingdom Metazoa; phylum Chordata; class Mammalia; order Chiroptera; family Pteropodidae; genus Eidolon; species Eidolon dupreanum. The sequence goes on along the minus strand of CM053514.1, from coordinate 45,605,488 downwards.
TAGCTTTGTGTGATACCTTTGTGCTGCCACTTCTTTCTCTTCTTGACACAAACCCTCACTTAGGTCAGATGAGCAGTCTTATTCTTTAAGGAAGACATCACAACAAACATTGTGGTCATGACACAGCTCTGACAACTAGAGAACTACTCACCCTCATTGTCTATCTTCACCTTGGCACGCAAGAACACCTGTCCCAACAGCAGCCCTGGGTATGTCCTATAATTGCCCAAGATAGAGCTGTTTTAAACTAAACTCTTAATAGTGACTCAGATTATATGAATCTATAACACTAAAGGAAGAATTTGAAATCCCAGTGCAAGCTATGAAAATACTGAAACAGTTACTACTGAAAAAAAGAACAGGGGTTTAGGAAAAGCAAAGCATTTCTTTACTCTCTTTCCTCTGCTTCATCATCATTTTGTTGTTAGGTGGTGTTTTGTATGTGTGTATATGAGTGTTTGGCTTCTCAGTTGTCACTGGAACATGCAAAAATTATGCTGTGATTATCATTTTTGAAAGAGACACTCCTACAGGAAATTGGGCTGCAAGAGAGGAAAAGTGTGTGTTCTCCTGAAGGAAGTCCTTATAGAAAGCTAAGTCTGGGAAATAAATCATGGAGAAGGTATAAATAAACTTCTGGCGCTTTGCATTTGAATGGTGAGATAGTTTTTTGGTCCCAAGGAAAGCAATTTCTTTTTGGACATGAACCTTAAAGCATGTGAAAGATTTAGGTTTAATTTTAAAACCAGTACCTTCGTTCTTTCCATTTTCCCTGAACTACCTGACCACAGGCACATACTCCACAACCACTAACACTGATGGGAAAATTTAATTCCACTTAGAAAAGGAGTGTTAGAAATCTCCACAGATTTAAGCCTTAAATACTGTTTCTAAGTAAGCTCTGGGTTTTTCTTCCTTTCAAAAGAATTCACTTCTTAATTCACTTCAGTTAAAACTTGCTTGGATTAGAAATCGTAACTGAAATCTCTTTTCGTTGCATTTAAAAACTTACTGACAATAAAATTTTAGAAAAGAATAGATTTTATGGGGAGCAAAATATGAAATGGAAAATTTTCATTAGCATAGATAGTATCAAATGTATTCTTTTATAGTTTGTTTAATAACATGTATGCACTTTGAATAAAATGAAATGGAAATAAATGATTCCTTACATTGTAGCTTTAGAGAATAGAATTTGCTCTTCGTGAAACTTCCTAGATCTCCACACTATCATATAAGATGAAAAGAACCAAGAAACTGTTTCATGAAATATAATAGTTTTAGTGTCAACGTGGGGCACCAGGGTTGAAACAATTCTTGGGTACTCTGTAATGGTATGCTATAATGGGGTCCCATACCTAGCTCAGCCTTGGTGTCTGAGACTCAATGCCTTTGAAATTCTTCCTTCCTGAACTCCAGGTTGTGATAAAGCAAAAGGAAGGAGAGTTATATGGAATGTGCACATGTAATAGAACCATTCGTAATTCTCATTGAATTAAAGTAAATGAGTAGATAGGTAAGCTTTCCTGACAGCCACTAGTCTTCATCTCATTCTTGCCTAGTTTGTTGCAGTATCCTCTTATCTGTGGTCTCTGATTCTCATGCCCCACTTTCAGTCTATTCTCTATAAGGATAAACTTTTTAAATAAAATCAATCAATCAATCAATTAATTAATTATTTAAATGGAAGAAATGATTTCAATGTCCCCCCCTCCGCATCTACTGCTCCCCTCCAAGGATAAACTTTTTACAACTTAAGTCCAGTTATGCCACCACCTGCTCAAAACCTCTGAGCACTTCTCATCACATCATGTTTGAACTATGACCTACAAGCCCCTCATCTCCTGCCACTGTCTTCCTCGCTAAGCAGGCACCTGCTCAGGGTCTTTCCACTTGCTGCTTCTTCTGTCTAAAACACTCTAGATATTACCATGACTTTACTTACTGCATTTAGATATTCAATATAACCTCCTCAATGAGCACCTTGCCCCACTCTGTTAGCACTATCTCCTTTCTCTGCTTTATTTTGCTTCATAATATTTTTTTCATTCTTTGACATCAAAGTACATGTATTCATCTGCTTATTGCCTGTCTCCCTCTCAGGATGGGAGCTCCCTGAGAGTAGAGACTTTGTCTATAGAGTTTACAGGCAAACTTATGGAAGCCCCAGTGCCTAGCAGAGACTCAAACAACATTTGTTGAATCATTTTATGATAGTGACCATGAGTACCTGCCCCTCCAGGTACATCTTTTGCTTTCTCTTTATATAGTTGAACACAAATAAAATTGCCCAGTAAGAATCTCTTATTCACTACCAGGGATTGTCATGACATGTACAGTTTAGAATTTGAATGGTCAGTAGAGATGATTTGGTCCATCAGTTTTCAACCTTTTGTTTTTAACGTGCTGAAACAGAGTATATTTGATGTACTTCCCTAATTTAGAAATTTCTTTCCTCACCAAGCAATAATTATTCCCACTCATCATTGCTCATAGGAAAGCTTTGCAATCATTTATAATCATTGCAACTATTAATAATATCTTAGTCTGGTTCTCTAGAAGCAGAATATGAGAAAGGCATTCAGGTGCACAGATTTAGAAAAAACCTGTAAGAGACCGAAGAGAGCAGGATAGGTAAGGATAAGGAGTCCCCAAGGATGTGGTCTTAGGTAAAATCTAGCCTTGGCCTGATGCACAGGGTTTACAGGGCAGAGCTGTTCTGACCTTCAAGGAGTCTAGGCTTAAGTACCTTATGGAAGCCAGTCACTGGATGCCTTAGGGTGGGGTGGTAGATGGTGGCTTCCCAGGCATCTCCTCTCATTCTGTCAGCCAAGAACAAATCACTGGAGAAATTATTACTCAAAGCAACTAGAGGATGAGTGCACTGTCTGGTCAAGAGGATCCAAATGGCTGATCATCAACAGCCTCTACTCCAGATGGTTTCTCAGTCATAGCTATGCACTATGGGCTATAGCAATAGTTCTTAAACTTCAGTGTACATCAGAATCTCTTGGAGGGCTAATTAAAATACATATTACTGGGCCCCACTCCTAGGACTTCTGACGCAGTTGGGGTGGGGCTCAAAGGTTTATTCTGACAAGTTCCCAGGTGGTGCTGATGTTAGCTGGGATGGGGGAACAACTTTGAGAATCACTCCACTGAGTTGTGTCATACTGAAGATTTCCTAGAAGTCATTCTCAGACAACAGAAACACAAACCTTACTATAAAAAGCTTTAGAAGCAATACATATCTTTATTGAAATTCTCTTGAAGAAGGGGAAGGGGTATGTGTACATTACACCATACGTAGCACACTTTCTAAGAAATAATTTTTAGATACTGTTCCTCTCTTCAAACTTTCACTCCTCACTATAACTACTGTCTCTCTGAGTTATTAACCATTCTCTGCACATTAGCTACACAAAGGGCCACCTCTTTCCTATTCCAGAAAGTGTTGTAGAATTCCAGACAGAAATATGTTACTACAAACATAACCTTGCATTTGCTTTTATTTACATAGAAACAAGCAATTTATATATTTTTTATTCTATAGGCCTTTAAGAACATATTATTTATGATCCATCTCACAGTTTATGAAAAATATACAGTTATAATCCCAGCTTCTGCTTTATAGATAATGAGTAAGGAGCACAAAGGAGAGGTAAGATTTTTAATGTTTTATCACAGAGTATTTATCTTTGGAAGTTTTCTTCTACCCCATGCCTCCTCCATTCTCATTCCTCTAACATCAATTAAAAAAAGAATGTTTTTAGGGATTAGGGAGAGTGTGTGTGTGTGTGTGTGTGTGTGTGTGTGTGTGTGTGTGATAGAGAGAGAGAGAGACAGAGAGAGACAGAGAGACAGAGAGAGACAAAGAATGAGAGTAATTGAGAGAGATTTCTAAAATCATGCTTAAGGAAAATAGAAGAGAAAATACTTTTTAGTCACATTGAGAACTAGTCTAGGGAGAAAAAAAAGATGCTAAAACTAGATAATTTTAGTTGAGTAGAAAAGTCTAGCAAATAATCATCAATTTATTGAAAGATCGGCTCCAGTGCTCCTAGAGATTTTTATTATTGTTTACTTTTTCCCTGAGATTTTAATTAAAAAAAATTTCTTCAGGAGTTTTATTTGAAAAGATGCCATGTTAAATACTCTCAAGGTTTGTCTATAGCTTCTCTGTGTTTTAGAGTATGAGATGCAGCCCTCATGGTGTTAGTTCTTGCCTGTGGAATGTGGTAGAGAAAGGAATAGGAAATAACTGTGATTGCCTGAGTAGGTTGATGTTCACTTAGGTTAGAATCACTGTTTAATAAAGAAGGTCAATGAAACCTGTAACTTAGAGTCCAGCAATCCTAAATATCTAGTAGGGCCAGTCAGGGAACATTGGTAAGGAAAGGCCAAAAGGTATAAGAAATGCAGAATGGAGAACACTGTGGTGACTTAGGGAGCTACACAACCATTTCTGGGGGCAACTCAGACTTAGCCTCTGTGTTTAGAAGAGAAGATGAAAATCAGGATTTAGTTGTGAAATCTTATAACTGAGCCACTAGTTGCAACGTCTATATGAAGCACCCCATACCTGTTCCTCTTTTCCTATATAATCCCCCTCGCCAAGTTCCCTTCCCTCAACCTTTTGAAATTCAAACATTGAACACTGTCTCATGTGCTACACTAATGCCCATGGAATCCTAGCACAGACTTTTTAAGCTACTCATTTGAATTTATAGTTTGGCGAATTGCATTTTTATTTGAATGTTTGAACAGCTGTTAAAATGTTTCTGTGTATCTCCAACTAGATTTTTTTAAGCATGTAAACTCTTCAAGCACAATGTCCAATTTTAAGAGACTCATACTTCCAATTTTAAGAGACTCATACTTTCTTGAAGTGACATGTACAGAGGGGGAGGGCTACTGGCCTACATCGAGTAAGTCCTCAACACATGACAGAGGCTTTGTATCCTCACCCTCATTTGGTCCTTATCATGACCCTGTAAGCGAGGCCCTCACTGAAGATGAGCAAACTGAGATTCAGCAAGCCCACTTGACTTACGAGATGGCCCAGTTATAAGGGGAAGAGCTGGAACTTGAAACCAATTTTGTTGCCCTTTGCATTATTTTCTTAGTTCAGGCTGCTATAACAAACAGCACAGACTAGGTGGCTTAAACAACAGACATTTACTTCTCATAGTTCTGGAGGCTGAAAGTCCCAGATCAAGATGCCAGCATATCCAATATCTGTCAAGGCCTATTTTCTGGTTTGCCAATGATCATCTTCTTAGTCTCCTCAGATGGTAGAGATCATAGAGAAGAAGCCACTCTCTCATGACTTTTCTTATAAGGGCACTAATCCCATCCATAAGGTTTCCACTCTCATGAAATAATGAACTCCCTCCTAAAGGCTCCACCTCCTAATATCATTATCACATTGATGGTTATAGTTTCAACATGAAACTTGGGGGAGACAGTTCATAACAATATATAGATCACAGTTTCTTTTCTTGGTAAGTAGAAATTTTAAACTATGAATCAATGATTAAGTATTCAAATAATTTGATACTGAGTGCTAGGCCATCACCTTGTAACTTTTAGGATATGCTATTTGTTAAAGAGGGAATACTAACAGAGAAAGAGGTTAGTGAGTTCTGGTCATAAAGTAGCCTAACTCCTTTTAGCCACAGTAATTTTAAAAGAACAAATCAGCTATATTTTATAGACAAATAAAGCATATTGTGCTTCATCAGACAGAGCTGGAGAGCAGCATGATATAGTATAAGTAAGTTGATTCCCCACCCCCATATTTTGTTGTAGGATGTTGCACAAACCTCCCATAGCATAATGAAGAATGGAAGGGAAACTACCAATTGCCTCTGTAGAGAGAGAGTTTAAGGTTATGTAAAACTAGGTTTGAATATGCAACTTTTACTCATAAAGAAATGCTGGCTATGTGAAATGAAAGTACAGTGTATTTGTTTCTTTTCTTATTCTTATTCTTATTAGTGTCACTGTTGGGGATGATTAGGGTTTGGTGTCACCCCAATGGTAAGGGGAGGGAGAGGGATCATGATGGTGCAGATGTGTAGTTAGCATTTTTCCTCAGTTCTTCCTCAAATGACAACAGTGAAGCATCACAGGTCATTGATAGTTTTATTAAAAAATATGTTTTAATAGTTTTATTAAAAATATGTTTTAGAAAGACAAAGAATGCCCCAAGGAGGCACATGGCTTCAGCACTGTAACCAACATAAAGGGGCCGAAATAGCCACAAAAGGGCAAAAAGACCATGAAAGGCCAGCAAAAAGAAAGAGAACACAGAAGGGCAAAAAGGGCCAAAAAGGGAGCCCAAAAGGGCAAAAAATGGGGAGAACCCAGAAGGGCAAAAGGTCCTAGAAGCGGGAATGTCTGCCTTATATTTGGGTCATGATAGGTGGTTCCAAAGGCATTTCTAGGTGATTGGCAAGTGAGGTCATTTTGATTGACACCTGGCTGCTATATAACTTTGCCTAGTGCACATGTGCTTACCCAGAATTGTACTATCATTGGTGTGTTCTTTGGGCGCTCTCTAGGCTGGGCCTCTATTCCTTTGTTCCCGTTGTTGCTGTCTGACTAGCTACCTAACATTAGAACCACCAGTTATATGCTATCCTTGCAAAATAATGTTGAATCAAACATTTCAATATTCAGCCTCTCTGAATGTGCCACAGAGAAGGATAGAGTCTCTGAGCTGGGTTGGCAGGTCCCCTGGGTACCCTTGATATATAGGCCTCACATCTCCCTAGAGTTAAATTTAGGAGCAGATCACTACACCTTGATTCTTTTTAAACCCTTAGGTTTTCCTGCGGCTGGATCTTGGGAAGATCCCATAACTTTTCCAGTGATCTGATAAAAATTCTCCTATATCACTTTCAATCCCAAGATTTATCTAAAACATAATTCATATGTCAATTACAGAGGAATCATAAAATCACCGTACTTATTTTACAATAAAAACCTCTATTTCCCATCAGCCCAGCCCCACTTCAATTCAGAAGTCTGCAGTGGGGATCAGAGACAGGACACATCATTGACTTCTGTTCTATTTCCTCACCTGTCATTTGTCCCCCACCCCTCACTCCAACTACATGCTGGGAGAAGGACCCAAAGAGACTAGGGCAGAAAATATGTCTCCTGATGGTTTGGGTGACCTAGCATAGACTCTTTCTGGGCTTGGAGACTGCTCAAAGCTCACTCTCCTATAATATGCTTCCATGTATTACTCTGAGAGTCTCCCACTCAGAAAATCCCACTGCAGTTTCCTTGGCTCAGATAGTGCCTCTTTTGTACCTGGCCAGTTAGAATTTCCTGAGTTCCAGCCTCTGAAACCTATAGGTATGATAAACTTCCAATCTTTTCTTTGTTGTCCTCTTCAAGCCTCTTTTATTAAACTTGAGAGAAGGAAGAATCTTACATGGCCAGAGGGTTTTATTACAATACATGCCATCAATCTCCAACATTTTTATATTCAAGAGGTGGATGTTGATTTAAGAGTTACAAAACCTATTTTCTCTACCTGCTTGCAAGCCCTATAAAAGTGGTCTAGAACAACAGCCACTTCTTATTTTGTGTTTAACCTTGGGCCTTAACCAAAATGGAGGTAGAAGTAATTCTATTTGAATCTTCTGTAGCACATGTAAATCCTACTCAGTAGTCAACTTGAGTATTCATCTGAGAAATAGCAGTTGTGTATAGAATTGTTTGAGTTATGCTTTCAACAATTATTCCTTTGAACTCCAGCCCTGTACTTTCTTCAACCCCTACCCCCACCCCCAACCTCTTGCATCATGCTTTGAGTTTCTCTTCACATTCTCTTTCCTCTTTTGGAAAGGAAGTATTTTTACTACATCAGAGGACACCATTTGGCATCTGCCTCCCTATTGCCATGTAGAAAACTATCCCAAGTTATTAAATTAAAAGACATTTTAAACTTTATGACCCTTTCTATGGTGATATTATTTATCTAATATTAATTATTGAAAATAAAAACAAAAAATAAAAGAAATAAAACTGCTTATTGTCTACCACCCTCCCACCCAAGCCGAAAACAAAACAAAACAAAACAAAACAAAACAAAACAAAACAAAATAGATTTCCTGAGATTTGTCATATAGTGAGTTAATTGTCTCTAAAAACTGAATTCTATGGTTCTGTTATAGTTTCTGTTTAATCTCCCAATTTTGCCTGAAGCCATGAAGTCGGCCTCAGAGCGAGCCCCTCTCCAGCCCTTACTTCCAAAATAAAAACCATGTGTTTGTGTGGGATTTTTCATTTTTCTTTTAAAAGTTCTTCTCCATTATTTAATGAAACTATTTAGTAATGCATTGGTCTTAAATAATAGGGTCCACATTGGCTGTTATTAATTAAGTCACATTAACACAAACACTTGTTCTCTGAAGCAAATTTAACTCCAGACATGTTTAAAACCTATCCTAACACCGTGGAGGAAGCTAGAGACTCTGAATTTTTATAAGTCAAACTATATAGGACATACATAAAAATAACGTGTAATGAAATATTTAATGCTTACACAATTCCTCCTTTCATGAAGGCAGTTTATCAATCTGAACTCTTACCCTACATAGTGTTACTTCTGATCCTGATTTAATGGTAGAAAAATCTGATTCACTATAGTTATATCACACTCCAGAAATAGGGAAGCAAGTCACAGGTCTGTACACTGAGCAAGTTGTGAAGCTGCCTCCTCCTTCTATCTGCTAGGAATTAAGATTGTCTGGCAAAGAATTGCAAGGTTATGAATTGTAATTATGAAAAATTGCAAAAAATTATGAAAAATCACAGTTTTAATTCTACTGACAGTATTTAAAAAAATAAAATCTCTATTTTGTTATAAAATAGACTAACCTAGTACAGATAAGTCATTCTTGAGTATTTATTCATTCCATTAGTGTAGCAAAGAATGAGCAGTTTATGGCCAGTGCAGCGAACAGAGCAGATGTCAGTGTGGGAGGTGGGGTGGGGAAATTTTGCCACCATGACCTGATATGCACAGTTGTTAACAAGCATTTGGCCTGCTTTTGCTGCCTTCTTAAAACCCCTTCTACTTCCTGGCATCCTCTATCTTGCTTTTTAGGAACCCAGTGTCTTTGACTATAAGATGAAATGAATATCACCCTAAAGCATGCTCCATTCATGAACTCTCTTTATTTCCCACAAAACAGACCAGCGAAAAAGCTCATCTCTCATTGTTCAGTGAAGATATTCTCACTAGGAAAGCAAATGAACTAAAGTACTTTACAGTTGGATGTGACTGACTCTCCTCTGAGCTCTAGATTTGTATATACCCAACTGTGAGCTGTGCATGTCCAGTTGGATATATCCACGAACAGCAGTTCAGTCAACATGTCTAAAACTGAGTTTATATTTGCCCCTTCTCCTGTGTTTTCTCTGTCAATAGATGGGTACAAGCATATTATCAAGCATACAAGCTATTAAATGGATAATCTGCCTAGAAATTTTTCTGTTCCTCCCTCTTTGTATTCAATTAGTTGTCAAGTTCTAATTCCACTCCTCACTGTATCTTCTATCCAATTCTTTTTCAGTTCCCCCAGACTTATCATTTGACATTCTCATTGTCTTTTCAATGCCCAAGCCCACAGTTCTGCTTTCAGTTTTGTCAAGCAGACAGGCTGTTGGTATATACCCCATATATATTTTAAGCTGTTACCACCTTTGTATCTCCATTCTGCATCTTTAGAGTCCTCTGATTCTTCAGATACCTCTCTATGTGATTTTTATGCCCTCTTCCTCTTGGACTGCTGTTTGCTTCTTTGTTCTCCCATTGTTCTCCTAGTATACAATGGGAAACTAAGGATTGAATTTTGTTGCACTTTTTATTAAACAGTGCGGTACAGCTTTTTCCTCCATTGACTGGTTCTCCAAGGGCAGAAAATTTTTCATAGCTATCTGCCTGTTATTAGTGCTGGACACGGAATAGTTGCTCATCAAGTGTCAGATGAGTGCACTGACTGAATATGGTCATTATAGAAGATGAACTTGTGAACTCAGTCACTGAGCTGGGTGTGTGTGTCTGTGTGTGTGTGTGGGAGGGGGTGAGGGTGGGAGGTGGGGAGGGGTTATTCCTTGCTTTAACATATTGCCCTGAAGGGCTCGCACTAAATTCCTCTGGAGTTTCCTTGAGTTCTGAAAGCAGAGACTTTCCAGCCCTGCTCATAAATCCCTCCTTCCTAATTTCAGTGGGCCAGAAGAATGGTCGCCAGCAATGAGGAACAGTTTTTAGTTTGCTGGGTCCTATTATTTATTGCATGACTAAAGCAGTATAAGTCAGGGAGCCAAAACTGATTAGTGTTTCACACCTAAAACTAGAATCCCTTCAGAAATTCTGAACCATGACTTAAAAACCTCGACTTAGGCCAAAGTTTACAAATTGTTTCTACAAATGTAATGAATCAATCAATGAAAATGTATTAAATGTTAGTTGTGTTTAAGATGCTGAAATAATAGAGATTACTAATATTTAAATAGAATATGCTTTAAATATGATATAGAAATAAAAAAGAATTATTCAATAAATATTATTGAGGTAATTGGCTAATTCATTTATGAAAAACCAATTTTCAAGTTTATTAAAGATTTAAATGTAAAATATAATAATAGAAGGAAACACAGGTGAATATTTATTACATAAATTTAGAGAAATCATGAGCATGACAGCTGATAAAGAGACCATTTGACTACATTTAAACTAAAACCTTCTGCTATTTATTAAACACAGCCACACATATAGAGCTATACCATATTTTATGACATTTCAGACATCGATTATATGATACAAAATTATATTATAAGTATTACTAAGAAAGGGAAAAATAACAAACCACTAGTTAAACTACGACATGCCATCAATTGTAAAATGTAACTTAATTTTAAGGCTGTTAAAATGTGGGTGGATCCCATGTGCCTCCTGAGATCAAGGAAATATGGTAGTAACTAAAAAGTCAACATGACAGAAAAATGTCATCTATTAAACTGCAGTAAAAATATAACTTAGTACAAGCTTTCTGGATGCAATTTAGTGGTTATGTACCAACGTTTATAAAATATGTATCCTTTTGACCCATAAATTTTACTTCTTGGAATTCATGCTGAGGAAATAATCAAGAATGTGCAGAAAGATTAAGCTACATATTTTTATAGTCATAATATTTATAAAACAAAAACATTGGAATAATTTAAATGTTCAGAAACCAGTGATTAAACAAATTATAGCATATCTATATGAGGGCACTGTCTTCGGTTATTAAAAAGGATACTGAAAATGAAGATTAATTGTCATGGAAAGACCTTCACTGAATGTCTTGATTCCATTTCTTCAAGAAAATATCTACAAATATGGCTATAGATATGTAGTAATGAACCTACAGAGAAAAAAAAGTGAAAACTAAATTTATAGTACAGATAGTTACTGAGGGTGGTACCATAATGAGAATTTTATTTTCCTTTTTTTTTTAAAATTCACATATCTTAGTTTTTAAGAAACATAATCCACAATAGCACGATAATTATTTATTTTCTATTTAAAATGAAAATTATTAACTTAATAGATTTAAACGATTATTTGACATGTTAAGGGAAGAATACAAATGAAAACTATTGAAATAAAAAATATAACCTATGCTCTTGATTTTAGTCATCTGTATAAGATTATATTTCATGCAAAGTAATACACATTCTAGTATAAAAACTAGTTTCTCCCTGTTTTATTGCTACTTTGATTAATAGCAAGTCAAGTTTCTACTTGTGTCTCAATTGTGTATTAAGATTCTAACTCCTACAACTAAGTTCAATAAAATCTTGTGAAAAATTTCAGAAACAGTTCTTGAGAGGTAACTAGGCACTTAAAAATGAACAAGTATTCAGTGTAAGCTGACCTTGAGTGTCATGTTTTAACATCTGTTTTTCATGTTGTGATACTCATTTGAGATCTGGTATTATTAATTAATGAGGAAAATATCTGACTCTTACCATAAGTAACAAGGCAGTAACTTGAGGCTGATGGATCAGCATGCTTTGTCTATATAGTGTAATTCAAATAAAGTCATAACTTTGTCTTTAGCCTTCATCCATCAAGCATTTATACACTTTTTTCTCTGATAAATGAACTGCTAGGCTTTCTGACTGTTTAATAATATTTCAATAAAAAGGGAGAGAAACAGTTTTTGGCCTTCCATTTGAAATTGCTATCAGCAGTATGAAGATTTAGGTATATAAGTAAACATATTTAAGTGATTCTGCAGCGGCATTTTTTTTTTTCAGTGAAAGAACGTTGAGTATTTTAAATAATAACTATTGAGATGTATTCCACATACTTGTGTCTGAGCCAGTGTCCACACTATTGCCACAAACTCTGGGAACAAGTTCTTATAATATTAGAGACTACAAAAATATTTATTTATAGTCTTTCTTCCCAAAGACTATATAATATAAAAAATTTAAAAAACTCACAGATATGGAAGGAGACTTCTTTGAATAAGGATTGAATATAGTTCTTTCAGCTATTAAGGTTGATCTGGAGGTTGCCTATGCAGCATTTCTAGAATGCAAATTTCATCATATTGTTAATGCACCTTTAAACTTTTTATCTCTTCATTATGCCTAGGATAAAGTCCAAGTCCCTAACATAGCTTAAAAAGTCATCCATAACATGGCACTTGCCAGCCTCCTTAAGGTCCTCTTCCACATCTACTTTGTTCTAGGGAGCATTTCCTTTAAGGCACTGGCTGTTGCCTGCGCTTTGCTTGTGCTGTTCTTTCTGAAGCTGTCAGACATTCTTTCTCTTCCCTAGTCTTCAGTCTGCTATATATCAATCTATTTCTCATTCTGTTCCAGACTCTTTACTTCACCCCTTATTCATTATCATCATCATTATTATTACTGTTATTATTACTCTTCTGCTGCTCTAGCTGCCAGATATTTGTATTAGGTTAGCTCCTTCATTTCTGATTCCGATTTTCCTCAGGAGCTTTTGGTTCCTATTCTTCTTCCCACTTTGTTCCTTTGGGAACATACTGAGCTGTGGCCAACCCTGAAGTGCCACATGTCAGGGGACCTCAAAATGTGCGGGACCTCTACAAGCTACCAACTCAAGAACAGCAAAATTAAAAACTGGATCAGACAAAGAATTACCAAAGCCCACAACAGAAAATTCAAAGGCAGAATGACTGTTGAGAATTTGATGAACACAGGGATAATTGGGATAAATAATTGACAGAGGTTCATAAAGCTGTAGGATAAATGTGCCAAATCTTCTTGGAACATTATATAATGGAGTGTCATTAAATGTTATTTTTTGAAAAATCCATAGCTAAATAGATATGCTGTAGAGTCAAATGCAAAATTTGAATACAGTTTTAGGATAAAGCATGAGATTACAAATTTTAGCCATGGTCAGGCCTCTTTAAGCTTTTCTCTCAAATCTCCAAGGAATCTCTGTTCACTCCTCTATTCTGTCTGGGGACTTTCCCTGGACATGGGTGAGAAGCAGAGACTACAGTATTTTTCAGGCTCCTTCCAGCTAAAGTAAGAAGTTTTTTTTAAAGAATAAAAAGATTAGTGTAACATGTTAAATACGAACTTTGTTAACAGTAGTATTCCGCCTCTTTGAAATAAATAAAATAATAACCTTAATGTGACCAAATACCACTTCTCTACATCATGTTTTTGCTTCTTGAATGTATATATTTTGTATTTAAACATATGTTTTATGTACCGTCTTTGAAATAGGACAAGAAGCAACATGAAAGAAACTACCGTACATTACATAAAAGATTTTAAAATTAACAAATTTTCTCTCTCTCTTTCTAGGTTCTGCCTGTATTTAAAATAGTAGGATTTTTCCCCCCTGATCTTTATGAGCCTGAATTTCCAAAAGCACAGCTAAGGTTAATGTTCCCAAATACTCAAACAATGAGTTTGGTGACAGTAATTGGTGCTTTTGATGTGCCCACTCCAGTGATTTGTTTATGCAAGAGCCCTAAATAGGTAGGTTCTGGGGCCAGTCTGTAGTAGTTCTCTTTACTCTGAGGATCTGTTGATGGATTAAAGCAGAACCCAAACAGTCAGTACTCATCAGTCACTGGCTAAATGAGAACACTTTGATTAAAAAAAAAATGAGGGGTAAATCTTGGTGTTGGGAGGTAAAAAAAACCTGTAAAGATTGCTATAATACAGAGATCCTATTTTATCTTATGTCTCATATAAATGGTATTCATTCAAGTTGCGTTTTTTCATATCCTGAGAGGTATTATGGACTTTCTTTACTGAGTATTATATTTAAGCCCTTTGAATAGTTTTCTCTCTGCAACAGGGGTGGTAGATAAGAAAGAAATGCTATCAGTTTATCTCACTGTGAGACATAATGGTGAAATGCTGCAATGCATGGAATTTTATTTGAGACTGCAATTTAATAAATGATGGACTATCTCTAGGTCAAATCTAGTCCAGATCAGTCACTACCATCTGTCACCAAGCTACAGCCAACTGTCAGCTGGTTGGTGGCCATTATGAAATACATTAGTAATTCCAGTTCATCTCTTAATTAATGAACATACTTATGCACAGAACATTCCATAATAGACCATTTTCTTAAGTAGCTTCATTCTGTTCCTATAACTTGGATGTTCTTTGCCTCTGAGAAGCATCTTCTGGTTTACAGTTGCTATAATGGGGATAAAGTTTCTTCTACCCTGTTTATGCATATGTGTACAATCTGTGAAGGGATGGCAGGCTTTGACATTTTGTTTTCCATAGCTTGAAGTAGAAAACATGATTCCCAATGAGACTTCTAGAGTTGGAAGTACTTCAAGACTGCCCTTTTATAAGGGATCGGAGCTTGCATAGATATTCTGTACCCAGATGAAAGCAGGTCATGTAGAAGTCTATGACCAAGAAAACTTATCCATTTAAATATGAAGAAAGCTTGCCTGTTTTGGGGACCACTTTGCCAGTCAATTTTTATTTTATCTGAACAATTCCATCTACCACAAATTAACAGAATAGAGGACTTCCTCTTTTCAGATTGCCAGAAAACACATTTTGCTACCAGTAAATTGTTCTAAATAATAAACACCATGAAACACACCAATAGAGAAGAAAAATTAAATATAAAAAGGCTGACAACTGTGAAAACAAAACAAGCATGCAGCTCTTCAATTTAAAGAAATCCTAGATCACTCTTACACTATAATATAGGAAAGTCTCTTGGCAGAGTCATAGTTTTGCTCTATTTTTGTATAACAAATACACATATAATCAAGTGAAAATAGACCTTGGTGCAGTGCTCAGCCATTCCCATGCTGCGACGAAATAGCTCATTTAAATGTTCCTTGAGAATGTTGGCTCAGTCAATGAGAAAGCAGTCAGTTTTAGACCAAATATAGTAATTCCAAAAAACAGTCAAACTAGTTGCATAAAAATGAATTTTTCACTTATCCACTGGCTGTTTTAGAATCACATTGCCCCAGAGAGAAGGAGGAATGAGCATTCTAAAACCTCATTGTTTATTCACTCTAGATATAGTGGCCCTCAAGGATAACCAATAAATTTGCACTTTAAGATGCTTGTGGTCCTCCAAACAGGACCTTTTAGAGCTAGGGGCAGAAGGGTACTCTTTGGATCTGATCAGTTGTAGTACAGACACTGACGATATCAGGCTGGGATGGTGGAAAAGGGCCAGAGAGTTTTTCATTCCCCACCACTCAGTGCATAGAATTTTCATCCCTTGTGCAGTTAATGAGTCTGGAATGCAGGCTATGTGCAATTCTCCTGCCAAAGCAAGAGTTTCTCCTTACAAGGAATTAACTTCATGAGGAATTAAGTCCAATTCAGGGGCTAAACCTTGCCGATGACTCCATTTCTGCAAAAGCATTAGAGAAGTCATCTGTGTACAGGATGTCACTCGCAGTGACTAACTGCACAGAGATGCTTTTTCCAGGATTGGCAGTCAATGAATGGTGGGCAAGACTTAGTGATTTACTTGATTCCTGCATCCAATGAATGAGATAAGAGAAAGTTAAGGAAAAATGGAATCCAAGCCTTCATGCTGTTTTCAATCTACCAGAAATCATGGACATTGGTGTGAGAACAGTGTACCAGAATACAAGTCCGAATTAGATGTGTAAGATTCCTGGCAGATGCGTGCAGATACAGATAAGTAGTGTCTGTTTCTAAGGGTTTTTGGTGTTAGCCTTGCTTAAACCACTGGTGATTAATCAGGCACTCAAAACACAAGGCAAAACAAAACAACCAAAAATTCTCTTAGTGTTGTTAAAGCCTCCTCAAGCCAATCTAAACAAATCACAAATTCCTGAATGGTACTACTTTACATCTATCATGCAAGAAACTGGTCAAGATGGATCATTTAACCCTCTTTCCTATAAAGTGAACATTTTGAACTTTATTGGCTCAGAGAGAAAGGAAATTATGAAAATCATAATAATAGGCACTTTGATAGTCTTGTACACTTTATAAAATTGTTGGTCATCTATGATCTATCATGCCAGTCAAGCTAGAGAAAACTAGGTGTTCCCAGAAGACGCTTGGTTTCTAGTTCTAAAAAGCTCACATGTGGAAGTCTACATTTATTCAATTGTATCCATTCAGACAGATAATTGTAGTAACTAGTTTTCCTTGTATTGGAAGATGTGTTTTAGCAAAATTCGAGTCTGCTGACATCTCCTGTATTTGAATGTAACCTGAAGTTAGAAAATTTATATAGAAAAAGTAGAAAATTCCCACTAAATTATATTATAATGTAAATCTGCCCAAAGGTAGTTTTTGAAGAAGGGTAGCCAAATATTATTTACAATTTTATTCTTAAAGGTTAAAATTTCTTAGAAGGATATAGATGTAAATAAATGAATGCATAGGCTGAGAAACACATTACCAGGAAATATGGATTGGGTATGCTATTTCAGGGACATTGTCCAAAAGAGGTGGCTAACTGATACATTATTAAATATCATGCATGTTTAAAAGAGATTTTCTCTTAGTTTGAATCTAGAAGCAACCAGTAATTCTTGAATGCATGAATGAATGCAATACATTTCTATATAAAGTTCAATACACATACATTTTTTCCCTAAGTTGAATTATCATGTTCCTTCTTCACTTTTCCTACTGCATCTTTTTAATGTGCTCCTTTGAGGTGAAACATTTCTCCTCTCCATTTTTTTCGATCAATTAAACGTCCATGTGACACATTGAAGTATTATCGTTCAATCTGATAAAGGTATTTATAAACAATACATATCATAAACAACATCTATACTCTCAAGTCATGTTTGCCATCTGCAATGAGTCTATCAGTAGTGCTGTGGAAATGATTCGCCTCTGACATCAGCTTGCTTGGGGTCCAAATACAGAAAGCAAACTGGAAGAGTTTTCTATAAACTTTCTGTAGAACTATTGAAACTTCTAGGTAACTAAAATGACAAAATGCTTATGAAGCATGATATGAAAATTAAGGCATCATACTACTTCATCAAGTATGTTTCCATGAGGTTGAAGCTTGGGCACTCACACAGCATGAGATACAGAATCAATTGTAGCAGGAGGTAGATGGGCTGGAATCTTGGCTCTATAACTTCTTTGTGACTTTTGAAAATGACTTATCTGAGTTTTGATTTTCTTCCCAGTTGATGCATAGTAAGCAGGTCTGAAAGAAGATGATGACCTGTGAGTAACTGGCACAGTGTCAATGAATAGTGGCATTAGCCATGGTATTCTGGTATTCTCTTTCTCTCTGTCTCTCCCCTGCCCAGAAGGCATAGAGGCTCCTGCTTTTTCTTTTCTTTTTGCTTCCAGTTGCAGAAAAAAACAAAAAACACAGATATCTCAACTGAGCACTGGGCAGGTGAGCATTTTTATTCTTTGGGATGTCCAATCTCTTTGAAGTCACAGTTCTTTGAAAGAGAATGAGGTTAGTTTTGATTTAACAAGAACAGTTTCTGATACTAATTTTCGGAAATGGGCTCCTACTTCTGATTCTGACTTTCAATTAAATCACAAAATCACAGGAAATCACTGATTAATTTGGTTTTTAAGACTAACATTTTGGTGCAAAAATGAAACTTTGACTTTCAGGAACCATTGGAGTTATTTATCTTACATTAATTCAGCCATTAATTCAGGCACATAATGGAGGTATTGAGCCTTTAACTACTACTCACTGTGATTGTCTTCTTGCTGTTTGCACCTTCATGACAGAGGATCTTACTCCCCTCCATCTCCGGTACCTTCCATATTATATTCCAACTTGGCAACTGTTGCTGGATAAACAAATGGATTAATATTTATGTATTTCCTGTCTATTTCCTGAAAGGATTCAGGCAGTTTGTAACAAAGCACATGTGAGATGAAGCAATCAAATTATGTTAAGAAAAAGATAAGACCATGTGAAGAAAATGAAAAGATTTTTATGTAAGGGCTAGGGCCTGGGATGAGATCACTTGAGCACTAGACTTATTTCTGAATTTAGGCAAAAAACGAACACGTGAATAACTATATTATTCTCTTAATCTGAGAAAACAAAATGAACAAGAAGAATTTCTTCACATGGGGCCATTCAAAAGTGGGAGCACTTTTAGATAACAGTTGCCACATCCGATCATATTTGTGCTTTTCTGGCATACTTGGTCATTCCCTTCTTCTATTAAGATCTGGGACTGAATGCAATGGCCTAGAATTTGAGATCCAAGTGCAGCAACTGGTTTACTGACCTCTCCTCTGAAGTCAGTATAATGCAATTTGAATATGTATTATATATGTAATATATATGTTTTTATGTATATGATATATTATATAAAATATATATATATGTATTTGTACACATAACTTACATATGTATGCTTTATCTCATGTGCATGAAAGCCAAATATCTATTGGAATCAACTCCATATCCTTTATTTAAAAAATGAAATATTGAAAACAGATAAAACATTAACAAATATATTTTATTTAAGTTTTGAGAAACAAAAGGAATATCCTTTAAACATCTATTTCTTCACCATGACAAAGGCCTTTGGCTGCATTTGGTCCATTTTTATAGCCATGTAAAAGTGCTAGAAGGACTCAAAATAGTTGAGAGAAATGACTGGAGTTATGTCCTCTAGTTTGGGAGTGGTTGTGCTGTTCCTTGCAGTTCCTGTTTCTCACTTCTCATTGTAGTGCTGCCTTGCTTTCTCTTCCCACAATGTATGCACCTGGTGGTCTTCTCATGCAGTTATACAGTCTTGCCACTGAAGGTGCATTCTGGCAGCAGCAGCAGCATTACCTGGGAGCTTGCTGGAAATGCAGCCTTTGATATGCAAACCTTCCTAGCCAGCTCTACATAGGATCTTATGCATGATGCATGTTAGAGTTTGAAGCACTGACATTGAAGACACTTAATTTTGAATGAATGAATGAATAAATGAATAAGTGAATGAATGAATGAATGAAAAATATAAGGCCTTCTTTCTTTAGAGTATATTTTTACACATATATATTATCTAAAACTATGTTTTTAGAATCCTAGTATCCAAATGATACAATACATTTTCTGTCTTGGTAGAGAGGGACCAGCTTAGAATCCCCATTCATTTTTATTCTTTAAATCTTTTGAGTTTCTGCTTACTTACTTTTTTTCTTTTCTTTTTTTAAAAATGTGATCTTATTTTTTAAAATTTATTTTTAATTAAGAATTTTAATTTAAATATGTTTGCCAGATAACATTGTGTAAGTTTAAAGTGTCCAACATGTTGCTTTGATAGACTTACATATTACAATATGATTGCCATTGTAGCGTTAGCTTACACCTCTGTCAAGTTACATCATTAGCATCTCTTTTGTGGTGGGAATAATTAAGTTCTAGTCTTTCCTTTTCTTTGTAAAAGTGTTTCCTTCTAGATAAAACCCTACTTATTACGTAGGTGGCCAAAAAGACACATTAAACGTCATAGAAAATGTTGGGCAGTAGAGTCCTCTTCTGTCTCACAGGGTTTCTAAGCCTTGCCCCTTTTTCTTTTCTTTCTTTTAATTAGTGGAACTCACCAGAAATTTCTCTTTTTGTATTTGACTCTATGTTTCCTCCTAGATATAATCTCTTAAGTTCTGTAATTAATTATGTATACCTACCTTAAAATTCTGTTTCTCAGCAGATTTAATCCAAGTCTCTAGTTCCCAGAATTGCTGTGTCCTTGATGAAAGTTCCAGATTCTTTCCAGGGAGAAATTGGGTTTTTTCCTTATTTCTACTTCTTTAAACTCTTCGACAGCCTTGATTGATAAGGATACATTTTTTTAGACAAAAACCATGCTAAATAATTTTTGCGTTTCACAGTCACTTCTACTTGCCAGAGGGAATAAGGAGAGTATAGAACTTTATAGAGAGGCAGAAAGCAACTCCTGGTGAAAAAATATTAGATAACTTAGATTGTATAGAATGGGAGTGGACAGCTTTGGTCCTGGCACCAGGCAGTTTCAATTCAGACCCTAGCTCTGCCATTTAAACTGGCTGGGTGACCTTAAAAATTACATAGACCTGTATCTTAGTTTCTTTGTTTGTAAAATGGGTCTAATAGAAAGTGAAAAGAAATCATACAAAATACTTGGCTTGTAGTAAACACTCATTAAATATTGGCATTTATTACCTAATGTGTACTAGTCTGTATACCCCAGGCATTAAATTCTTAGATATCTATAGAGATCAGCATCTTATATTTTAGAATAATAACTCATGGAGAAAGATTCTATTTGGAGCAGGGTGAAAGGAGCTGAGGTTCCACAGCAGTGCAGTAATCTACCAGCCAAGTTACCAGGGTTTTATTTTGGAAGAATAGGCATTGGATTGACTCCCCACAACCATAAGGATACACACTATAACTGACTACACAGGTGCTGCTTGAAATAGGCATTTTTCTGTGAAGAACAAGCTTGACCAACAGAAGAGGGGTTAGAACTTATAGCTAAAGGGCTTTGCACTAGGAAAACCAAGAATGATATATAAACAAGATACAACTCTTGCATGGCAAGTGAAAGATGAATGAGGTATTTAAGCAAGGCTCTTGAGACAGAGCCGTGAGTGTGATTGAAAGGATGCGCAGACTGTATATTGTGTTTGGAGAAACAGGTGAGGCCCCAGCGGGTTGTCAATTACTGAATAATATAGTAGTAGGAATGGTATCATGTTACTGTTAGTGACTCCTTTGCTCGCTATTAGCTAAGGTAGTAACTTTTTCTCTATACAAGGATTTCATGACCTTTGAGATTTCTTTTTTGTCTTGCACAAGTATACTTTTCCATGCTATATACAAAGATGTCATGATTTCTTTAGTAGAAAATCTATTATTGTTGTCCTCTAGAAGTTATTTTTCAGCCTATCCAAGTGATATGAATTAATTTTTACATTTCCCAGTCACAGTTGTTGGTTCACTAGTCTCAGTGGATATAAAGCTGCAAGGTTTTGGAAACATTTGCCAAGCACACTTCTTCATTTTTACCAAAAACACCTAACCCACTGAACAATTCTCTTTTGTAAGTACTTTTCATATAGGTAAGTCATGAGAGTGTTTATAGTTCTTTTTCATCATATACCCATATTTATTGACAAACGTGAACCATCCTACTGAAAACATTCATGTATGACCTTCATGTCTAACAGCTGTGCTAAGGCTCAAGGAACAAATATCATAGTCTTCCATGTAGGTGTGATTTCTTCCAAATTAACCATCCTGTTCAAATTAAAACTTTTTCAAACTGATTCCTGATGATCTTGCTGTCAACTTAATATAAACTTTTTGTATAGTTTTGAATGCATAAGTCATAAAGATAAAATATTTAGCTACTATGGGCAGAGAGAAAATTTTGCCTATCGTGGGAATGCTGTGGTTCTAGATGCTAAGATTAAAAATATGGAGACTTCACATATAAATCTAGACATTAATTTTTATTAAAAAACTACAGTGTTTGGGAAGCCTGGATCTAACCTACATAAGCCGAGAGGCAGATATTTTCTTCAGCTGTGGCAAATGCTTTCCTGTCTTTCCTACTGCTGGTTACCCAGTATGATTCACTCATTGACCTTATCTGCCTGGCACTTTAAGGTATTTTGGCTGTGACTCCTTGTCTATAGGATAAAGTCCACACTTTAACATAGACCAAAAAGAAGTCACACTTTTGTCCTGGACTGCTTTTCTAGTCTCACCTCACCCAAGTGCAACATCAAACACTTGCATATTCCTGAATATCACACCCTTTCAAACTCCTTGACTTTTAATTATTTCCACTCCCAGTAACATCCCCAACATTATCTTCTTTGCAACATGTGTCTTATGAGACTCAATTTAAATGGCCCTACATTTGTCCAGCTCAGAAAAACTCTGGTGATTCCTCTTCTAATCCTACACTATTAAAGCACTTATTATATTGGTTATAATCATCTGTGACATATAGTTCCTGAGAAAAGGGGCCATGCCCACTTACCTTTACATCTCTACCCCCTGGCACAATACCCACAGTACTCAGTACAGATAGTTGTTAATAAGTGTTAGTTAAAAAAATTAATTTGATTTGAATTAGAGTAAATAATACTAGGTATCACAGCCTAGAGCTTTATAAAAATGAATTCTGCTTTGGATTCTATTGAAAGATAAAGTCATAGTGTAGTGGCTAAAGATATAGGCTCTGGAATCAGGACTTCTTGGTTAAAATTCGAAGTCTTCTACTTGCCAACTGCTCAGTGTTTGCAAGTGTCTTTCCTAAGTTAGTTTAAAAGATCTGTAAATGGGAATTCTAATAGTACCTGCTTCAAAAATTATTGACCACAGGACTCAACTCTAAGGAAAGTCTTCATTATGAGCAGAAACAAAATATCCAGATCAGAGTAGTAGTGTCAAGTGTCAGGTCAAAAAGATAAAGCATGGTTATAAATAGGAAGACAGATCACACAGCTAGAATTTAGAAGACAGCGTTTACCATGATACTCAAGTTATGCAAACCAGAGACAAGAAGCAATTTTCTGGCTGCTCCATTGAGATGTGACAGTGCCATGAATATCCAGGCTGAAAAATGTGTCTGTAAGGCAGGTTGATAACATGTGACTGAAATTATGAGCTCTTATATGCAAAAAGTCAGCTGAGAAAATGACTGTTGAAAAAGGGCTCAGGCCTAAATCTGGACTAAGTTTATGTCTTTCTGTTTTTTGTTATTACATATTATCATTTCTACTCCCCATCCCCACACTCTAAATAATTCAAGCAAAATTATATATGTATGACAGCCCTTTTTGACTGATAAAATCTTTTGGCATATTTAGAGGATTACTTGCCCACAAAGTTATCAGGGACCCTGTTCACACATCAATATTATCTCCCCTAACCCTAGTCATACAGACTCCTTTCTAAAATAGTTCTTATCTCTTGCCCTAGAGCAAACATGCATCTACCTGCAGCAGCAAATTATTTCCCCGACAATGCGAAATTCTGGGAAAACCAAATCAAAATGTAAAATGAAAACACAGATTTTATTGAATTTTAGAACCACCACCTTAGTATTTTTGTCTTAAAAATGCTAATTTTAATGATTCTGGGGAGTTTTTGTTTTGCTTTGTTTGGAACACAAGCAAATTTTGTGAATGATGAATCAGGTGCAAGGAGGATATTATGTGCAGTGTCCATGATCTTTCTGTAGCCACAAGACTGTAGCTTGATTGCCTATTAGGTTGTTATGGTTCTCTAGAATTTCTAATATAAAGTAAACAAATGACATTGCTTCCTCATGGTAGAGGACTGAGTAATCATTACGTATATCATTTGATGTTCTGCTTTGTGGCTGTTCAGATATGTGTGTGCCCCAACTTCATTTCTTCTGTGGTTTCCTGATGCTGAAAATCTTTTTTAGTTAAACTTATACTGTATAAAAAATGATAAAAAGTCTTAAACATATTTAACATATATGACTTTGTTAAAGAAGAAATTGTTAAAGAAGCAGATGTTGATGCTTTGTAATATCCTGCTGTCCTTCATGTTCCTGTGGACTTACTAAGGGTAAGCTTTGCTACTCCAGATCAAGAGATGCCTTATTGTAATTAAATCCCAAGGGAGGTTTAATTTCAATAAAGTTTACAACACACTACCTTCAAGGAGACAGAAAGGAAGCCCTCAATAAAGGGTTACTTGCATCTTACTGTATCTGAGCTCCTAGGCAGCACTCGAACCCAAAAGAAAAAATGACAAATAGCCAATCATTTGGAATATTTGGTGTCCACAAGATTATTTTTCCTTATATCTGTGTTGCATCCAGGTAAAGAACACTAAAATCTTATTATAGTGGAAAGTGATACTGAACAGAGAGATAGCATAATGTGGTGGAAAGAGTATACGCTATGCTATTAGGGAGAAATGAGTATGCCGCTTTTGCCCTCTATGATATTTGTTAAGTTATTGTACCTCCCCAAGACTGTTTCTTCATCTATAAAATGGAGATAATAACTCCTATTTCACTCAGTTTCTGTATGGATAAAATGAGCCAAGGCATGCAAATTGCCCGTATGTGATAGGCAGGTACTATTCTCTCATACTCACCTCTGTCCTTTTTTTACATTCATGCTGTATAGACTATTTAACCTTGACACATTACTTAGAAAACTGTCCACTCAAAGTATCCACATGACTTTTTTTTTTTGATTGTGCTATATTTTTATACAACTGACTTTTTTCTCATCTCATATTCATTTGTTACTTTGGTCTCTGAAAGAGTAGAGTGGTTGGCATTTAAGTGATTTAAATGATTAAGTGATTTACATTTAAGTGATTATTTCTTGATCAACAAATGAACATTAATGAGAAAAATGTTTACTTCGATGGCTTCTGAATAGGATCAAGAACTACATCATTACATGAAATAGATCAGTTTATGTCTCTGAGACTAGATACCCAAATCTTTGCCTAGCACCTTCAGAGTACTCAGAGAGAAGACAACTAAATCCAGTAAGAAAGATGATACATTTAAAACCTCCTGACTCATTCTTAGAACTAACCAATATTCAGTTTTCTCATTGGGCAATTAAAAAATTTCTAAGAAGGAAGAAATTATTTGTTTTTTGCTAAATGAAGACAGCATACATGGTCACTCCACTGGTCACTTTAAATTCATATGGCTTGCAGGTCCCTGCACTGGAGGAGGAAGAATGTTTTCTGGACTTTCACCAAAGTTTGTAGCAACTGGTTTTGGGATAATTTTATTAAAGGTCCCAATGTCAAGGAGGATTGGTTAAATATATAATAAGTCTGGACTTCTAATATCCTGACTTTGCAGTTGGTAAATCAACTTTATATTTCCCTGGATTCTATTGTATTTCCTCTTTCATTTAATAGTTTTTTTAAAATTCCTTGAACTAATTAGTCTTGGGAAGTTTGGAGCACCAAATTAAGTCTGAAACAAATGCATGTTAAAATTTCCAGAAGAAAAGAATGGTAAATGTATAGATGTATATCTTCCAAACTAGTAAATGCGGAAAAAATTGAATGTGGGAAAATAATCTCAATCAACATTAAACAAGGCAAGATGAGATTTTTATTAAATAGTAGGACAAAAAAAAGGCACTAAATAAAATACTAGAAATAAATTCAAAAATAATAATCCCAGTTCATGTAAATGTACTAAATTCTGCAGTTAAAAGACGAAGACATAATAGACTAAATCCTGTGATTATTTTTATCTTCAAGAGACGCACTTAAAACCTAAAAATTAGAAAGGTTCACTGTATAGGCACAAATGAAATATGAAGAAACTACAAACCAAAATTAAGCTAGTGTAACTTGACTAATGTTAGACAATACAGATTTTAAAACAAAATTCACTTGTTACTATATATCAAGTTACAGAATGATAAAAATTTCAATTCACTGGAAAGACATACTAATTCTAATAGTATATGTTATGTAATAAACAATTTTAAGACAATAAATTCAACAACTTAGTGGAGTGATAAAATTCTTAGAAAATATTTATTGAAATTTACTCAAAAAAGAGAAAATCTAAATTTCCCTATCTTGATTAAAAGAATACATTGATAATTAAACAAATAAACAAACAAACAAAAACTTCTCACAAATAAAACACCAGTTCCAGGTAGTTTGCTGATAAGTTTCCACCAGGTATTGAAAAAACAGATGATTTAAATCTTACACAAATATTTTCAGAAAATAGGAAAATAAGCATTACTGTAGCTCATTTTATGAAGTAAAACTAAACAAGGGAAATACAAGAAAAGAAAATTTCAGGTCAATCTCATTCATGAAAATATCAAAACAGAACTCAAAAATTTATATTTTAAATGTAAGGTTGGTTTAATATTAGAGAATTAGTTCCATGTTAACAGATTAATAGAGAAAATTATATAATCCTCTTAATAAATGGTTAAAAAACATTTGGTGAAAGTCAACATCTATGATAAAACTTCTCAAAATAATTGGAATAGACTCCCTAACTTAATGAAATGTGCCTGAAACACCTTGGTGTGAACATAGTGATGAAACATTAAGCGTATTTCGTTTAAAATAGGGAACAAGACAAAAATGTTTTTTACTAACACTGGACCAATGTATTGGTAGCCTTAGCCAGCAATATAAGAAAACAAAATAAAAGATATAAGAATTGGAAAGGAAAAATGAAAGTATAATTATTCAGAGATGATATAAATAATTTTATAGAAAACCCAACAGAAACTACAAATAAGTTTTAATGAGTGTTTGCCAGATATAAAATAAAAAAATTTTAAGTTAATTTTATTTCTAAATGCTAGCAATAAAGAGAAAGTTTTATTTAAAAATGAATTTTAGCAGCTAAAATGAGCTGCTTATGTTAGAGATAAATCTAATGAAAAATGTGCAAAACCTTTTTATAAAATGCTAACACTTTATAAAAATATTAAAATAACTAACAAAAATGGAAATTATTAAAGTAAATGTTTAATGGGTAGTAAGATAATATTGTAAGGATATTATTTCTGCCGCAGAGGGTTTTCCTGGAACTTGACAGGCTAATTTTAAAATTTATAGAGAAGAATGAAGGGCCAAGCACCCCTGAAGACAAAGACAAGGTAGGGGTGGTGTGGGGATCTTTCGAAATGAAACACTGATACAAAATCACAGTGATTTAGTCAGTGTGCTATCAGCAATGGGGTAGACAAACAGACCTAGAAGGCAGATCAAAGAGCCAAGAAACAACCACAACTTGTTTAGAAATAATCTACAACAGAGCTGATACTACAGAGGAAGGAAGAACTGCTCAAAAACTGTTTTAGGGAGAGAAATGAAACTGAATTCCCCTTCACATCTTACACACAATTCAATTTCAGTTTTTCAAAAAACAAAATATGGAAGACCAAAAATAAAATAAAATAAAATAAAATAGTAAAATAAAATCAAAATAAAATAAAATAAAATAAAATAAAATAAAATAAAATAAAAT
Source organism: Eidolon dupreanum (assembly GCA_028627145.1). Lineage (NCBI taxonomy): Eukaryota > Metazoa > Chordata > Mammalia > Chiroptera > Pteropodidae > Eidolon > Eidolon dupreanum. Next base: position 45,577,967 of record CM053514.1, on the reverse strand, counting down.
TTTTGAGATAATTATAGATTCTCATGCAGTTGTAAGAAATAATACAGAGAGACTTCATGTACCCTTTATCCGGTTCCTCAGTGGTAACATCTTACAAACTATCTTACAATATCACGACCAGGATAGTGACACTGATAGTCAAGAAACAGAACAGTTCCATCACAAAATCCCTCTTTCCTTTTCATAGCTGTACATATGCCCTCTCCTCCACTCCCATCTCTCCTCTAACATGTATCACTAATCTGTTGTCTTTTTCTGAAATTTTATTATTTCCACACTGTGTAAACTTTTGGGACTGGCTTTCTTTTCACTTAAGATTCAACCAAGTTTTTGCATGAATCAATAAATTGTTCTTTTTTATTGCCTAGGAGTTTTCTGTAATATGGATATACTGAATGAGTCACCGGTTGAAAGACATTGGTATCGTTTCCAGTTTTTGGCTATTACAAGTATGAACATTCATGTACAGAGTTTTGTAAAAACATAACTTTTTATTTATCCGGAATATATGTTAAGGAGTGCAACTAATGGTTTGTATGCAGCTGCACATTTAGGTTTTTTTTTTTAAGAAACTGCTAAACTGTTTTTCAGAGTGGCTGTATCATTTTACATCTTCACCAGAATGTATGAGTAGTCCAGTTTCTCTTTGACATTTTTTAATGTCATTTAAAAAAATTTTAGTGATTCTGATAGTATAGTAATATCTCATTGTGCTTTTAGTTTTCATCTTCCTAATGGTAAATGATATTGAACACCTTTTCATGTGCTTATTTGCCATCTTTATAACCTCTCTGGTAAAATGTCTGTTTATTGACTATTTTTTAATTGGGTTGTTTGCATTTTTATTGTTAAATTGTAAGAGTTCTTTGCATATGTGCTAGATATGAGTCTTTCGTTAGATATATTGCTTGCAAACGTTTTTTCCAGTCTGTAGCTTTTTCGTCTCCTTAACATGAGCTTTTGCAGACCAACTCCAAAGATTGTTCTTAAAATTTTGTAACTTTAAATTTGTACATTGAAGTCTATGATCTATTTTGAGTTAATTTTTATATAAGATATGAGATTTAGCTTGAGGTTTTTTTTTTTTTTTTTTTTTTTTTAATTTCCCCAATTGTTCCAGTACCATTTGTTGAACAGGCTATCCTTCCTCCACTGCATTTATACCTTTGTCAGAAATTACTGGGGCATATTTGTGTGGATATATTTCTGACTTCTCTATTCTGTTCCACTGTGGCCAACCCTCTACCAATATAACACTCTTTTAGCAGCTATCTAGTATATAGCATATATATATATCTAGTATAACAATATTAGGTAAACTGATTCTCCTTCTTATTTTCAGGATTGTTTAAGCTATTCTGAGGCCCATGTCTTTCCATATACATTTTAGAATAAGCTGTTTTATGCCAAACAAAAAACTTTGCTTAGATTTTGGTAACAATTGCATTAAACCTATGAATAAATTTGAGGAGAACTGACATCTTTACTATGTTGCCTTTTCAAAGCTGAGAACATAGTATGCTTCTTCATTTATTTAGACCCTTTTTGATTGTTTTCATCAACATTTTGTGATTTCCAGCATACAAAGTCTATATATGTTTTGTTAAGTGTGTATCTGTTTTTCTTTTTCATTGAGTGATTGTTAATTACACTGTGTTTTTTTTTCTGTTATCCTATTACTTTTTTAAAAAATTAATTAATTAATTAATTTTTTATGGTGACATTGGTTAATGAAATCCAATAAGTTTCAGCTGTATACTTTAAAAGTAAGGCATATATATATTTACACTGTGTGTTCACCTCCCATAGTTAGATTTCTTTCTGTCACCACATATTTGACCCCCTTTACCCCATCTGCCTCCCTCTTCTTCCCTGCCCGCTACCCTCTGGTAACCACTTGTCTATAGTCTATATCCATGAGTCTCTGTTTCTTTGTCCTGTTCATTTGTTGCTTTTAGGTTTATATTCCACATATAAATGATATCATGTGATTTTCAACTTTTTCTGTCCGGCTTATTTCACTTAGCATGATTATCTTGAGGTCCATCCATGTCGTTGCAAATGGTAGTATTTCATCTTTTCTTATGGCTGAGTAATATTCCATTGTACATATGTACCACAGCTTCTTTATGCGGTTTGGGTTCCTCATGTTTATTGTTGATAAACAGAAATGTGACTGATTTTTGTGTGACTGATTTTTTGTGACATTGCAAACTCATTAGTTCTAGGAGTATTTTTGAACATTCCTTAGGATTGTTTTGATATATTTCCTTATTTATTTATATCTTTAATTTCTTATTTAGTTATTATTAAACTTATTGAGTGACATTGGTTAATAAAAATACATAGGTCTCAAGTGTATAATTCAATAACACATCATCTGTATATTGCATTGTGTGCTCACCACCCAAAGTCAAATCTATGTAGACAGTCATGTTATCTGTATGACTTCTTCATTTAAAATTTTTCTTCCTTTTATTCTTCTTACTTTTATTCTATTTCTTTTTATATTTGCTCTTTATTTGTCTATTATTTTATTTCATCCCTTCCCATCTGTATGCCTTTATGCAAATTACATCTTTATTTCTCAACATATTGCAGTGGCTAAAACTTCTAGTAATATATTGAACAGAGTGTGAAAGCAGAAACCCTTGCCTTGTTCCAAGTCTTAAAGCAAAAGCATCCAGTCTTTCACTACTATGATGTTACTTTTAGGGTTTCATAGATGCTCTTTATCAACTGAGATAATTCCTTTCAATCCCTGATTTGCTGTGACTTTTATTACTAATGGGCCAATGTTAAAACTTTTATAATTTAAGAGAATATCTTTATTGCCTAGAGTAGGTAATAAATTTTAAAATATGTCATAAAAAGTATAGAACATAAAGAAAGAATTTAATAGATTTGAGAATGCTGAAATTTAAAAAAAAATCTGTTCATTGAAATACCACAAAGTGAGAAATAAATAAATAATGCCATGATATTTTCAATTTATGTTCCAGTGAAGGATTCATAAGCAGAATATGTAAAGAACTCTTATGAATCAATAATAAAAAGGTAATTAAGCTAATAGAAAAACATGCAAATGAATTGAACAAGCATTTCAGTGAAGAGTAAATATAAATTGCTATGGTAACCAGGAAAAATATGCTGAACTCATTGATAAGAAAATGCATATTAGTGCTTCAAAAAGATATCATTTGGCAGTGATTAGACTGGCAAAACCTAAAAACTGTGGTTATATATATATATATATATATATATATATATAAATATAATAAGAATAAAGTTTTGCTGAAGATGTAATGCAACTGAAAATGATATTCCCTATTGGTGACAATGGTTGGTAAGCCATTTAGAAAAATTAATTTGCCATTACCTAATAACTTGAACGTACATGCACCCTGTGTCTTAGCCATTCTAGCTAGGACATTTCTAGACATTTCTAGAGAAATTATTTCATCAAGAGATGGGTTAATAGCATCATTGCTTGCCATAGTAAAATAACTGGAAATAACATGAGTAGAATGGATTCATAAATTGATATATTTATATAATGGCATATTTTACTTTAATGGCCATAATTGGCCCATGGCCATAAACTCCAAAATGGATGAATTGCAAAAACAATGTCAAGAAAAAAAAGCAATTTAGAGAAGAAATGCATACTCATGATTTTATTGCTATAAATGTTATGAATGGGTGAAAACAAGCACTAAATTGTTAGTCTATACACATATAGACTATAAGTATGAAAAAAAGGAAATGATAAAAAAAATTCAGGAGAGCAATTATATGGGAATGGACAGTGAAGGGACTAGGGCAAACTTGGAGTATTAACCCTTTTGATAATATTCTATTTCTCAAGCTGAGTGTTGGATGCATGGGTGTTCATTTTATTAGTACTCATTAAACTAAGCATTGATATTATAATGCCTCTTTGAATGGTTAATATTTACATTTTTTTTTAATTAGAGAAAAGAGTGAAAAGACTATGCCATGTGAATTAGCAGCAGAATAAATTTAAGTTACAGCAATTGTTTAAAAAGAAATAAGAAACCCAAAAATGTAACATTTAAATCAACCTCCTCTAAGTAAAGAGGTTACATGTCAATTTTTTCAAGAATTTATATGTTATTTTTTGCATTTTATGGTCTTAGTTTTCAGAAACAGTTGAATTAACTTTTAATGTGTTAATTGTAAATTATACCTTCAGTTATGTAACATTCCAAATATTATTCCAAGTTTGTTTTCCTATTAAGCTAAAGACAACTAAATTGATAATACAAGCAATACAATAAATGCAATTACTCTAATGCTTTTTTGCTTTCAGAGATATTATTTCATGTTTTAGAAATAGTTTTCTGAGCTTTCCCAGTGAAGAAAAATACTATGATAATTTTCTTCAAGTGAGGTAAATTCGCTTTATGTGTATAATGCATGTGCCTATTGTTTCTGTGAATTTGTAGGTCACAATTTGTGACTTTTCTCCACTGTAAGTGGCCATGATCCTTGCAGGGCCTCTCAGCATGGCCTCTGGAATGTCTTCAGATGTGCACAAGATCTAGGACATTTGGGATCACCTGGAAAATGCTTTAGGAAACTATGAGAATTTTACGGCAGCACTGGAACTTGATAACTAAGTTTATAAAAGTGAGTATATTTTGGACGTCCAGTAAAAACAGTTTGGAGTCTAGAAAACTCTAGGGATTTATTAAAAGGGTAAAATAGAACACTCTCCAAATCCTCTTCACCACCATAAGATAATGAAACAAAAGGAGCCACTTGCCACTTAATTCAATTAAATAAATGAATGAATACATTTATTTCAATAGATTCAATAAAATATTATTGAGTATCTACCAGATAGTGCCAAATAATGTTCAAGTCACTGGGTATTAGCACAGAACTTAATAGATGTTATGTAACAGTAACAAGCCAGTGAACACTATTTAATTCAAAAGTCTCCCTTATAGAACTATAAGCTTCCTGAAGACAAGGACCCTTGCTTGTTCTGTAACCCAGTTTTTCCTCAGCACTTAATGAGGCCTGGCACTAGTAATAATTGATGATTATTATTAATTGTTAATCATTACTGTTGTTGCATTTAACATGTTTCTTTGCATAAAAGAATGTGCCCCAAAGCCACACAACTGGAAATTGGTGGAGTCAGAGTTTGAACACTGTCTATGATAGTGATGAAATCAGTTGCCATTCATTGTCAGTTTACTATGTACCAGGCACTGTGCTCAGTGCTTTGCACTCATCTTCTCACTTAACCCTTAAAAACTACTGAGAAAGAGATAGTATTAATTTCCTTTTACTGATAAGGTTTCTGAGCCTCAGGTATTTAAGTGCCTTTCTCAAGGTCACCTGCTGTGTCTGTCTCCTCCAAATCTGAGCCACGCTGGGCCCCAAATCCTTTTTCTTTTCACAGCCTTTTTATCCTTGGCTACCTACATGGGAGCTGATCAGTTTATTAACTAATTGGGCTACATGGTGCTAAGCAGTCCATTTGGCTGATTTTTTTCCTTCAATAAATTGACTGATTTGTTTTACAGAATTGACCACATCAGCTAGTAATTTTAATGGTAAATCAAATTATGCTCATTTATTTATTTTTTCTCTCATAAAGTCTCTGCCAGGAACATAGCTAAAAGTTTAGGATCAAACACACCTAAATTATCATCCAAACTCAGCCATTCATATACTGTGAAATCCTGGGCAAGTACTTGACCTCTTTTGGCTTCCATCTTTTAATCAGTAGACATGCAGATGATAGCAATTCCTATCTAGTTCAGTTAATGAGAGTATTAAATGAAGACAACTTTTTAGCCCCTAACTCAATGCCTGACCCTAAGGAGTTTTGTTGAGAAATAGCTGCTGTTATTTTGTTTATCACTGTAATTGTTAACCTAAATGTTTTATTTCAATGTGATTTTGTTTTACTTGCCTACTTCACCTACACCTTCAGCTTCCTTCCAAGGAAGGCAGAGTTACTTGTCCTTTATTATACTTTGCTCTTACATTATGGAGTTTAAATTGCATATACAGATTGGCTCAGGTCTCTTATTCCATACCCTTTCTTCTAATTATAGGCATTTTGAATGAAGTTCATTCATCTTTTTATCATCAGCCCCTTCATATCATCTAGTACAGTGATTTCTAATCTTTTGGCACCAGGGACTAGTTTTCCTATGAGAATCTAATGACTGATAATCAATCTGAGGTGGAAATGAGGTAGTGATAGTGCTGGGGAGTGGCTGTAAATGCAGATGAAGCTTCCCTCTCTAGCCTGCCACTCATCCCCTGCTGTGTGGCCTGGTTTCTAACAGGCCAGGGACCATACCCGTCCATGGCCTGGAGTAGGGTGACCCCTGATCTAGTATATAGGTGCTCTATGATGTTTCTTAAATTGAATTGAATAGGTCATGTCTCTGTTCACAGTGAACAGATAGATCAGTTCTCGTTTGTGCCTCATTATTAATGTCACTGATGGTATTCCATTGATTTTTGATATGCTCTTTATATGTATCATTTGCGTATATCATTTAATGCTGGCACTCTATCAGTCTCTTTTCATTTGAATATACCTTGCTACTTCCACTCTTGACCCAGATCTTTTGCTTTCTGTAAAGACTTTTGCTGCCTATATAGGGGGTATCAATTTTTTATTTTATTTTACATTTTTTTTCCTTGCTAGTGCTATATTAGAGACCTATTTTTCTGTCATTCCTGCCATAGAACTTTATAAAAAGACTTTCTTACTTTAACTTAAACTTTTATTTCCCACATCATTTTAAGGTATATATTTTACTCTTTCTCCCATCATTAATACATTACCATTTGACTCCATCATTAGGCTGTCAATCTGTAAAACTCTTGAAGAAGAAAGAGCGGCCTTATTTTAAATAGGCCTAATACTTTGCTAAAGAGGTTGGTGCACTGTCTACAATTCTATTCTTGTCAAGAAAATGATTTTAAAATTTCAAGGAAAAGAAATAAAATTTAGAAAAGCTACTGAACAAGGAAAGATACGGGGGGATAAAATAAATAAAAGAAGGGCAAAATCCATTACAAAGTTCTAGAGTAGGTCCTTGCCACATTTCAGAATAACTAAATGTGTAATGAGAATATCCTGAATGACCAGACTGAGGTTCTAGGCACGAAACTATCCCTAAGGAAAAATGGTGGTTGAAGGTCCCTAAACCAACGCCTCTATTCCATTGTTAGTGGTTGGAAAATGCAACACTGTTTAATTTGAATTTCTGAGTTATAGAGATTGGAGTGTTGAGCCTGGATGAGATAAAAAAAAGGAAACATTTAGTACCCATTCCCAAATGGTGGTAAGTGGCAGTTCCTCCATTTCCAGTGAAATTAAGATGAGACAATACTCCTAAAGTGCATCAGGGAGAGATTTATGTTAAAAATAAGACAGACTGCCTGGGTTCTGAGGCCTCAAACATGTTACTAGGCAGAACAGGACTTGCCATACAAAGAAGGCTGGAGGGTTTCCCAATCTTTTGAGTCATTAGTCAGGGCTTCCAGGGACAGCTCTGCCATGGTCTCGATTGTTCTGTAGGGATAATCTGACCTGATTCACTAAGAAAGCCCATGAAATTTTATCACCTTCAGACTTTACATAAAAAGGTGTTTGGCAATCAAGCAGAGAAATAAGTCAGTTCTTTCTGAAGATGAAGGCTATCCTCATCTTTAACAAGTTAGATGCTACAACAAATGAAACACTGCAGTTAGCTTTCTTTGCCAAACATTGGAAGAATTCACATTTCTGCTTAAAACAGAATGATTTTCAACACAAAGGAATTGATACAGTTAGATAACAAAGTTTCATATTGGGAATCGCATATATAAACAGAAATGGGGTAGGGCTGAAGGAAGTACAATCCTTAAGTTGCTTCCATGAAAACCATCAATCAATTGCTAGCTTTTGTTTCACAAAACTTTGACATATGTCCCTTAACCTTTACCAACTACCCTTTCAGGTTTCACAGTTAACGTTTGTTACATGATTACAATTCAGCACTAATTAATTTCAGCACTATCAGTTAAGTTATATTTAGCTAAGAACATTCACTTTTGTCTTTTGTGAGTAGCACTGCAGTGTTATTATAAAGAGGTAGTCAGGAGGGCAACAGAGATAGGAGAAGAATGATTCAGTGTGCAGATAATTGTTTCAAGTGAAATTTAGCTCAGTATTTTTGTTCCTGTCCTCAGTAGAACTGAGATTTAGCACCTCGAGTTGGCATTTAGCCCCCACTCCCACATAGGAGGAGGCTGTGCTGGGCGGGTGCTGAGAATGAGCCACACCAGAATTAAATTATAGTGCAGTTCTAACACTGGCAAGAATTTTCTCTGGCCAGCTCTCGGGTGCAAAGCTGGTGATTCCGAAAGAGAGGCAAGGCATCCCTAGAAAGGATCTCCATATGGTGTGGCATCACCCTTAATGAGGGAGGGTTAACATGGTTGTTTAAAGAGCATGCCACCCAAAAAGCAGTGACCATTCCCAAAGAAAACAGTTGGGACCAGAACATTTAGCCATAGCAGAATTATAGCTCTAACCTTAAAATGTCACCCATTAAGTTGTCTTTTTGATGGTTTATTCTATAATGGGACCAAAAAGCTCACTGGAAATGGATAAAGCCCAAGACATTGACCTCTTTCCCTGAGTCTTCCAAGTGAGAAAACATTTTTATTAGTTATTTATTCAATACTCTTTTGTTCTGTGAAAAGATTCTCTAAGAATATGTTTATGCAAATTTTGCTTTCACCTAAAGTTCAAAATACTATAGAACCATTACAAATTGCCATTCTTTGGGATGTTAGCATGAAATTGTGGTCTATCAGTTCACTGTGCCACTGAAATACTTCTGTCCTTTAGATCCATGTACAGAACAGGAAGAGAAAAGCTCTTCATTTGGTAAACCACGCAGGTAAAACACAATTCAAATGTAAGCCACCTATATAAGTCTCACTGAAGATACAGTAATAGTGATAGCAAATTGATTTTGGAGGGTTCTTTGAGGTAGTATACCTAGGTAGCCTCCAGTCATTAAAAAACAAACAAACAAACAAAAATAAAACAACTTTGTAGCATTTTCATTTGTGGGATTATAGAGCATTTTGTCTCCAGTAATACAATTTTTAAGTCTAGAATCTTATTCCATGCCCTCATCTCATCCTCTACCTAGAGCTGGAGGGCACTTGATCTCTGGCAGATTTTTTTGTTTTCTTGTTCATCTCATAGGAAAAACTATAGCCTCTATACGCCAAGAATTTGAATAGTTCTGGTTCATTTTCTTAGTCATCTCCTCCTATCCCTGCCCTCCCCTCATTGACTGCAGAATAGTGGAATCCTAGTTATGCAACCTAGTCTTCTGATTAAAGTTTTTCTATCTCTGAAAACATCTCTGGTTTCAATCTTCTGCTCAAGTCTCTGACCTGGACCTACTTTTGGCTCCCTGTTGGCTGGCTCTGTTCATTTTTTGTCACAACAGTGCAGAATCTGTCCACTTCCAGAAGTCACTGGGCCTTTTGAATACTCTGATTCACCTCTCAAACTGGACTGATTTCCCACACCTTCCACAGAATAAATTGTCGGGAACACATGTGCCACCTCAAAGGGCTCCTCTGTGCCAGATCTGGTTCTTCCCATCCTGTCCTACAGTCAACCTTGGCCAAATCTTGCTATGAGGTATGGCAGGAAGATGTTGAGCTTTAAAATTTAGAAGATCATAACATAGATAAAGGGGACAAATCACATCCTATATTTAGGAGCAAATAACATTTTTAAAAGCTGGAAGACTTTATAAAAATGTAGTTTGCTAGTCCTAGTCCTTAAGCCTATATCTATCTATCTATCTATCTATCTATCTATCTATCTATCTATCTACCATCTATCTATCTATCATCTATCTATCTATCTATCTATCTATCTATCTATCTATCCATATTTTGCTTCATTTGGTGTAATATAAAATGGAAACGTTATTTTTAATCTCAGATATTTACTTTCAAATGAAAATTTTAAGCATCTCTGTGTTTTCCAATATCTTTCTTCACTGGGATAAATAGCTGGCTTTCCATATACCTTGAGATTGAAGATAATTTCATTTTGTAATTTGTTTTTCTCCCTGTTTTTACATTTTAAGGTGTTACACAATGACCTCATTATGGAAATGAAACATCCGACTCTGGGGAAGATATTAGTCCCAGTTTTCAACATTTTTTTCTTAACGCCTTTCTTAATTAATTGCTCCCTATGTTGATCAGTACAGTTAGCTGATGAGCACCCAAACAACTTGTCAAAACATTATCCAAACTTTTCATTTTGGAGAAAAGTTAGAATCACACCCACAAAAATGCATGCTGAAGCTATGAAATCGTATTTTTGCTCTAACAAATGTCTGACTGGCTTGGTGACAATGTAATGCTAGTAATACCTAACTCTATTTTGTGTAACCACGTACTCACAAAAGTACATTATGTAATTGTCAACAATTAGATAATGGCGAATATTATGAAATTATATGTGGTTCATATGAGAATGAGAGAGGAAGCCAGGCTCAACAATGGTGGTGTCCAGTGAAGACTACTGACTGCTTAAGCCAAGACACTTTCTTTCTGAACTATGGTTTAAGGCATTGATCTTACTTTTGTAGATCAAGAAACTAAATATTTTCAGTAAATATGGAATATTTTTGTAATTTAACTCATACCAAACAAGCTCACCAAAGACATTTTGGCCTATGCCAAAATGCCAACTCTTTATTTCTGGGGGATTTCTCTTTTATTGTAGCTAGAAGCCTCATGCCTACTCTCTGAATGTTGAAACAGCGAGAGCTTATGATCAACCTGTTATCACACACAAATGTCACTTTTCTAGTGATCATAATATGACCATCTCTCAGATCTGTTGTCCCTACTCTGGACAGTGCTAGAAAAACACTTCATATTCTTTTTCATTGTGTCCAGACTATATACCAATGATATGCTTATTTATTTATTTTTCTTTTCTACTGACTGAGGATAATGAAATTAGCTAAGATATAACTTTGGTCATTGTTTTCCTGAAACTATATCCTGGCTGCCTTGCTTGAAATTTAGGTATTTCCCAAACTCCTCAGTCACCACAGTCAAATGGTATAGAGCATTTACTTTTACAAGTTTTGGGTCTTGTTTTTTGAATAATTGCATTGTTGATTTCATTCTAGATAAAATCTAATTCTAAGATTTGGGATGAGCTTGATAATAAGGTCCCAGAACAGATTGAATAATGATCATTGGTATGTAAAAGAAGTGAGAAGGAGTTATGATGAATAAATCGAGTTGAAATAGAAATTCCAATGCATAGGAGTGTAAGGAACACCATACATGAATTAAGGAAGGTAACTAAAAGAGAGAGCTGGTATAATATGTCAGAGACTGAGGTCACATGTTAATATGGAAATGCTATGTCATGTAAAGTGGTGAAAAAAAAACAAGCTGATAGAAGTTAAGAAAATAATAATTCATTCATATGAACAAGCATATACTATGTGCCAGGCAATGCTTTGGGACCTGGGAATACAAAAATAAACCAGGAAACTTGGCCCCTGGTCACATGGAGCTCATACTCAATGGAAAGTCAGATAATAAAACAATTAACAAATGTTCCTATAACTATAAGTTATGATAAGTACAAAGAGGGGAATGAAGAGTGTGCTTTCATAAAGAATAATGGGGACAGAGTGACCTATGTCAATTTAATTGATCAGAGAAAGCTTCTCTGAGAGGATGACTTACAAACTGAAAATTGAAGAATAAAAAGAAGTTGACCTTTGAAAAGTGGAAGAAGAGCATTTCAATCAGAGGGACCAGCATGTGAAAAGACCCTAAGGTGGGAAAGAGCTAGGTGCATTTTAAGCCATTATGAAAGGGGAAGAAAGAGGAGTAGGAAATGAGATTGAAGAGAGAAGCAGACCCTTGAGGGCCCACTAAATTTTGGTTTACTCATTTTAATCAGGGAGTGAAATGACACAATTTATAGCATGTAGCAGGGAGCCAGGTTAAGAAGTTATTATAGGCATCCAGGTCATGATGTCTTAAATTAGGGTAATGGTAATAGCAGTGAAAAGAAGTGTGTGATCAAAATATAATCAGTGCTTTCAGTATAAAAAGATTTTTTTTTCCTCTAAAATTATTGCTTTATTTACTGGTATGATTTATTTATTTTTAAATTAAAATTTTTTAATTAAAAATTTTTATTTTAACTAAATATATTGGGGTGACCTTGGTTTATAAAATTATATAGGTTTCAAGTGTACAAGTCTATAATACATCATCTGTATATTGCATTGCATTAAATAAAATCTCCTTCCATCATTATATATTTGACTCCCTTTACCTTTATTTATCCTTGCCCCCCGCCACGTCTGGTAACTACTAAACTGTTTTCTGGGTCTATGAATTTTTTTTGTTTGTCTTGTTCATTTGTTGTTTTCAGTTTTATATTCCACATATGAGTGAAATCATATGGTTCTTGACTTCTTCTGCCTGACTTATTTTGCTTAGCATGATTATCTCAAGATAATTGCAACACACATGTTGTAAATGGCAGTATTTCATCTTTTCTTATGGCTGAGTAATATTCTAGTGTATATGTGTACCACATCTTCTTTATCCAATCATCTATCACACACTTTAGTTGTTTCTATATATTGGCCACTAAAAGAAAAAATGAGTCAAAGAAGTTATAAAAGGAGTGATCAAAAAATAACAGAAACAAATAAGAATGAAAATAAAACCTATCAAAACCTGTTGTAGACAGCAAAACTGGTAATAAAAGGAAAGCTCATATCATTACAGGCTTATTTCAAGAAACAAGAAAAATCCCAGATAAACAACCTAACATTACATCTTAAAGAACTAGAAGAATAAATGAAGCCCAAAGTCAGTAGAAAGAAGAAAATATAAAATTAAAGCAGAAATAAATGAAATTGAGAACAAAAAGACATAGAAAAAATGAATGCTACAAAGATCTAGCTGGTTCTTTGAAAAGGTCAGTAAAATTGACAAAAGCCTGGCTAGACTCTAATACAAAAAAAGAAAGAAGACACAAATCAACAAAATCAGAAATGAAAGTGGAGAAGTTATAGCTGATACCACAGAAATAAATATGAAGGATCATACAAAAATACTATGAAAAAATATATGCCATAAAATTTAATAACCTAGAAGAAATGGACAAGTTCTTAGAAATATGCAACCTTCCTAGACTGAATCATGAAGAACTGGAAAATCTAAGTAGACCAATCAACAGTAAGTACATTGAAACAATCATCAAAAACTTCCCAAAAAGTAAAAGTCCAGGACCAGATGGCTTCACTAGTGAATTCTACCAAACATTCAAAGATGATTTAATACCTGAAAAGAGTATAAAAACTATTTCATCTGGTATTTTTTAAGTTAAATTTATTGGGGTGACATTGGTTAATAAAATCATATAGATTTCAAGTGTACAAGTCAATACATCATCTGTATATTGCATTATGTGTTCACCATTCAAAGTTAAATCTCCTTCTGTCACCATATATTTGACCTCCTTTACCCTTATCAACCTCCATTCCAAACCCCCTTCCTTCTGGTAACCACTAAACTGTTGTCTGTGTTCATGAGTATCTGTTTGTTTGTTACGTTTGTTTGTTGCTTTCAGTTTCATATCCCACATGAGTGAAATCATATGGTTCTCATTTTTTTTCTGTCTGATTCATTTTACTTAGCATCATAATCTCAAGATCCATTTGTATTGTCTCAAATAGCAGTATTTCATCTTTCCTTATGGCTGAAAAATATTTCAGTGGTTTTCAACTTTAATTTTTAAACAGTTGAACTGATTTTCCAAATGAAGTTTCAATATCTAAAACAGATCAAAACAGTTTTATTGATTGATAGGTTAGCACTCCAACTGCTTAGCTTTCTTTCCCTGCTTCCATCATGCATGGTTCTCCAATATCTCCTTAGAACCATGGGCCCTAAAGAACAATTCAAAGCCACTGATCTAATTTAATTCCACAGTTTTACAGATGAGAGCATACAATCATTGACATTCTTAATGCATTTGAGGAAAGGGTAAACTTATGAAAGTTAACGCAATTATTAACATGGTAGTAAAAAAAAAAAAAAAGATAGTGACCAACTTAGGATGCATTTGCATGTAATACTCTCAGTCAATCAGATGCAAATTCGATAACTTTTCTGATAAACGAATGAACAATTGATCTCAGGAAAAAGGAAATATTTTTCAGATTCCTAAAGGAGAAAGCATATCCTTTTTGCTCAATTTAATTTATAAGTATATCTGTTAATAATGTCAAAATAATGTTATGTAACAAATAACCCAATATCTCAGTGACATTCAATCATAAGCATTTATTTATTCCATGGATGTGGATTCAAGTAGAGGGTGGCTAATCTGGGCTGAGCTTGCCTGAGTGGCTTTGCTTATAGGTACAAGTCTGGCACCTAGTGAGGCTTAGCTCCTCACTATGAGGTAGGCTCAGTTCTGCTCCATGTGTCTCTTATGTTTTCTTCTCATAACAATGGCAGGAGAGTAAGAAGCCAAACAGAAATCACAATGGCACTTAAGACCTTCTGCAGAACTAGCAGAAACTGCTGCTCACATTTTATTGGCCAAAGCAAATTTTAAGCTATATCCCAAGAGGTGGGGAAAAATATCTTTCTTTTTAAATGAAAAATATCTTTCTTTTTAAATCAAAGTTACATGGCAAAGATATGGGCATAGGGAGGGGCAAATAACTGGGGCCGAAAATTTAACTTACCACAATAAAATTCTTAGATGTATAGCAATCTCTTTTATCTTGGTGCTGATGCACTGGAGGAGATGAGAAAAGGCTCAAACGTACAAAGTGGGAGGAGGCAGTCTCACAGTTACCCTGGAGAAGTAGCCAGAGGCCAGAAGAATAAGACCTAAAACAGAAGTAATGACCAAGTTAAAAAATCAAAATTTAAGGGAGATCTGTGCTGATGTCTCTAAGATCTTTACTACGTAGGGGTGAAAGTGGCACTTGGAAAAGTAGTTGGTAGGAACCTCAAACCTAGTTGGACAGATGTTCTCATTGATTATTTTTTAGGGGTAATTTCTAAAAGGCTTCTAAGTTGGCTGAAGAGTTTTGTAAAACTTATAATTTTCTGAATTTTAAACTGAAATTGATAAAAATTAATCTTTGTTAATTACTGAAATGAAAAGGTTCCTTAGGGTTTATACCACATTTCTTCAACAAGTGATTGGCCATTATTTAAATATTACCTTATTTGTGACTTTGTTGAAAAAAAATCTTACATTTGTTAATACATTCCAAAGAACTACTAGTTTCCATTGAGCCATTCGCCATTTGCGTCTTCTTGTAATACTGCTGGCCACTGGTCTTTTAGCCAGAGTAGAACATGCTGTTCTTCCATACACTGTGTAAGTATTAAAACAGCTTTGGTGCTGAGTTTCAAACTTTAAATATCATTGAAATAGAGTTTGCAGTGTAATTAAAGTTCCTTCCTATAACCTTTTTCAGAAGCTTTCCTGCGCATGTGCATTGTGGTTATTAAATAACAACAGCACTTCTGGGAAGTATTGTAGTGATGAGTGTGTCAGTACGGTGAAAGAGAAAACAGTCTTCTATGCATACGAAATGCTTTAAATGGAATTACCCTGGCCTGCTGGTCCTCAAATCTGAGTTTTTCAGAAAGGAGCTCCAAGTTCTTTTAAGTAAAACATTTTTAAGTCTATTACCATAGGATTTTAGTGTCCATGTTTGGAACCTTCAATAAATTTTACCTAGTGGGTTTTGGATGCAAGAATAGTCACCACTATGAATTAATGAGGCTCAAACCAAATTATTATAATATCAATATTCGGATTTTATAGTGAATTTTCTAAAAAGTTGATTGATTTTTATTTGATTATATCATATTTTATTTCTGAATATTTTGCAACTTTATATAAATGATGATCTAAAACATCTTTCTTCTGTAAGCTTCTGAAGGGCAAAAATGGTGTCATTTTAAATTTAACCAGTGTCCTCTATGCCAACTAAGTACTTAATAAATATTTTCTGGATGATGATTAAAATTTAAAAAAAAACCTGTTAGATGAAAAGTAATGAAAAATATGATTTGTGACCATTTTAAGTGATACAATTTTTTTTTTTATGAAAATACTGGCTACTTGTGGAATCTATCTGAAAGAGATGTATTTTACTTCTTTAGTTTGTTTCCAGTTTGAAGTAAATAAATGAAGTTACCACCAAGCCTCTCGCATGGTTACAAATCTTCCTCTTCTAGGCTACACAAGATTTCACCTTGCCCTATTACTTTGTTTGTCTGTCTGTTTGTTTTTTCTTTCCTGTAGTTAGAAAATTAAGTAGTGTTTTGAAATCACCTACCCTCAAAATGCAGTTAAATTTCAGTAATGGATAATAGCAATGGGGAAAGGTGTCATAAATCTCACTGGGGAAAAAGAAAAATTAAGAGGAACAAAAGTTTCAGCTTATATTCCTCCATAAAGTTTAAATATGTTAGTCCTCAGAAGTAATTCTGAATAAAATCAATCTGAGAGTAAAAGGTGGGATAAATTATTTCTTTTAGGTAGAAAAAATTTTCAGATGACAATAGGAAGAGTGTAAAGTTTTCATGCTGTTTGACTATAATCTGTCTTACAGAAAGAGTATACCCCTTTAGGGAGCAGGTTAAACTGTAAAAAAAAAAGAAAAAGATGAAAGGAAGTTTCTACCATGTCAACTGAATGAGAGAAAGCTGGCAGGGAAGTGAATTTTCAAATAAAGTAGTCATGGTACTTCCAAAAGTCCTCAATTATTTTTAACTTTATTAAACCCTTAACCCATGACAATGTACTGAGAGTTAAATAAATTATTGTATTCTCATATGATTTGACATTGAGTGCCTGTAGCCTTCTCTGGAAGTCCTGTTACACAGTGAGGTGGGATGGTAGACATTGTTGCCTTTCAGTGAGAAATGAATAGTGATTTCCCTTCCTAGGAGAGCTGGGAGGAAACAAGAAGAGTGAATCACATCCCCAGGAATGTCTTTCCACCAGGAACCAGAGAAGCCCTAAGAGCCAAGTTACTGTCACTTACATAACTTAGGGACCTCTATCAACTATGCTTACCTGTGCCATGAGGAAGACATAACTTTGTTAGACCTGGGTTTTCATGCTCAGGAAATTTATGTTCCTATTAGTTGGGACTGGGAACGTGGCCAAGAACTCAGTTGTTCCTCTTCAACATGTCCTCATCAACCTAGACTCTAAGATAAGTCAATCTGTCTCAGAGAAAAGAACCTCTTGTGGCAAGTCAGTCTTAAGTTATCAGTGAAGTTCTGGGTCACAGAGTAAGTTTTCATTCACTAAAAAAGTGACATTTAAGCTAAAGAATTTTCCTGGGTGAATATTTAATCGGACTTACACATTGTTGGGGGTTTTTCTCTCAAGTCTCACTATATTGAATGATCCTTGAGATTAGAGGTGTGTTTGAGATCTTCTGAAAGGACCACTGAATGTTGAACCAAATCTAGAAATCAAAATGAGATAAAAATAAAAAAGAGAAGCCACAGGAACAGTGGAAGCCTCAATGACAGTACAGTACTTTTTGTTATTTATTTTGGAAGATAAATCAAGAATTTTCTGGGATCGATTCTTGAGTTCTTGTATTTGCTGCAGCCAACTTTCATTGGATACCAAAGAAATCTTTTTCTGGATCAAACTTAGTGCTCACTTTATGATAAATTTTTAGAAAATTAATTAACTAGATGTAATTAAGAAAGTAGACTGGCTGAAGATGTAAAATTAGATATCATATAATAGCTAAATATAAAAAAACTTAAATGATCTTCTAGTTTGGACTTTCATCTTATGGAGTTTACTTGGATAATCAAGAAGTGACATTATCCTTGTCTTCAAGTGGGCTTCAGCCTAGAGTGTGTTGCTTGACTTCATTAATGGATTTATTCATGGCTGGAGGGGGGTATCATTTTATTCCTTTCTGAAATAGGGATGACTTGGCTTTCCTCCAGCATAACCAAATAGGGATCCTTTGGTTCATGAAAATATATGGCAATTGGGCTGAATACCAATAAAAATTTTTTTAAAAATATAAATCCTTAAGATATCAAAATATATTTTTGTTAAGAAAACTTAGCCAGAAAAAAATATCAATAAATTAAC
Source organism: Eidolon dupreanum (assembly GCA_028627145.1). Lineage (NCBI taxonomy): Eukaryota > Metazoa > Chordata > Mammalia > Chiroptera > Pteropodidae > Eidolon > Eidolon dupreanum. The sequence goes on along the minus strand of CM053514.1, from coordinate 45,559,717 downwards.
TCATATTTTTACTTAAAGGGATTATAGTTTAATTTTGGCTAGGCACACAGTGTTATGTTAATAAGTGTTGGTGGAAGTAAAGAAATAGTAGTTAAAAGGTTAAATAAGAACCTCCAGATATCTTAACATAATCAATGGGTCAAATATACTATTTATCACATCACCGTCAAACCTTAAGGATTTATTTGAAACTGAGCTGGTCTGTGGGTCTCATTTCTTATCTTCTCCACAGAACCAAATGCTGTCTTATGTGTCAGTTCTATATCAGCCTTTATGGAACCACATCTTCATGTTGTCATATTTTTATCTGGTATGGCATTAACAGTCAGTGTATTTGAGCTTATCCTCTTAGTAATATTTGGATACTACACAAAGGGGAAGGGATAAGGGACCTTGAAATGCTTCCCAAACTTGTCCTTCATTGGGACATCATCTAAGTCACAGGAGCCATGTGACTCATAGACTGAGTATCTCAATCTAATCTACTCAAAACCCTGTGTCTGTTGAAAGTGTTCCTACGAGCCCTCTACTTCAGGTTGGTGCAAGAAGCCATACACTTTTCAAAAAGATAAGCAAAAACCTAATTTTAATTAAATGAGAAAAAAATTTAGTAAGAGACATTTGGAGAATTTGAGAATAGTGTGTGGTGAAATAAAAGTACTAAAAAGATACTGTAGTTATGAAAAGCTAGAGAAGCACTACCCCACTTAGACTGAAAGAGTATCCTCAATAGAGTTTACCTCTGGTAAACTTCTCAAAGACAATGTTTTCTTTTTGTTGCTGAGCCTCCAAATTTGTGTGTGACCTTAAATAACTCATCTCACCTTTTAATGCCTTGTATTCTTGTTTTAATAGGATCAGTCTTTTCATTCTTTCCATTTAAAGGACAAATGCAATTCACTGTCCTGCATATAAATATATTTTGTGAATAGATTTTAATGGCATCATTGTCAAGGAACATTCATATTTGAAATGAGAGATTGTAAGTGAATGTCCGTTGAGAACTTTTCTATAGGGGGTGTATATGTGAGCACTTTATTATACACAATTTGTTTAATCTTTAGAACAATTCAGTAAACCATATATTTTTGTGTCCAATTTGCCAACAAGAAAATTGAGACTTGCTGAGTGTTGCAGCACTAAACCCAGGTTTGGCTATCCCTGAAATCTGTCTTCTTTTCCCTCTTTAATACTCTCTCTTAAAGTTGAGCCAAAAGGGAAAGTTGAGCCAACTCTTGAGTTTTTAATCTTACAACTTTAGTCTCTAATTTAAAGGTTGATTAATGCAGTTTAAATGTTTCATTTACAGATAAGATTGGAAATTTATTTAAAAGATATTTAAATTTCAAGAATTTGAACTTAGATTGAGCCTTCCTCCTTTGTGGATTAAGTTTGTTTGTTTGTTTGTTTGTTTGTTTGTTTACAAAGTCTATAACTGTGTTTCTATGAAAAAGAAAGTCCATAGAAAATGCTTTGTTAAGCCATTTTGATATTCTCAAGAGCATATAAGTGTAAATGTACCAAAACCTGTGGATGACATTTCCCTCAAGTTGTGCTGTTTTCACAGATTAACAGAAAAGCAGTTTGAAAGGGGGAAAAAAGAGAAATGTTTGGAAATATATGCAAATTTTAATCATCAAAAGACCCAAGATGTTAAGCTGCCACTTTGACTCCCAGATTTCTCATCTTTCTAGTCACCTACCCATGGCTCTGGGGGCTGTGTAGGCAAATTTCCTCTTGCTTACAGAAGGTTGGTTTTTATCTTATAGTTAGAACCATATTTTCTTTGAGCAACATTAATTAAACTATAAACACTGTTGTGTTGGTATAAGAAAGTTAAGATGAGTGGTTGATACTATGGCCAGAGCAGGAATTAAAAATTAATTAGTGAAATTCTGTATGATTCCACTTATATGAGATAACTGAGTAGTCAAGTTCATAGAGACAGAAAGTAGAAGGGTGGTTTCCAGGGGCTGAGGGAAGGTTAGAAAAGGGGAGTTAGTGTTTAAGGGGTACAGAGTTTCAGTTGGGGAAGATGAAAATTCTGGAGAGGATCATGGTGATAGTTACACAACAGTATGAATGTATTTAATGCCACTGAACTGTACACTTAAAAAAGTTAAAATATTTTTTTGTCATTTTATGTATGTATTTTACCACAATAAAAATATGACTACTAAGAATAAATAAACTAAGTTCTATGTTGTTTTCCTGTGTACATGTGGTATGTATGTGTGGCATGCATACAAAACACAGTAGAGTGTGGATACAGTTAGGAAGACCTGAGTGCAAAACCTGGCTCTGCAATATATAGTTGGAAATAATAGACAGCTAGCTGTTTTATCTGTTATAGGAAGATCAAACACGTACCTCACTGTGACATAATAATTAAATAATATGTGCCAAATGCTCAGCGCATGGAAGGAGTTAAGTGGAAGCACATTATAGGTAATTAATAAACTTTTAATGGTATCTATAGTATCTACAGCAGCAACAACTCTGGGGAAAATAAAACTAGCCACATTATTAGTTATTTTTCAAACATTAAAAATTAAATAATCTTGCATATTTCTCTAAGAAATACAGTCAAATAAATAATTCTTTATCTATTATCTACTCTGTGCCAGTATAGGCTAACAAGGGGCTTAGTCTAATGGGCATTTGGTAGTGAAAAATCAAATCAAGTGCAGTTGGGACAGGGAAATCCTGGGAATAGCACTGCCAGATGTGTGCATTAGGCAAAACTAGTCCCTTTAACCATCTTCCAACTAGAAGCTCTTAGATAAGTATGTTGTGCATAAAGTCAATGGAGACCATGCAGTGTGAAAGCAGCCTTCAAAATCAGCATTTTTATGACAGATAATGCAGGTGAAAATAACAATTCGAAGATCACAGGTGAGAATCTAGTGGCTTGTTTAGGAGAAACTAGAATGGCCATGATACAGTTAAGCATTTCCCAAATATATCCTGTAAAATGCTAGTTTCTTGAAGCCCTAATAATTGTCCCACCAGGAAAATGACCCTGCTGTCAAACAACTTTTAGAAACCTGCGTTGTTAAACAAAGTTAACAAACTTTCTTTACCTTGACATTTCCAAGAAGAGAACCATTACATTCTGAGATATGTTTGTGTCTCTAAAGAGATACTAAATATCGTGTTTTTTGCTCTTTGACAGTGGAGGCCTTTTTTTCCTCAAGAGCTCTTTTTAAGATCCCATGGAAAAGCAGTTTTTGGATCACCTCTCTGGAAACATGTGTCCCTTGGAGCCTCAGGTGACAAGTTGTAATGGTCATTTACTGGAGAAATTGGCTAGTTTACACTAACAAAGGTAGGTGAAGCCAAATAAGAAAACTGACTGTCTTACTAAGGTTAGAATTTTCTCTTGTTTCTTAGCTCAAGGGACCAAGGGTCCTGAGGAGTTTTAGAGGTTTATTTATTTGTTTGTTCATTTGCTTCCTATGGGGGTTGAACACCCATGAACACTAGGCAGGAGAGGATCAGTCAGGAACACAACCATGGGGTGTCTGGGTGGCTGAAGGGCCACAGTGGTTTGCGGGAGTGGGGGTGTACTTTCACTCCAAGCTGTCTCAGCTCCTCCCCGCCCCACCCCCCACCCCAGTGACAGCTTTAGCTGGTAATGAAAGGCATTAATGAAGGACAGGGATTGAGGGCAACACAAAGTGCAGATCAGGAATAGCTCACATGGTGATGCTCTTGCACTAGAAGCAGAAATTCATGGGATCTAAAGAAATCACTTATGAAGAAAACACTTTTTCTTCATTGAGCCTCACTAAAGCTGAATTAGGAAAATTCTGCACAATTGTTCATACTCTAGTTTAGAAAACAGAGTTGATTAAGTGGAAGGAAATTTTTTAAATGTGACAAAGTTGATGAAGTGATTAAGAGGTAGAATTTAAGTAGCAAGATATGGAGAATTTAAGATGTATGACTTAGTAGCAATGACAGTGAGGTATATGGTAGCTGCCTATAAATACCCAATTAATTGCCTAATGTGGCAAATGAAAAAAAATAGGCTATAAACACTGAAAGGGAAACTTGAAGTCCATTAGGAAAACAGTATTTTCCAGGAACAACAATTTGACTGCCATTGCATGGGAAGTCAGCTGTCTTATTTAGATAAATATTCAGTATGATATTTTTCTGTTTGGAATTATTCTGGTACCAACAATATTTTTTTCTTTTAAAATTATGCATAATTTTTTAGGAGCAGAAGGTGAAGAATAGAGAAAAATGTTTAATTTGCTATAGCTCATTGTGAACTGGTGACAACATGTAGGATTGCTTTAAGCCTGCATACGTTTTCTCTTAAGTTGAATCATAGTAATATGCATAAGAATTATAGAAAATCTATGCATTATGTTACACTGTGTGAGGATACATCTTGTAATGTAAAGCATAATAAAGATAGTTACTATAGGAAGCACTTGATAAAACTAGCTAATCTTTGGTGAATATGATTATACATAAGGTACAACACATATGTAATCTTTAATCATATTGACACTCTGAGGGAGACACTAGTATTCTCATTTTATAGATGAGCAAACTGAGCCTCAGAAAAATTAAATAAGCTGACCAAAGTCCCACAACTAGTAAGTTGAAGAGCCAGAATTTGCATTCAATTCTGAGCTGGTCAAAAATTCATGCCTTTTTTTTGTAATGCTATACTGAGTCCTGAAGGCATTTTTCATCTTTATAAACTTTAGATCAATGGCTTAGTATATATAAAACACTCCTGAGAGTGAAATGGTTTGCTTGTGTTTGAAGGTGGGTGGTTACTAAGAGTGCTACCCACACTTACCCTAGATAATACCATGGTGCAGCTTGAGCAAACAGCTTGACCAGAGTTCATGGAATGAACTAGGCAATGCTAGAAGAAAGGGCATTTGGCTCTAGCTCTCTGAGCATTCAGAGCTGGTGTATGGAGGAGCCCTGTCAGATCTCAAAAACAGCATCCAGATTTGATTATAACTTCTCTTTGTGGTCTTTGAAGCTTTTTGTTCTTTCTTTCCTTGCCTTGTGGAGTTCAGATCTATTTCCACATAAACAGAAATGATTCTTCCTTTCTGAGCACTTCATTGTTGGTGGCATTGTGGAATGTCCCAGGAAGGAGGGAATGGGGCCAATTTGAAAGCAGAAATTCCTCTTCAGCTTACATGTTTATATGAAAATGCCAAAGCCACCAGCTGTTACAATAGCAAACCTCGGTAAAGCCCTTTTTCCCAACTGTCCTACAGCATACATACAGCAGGGGGAGATAATTACAGTAAAGTAGATTAGAAGTTGAGAAAAAGTTCCTCCAAGTTTCATCCTGCATTCATAAGTTTTATAGGAAATTTATAAAATTTGCACTTTAGTAAACTTTTTATTTCAATACAAAGTTTCTAAAGTATAAACATGAAGGTGACAACTCAAATGCTAATCATTCTCTTAAAGAACTTACCTCAACTTACCATTGAGGTATTTTCTTGAATAGAGAAAAGGTAGATTGAAAAAAATTAATTTCACATTCCAATTTATAAGACATTTGAGACAAACAGCCCATCAATGTTACGGTTACCTCATTCGCCTTTTTTAGTCATCAGGACTGACTACTTATGTCTTTTACATTCATGGAACGCATTTCAAATCTAAGGAATTCAGTTCCATAGCAGGCCTTTAACAGAGACAATATATATCATCTTGTTTGGCTATCTTTATAATGCTTTCTTCTTTTCAAAAAAAAAAAAATATATAAATGGTACATTAGGACTGATGGATAAAACAGATCTGACAGGAAGGTTAAGAAAATAAGTTATTTAAACAATTCTTCTGGAATCATTCAAGAGACTAAGGTGGAGTGGACTCTAAAAACAAATTAATATAATCCTGAAGATTATATTTTTAAGTGAAGCTTAATCGAAGCAGTTTTACGGTATTGAACTGGTTAAGGCATCTTCCCTGTCAACACTTCCATAAGAGGTTAACTCTAGTCATATTTCTTCCCTCTGCCACCTGGGGTCCAAGGTGAGCTGTAAATTTCTTGGACATGAACAGTATGACAGCTGGGACATACACCCACCTCTCTAAATTGCACCACAGATTGGGGCAGCATGCTCTTTAGGGGCAAATAAATTCTCACTGGTGGCACTGGAGGCTCATCTTTCTCTATTATTCCAATTTTAGAGGTTTTCTATGTTTATGGTAGCTTAAGTTATAATCAGAATGGCACCATAATGTTAGTTTCCTTTGTCAGGGTATAACAATAAGGTCTGTATGTCCACAGAAAGTACAAGTGACAGCTTATTCCATATTTGGCATTTTAGATCCAACAACGGTTTTATTAATTGCCTTCCCATCATTTACAGTGAAGTACAGACAATTTTTTTTCTGGTCTATTTTTTCTACATATTTAATTGTTAAAATTTCCAGTAAGAACCACCCCCCTCCAAAACAAACAAACAAACAAACAAACAAACAAACAAACAAAAACTGTCATTTAAGCACATTTGGTCTTCAATCAAGTTAAAACTATAGAAAACGTGAAACCAAAGGCTGCCTTTCAGGTTGAAATACAAAGATGTTTTCTGTGGGAATGATTTTTTTTCATTAAAAAACAAAAACAAGCAACTAGAAGATGCTTCTTAGACTCTTTTCATTAAGTCATCTCCCTAACTCCCTGCCTGTGATCCAGAGTCTAAAACAAATATTTTGGGGACATATTATTTTTAAAAAGAAAATAACCATATGTTTTCCCTGAAATAAAAAGAAGTAATCAACTAATTTTTAAGCCTTCCCATCATCTATTTGAATATTTGAGACAAAAGAAAAATTATCTATTTAGAATCAGAGGTTTCTAAACCAATATAAAAAGCAAATGTGTGTACTCTTTTATCACTTGTTTCCTTTGTCTTTATTTAAAAGAGTGTAGGAGGTAATATTAAAGAACACTATAGGCAGACAAATAAAGGAGGAAAAAACAACTCATGAGTAAAAAAATAGAGAGACTATTTATATTTGAACAGTTTTTGAAATGATCTAAATCTTCCATTCCAGTCAACCAGTGCACTTTCTCCTATGCACAGGGAACTCCTTGGACAACGCTCCTCTTCCTGTGCTTTTCTTGAATATCAAGCATCACCCTCTAAGTTTTCAGTCATGTATTTTCTTTGGACTGCTCTTCTTTACCCTTATTAAATACTTCATGTATCCGAAAGAAAATCTCAAAATTTAATCTTTCGTGCAAGGTGGGAAAAGGAAAAAGTTTATTTCAGTGCTCTTTTATTTCAACACAATGGAATTCTGCTATAATTTTTTTTTTGCATTCCAATATAATATGGTTGAAACAATTACTGCCCCCCCAACAAAGTGCTGAAAAAGCAATACATAACATTCATAACAAATACTCATGCCAGTCATGATATTACTATAAAATTCAACTTTATATTTTTATATGTGGATATTATGCCTGTTGGTTTTTCTCCCCCAAATTTAAATTCTTGCAAATCCCAATGTCAATTTATTTTTTTCTAATAAAAATATAAATATCAATATGCTAGTGAGAATTAAGGCTTTGAAATAAACATTTTTTCCCTACAATACCCTATTAAGGTGAATATAAAGAACTGCTGGATAATTTGAAAATTTGTCAGTTTTAGAGTTTAGCAGATGCACATATTTTTAATATAAGCAGCCAAATTCTATTCTTCTGGCCATTTGAAGTGTATGTGTATTTATGTGACATATTTTAAAATGTCATGTCAAATATTTTAAGTGTTATATAAATGTCAGTTTTTGTTATTATATATGTGATATCTATTTTGTGCTGTGGGAAATTTAGTGGTGTTGGATAGAGGTGATGGATTAGAGATAGTAATATAGGCATGAAAATTGGAGTTTAAGAGTAAGGAAACCTTATTTTAATTGTGATGATTATAAAATAGCAATATCTCTACATATAACAAGAAATGTTTGGAGAAAAATATTGTCTGGCTCTTTTACTTATGAGGTGCTTTTGAAAACATTCCAGTGACATAAGACCTTTAAGTCTGTGTTTTGCAAAGAAAAAGTTTACCTAAACCACAGACTAAAAACAAATAGACTAGTAGGAATTAACTTATTTTGTTCTTTTTAATAATGTAGGTGGTCTTTTCATAGAATTTTCTAGTGTTAATTCTTGTACTTAAAAAATACTCTCCTTATGTACTTCCATACACAAAAGATATGCTATATAATGTAAATTATGCAATATAAAAGTAAACTCTGTGGTATTTCTAAGCCTTAACACTCCAAAAACTATCTTAATGGGGCATTTTTCAGAATGCCATTTGTCCGAAGGGTCTCTCATGGGATCCCTGGGCCTTATATAAAACTGCAGAGGAGAAAGACAGTGTTCATCACCATAGCAGAATAGAGCCAGTGAGAACTTGTAACTAGACAGACACACTGGTGTGATTCAGAAGGATGGCAGAGGGCAACCTACCTATGGGCAACAGAGAGAATGCCAATCCATTAGGTGGAACATAATAACTAGTACATACAGTGTCATATTTACTAAGAGATGACAAGGTGCCTTGATGAGCAGTGGACAAAACACATCAACAGAGACTGTAGGTTCAAGAAACATCACAGAGTCCTAGCAAATATTGTGAAGTGGACATCAGGTAAATCCTTCTGCTTAGCAAGGCCTCAGCCTCAGGACTGGTATTTAGGAGCAGATTTCAAGTCTTGCATAAGAAAGAAAAAGGCAAGAGCAAGATAGAATCATGGGTATTCTCATATCCTGGACAGACAAAGCTGCCAGAATGATTTGAAAGACAGAAATAAGCTCCAGGGAAGGAAGTAGAGCCTACTTTTCAAAACTCGAGCAAAAAGCAACAGTGAGTTTCAGCGTAAGGTTGAGCATGTGACTGGGTCAGAGGCACACAGTGAAGAATGGTCAGCCCTGTGTCTTCTAAGCACAGTCCCCCAGAGGCCTCAGCTCTTCAGAAGAGGAGAAAAATTATTAAGGGTCAGAAAGCTAAGCAGAATGTCAACCAGAAAATGTTTCCAGATCAAGTCTTGGGGTTGTTCCTCTCTGTTCAGCAGGTGAAAGCCCAGAGGCAGTAGCCTCAAGTGACTTAATGGCCTATGTCACAGAACTTTCCACAACATTAATGGAAGAGGCAGCATCTGCTTCTAGATGGATCATGGTGATCGGTCAAAGGAACCTAGGCCATTTCTGTACTCTGGATAACTCTCCAGGGATATCCTGGGATCTTAACAGCCTATTGGACTCCAGATCTCTAAGAAGGACTTTAGGATGATGTTTCAACTTCCCTAGGCCACTTTGTCTGAGTTACCTTTTGACCAGGGTACATACAAAGCCACACTGGAATCTGTTCAGTTTACTGAGACAGCTGGATGCCAACAATAGATATATTTTAAAAAGTCCACAGACCCATCTTATCTTTCTATCACCATTTCCAGGAAGCAGGTATATTCAACATGACCAAAATCAAATGGTGCTTTTTAAAAGAATATTTGTTATGAAGACTATGCTGGACACTTAAAAACCGAGCCTTGTAGTCAGTTCATTTACTTTCAAATTAGTGTTGTCTCTGCCATATTGCAATCCAAATATCTTCATGTTATGGTTGATATGGTTGGTGACACATTCATAATACACCTAATATATTTATGTCATTCCTTTTTTTATGTAAATATATAATTAGACATCCAAACAAACATAATCACCCTACACTGTCAGACTACAGTGTACCTTAATGGGGGATATGTGTGTGACAAATTGTTCTTTAAGGAGAGATCAACCAGCAGAGAGATGACCGTGAAATTATGTCCTGCACTGGGTATGTTTATTAGAAGTATTAGAAATGATAGTTAACTTAGAAAAGGATATGTCTTTCTAGGACAGAGAAAAGACTAATTAATAATGTTATAGAGAAGGGAACTGGGTTCAAAATAGGGACAAACTTTTTTACATGTGGAGCAGTAAAAAAAAAGAAGGGAGTGTGGAGAGTGATAATATTCTTGGCAAGACAGTGAGCATTTTAGTAATAGTAGAGTTAAAAGGAGACAGTGGGTGGGTGCTTACCAAGAATGTTATACTTAAGTGTAGAGTAGAGAATTGGCTTAAGTGACCTTTAAAGTGAGTGACAATGCCAAAAATTGATACACCAATGAAGGAAATATAGTTATTCCACTTCCTCCCTCAATACTGGTTGCATATTCTTGGATTTTTATTTACAAAATTTATTCTTTTTATTTACATATGTATTGGTATGACTTCTATATATCTGTAATCAAATTCAAACTTTTTAGCAAGATATGCAAGCTTCTTGATTATCAAACTTGCTACTCCCCTATCTATTCCTCCCTAAAGCCCTGTCATACTGAATTTGTCAAGTTCCCTGAAAACACCATGCTATTTTACCTTTGTTATTTTACACATAGTGTTTCTTCTGTAGTGAGTAGCTTTTATTTTTTGTGTAGATAACTTCTAATCAGCTGTGTCAAGATTACACTTAGCCAACACAGAGTCCCCAAATAACAGTCTTAAATAGAGGTTTAATTCTTTCTCCTATGACTGGTCAATTCAGCACTGATATGTCATTTCTTCTCTGGGACATCCATAAGAAATCGAGCTACTTCTAGCTTATTGCTCTGCCACTCCAGGAGTATGGTTTTTGTGCTCTCAGTATAAGTTGGTGTTTAGAGCTCTGGCCATCACATCTATAATCCAGACAGAGGGATGGAGGAGAGCACAAGGAGGAAAAAGAACAAAAGGCACATTCCAGTATTTGAGAAGGTTCCTGAATGCTCCCAAATTATATCTTACATACATTAACAAGTAGTTATTTACTTGGAAAGAGGCTGGGAATATAGTTCTCATCTTGGGGATGAGGGCTGACATTGGCCTTACTGAAAACCAGATGCTATTTCTATGAAAAAAGAGAAGAAATATTGATGGACAACAAACCATGTATATCACGTCATCATTTAAAACTCAAATTCACAGTGATCAGGACATGGAAGCAATCAAAATGTACTATAATAGATGATTGGATAAAGAAGCTGTGGTACATATATGCAATGAAATATTACTCAGACACAAGAAGAGATGAAATACTGCCATTTGTGACAACATGGATGGACCTCAAGATAATCATGCTAAGTGAAATAAGCCAGACAGAAAAAGTTGAAAATCGCATGATATTACTTATATGTGGAATATAAACCTAAAAGCAACAAATGAGCAGAACAAACAAACAGAGACTCATGGACATGGACTGTAGACTAGTGGTTACCAGAGAATAAGTGGGGCAGGAGGAGAGGGGTGGTAAGACAGGATAAAAGAGGTCAAACATAAGGGGTTAGAGGTAGGGTGAAGTGAGTAAAGGATATCAAATATATGGTAGCTGAAAGAAACTGAACTTTGGGTAATAAACACACAATAGAATATACAGATGTCAAATTATAACATATACCTGAAAATTATATAATCATATTAACCAATGTTGCCCTAATAAACTTAATTTAAAAAAAAAGTTGAAAAAGAATAAAAAAGACAAAAAAATTAAAAAAATATACTCAAATTATTTAGTTCCTTCTATGAGAAGATGTTCTTACCCCTGACTGTATTTGTTGTCCCTTTGCTGTGCTCTCAAACATCCTGTGAATACCTTATGTAACTGGGTCAAATGCCTTTATTTCCTTAGCTGTTTCTCACACTGGACTTCAGACAAAAGTTCTGTTTTTATCGCTATATTGCTTGACACAATAGCTATAAAAATTTAATTATATTGAATAAATGAATTAATCTTCAAAATCTTCCTGATGTCAGTGTCCAAGAAATATTGAGATTTGAGTAGCTATTTTAAGGTGTACTATATTTTGTGCCCTTAAGATAGTTGTGTAGAAATTTCTAGAAAATTGATAAAGCATATACGCAAATATATAGTAAATATAGTTGTGTGTGTACTTTATAATTCAAAAAGTGAAAATTCTGCCCAAAGAAAGACATACTTGGATTTCCTCCACATTCTCACCCCATCTTTCCCTGTACAGACAGTTTAGAAAAATGTTATCAAGGGGAATTGATGTTAGTTTAAGCCATTAAAATGCCGCAGATTGCATGTGGACCACAATTTACATTAATGCAACCAGATGATGTAGGAACTATGACACGGTAAAGTTAAGAGGTAAACTAATAAATTTGTTGAGTTAAAATCTATTGAGTAATAAAAACACATAATTTTCTTTCTAGCATTTCTCTTCTGATGTACCTTATTTTCTATAATGTATTTTAACAATGCCATCAAATTATCAGTACTGGAAAGTAGGTAATTTAGTGTAGAGAAATCCAGAATCTTATTCTTTAAGTTCAAGCAACTAATTTTACCCTGGTAAGATTAGCTAAAGATTAGATGGAGGAATAAAAATGTAATTTTTATTTTCAATAAGTAGGTCCCCAATTTTCTTAAAGTTATTCTTTTGGTAATTAACAGATAACTATCATCTAATGGAAAAATAAAATAAATGACTTGAAAGAAAATATAATTTTTAAAAAGACATGATACCTGCTCTTAAAAATTTATAATCTAATAAGGAAGAGAAATTATATTAAAAATTGTGCTGTTTTGAGTTCTGGTTAAGATGGCATAAATAAGTAAGTACTGTGCTCACCTCTTCCCATGGCTACATCAAAATTACAATTAAACTACAGAACAACCATCACTGAGAATTACCTGAAGTCTAGATGAACAGAAGTCCTATAGCTAAAGATATACATAAGAAGCCATGTTGAGACTGGTAGGAGGGGTAGAGATAAGGAATGGGCTAGTCCCACATCCATGTGAGGAGGTAAAAAAATCTGGAGGGATATCTTGGCTGCAGAGATTCCCCCTGCCGCACACCAGACTCCCCAGCCCCAAGTTCCAGTGCCCAGAAGAGAAGTCCCCATAATTTCTGGCTGTGAAAACCAGTGAAGATTGTGGCTAAGTGAGACGGAGGTTAGGTGGAGACCCAAATGGGTTTTCTATCCAAAGGGCCTACCTTGGCTCATACTTCAGACTTTCTAAAAATCTCGTAAATGTTCACAAACTTCAAATAAACAGCTTCTGAACTTGGTATGCCCCATACCTCTTGTTAAACAGCCCCAAGACTGGCATTAGCAGCAGTGAGCCTCAGTTTGCAGCTTAGCCTCTTCTAGGCACCTCCAAGCCCTGCATAAGTGGAAACCACCTACAGATAACTTTATAGCTCATATCAAGTGGCCACAGGTAGGGCACAGGGAGCAGCTCATCTTGACCTACAAAAGAGCCCCTACCAAGAGACCCCAGAACCCAGTACACATCTTCAGATCACACCAAACCATTACCCAACCACCTCCAAAATGACATACCCAAAAAGCAGACTCGTCAGGCACCAGAGCTCTGCTAAAGCAAATCCTACTCTGTAGGGTCCACCCCTGTACAACAGCTTTTCCACTGTAGTCACAGCCAGTCCTCACAACCAGTCAGCCTAGGGTCAACCCTCCCATTGGCATGCCAACAGCAGTCAAAGCTCAACTAAAACATGAGGGTACACACAACCCACACAAGGGACATACCTGGAGGGCCTGACTCAGGCGACCAAAGAAACTGTGACACTGGGCCCCACAGAACTCTCACTATATGAAGCCACTCTACAAAGACCGGAAGACATAGCAGCTCTACTTAATACATTGAAACAAACACAGGGAGGCAGCTAAACTGAAAAGACAAAGAAACATGCCCCAAAAGAAAGAACAGAACAAAGTTCCAGAAAAATAACTAAACAAAATGGAAACAAGCAATCTATCAGATGTAGAGTTCAAAACTCTGGTTATAAGGATTCTCAATAATCACAGTGAGAACTTCAACAAAAAGATAGGAAACATAAATGGAGATAGAAAACATGAAAAAGAACCAGTCAGAAATGAATACAATAACTGAAATGAAGACTAGGGAATTAATAGCAGATTAGATGATGCAGAAGCTCAAATCAGTGATTTGGAAGATAAGATTGTAGAAAACACACAATCAGAACAGCAAAAAGAAAAAAAATTAAATAAGGATAATTTAAGAGACCTCTGGGACAACATTAAGCATACCAGCATTTGCATCATAGGGGTTCCAGAAGGAGAAGAAAGAGAGCAAGGAATTAAAAACCTATTTGAAGAAATGGTGATGAAAAACTTTTCTAATCTGGCAAAGAAAGTTGACATACAATCCTAGGAAGTTCAGAGAGTCCCAAAAAAGATGAACCCCAATAGACCCACATCAAGACACATCATAATTAAAATGTCACAGGTTAAAGACGAAGAGAGAATCTTAAAAACAGAAAGAGAAAATAAATTATTTATCTACAAGGGAGCTCCCATAAGATTGTCAGTTGATTTCTTAATAGAAAATTTGCAGACCAGAAAAGATTAGTAGGAAATATTTAAAGTGATGAAAAGCAAGAACCTATAATCAAGTTTACTCTACCCAGCAAAGATATCATTAGAATTGAAGGAAATATAAAGATTTTCACAGACAAGAAAAAGATAAAGTTTATCACCAGCAAACCAGCATTATAGGAAATGTTAAAGGGACTTATTTAAGAAGAAGAAAAAAAGATCAAAACTATGAATAATAAAATGTCAATAACTACATATGTATAATTAATTTAAATGTAAATCAATTAACAGCTCCAATCAAAAGACATAAGGTAGCTGAATGGATAAGAAAAAAAGACCCTTACATATGCTTTCTACAAGATACTCATTTCAGATTGAAAGACACACAGAAACTGAAAGCAAAGAAATGAAAGAGATATTTCATTAAAATGGTAAAAAAAGCTGGCATGACAACATTCATACCAGACAAAATAGACTTTAAAACAAAAACAAAGGCTATAACAAAAGAGAAAGAAGGACCCAGCAATTCCATTTCTGGGTATTTATCTGAAGAAACCAAAAACACTAATTCAAAAAGACATATGCATTCATATGTTCATTGTGACATTGTTTATAGTAGTCAAGATATGGAAGCAATCTGAGTTTCTTCAGTAGATGAATGGACAGAGAAGAAGTGGTGTATATATAAGCTGTGGGGTGTTACTCAGCCATAAAAAGAAGAATGAAACCTTCCCATGTGCAACAGCATGGATGGACCTGGAGGGTACTGTGCTGAGTGAAAAAAGGCAGACAGAGAAAGACAAATATATGATTTCACTTATATGCGGAATCTGAACTATAAAATAAATGAACAAACAAAACAGAAATAAACTCATATATACAGAGAACATTTTGATGGTTGCCAGATGGGGGAGGGGTTGGGTGAAAGGGGATGGGATTAAGAAATACAAATTTATAGTTACAGAATAATTGTGGAGATATAAATATAGCATAGGGACTATTGTCAATTATATTGTTATAACTATGTATGGGTACTAGACTTATTAGGATGATCATTTTATGTTATATAAATGTCTAATCACTATGTTGTATACCTGAAACTAATACAATACTATATGTCAACTAAAGTTGAAAAAAAATATTTTGAAAATTAAAAAAATTATAAGGTATTACAGTAGCTAACTGAGGTTAATAGAATGAATGAATGATTGTAAGAATTGGGGAAACCATTTCTTCAGAGTACTCTAAGGAATGCTTTTGTGAATTATCTGTTCATATTTTCCACCATTTTCTACTTCAAGAATTATTGGAAGATGTCTAATTAGCATAGTATTTTTCACCTTGCTCCCTAGGGTGACCATATTTCCAGTTTACCTGGGACTGTCTCTATCTATTTCTGTTGTCCCAGCATAATTATTAATAGTGCCCCTCATGCTTCCTGAAGGAGTCAGCCAATTTACAGCCTGCTTCTTTAATCTCAGCAGTGTGTACTTCCTCCTTGTCCTTCACTTTCCACACCAAAAGCATATAAGGGTAGGAGCAAAGACAACTTACTCTCCTTGAAAGCTCAGTTTCTGGCTTTGGTTCCCACATGTCTGTTATACCTGCTGAATATAAGGTATATATTATATTCAGATGGTTTAAAGTTCTTGTGGTTTATAGATAAAAAGCCTTTATTCTTTGGAGGAGAACATGCTTCTGATTTAAGGAAAAATAAAAGAGAGAGATTTTCATGTTTCACTGACAAGCATTTCTTTAAATAACTATAGACCACCCATTTCTGAGTATTATGCTTTCGCAAATTAAATAATTTGATGTACTGCAATTAATTTAGCTTTTGGTATTTGAAATTATTTTATTTTTCTGTGAGCATAAGTTGTTTCATAGAGGTAAATATACTGTATAGAATGATCAATCAATTGATAGATAGAAAGATGATAGATAGGTTACCAGAGCTTATCCTTTTAAGTGCTAATCCTTTTGAAATGCTTTCCTTGTTAGATGGAGTTTATAAAATGACTTAAATACCTACTTTGCTTTCTAAATGTGGATTGAATAAAATGAAACATTTTCTGCTTTTATAATCAATAGGAATGTTTATATGTACATATATGTTTTTCTTATGCTCTGCTGAGGCATATGGAATTGTTTGTCCTTTTTCTATAATTTTTGAATAAGTCCTTTTATGCCATATTCTTCTCAGTTTATTGCTTCTATTAGTCTGTCTTCCTCACTTATGATTTGTTTCTTCTCATCTGCTGTAGGCTCAAAAAAATGACATCAGTATACAGATCAAAATTGTTAATAAAATCAAGGGAAATTTGCTCTAAATGATTAGCAACTCTCTGATAGAGAAAATCTATGGGTTTTTATGACATCACTTTTGGCTGCACAGATATTTTTTGCTTGCTTTTTTGTCTGTGTTCCAAGTAGCTGAGTTTGTAGAATAGTTGACCTCTAGATAAGTAATGTTTTTGCATTCTATTTGAAAATTAGTTTGGAAAATTAATGTGTGCACCCCTATGGAGAAAGTTGAGGTCAAGTAATTCATTCCTGAAGCTGTGTAGTCATAAAGATTCACACACTGGGCTCAGAACTAGTATTAACCAATCAAATTGCTCCCAGAGTGGTGCTCACTTCCTAGGTCAACTCTTAAAACACTCCACCTACTCGTTTTAGGCTTCCAAACACTTGCTTGGCGAATGGATGGAGACACAGGAAATTGGAGTGAAAATGGATGTTAGAAATCTGTTTTGTACAGAAATGTGGTGAACGAATTTTAGTGAGGGCAAATGTACTACATTAGACTTTAGGATTCCATAATACAGGCTAATTTATCTGGAGAACTAAGTTTTCTTTTGTTACACTTCTCTTTTTTTCCTAATTTTAAGACTCATCAAAATTATGTGAAGCTTATGATTATTTCTGAATTTCAGAAGTTAGTCTTCCTTCCATTTTATCAAGAGTTTTAAAACAATCTTTCTACAAATCTTAGGGAAGGTAAGCAATTCTATACGGTAGATTTAAGGTGTCTAGTGAGAGACCAAAAGTTATGATTGGCAAAAAATGCCTTCAAAAGTAGCAGGCAAAGCTAAAACTAAAAGATGTGCTCTAATTTACATAAAAGAGGGCTATACAAGGACAAGGATGCATATGTATCTGTCGCTTTTCTTTAAGGAGTAGAAGTTAAAAATTAATCCTGAAAAGTTCCCAGACACCAGTGTCCCAAGAGATTAATCTATCATTTTCACATCAGTCATTGTGGAGATGGGAAAACAGTTGATCGTGTGGATTTTTGCTACATTTTGTTTTTTAGATGATCATGTAAAATCCATAGGCCAAAAGCACTGTTTCTTGCCTGAATCCAATTACATTTCCTAACAGAGTTATTTCTGGTGCTGATGATATTTGTGTGTAGATTATTCTAAAGCCTTGAAAAGACTTCTGGGTTTTAATTTTATGTTGGCTTATTCCACAAGTTAAATATTTCAATCTGCCCCCAGATAGTGCAACTGAAACAAAAAATAAATTAACCAAAAAACAAAAACAAACATATTTGAGAGCCATAATAGTTGCCTGTATATTTCTGAAGATTTTGAAAAATAAACCTGCTTCATTGTCTATAGCCATTAATGTAGCTCGAACTAGAAGGAGGTGGTTTAAAGGAAAGCCAACACTATGAGCTCTGCTCATAAGTGAGATGTCTTTGGTCTAATTACATACCCTGATTTATAAGTAGATGTATTTTATTTCTGGACTCAGTTACCGAATTATACCTGAGATCTTTGTCAGGACACAGAGTCCAGTTTCTCTTCTGGGAAAGTAAACATCCATAAGCAGACACAGTTAACAAAATAATAAGAGGTATATCTATCTATAAGCTAATAGTAACTTGAGCACTAACTCTCTGTCAGACACTGGAACAGGTGGCTAACATATACTATTCTAAAAATATTTTTTATTTTGTAAGGTAGATTATTTTCTCTGATTTGTAAATTAGAAAATCAAGATATAGATTGATTAAAGACATGTTTAAGGTCACACAGCTGGTGAGAAGCAGGACCAGTGTTCCAACTGATGTGTCTGATTCTAAAATAATTGCCCTATGCCTCTCTTTTACTTCTCTAGAGGAGAGAAATCTAGTCTGATATTAGATGGACACACTTTATTCCTTTTATTTCTGTACTTTATCTCCTCCTATGTAAGTATAAATTAGATGATATATGTGTAATCTTCCAAATTCCTTTAAGGAAGTAGAAACACAAAATCAAGTCTGCATATAATGTCAGAGAGAGGCACTCAATACATACTTTGAACATAAATAAGGCTTCCTTTCAGATTTGTTAGGTTCAGTTTCTGGATTTGTTAGAACATTTCTTTTCCTGTTTCCAAATTTTATAAAGAATCTATGTAGTGGAGATATGTTGTCCTTCAATGTCAGCAAATCTTCTGACCACTCATCTGAGCCCTGCCCGTTATGAACCTTTGCCAATAACTTGTTGGGCCATATTGCAGTTTGCAGTTTGCAGCCCAGCAGTTGCCTTCATCCTGCCAGTGTCAGAGTCAGCTGGGGAACCAAGGTATCTGAAGGCTAAAACATACAGCTCTAAATTTTTAATGTCTCTTATTTTCTGTGCTCAGAATCTGCTATTGATTGACCTTAAGACCCTTGAGTCAGTTTTTCCTTTCCACTCTGCCTCAATTTCTCAACTATAAAAGTAAGGAAGAAAAAAGAAAAAGCACATGTGTTCTGAAGGGGGAATCCAATCTTGTTTAGATTAAAAGGATTTGAGGGTTTTTTTTAAAGATTCAAGTCCAAGTTTATTATTAATTCTAAAATAATTTTATGGTTATTTCTC
Source organism: Eidolon dupreanum (assembly GCA_028627145.1). NCBI lineage: Eukaryota > Metazoa > Chordata > Mammalia > Chiroptera > Pteropodidae > Eidolon > Eidolon dupreanum. The sequence goes on along the minus strand of CM053514.1, from coordinate 45,540,439 downwards.
TTTGACTGACAGTTTTTTCACATCATGAGAAAGATTCTACTTTCTGGATTTAAGTTGTCATATTCTTCTGGAAGTTTCAGTTATTAATTACTTACTGCTATCTTTCCAGAACCTAGAGGCAAAAAGTTTTATACTAGTGTTATTTTCTACATATTAATTTAGTTTTAAATGTTGACACCTCTGTCTGAAAGGATACTTGAAGCTGAATAGTTTGTGCTAAGCTCAAAAATGTAGAGTACTATACCAAACACTTGCTTATACATTGAAAGTGTAAATTAAGGTTGGCCAGCATCTAGCGTGCAGGCTCTTTTTCCTCCCATGCCTGTGGCAGACATTGCTAATCAATCCTAAGCTCTTTCCCACCAAGCACGGAGGCTGCTTGGCTTTAAAGAACTCTTCTTGGCACAGGGCTCAAACAATCATTTGGAGTTGGTAAGAAAGATAAAATCAATTTGCCATCCATAGAACAATACTGTATGTGAGAAACACCAAGACAAATAGACTTTTTTCCTCAGGGAGCACTTTGAAACCTTGACATACAGATACTTTGTATTTGAGTAGGGAACCATAGAGAGGGCCCTAAAATTCTCATAAGCTCTATAATGGTTGATTAGGGATGCCTCTACGAAAACTACTTTGCAAAGAAATTAAGTTTTGACTTAAAAATCCTACTACCAGAGGTAGGGATGTGAAAGAATATGCTTCTCTTCTGTAAACAGCTTTTTATTAACTAAGTTGGAGAGACTGCTCAGATTCATGTACATGAAGTACTGACAGGATTCATATTTTTGTGCCCAAACCAACATTAGTCTCCAGTGACAGTTCCTACTTACTTTTTCTCCTGAGCTTGAAAACAAAGGTACATTATGGAGGTATGCATCAGATGGGGCACTTCTGTCTTTTCCATGAACATCAGGATAAACTCCTGCAGTTGTCTTAAGATAACATATTCCTGTTAATTAAGTGTTAAGAGTAAAAAGACATTGGATCCAAATTGGATAGCCATATTTCTATTTACATTTTCTTCATGGGATTTTTATTTGTCATCTTTTAAATGTGAGCAGTATAAAATTTCAGTGATACTTTGTATTAATTTTGAAAGAAGAATGACCAAATTGCTTGAAGAACTCTAATCAACCAGGAGCTGCACTAGGGGGCACACTCTTCTGGGAGTCCTGGCATTGCTGTGGTTTGGGGTGAGCTGCAAGTGCCTGAGACTGGACAATGCAATGGTGGGACAACCCTAGAAGGTCTTTAATCATTTCCTTGGAGGGCTTTGTTTTTCTCAAGGCTCTTTTGGTTACAAGAAACAGACATGTGCTTAAGTTGTCTCATGTGAAGGAGGATTTATTTGTGCGTGGGAGAAGCTGAATGACCAGCTTCAGAAGGGCAGAAGCTAAGCTATACTATCCTCCTATCTCTGTCTCTCTGAATCATAGTGCCCCTATCTCACGCCCCTCTCACTTTCCCACCTGGTTTCCTTGGAGCATTCACAGTCACTCTCCCTGCTCCCTCATTAATCTAGCATATGCTTGAGCCATAATGGCCACCCTAACTTTGTATACCACTGTTTATTAGCTGTAATGGCCCTAGCTATCTAAGCTCAGTGACTTAGCTTACCAGTCAGTTCTTAATTCCACAGAGTGGACTTGGGCATGGCTTATTTTTTCCAAGCCAATCCATTGATCATAATGTCACATCAACTGAAATTTAGGGGTTAGCTGTCCTTGAGTTAAGATCATATTGATTTAATCATCTGTAGACAGAGGTTGCAGAATCACACTGTACATACCACAGTTGCCATCTATAACTTCTGTAGTGTACTTGTGCTTCCAGACCCCTGGAGGTGTGGGAATGTAATGAGCTAGCTGGAATTAGATTAATAAGAATCAACTGGACTTAAGGGAGAATAGTATAACAGTGCAGTAGCCATTTCTAAAGCTGCCTCCAGAGAGTTGACAATAGGTTTAAAGTTATGTTTAGAAATTTAACTGCAACATTTATTCCTTATGAAATTTGCATTTATTTTTTTTCTATAATTGTTGCCATTGGCTTATTTCATAATTTAATGATCTAGGAATTCTCTCTGTCATGCAAATGTAAGGTGGGGCTGCAACAAAAAGACTCTACATTTTCCGCTGCGCTATGGCAACAATCAGAAAATCATCAGAGTGGATCATAGGCTGGGTTAATTTGTAGACCTATTTGGTATAAAGCTTGAGCTTTTCTTACCCTGACCTTTACAATTAATGAAATATGATGTTAGTAGCAACTTGGGATCAGATATGAGAGACTTGAAGTAGATTTTTTTGGTAGAAACATATTTCTGTGGTAGGTAAGATAAGACTGATATTCTAGGGTAGGAGGAGAGATTACTCACTCTACTGATATTTTCTGAATGGCTTTTATTAAGTACAAATCAAGCTATGAACAGAGGCTATTTATCCATCCCTTTCAGCTTCTTTCCAGCCACCTAAGGAATGTTACCATGGACCTTGACTAGCACTCCTGCCCCCTAACCTTGTGAAGAGGAGGTAGGTAGCATTCAGAGCAGGCTAGAGAATAAGATAATAAGATAAGGAGAATAAGATAAGGGAAGATGGCCCAGGCGTCTGAGATCTTGCTGAGTTCCTCCTGCTTGTTCTGCTTCTGGTAATGTCCTTACTCTTAAAAAATTCACCCAATCTCTTCCAAGGTCTCAGTTTCCTCATCTGCAAGATGAAAATCAATTCCCCTCGATGATCTCTAACACCATTGTGAGATTTGCTTATTAAAGATGCTAAGAATGCTTGGAACTTATAAATATTTCCTAAGGAGAGCTGGTATCTTTTCTCTTGCTATAAGATTGGAGGAAGTATGCAGCATCTCTTCTGTTCATCTGTAATTTAGTCAGCTTGTGTACAGACTGCTTTGCATTAAACGGTGAACTTCGATCCTAGTGTTTAAACATATTAAATACAAAATATGAGTAGTATAAATTGTATGAAACACTTTGGTCTCCTACTTGGAGGCCTAACAAGATTTTGATGCAGGGTCACCATAAACATTATACAGACACTGCTGAAATAAGTGGAAGTCTTAGAGGGTGGCTAGAAAATAGTCTTACAACAAAAGTAGTGGAAACTCATCACTGGGGGGATTTATAAGTGGGCCAAGGAAAATTGAGGAGAACCAGTCTGCATTTCTCATGGGTGGGCAAAAACTAGAGGTATTTGTTTATTTTATTTGCACATTAACTTTTATAATGTTATTCCTCTAAAGAGCATGAAAAAGCTTTACAGATAACAGACACCAAGTTTTAAACTGTTCATTCCCGAAAGATTATAGCTTTGCAGGGGTTGCTGCTGCAATCAATCCAAAAGAACGTTCACCTATTTCTCCCTTAGGAAAATTAAAACTTTAAGATGAGGTAGTTTCCCATTAGTTTTGGGGGCTAGAGAACACCAGCACGTGCCTTTTATTTCTTGGATCTTGGTTCTGGGTTTTCATTAATAAAAATACAACAGATTTCACACGATGGGTATGTAAGTAGGAGCATATTGCCATGAGGGAACTATGCAGAAGCCAGTGAAGATGATTCTCATCTTTCATTGTTGAATTGCAACTCTAATGTTTTTTTTTTTATTCCACAGATTCTTTAAATTATGCATTTGTCTTTCTTTTTCTAGAAGAGTGGTCATTTGTTGCCTTCCTTTTCTTTATGTTTGAGTAGTGACTTGTAGCCTCTACATTGCTACAATTGTATATCTCCAAAGATACATTGGATGTGGATCAGGCACTGAGTGAATGCTATGGCCTAAAAGAAATGGAAGCTCTTTGACCTTTTCCTTTTTACATCACACTGTTTTCTGTTTTACTCTGGCCTTTTTTTTTTGTTTTTAACTTTTTAAATATTACTATAATAACTTTAGGTCTTTAGTACTTCCCTCTGGGACAAGGCCTAAAGAAGAAAAATAACTCTGTGAAGGGTGGTAGAAACTTGACAAGGAAAATTTGAAAATGACCAGGTTTTGTTGCAGTTTTCAGAAACTATAAGCTGACCCAGAGAAACCTCAGCAGTTACACATATTGGTGATTCCTCTGTCTTCTGAGAAGAAGAAAGAGATTTATGGAATCCACAGGGGCTAGGGCCACATAATCCAGTTTGAGCTTAGAAAGTACTAGTTCCTTAATGCCAAGTAAATTTTGGAAATGATTCTCCTTTGCTGACAGTACCCTCATTACTGATTGTGTAGAGTAATTTATCAGGCATTTCTTAAAATAAACCGTTCATTTATACTAATAGGACTTGGCAGGAAGGAAAAGTTGGCAGGACTTAAAGTTCCAAGTGTGTTTTTTTTTTCTTTTTTTTTTCTTTTGTCTTTAAAAAATGTTAAAACACCAACATCTAAAAGTTTTAAATATTTTGAAGAAACAGCTTTAGGGGCCAGCTTGAAGTTCATTAAAGCATAAAGAATTGCATCACCAATCTTCAAAATGGAAGAAAAGAAATATTTCCAGTGATGAAGTTCACCAAAAGAAAAAAATACAATGTCACCGATTCTATCTTTCTGCATACTTCAGAAATTGAGTTCCTCAGGCTGATGACTGTTGTTTATTTTGATATCACATGGGCTTTTGAAGAGAGCTCATTTCACTTTTTCTTCTCCATGTACAATCATAGTCTCCTCCTTGAAGTCTATATCAGCTAGTTGTTTCTCTTTAGCTATGCACATAATCTGTCAGTATTGTTTATATATACCCAAGATAGTTATTCTCAAGGCTTTCTGATTATTTGCATAGTCTTAGCCTTGGGCTTCTGACAATACATTTCCATCTTACATTCCTTTGGAATTAAAAGAACATCACCAGGATTGATAACCTTTTCTCCTGACTAAAATGATAGCCATGTAAATCATAATAAAATATAAGTAGTAATGAAATCTTCAGGCTCAGGAAAAATGCTTCAGCCCTCCACAAGCACTGGGGATAAACAAGGCCATAGAGTCAAACTCTGATAAAATGCTCAAGTACAGGAGATACATACATATACATATACATATACATATACATATACACATACACATACACATACACATACACATATACATATTACATAGAAATAGATACATTATGTGTATAAAATATACATATACACATGTGTACATTCACACATATACTTTTTAATAATGAAGTGTATAAGTTACACTCAGGCATGCCAGTAGATTATGTGACTTCAGATCACAACAGAAAGAATAAATGTTGTTTTCTGAGAATGAATGAAATTCTTAAAAAGTTCAGGAGGTCTGCTGATAATTGAATCAAACTAAAAAGGTAATGTAGGCTAAGTAAAGCTTACAGTCATGAATTAGCAATTGTTTTCCTACCATTGAATTAGCAAGACGACTTCTTAAGCTCACTTTTCAACATCAAATGAAACTTATCTCTTTGCTTTTATCTTCTTTTCTATCAAGACAGTACAGCTTGTTGTCTAAAACTCAGATTTTAGATTGTTTTGTAATATTCAAGTTTTGCACAATTGATATAATGAGGTATATGCTACCCCAAAAAAATGTCTGGAAGGAAATACATCAAAATAATGTTACAATGGTAAGAATAATAATTTTTCTGTGTGATAAGATTATGAGTAATTTTGATCTTCTTTATTTTATTTAGTATTTTTTTAACTTTTCACAATATTACTTTAATATTTAAAAAAATTTTCCAGGAAAGAAGGGAGAAAGGGCATATACTTTATTTTTAGAGGTACAGTATAAATAATAAAATATTGTTTTTCCTGGAAAGTTCAAAGTATGTTTATTATTTTTTCTCAATATTCTTTATCAGGGCTTTATATAGTCATGTTATATCCTATATATATTTATTTTCTTGTATACGTATTTAAAAAATGTGCCTAATTAATTGGTAACTTCTAGTTCTCTAGTTTTCTCATATGTTTATTTCCAAATAAGCATTTTTGCTGTTTTTTTTCTTTTCACTTTTAGACTATGAAGATAAACATGCAAAATTTTGAGCTATCATCACAAGTTTATTTCAACTATTATCTGTGGTCTATGATATAAAGAAATTAGGTAGTAAATACTTGGGCTTTGTAAGTTTCCTTCTTTTCCTAACCAAAGATTTCAAACAAAATCTTTAGCAGAATTGCCCCTGTAGTCACCAAATTTGGATCATTGCCTTTAATTACAATCTTAAGGACTATCTAGAAAAGTTTGAAGGTAGCATGTGTTTGGTTGGCACACAGATTCATTGAGTCTGAAAATAATAAGAGAATCCAGAAAAAAATGCATTGCTGTCAAGGTTGAAAGTAGTGCCATGGGCCTCTGTGCTACTTTTTAGATTAAATCTATCCCATTAAATTATCAATGTTCTTATTTAGCAAAAGCAACAGGAGAATGGAAGAACACAGATGTTTCACCATGAAAATTCTTTTTATCACAGTAGCTTGGGATGTCCAACAAACAGGAAATTTCACTCTACTCCTTTACTTAACCTTCCTAACCACAGGCAGCCTTTTCCTTCCCAACTATGCCTTTGTAGGAAGGAGAGTCAGAGTCAACAGGAAAGAGTGAGGGTGCTACTTTCCATATGCAATTCTGCCTACATCAGCGTTGTGTGGTTATGATGTTGGGGTAAAATATTGGGGTTCAGTCAATTCTATGCTGAGGATAGTTCATCTTGACGATGGATTTCTTCCAGATATCAATGATTAGTCAGACTTCCAGTCAGAAATTGGAATGGTGCTTGTGACTTTTGTTAAAAACTCTGGGTGGGAACAACATTCTGAAGCTTGCCATGTAAAGGCCAGCTGGTACTAGGAAGAGGACATCAGGCTACTTTGGTGCTGGAGTTTTTTTAGTCCTTGAGATCTAGAGGATAGCTACACCCTTTTCAGGGAATCCTGTATAGAATGAGATAGGACTTTCAAGACTTGCACAGGCCAACTAGCTTTGAAAGAGTCAGAAAGCTTGTCCTAATTAACTTGCTTGTATATGTAATAGTCTACTTATTTCCCTTTTTTTCTTCTTTAATATTTAGTAGAGAAACTTTTCTGAAAGTTTTGGCCAATTTCAGCTGAAACTAGTGAACAAAACCAATTGGTTCATATCTGTTTCAGGGCAACAAAGGGAGAGGCTACAAGGGGTTCCCTAGTGGGGGAGTAAGAATCAGAGGGAAAACTTGAAAAGGGAGGTGAAATTCAGGAGAAAATATCTGGGGTGTTTTTTTAGACACCCCCTCCCAGCAGTAGATTCTAGGTCCAGTGCTAAACTCTGAAGATCCATAACTATGTCTTATTCAAGGAAATAGCTCATTGGTGAATTATTGAGAAGAGGCACCAGTGCCATATACCGAATGCCAGTATATGTAGGCTGGGATGCTATATTTGCTCTCACCTCTGAACTTTTCAGAGATTTTTCAGTTGTTTGAACTGGATCACTCTGATTTTCTCACTCAAGAGGTTTTAGGTGAATAAAATTTATTAATTCTCTTTAAATGAACATAAAATGAATTTGCACTGAAAAACCCACTAGATTCTGAGCTTGTAAAGAGCAGTTGTATCTTTTTCATTTTTGATACTTAGTGCTGAGCATGGGTATGTGACCAAATCAATGCTTGTTGAATAAATATGTATTAGTTGGGAAAAGTCTTTTACAATATCTGGATACTTCTTTCCTTACCTATAGTACCTTCCAATTAGTTTAAAATTATAATATAGCAAGTTAGTATTTTCAATATGGTTTGAGCCTGGTTTCAGAACAAATAGAAGCAGATAGTTTAGGGCAGTTGTGCAGGAAGGGTAATCTCAGAACTTTGTGAAAGATTATTTCTGCTCTACTCATCAACATGTCTTTGTTGTTATCTGAGACTTGAGCTCCTCTGATGGTGTTTCCCTTGGAGAGGACTAACAACATTCTTTTCATTCTCATTTCCAGTGTTTCAAGTGGGCCACTCAGAACTGCTTAAGTCATCCTTTCTCATAGCTATTTCTAACACGTTTATATCATTAAAATCCAACGGTACTGGGAATTACATTCAGAAGACTAGATTCATTTTTTTCTGGGAGAAACTCTCATCCCTTATTAATATCCTGTAAATTCCTGATCTCTTGGACCACTGAACGCCTCTTCTTTGACCTCTTTCTAGTTCATTTTTTTTTTTCTGTAAGAAGGGCTAGGGAAGAAAATAAATTTAAAACAATTATGAGCATAATGCCAAAATGACTTAAAAATTCCTTCATAATTTTCTAAACACCATTATTAGACATTAATAAATATATGCAAATATTATTCAAACTGCGGTCAAGTGGAAAGGATTGAGCTAAGAGGTAGAATCAGCTTTTCTACTTATGTGTTTTGTTACCTTGAGGAAGTCACTTAATCATACTGAGACTCCATCTCCTCACTCTAAAAAAACTTTACCTATTGTCAGAAATAAATAATTAACATATCTGTAGGATCCCATAAGTGCAAGGTAATTTAGCATATAACATCTTAGTAGAAAAATATTCGTGTATGGACCAATTATAAGGGAACATCCTCATTTATAATCATAGCCAATAGCTAGATGGTCTTAGTCTATTAATTCCTGCCACCATCATTCTCCCCTAGACCCTTATAAAATTTGCATTTTCTACATAAATTTTAACACCTGAAAACTGCCTTGTACAGTGAATCAGAATGTATGCAAAACTGATACCATCTGTTTTTTTTTTTTTTCTATCAAAAAAGCATAATAAACTGCTACATTGTCCATTGCTATAGAAAAGAACTGTTCTCAGATTGAGTTAGTTTGATTACCTGTTTTTCACTAATTTTTTAAGGGTATGAACCATGACTAAATTAGCTCAATGAAATGAATTCTTACAGTAGCTTCACATATATCAGTCTCATAAATCCCTTTAAAAAAAGCTTAGTAGTAGTTAGGCAGTACAAATTTGATACCGAAATTTCTTTGGGCCCAATGAGGAATCAGGAACTTGATGTAGATTCAAGGAAAGCATCCAAGACTTGGTCACAATAGTTGGGAACTAGTAACACATCTACATGCACTTTTCCTTTTACTTACAGCACACAACATCATTTTCAAAGTATTATACAAAGAAAAAATTTAAGACATAAAAACATTACATGCAATATGCTCTAAATTGTTCTGTTTCAGAGTGAAAAAAATGCAAGGAAGCAGAAATTTTACCATTGTATTACAGTTTAGCAAAATCATTTTCTATGCTTCTACTTGTAATATAATTCAAAGAAAAATAATAGCTTAATTAATGCCTTAAGTCACCCACTAGAAAGTATAGAAAGTTCGTAAGTGAAATATTAAGACTGGTAGTAAGCACAAAACATAAAAAAAAAATTCTCATGTGTTCTTGTGAAATGTGAGCACATTATCTAAGTCAAACATAATGGCAATAATGTACTGAGACCACAATTCAAGAATATATTACAATGAATAATAAATAGAAAAATAAAGATGGCCATTATTAAATAAATTTACAATGATTATTTTCTTTAAGATGTGTTATAGAGTGTTCTTAGTTTCATGTATTCAGCATGACATTTTTGATTAGCAAGAGATGATTATTATCTGCGAGGCTGGCCTTAACAGAATTTATTTGGCTTAACATGGCAATTATGTCTGGTTTTAATTATGTTAATGAAAGGTAAAATATTCATAGATGAAATTAAAATAGGTTTCATTAGCAGAAGCAATTCTGAATGTTTTTGCTAATTATATTATTGCATATCATCTAAATAAATAAAAGAGCCATGCCAAACAATTCTCTATGGAAATAATCAAGAGGAAAATATAACTAATTGCTATAATAAAAGAAAAAACAAGCTGAAATATACATGGCTCAGATGTACACAGAAGTGGTATTCAAAATACTTAACAGCTAAGCTTGAGCTCTCACCAAAAATGAGAGTATGCCAATCATGTTATCAGAGCAGTGCTTCTGAAGGTTCACCCTTACCGGGTGTTAGTCCTTTACATTTTAGATTACTAGAAATTTCAGTGGGGTCCCAGGGAGGGCACAAGGGATGGAGGACTGCAGTTATTTAGTATTAATATATTGATATTTTAGTAATCAGTATGAATATACCACTGCACACAAGCTGAATATCAGCCATGGGACATACCTAATAATCCATTAGTAAACATTTGATCTAGTTCCCATTAAACTTTACAAATGGAATCTGTCCCGATTCTGTGGGCTTCACTATCCTAATTAATTTATAAGTCCAGAGCAGGTATGAAAGAAGAGGATTCCAGGTAGAATGTTATATAAAAACCCTTAAGAGAATTCTGAGAGTTCCATTTTTGGTAATGGGATGACTAGCTTGTAGCACACCAACCGTCCCAGAAAGGATAATAAGAAAAACTGGGTAATTTTTAAAAATCTGTTTTAAAACACTGAGAAACAACTAAGAAAGCTAAGACTTCAGGGGCCAAGTCCCAAAAAGAAAGGAAACAAGTTGAGGTGAGACCTATACTCCACTTTCCCCATGCTTTGGAGCAGTACCACTTTTTCTGATGCATAGCACAGAGACCTACCAGAAAGTGATATCTTAGAGCATGCACCAGTTTTTCTGCATTTGGATATAAGGATACTAAGGCAGCCAGGAGTTAAGGGGCCAAGATCTCAGGGAAAAGTGTATATTATAGATAAACATGAGAAGTCTCTGAAAAATAGAACAAGACAAGCCAGCTAAGGATCTTAGGACTCAAGGATCAACATGGCAGAGTTTCCTGGTCTCTTTTTGCCTCATATATCCCAAATTGTGTGTTGAAGAAATTGGCAACCAAGACATTCCAAAAAAAAAAAAAAAAACCCTGTGAAATGCCTATTCTCTCTTACTAAAGGACTAGGGAAGGTGGGAAGGTTCAGGCTGGAATTACAGACAACTATTTGACAATGACCTCCCTACTTCAGTCAACCACTACAGGAGAAAACTGCAGCCCACTCCACCTCTGCTAGCAAAGAGCATGGGGAGCCTCGACTTTTGCCCCTGTCTACCTGAAGTGAGAGGCACACCCCACCTACACACACCCACATTAGGGTAGTGTCAGAGAAAGCCAAGTGGGAAGCCTGGACTTTCATTCCTGGTAGTAATAAGGACCACTCCATGGTGAAAGTGGAGGTCCATGGAGAGAATGGACTGCCACACCCTCTCCCACCCAGTGGTAACAAGGCCCTCCTCCCCATCTATGCTAAGGCAATATCAAAGGAGGCCGGGTAGAAAGCTTGGATGTTCATCATCTTCGAGCAATGGCAAGCCACTCCCCTCTACCTGCTGTGTCAGTGGAAGTCATGTGGGTAAGAATAATCAGGCACTCCTCACTATGAGACAAATTGGTATCAGCAAAGACTTAGTGGGAAACCTGAATTCCCACCTTGCCCAGCAGTGTTGAGGAGCCTCCTGATCCCCATCACCATGTGGTATCAAAGGAGACCAAGTGGGGAACCTGGGCTTCCACTACCACCTTAGGGAGGTAGCACTCTTTTTTCCCTGCCAGCATAGGGTCAGAGGAGTCCTCCTAAAACAGATTTAAATAAGGTATAGAGTTTCATAATACCCAAGATGTCTAGGATACAATTGAAAATCATTGTCTTACCAAGAACCAGGGATATCTCAACTTAAACAAGAAAAGACAATCAACAGAAGTCAACATTGAGAATGCACAGATGTTGGAATAATATGACAAAGATTTTAAAGCAGCCATTATAAAAATGCTTCAATAAGCAATAACAAACACATTTGAAACAAAGGAAAAAGTAGGAGATCTTAGCAATGGAATGAAATGTCTCCACAAAGAAATAGAACATATAAAAAAGGACTAAATGGAAATAATAGAAGATGATGAGCCTATAAATTTTTCCTTCTCTTTAGATGGATCTCTGTGTAGGCAATAGCATATATTTAAAATTCAGACATTTCTAAAGTCTGTATCAGCTTTTGCTTTGGACTTGGCCCTCTTATGTCTCCTCCTCACGATGATTCAGTTAGGGTTGCTACCACCACCTCCCTGAGGTGGTAATGAGAAAACATGAGTCTACTGCATTCTCCTGCAGTTCGGGATTAGGTACATAACTGTGATCTCTGAAATCAAGATAATAGGAGAAATTTCTAGAATCCTTACTGGAATTATTAGGAATGATACTTCTTTTTCAGCTGGATTTGCTCAACTATTAGAATATAAGCACAGATTCTTGGCTGTCATACTTGCTATCACTTGATGGGAGCCTGCTTGAGGTGAGCCAAGAGAGAGCAAAAAAGACATGATGAAAGTTAGGGTCCTGGAAACATGATTTGATCATCTGGATCTACCTGGACTTCATTGAGTTAGGTTTGAATAAGGTCAATTGCTTTGTAAAGGCCCCAAGAAATAGAGGCTCTTAAAGAAAAAAAGCCTATTTTATGTTATAATTCTATGGAAAATATAGAAAGAAGCTGATTTTTATTATGTATTTTTGTTTTGTTTTGTTTTCGAAAAACTGTGCTATGTTTTATACTCGTTAGTTTATCTAATGCTCATAAAACCCAATGAGGTCATGTGATTTCCACATTTAAGAAGTGAATAAAGAAGGATGCCCAGAAAGATTAAGGGAGGTACTTAAGTTCCCTTAACTAGTAAATGCCAAAAGCAAAATTCAGGGTCTGACACATTTGATCCCAAAGACTGCCTTCCAATTAAGATTTACCTGTACATATAATATGAGAAAAATGAAATACGTTACAAATAATCATTTCTCCATCACTGAATTTTCAGTGCTGTAGTACAACTTTTATCTTCATACTAATGTGGAAAACCAAATACTTAGTAGTGAGCCAACATATGAAGAAGAGAGTCTTATTAAAATATCTTTTCTCTAAGGATCTAATTCAGATTTATGAATGATTCCAATTGATAGTAGAATAACAGAGTGAGTTATAGAAATTATTTGCAGGCAAATGAAATTAATTTCAATATAATAGTGAAATAAGTCAAGGGTATTATGTCCTCGCATGTTTATTTATCAGCACATAATCATTTAAACTGATCACTTTACCTTGGAAAATAGAAACTTGAGGTATCATTAGTGATTTTTTTTTTAGAAACACTCTTTAACTTATAGAGCAATGAGTAATTATTTGAGTGTGATCTGTTTTGGATATAATATTGTATTCTTTTCTTAGACAATGACTGATGTTTATTATTTCCATCTGTAAGCAATGAGTTAAATTGCTTTTTTGAAGCAGTGCTTTTATTTGCTAGTCAGATAATATTATAAATGATTGAAAAGGCTTATAGAATGAGGTGGCTGAGATTTGTTCGTATTTGCTTCCAGCTGGAAGCATAACATACTTAATGCTTCCAGGATATGGAGGAGCTAACAGTTGTCAAAAGAGCAGAGAAAGCTGTTTTGCTAAGATTGCTCAAAAGCCAAACAAGAATCTTTCCTTTTATAAAATTCACAAACTTTATTTATCAGACATTAATTATATTTGACAGAAAATGCATTTTCTGTTTACATAAAATGCATCTTTTTCCTTTTCAAACAAGAAAATAAAAGTTGTTATGATAAAGGTAAAACCACTGGATTAAAATTAGTGTAACATAAGTTTATCTTCATCGAGTGACCATTATTGTAAACTTTATCTTTTTATCTTTTTTATTGTCTATACAGTGTAGACAAATAATTTTGCTTAAAAATGGTAATGAAATAATTAAAAATCAGAGACTGTTTTTTCTTGCTATTTTGTTTAACCAGTTTTCTAACTGATTTGGGTTTTCAGGAACTGCCATTTAATGTTGGATATTTTATCTGTAAATTTATTTTACTAATCAGAGGTCTGTAAGGATTGCTAACTAGGTCAACTTGGTATGCTTGAAAGAATAACCATGATGTTGTGCATTAAAATTTTAAGAGTGAGATGGTAATATGAAGGAATAAATGGCTTAATTCTGTTTCCATAGGTCCTATTTAAACAAACAGTATAAAGCTTTTGCAATCAAGGCTAGAGTTTAATAAAGGCAGGAAGTAATATAAAATAGAAATATTATCCCTAGATTTACATTTTATCTTACTTCCATCCAAATTCATACTGTTAAGAAAATCCAAAAATAAATTTAAGATGTCACCTAGGCTGCCACCATGCTCTTATAAGCATATTGCTTTAATTAATTGGTTTATTTCTGACAAACTCTCCCTTTGGAATTAATCAAGAATACTATGAATACAGCAACTGTTGGCTTTACACACTTATATCTTATTTCCCTCTTTTGTTGGCCTAACCTCCCTTTTTTCTGGGGAACACCTCTCTTACACGTGAAGATCCTGAGCAACTATTTTGATCTTGGCCCTCTGGCCACACTTGGTTGGTCAAAGATTTATCTAAGATGGGTAAATATGAGGCATCACCACAGAAATTTTAAAGTTACAGTGGAAGAAAGAGTTCCTATCTGGTGGCAGGAGCTTCAATGATTTATTAAGTCACATTAAAACTATATATGTATCTTAAGATACACCTTGACTTTAGAAATGCAAATCTGTGCTTGTTTCTTAGAATGGAAAGAAACAATGTATATTTAAAAAGTTTTAATCTAATGCAGGGCTAGGGTGGTTAGCTAAGAATTTTTACAGATGTAGAGTGATCTGTACACATCTCATCCCATTCAAGTTCTGTCAGTCCCATCAGCAGCAGGCTCCTGAGGCAGACAACCTCATCTACAGGGCTGGTCATTATCAACAGACTTGCATGTGTTAGTATCTTGTTGAAAACCATCATTTTAAGGGGAAGGGTATTTCAAGGGATCTTCAGTTTATCTAATGCCTCTTGTTCTGATTCCACATTCACTAGTAACCTGTTAATTCTCAAGAAGAAAGTATGCTGATGGAATATACTGAACTTAATGTAGCTATCCGGTCCATGAGACAGTGGTTGCTGATGTAAATTGTTAGTTTCTTCTTGTAATTATGTTTTCATGTAGTTGACTATAGGTGGAGCAGGAGCAATCATAGAAACATGAATATTTGTGCTTTACATGACAGCTATATACATTAAAGGGTGGCATTCTGGTATCTATTTCAGTCTTAAAGGCAGTTTGATTTTGAGTGTGTCAGCTTTCATGAGCCTGAGAGCTGATAAGAACCAGGTTGTGAGCTTTTGAAGCACAAGGGTTGATTTAGCTGAGTTCCCTTAGACCAGTAGTTTCCAAAGCTGTCAGTGTATCAAAATCACTTAGAGAGCTTTATTAAAGATTTAAGGTGTATTTCAGCTATTCACATTTTTAAAAACACTCCCCAGCTGGTTCTAATGCATGGCCATGTTTACAAACCACCGCTTTAGACTGTCTCCATGTGACGATCAGACGTATCTTCTTTTAACTGATATTTTAAGTCACAATTAGACTCAGCGAGTTGCTAGATTTGCCTGTATTATACTCATAATTTTGGCTCTAGATGGATTTTCTGGCTGAATAATCATAATATGCATTTCTGAGTTTGTAGAAGGGGGTGGTAGCCACAAAAATGTGAAATGGCCATGACATCTTTGATGTAAATAGGCAGCCATGCTCACTACTCTCTTTTCTAGAGACTTTAGTTAAGAAATGATTAGTGTTGACTCTCCCCTTAACACCGATGGTATACTTTCTCCAGTTAGTCATTTAATTGATCAACTTCTGATCCTTTTTACTTTATTTTCATAATTACAGAATATTAACAAGGCAATTTGCAGTGATTAGTAGCATCTGTAACTCTCGCTTTAATTTTGCTATTGAGATGTCAGCTGTTTATCCAATTATCTAGATAATCTTTTCTCTTTATCTATTGTTCAACTTAAACTTTTCTCTTAGATTTTATTTTTTTTCAATTTTACTGAGATCTGTCTGGGTATGGATTTATTGATATTTTTATTATCTGTCTTGAAATTTGTTAGACTTCCTGAATCTAAGAAGTCATATCTTCATCAATTCTGTAAAATATTTCAAATGTTGATTCTCTATGTTCTCCCTCTGAAACTCTACTTAGATGTGTGTTAAACCTTGCCACTTCATTTTTCATGCCTTTTAACTTATCTTTTATATTTTTCAATTCTTTGTTTTTTCTATTGCTTGTTGAGTAGTAACTTTAGTTCTGTTTCATAATTGACTAAATGTCTGTTCAGCTGTGTCTAATCTGATGTTTAATCTTTCAACCAAGTTTTTAATTTAATTTCATTTCTAGAAGCTGTGTTTCCAAATATTTCTGATTATTCTTATAGATTTTTTTTCATATGGCTTTGATGCCTACTTCTGTTTTTTAAAAACACATTTATATACTGGATTTGATAATGTAATATCTGAAATATTTGACTGTTTGTTTTGCTCTGTTTAGTTCATTGTGACTTATTTCCAATTTCCAGGCATGTTGTATTATTTGTGTTACATTCAGTGGAATTTTATCTGTCAGACTTCTTTGAGACCTGGGTTGAGAGCACATTCCTTGTGTTGACTTCTAGTAGACATCTATGACACTTCAATCCTAATGACTTGTGGTAGGTTATACATTCTCAAGGAAATTATTTTGTCAATCTTCATCAGAATCAGAATGAGACATATAATTTTTCTTGCCACTGTGCCACGTAAGGTGGGTTTTATTTCTAGGTTACCATGTCACTGAGGTTATAACATTGGGGGAAGTATTACATTTTTATGGGGGAGTCTCAAATATGACTTCTCACCTTATGCAACACTTAGGCTATGTCTTCTGTTCTCCATGTTGTCATTTATACCACAATTCTAAGTTAATTAGCATTGGTAGATGCTCTTGGGGCAGCTGCTGGCTTCAGAACTAAAAAATTTTTTATGATTTTCTCTGTCTGTTGGATCCTGCCCACCTCCCCCACTCCTTGCTACCCCCTAAAGATTTATTTTACTTTCTTGTTAACTCAGTCATACATTTAAAATATTAAAAAATATATCCTAACATTTTTAAATTTCTTAGATCAAGATGATTTTTTATGATGGTTAATCCACTGTATTTTCATAAACAGAAGTTTCATATTCTTTTAAAAAATTAATTAAGAAATTTTATTTTCCAATTCTCATTTTATGCTACAGACATTTTGAGAAGTCAAGCAATGCAAAAGTTTACAGGACTCTTAATATACATCTTTTCCAAAACCCTCATTATTTTTCCTGATTAGTAAATGTATACCTAAAGTAGTAGCACTTCCCAAAGAGAGTACCATAGAGCACTAATTTATAGTTATATAGGCAAATAAGCTTGAGAAACACTGGGTTAAACAAAGTTACAGATTTGCTACTTGAAGAAATTGTGTGGTGTGTAATACGCTTGTACATTTTTGACAGTGGGATAACTTATCAGACTGGTGCACTTCCCTGAGGCACACTTGAGGGGAGGTGGCCTAGAAAAATGCTTTCCCTAAGACCACAGAGGTAGTTAGTAGCAGAGCCAAGACTAGAACCCTGTTCTTCTAGCTTTCTTTTCCCCTTTATCATCACAATGAAACATTTTGTAAGTAGCTGGTTGTGAAACTACATTCAGTAATGCTCATACTCAAACTGAAATGCATTTGGAGCCCATCTTCTTTTACTAAATGAAAGGAACACTGGCTTCTCTCCCCCAAACAGCTAAATAGGAACGTTCCAGAATTTTTCAAGGAAAATAAAATCTGAAATAGAAAAGCAGGGGTTCCAGATCTTGACTTGAAGTAGAAAATTATTGTTTTCATAGGGCTTCAATCCAAATCAACACAGAGATATAGTAGTCTTGTCTTATTTTTAAGAGTTTGTGTTCTCCTGAAAATCATAGTTTTTAATTGTCAAGGAACAAACTCCCAAGAACAAGTTGTGATAGAAAATATTTTTAAAAACTACTTTTGAATTTCAACCAACAGAATGTGCACAGTTTCTGACTGTTAGTGTATTCTTCCCCCTATTACCCAGAAAATGGACTGTGGGAACTTGGGAAGGTGAAGTGCAATGTTATTTACATTTTTGTGCCAAAACATTATGAAACGAAATAGTCAAACATGCTGACTAAATGCAGCACATGAAAATTAATAGGTACACTTTGAATATGTGATATTCTACTTGAAACAATATAAATGATAAGAGTTCTGTTAAGGTACTTTTTGACCTTTTTAAAATGTTTCTTTTATATTTTTTGACACTCAGTTGTTTATAATAACCCATTGGGATCCTCGACCTTAAAGTTACTTTCTTTCAGACTTTAATTTTCTCTATTTGTCTGTGTACAACAAATACTTTTCAGGGAAAAAATGTAGTGCCTTGAGTCCACTAAATAGTCAGTTAATGATGTATAGTAGCATTGAAATAGGACAATTAGGGTGAGTATCGGGTTTGTAATCCAAGTGTTGGTGTCCCATTTAGTCATCAATCTATGATATCTATCTATCTATCTATCTATCTATCTATCTATCTATCTATCTATCTATAAAGATAGTCAAAGAAAATGAGAATATTATAGACATTTTAAGGAGAAAACTTCTAATCAAAAGCTAAAGAGTGACTTAATCACTTCTGAGATGATGCTTTGTAAGATGGAAACTTGGTAGAATTTTCACTAATAAATATATTAGAGATTTCATAACAGAATATTATGGAGAATTCAAAATAATGAATGAACAGAAGAGAAAGAGATGATATAAGATGAAATAATGAAATTCCACTCTCTGTTAGTTACCAGGTTATATTCTGGACACACATTATCATATTATTATATTTGTACCTCAAAATCTAAGAGGCAACTTCTATTATCATCCCTGTTTTACAGATGAGGCTTAGAAAGCTAACAAGCTGAAGTAACTTGTTCAAGATCTTACATTATAAATGTCAGATACGGAATTTGAACTCATTTTTTTTCTGACACCATATTTCTGGTCTTAATTACTAAGCTATATTGGCTCTTACAACAGGTGTGGCTAGAGTTTATATCTTTTTTTTTTTAATCTACTATTTTGGAAAAAGCTTTTGACTTTATGCAGTAAGAGTTTGGAGCCAACTGGTGATTCAGTAGTTTGGGCTTGAGGCATGTGCTGAAAAGGGGATGGCAGTGAGTGAAGGTCTGCAATAGATGAGACTATGGCTGGTCCTTAGGAACAAACCAGAGAGGCAACCTGGAGTTGAATATCCAAAGAGCAAGGCAAGGTGGAGCCAGGATTGACTGGAATAGGAACAAAGTAGTAAGTGGATTAGAACATTTCTTTAAAAGCATTTTCTAGTGGTCATGACCGGATTTCCTCAATCCATAGCTTAGAGGGCATACTGAGAGGGCTCATATAAATTTTGTGATAAATTTTCATAGGTCTAATAGAATAGAGAGGAGAGTAGGTAATGCACAGTTTAATTCCACGCATTTTGGTTAGTGTTTATGAAATAGCACAACGTGAACTACTTTTTAAACTATAAAACTGACCTTTGATATCAGCATTTAGCCTAAAGTACACAGCATTTCATAGTTATAGGAATATCTGAGGTTGAAATGCCTGCCTTATTTTCTCATAAAAATATATATATATATTGAGCATGTCCTTATGAACCAATTTTCCATTCAGAAAATATGACTACTTTCTTTATAATACACAGCTCAGTTATTTTAACATCTTAACTCAAGATTGCTCAGCCTACACTACTTCTCAAATTTATCCTTCTCTCCATTTTTTTAATTCCTTATCTACCTTATAAGACAGTGGGCTTTCTCATGTTTAAGTTTTTGGTCAGGCACTGATTCTCAGCCCAGTTTATTGTTGTGAAGCTTACAGGATCACATGATTAAAATATGGAACCCAAAAGGAAAGGCCAGGGCTGCTTTGCTTAGAAGGAATAATGAAAATGGTGGATACTTTCAGGATCCTGGGACTCTCAATATTGGATTCATACTCTTGATGGCCTTTGCATACAGGTCAGAATTCAAATTTTATAGTCCGGAATACATAGACTTTACAGTTGCAACCTCATCTTCCTTGCCTGCCTGCCTCATTCCACTCCGAAACTCATCTCGTATGTGTTAGCCCCTCAGACATATTTGCAACATTATGCAGTTGCATAGATTCATGTTATTTCCTCTGCTTGAAATGTGCACCACTGTCAATTTCACCAGGAGGGCTCTAATCCCTCCTTCAAAATTCAGTGCATCAGCAACTCTAATGGAATTCTCAGCTACATACAGATTCTCCAAGCTGTTTTACACCCTGACCCCTATGCAACTATATTTTCTTGCATTTATCAAACTGTCATAATAATAATTTGGTACGCCTTCTCTTCTAACCAGTTATCTTCTTGAATGTAGACTTATATTTATTTATCTTTTATCCTTAGCCCCTTGCATAAGGTCTGGATCAATAAATGCATATGTTGAACAAATGATTATGCTCAGATTAATTAATTATGACAAAAATGACTCTGGCCCCTTTGATACAAATTCTGTTGTTTTCTATGGTGCATTCCTTTTTGTGAGATACTTTGACATCTACATAGATAAATAAACATAAAGGAAAAAGTTGTGTTTAGGATTGTTGTGTTAGAACATCAAGAAATTGAACAGATATAGAAAATGTTTTTCAGTTAATAGTAGTAAAAGACAAAGTCAGAACTTATTGCTTGCTGACATAGCTTTAATCAAAATAAGAAGTGAATTTCAACCCATTTTAGCAAATAATAAATTTTAGTGCTAGTGAATAGTATTTCAAAGTTTATTGCTGCCTTGGTATCTTGTTTTCTTTAATGCTATAAGGTCTGAATACCATTACTTATTTTTGCTGTCTTTCATGCCTGTGCATGCTACTTAACCTCTCTGAGCATCATAATTCTTACCTTTATGCACAGGAAATAGCACATATTTCAAAAAATTATTATAAGGATCCAAGAACGTAAAAATACCTAAGATCCTGAAATAATGACTGATATAGTTAGAGTTTACTAATGTTAATATCTTTCTGTCTTGCTTTTTTTAAAAACTATTTTTGTTAGATGGACTCTACCCTAAAATATTAGGTTCACAAATATATAGTAACTTGTCATTCCTTATCACAAGCTGTACTACCCTACCCAACTATAAATTCTTACAGTTCTTAGCTTTAGTAAGATTGCAGTAGACTTCCATGGATTAATAGTTTTGCTTTGTTTGAGGCCAGTATTGTGGGCTGAGGAAGCCCACCATCACCATGGGCAAAAGGACTGCAAGGCAGAGTGGATCCTTGGCCCTAACATAACTCCAGCAGCATCTACAAAGTCCTGGAAGACCAGCAGAGCGGCCTCCCCTTGAAAGGAGTCTGGAGCCAGTCCCCCATCTTTGTGTATCATGAGGCCCTTAAGATCCCCTAGAATTGGTCCTCTTTTTTAACCAAATACTTAAACCAAAACTTTTTTTTTTAAAACTAACATCAAATTTATTGTAAAATTTTGATAGTTTTACTTAGGAATAGATGTTACTTTTGAAACTTTCTAAAGAAAACATACTAAAAATATTCTGTGCATTTTGTTTGCAAAATTGACAGAAGTATGTTACATTGATATATCTTCATAGTTCTATAAAGAAAATTACTCAAACAACTAGAAGAAAGCACAAAGTAAAGGGATAGAAAAAACTTGTTTTGTTGATGGTCGACATGTGAAACCCTTTACCATTCATAAAATATTTAGGTTATTTGAGCTAAGGAGGAAATTGCTAAGGATTAGGTTTATAGTACTTGACCATGTCTCAGAAATGCTACCCTGTAAAACTTGTCAAAGAAAAAAAAAGAAACAAAAAGAAAGCAATCCTATTAGGAAACCTGGGCTTTGCATCCTGTCGTTTATTAAATTTGTCAGTTGAAGCAGTAAGGATTATGGCAGGAGATTTATTAATTTTTCAGAAAACCTGGCATGGAGAAGCCTTACACTTGGCACTAGGCTGGAAAATACGGTGAAAGTTTGTGTAACAAGCAGAATGCTGAATACCTGCTGTGAAAAAATCATTACCAAAGCAAATCTGTCATATATGGAGGTAGGTAAGGAATTTAGGAAGGGCTCTTTTCCTGAAATTTAGCAAGATTTTATTCAGAATCTTTTTGTATAATGAAAAAGTCTCTTATAGCACAAGTATTATGGTGGTTCCAGTCACTGTGGTCCTAGAAAATGACAGACATTGTGCTCCAGGCAAATGTTAGTTTTCATTTCTGACTTTGTCATGAATATCCAAAGGTTAATTCTTTCCTACCCCATTCAAAAGCAAGACTTACTCCTTTCTCTGCACATAATGATGGGTATTGCAGCATCCTAGGACCCTCTTGCCCTGGACAATGGGAGTGGCCTTGACTGGAGATGGGCTGGCAAGTGGTATTCATGGCCTTTTCAGGTCTGTGCTGTTCATGCTGAATACCACAAAAACAAAGGTGTCTATTTTTTTTTTCTGCTACTACTTACCATAGATCCAAGTTTCTCTATTTCTTTATTTTCTACCCAGGAAGATGTATAGGTTATACAGAGGGTTCTATACTGTGTACAGAAATTTAAACTATCAGGTCCTAAATCTAGTGTCCACATTTATAGAGTGGTGTTTACTATATTTCAGGCATTATTTTAAGCACTTCACAAATATTAATTAATCAAATCCTACAGCCCGTGCTGTAGGTGTCACTGTTACAACTATTTGAGAGATTAGGAAATTGAGACAGAAACAATTAGGCAACTTGGCTAAGCTCACAAAGTCTGTAAGTGGTGGCTGGCTTCATGTTCAACCACCTCACTATGATGATCTAGAGCAGTCACATTGTGGTGGCAGACAATGTATTTCACATGAACCAGATCAGCGAGTTCACTATGACAGAATGTTCCATTGTGAGTACAAATAGATGAAAAAGGTAAAACAATGCATATAATGAAGGGGATAAATACTGAAAGTTTTTGAACAGTCCTGGATAGAGCCAAAAAGACTAAAACTTTTGATCCTCTTACTTTAGCATGTGTGCAAATCACTCAGAGAATTTATTAATTTTGCTCCTACCTTCAAAAATTACAGATCCAGTATGTCTTGAAGCTTGGAGTCTACATTAATGTAAACAATCCCAAACAATTCAGAGCATCTTCAGGGTATCTGAGATTTGGGGTTATTTCAGGGAAGAAGGAAAGTAACTAAAATTTTATCCTGAAGATCTTCTCTATCTTGTGGATGTGTCCTAAATAAGAAACTTTGTAAAACTCAAATTTATCCTCGTGGTCAGGTTTTATGTGGACAATGAAGAAAGGATGTGGAAGAACTGGCAATAGTGAGATAGTCTAAGACCTTAACTGTGAGCATGAAGACTTGATTGTTTTCAGAAGAGGATGCGCCCATTTCTGGGAGGTATAGCAGATGACAGTGTATTCTTCTGAGGAAATAAGTTTAAAAATGAAAACCTGTGAGACACTTCAAATTAGGCTGAACTTTGAACTCATATTTATGTACCTTGGACATAGAAATGAGGAAAGAACAATTCTAAAGATGTTATGTAATATATAGTTTATCAAATATACTTCAGACTCCTGTTGGCAAATGCCTTCACAATTACACTTGGAGAGGATGTGACTCCATAGGCCATCCAATACAGTTCTTTTGAACAAGAAAATAATCTGCATATAGCCTTGCATCCCTTCTAGCAAATATTAGACACAGCCACAGAGATATTCAATCATTAAATGAAAAGAACACAGAAACTGCTTCCTATAACATGGGTTTAAAGAACAAAGTTACTTTTTTTTCTCCTCTTGAATAGAAACAGTGAATTAAAATGGAATAAAATTAACCTAAATAAGAGGAAACAGTAAAATTTTGTAGGCTAGGTAATAGTCTCACCGGGAATATCTTGGAAGCCCCATCACTTACTCATTTCAAACTAGACCAGACAGGTGACTTAAAGATACACTGTGAGAGGTAGGATTGTAGAGAATTGATGAATGATTTTTTTTTCTTTATCCCTATGGAAATTTTCTCAGTGGTGTCAGCATTTACACACACACATACACACATACACAGTCACTTACTTTAAAATTGCTTCCTTTCTGACTTTTAAATTTGGTCATTACAAAATGGCATTTTAAAATCTCAAAAGCCTCTTTCTATTGCTGGGTCTATATTTACTGTCAATTCTGATCCCCCTTTTTCTTCAATATGGATGAGGCTTTCTGTTCAGATTATGAAGTCCCTACAAGTTCCCTTTTGTTATATTTAAAGCCTTATAAACACCTTCCCCAGTGAGTCTTCGTGAATGCAAGTAGTGAGCAGTAGTTTCCTCTCTGAGACTCGACGGGGAACAAGGAGGATAACCTGATTCCTATCAGATGGGGATATACAGAAGCTGTACATTTTATCAGGCTCATTCTAAATACACAACCAGGAAACAACTGAACATTCCTTCCATCCCTTGAGTAACATACACTTTTCATGGATAACTAGTAGAAATTACAACATTAAAGGTCCAACTTCCTGCAAATTTGGAGCCAAAAGTGGGGATATTAAGTATAACCAACCCCACTCTTTCCTATTCTCAGAATATAACAAGTTTTGCACTGGAAGTTATATGAATGATCAGATTTTATTTACTTTTTTGTTCCATTTTGTGTTCACTACAATAAAGAATTTGAATGAAATTTTAAAGATTACTTCAGTTTTCCATTTAAACGTGCTAACTTTTATTCCTTGATTATAGGAAATTAGAATTTAGTTAAATGTTTCTTTAAAAAAATTTAATAGTTTGAGGTAGTTGATTACAATGTGATATAAAATATCAATTATCTTCAATTGTAATATTTTTGGAAGATAAAATTTTTCTGTAGTACTTCATTTTTTTTTCTTCTCCTTGCTGTCCATGGTCAAAATCAAGGAAGATTCTCCATCTGGTTTTGTAACATGTAACAGTTAAATAAAATAATAACAATGATAGTAATAATAATAAAAAGAACAGCAACCACTTATAGAGTACTCATAGATATGCCCTGTCAGACTTTGCACTAAGCCCTTCATAGAAACGTTTCATTTTATCCTCACAGTTGTATAAGTAAAATGTTACCATTTTACTGACGGGAAGATTGATATTAGAGAGGATCAACTATGCCTAAAATCATACAACAGGATTCAAGCCATTTTTTTTTCTGACTCCAAAGCATGTGTCTTTAACCATCTCTGCCATAAGCCTCAGAAAGACACATTTTCATTTAAATCTTAAGGAAGTCATTGTATTTCCTGTGATCCTCCCTTCCCGTACATTGTTTCTTCTTATTTCATTCTCAGGAAGGAAATAAAAGTCCATCTTCTAAAATAATATTTTTGAACCATTAAAAATAGTAAATATTATTATTAATTTTGTTAGCTATTAAAATACTCACACAAATAATATGATTATGAAACTAGTGATGGATTCTTTGGTAACCTAAAGAAATGAAGCAGCCATTCTAAAGAAAAATTATGTCAGTGGATCGAAATCCATTTGAAAGCAGCACATTCGTACTGCTGCTTTGTGGACTTTTTTTCAAATGCTAGTTTAATTCAGGATTATAAAACATATTGTTATAATCCATAGTGAGAAGGGTAGTGCGTGGATTACATTTGCTTTTGCAAGAGGAAGAAAAGAATAATTTATATTTTCTACAAGACATTTAGAAAGACCAACTTCATAACATGAAGCATATTCACTTTCCACATGAAAAGCAGTCTATCACTGTACAGTGACTAAACAGAACATGGAACTTTGAGAGAATAGTATTTTACTTTTGTTTTAAAGATGCTGATCATAATGATCTAGGAATTGATAATTGCACCAGAAAGAAAAGTGTGTAGACCTCATTCTGCCTTCCCCAAGCTTACAAATTTGGGCAGCATTATATACCTTGTGCATAAATATAACATGGGACATAAAATTAGAGAAGAAATGCTTACCAAAAATGTAAGAGAATGCTTAACTGAACAATAAAATATTGATATATTCATTTATCTTCCCCATTCCAAATAGAATGCAGGCTCCATAAGGCAAATACTTGTATTTCTTAATTAATTTCTTTCACTCTAGCACCTAGAAAAATTCCTAGCACATATCAGGTACTTAATAAGTTATTTCTTAGATAATGTGAATTTTAAGAGAAGTAATCAAGGGAACATTGTACCTCTCCTTGCATGTATTTCTTTATCAATGCGGAGGAATAGTAAAACTGTCCACCTTCTTCTTTAAAAAGATATCATTGTCCAGGACATTGTCCTTCTCAGAAAAAACAAAAACCAAAAACCAAAAAACAAAAAAAACACACATTCTTTTGGTGTAATCAACATTGTAGGTGATTCAAGAACTGAATATCTTAAATGAAAACACATGTTAGAAAACATGATAAGGTACTCAAGGACAAAGCTTCTCATGGGTAAGCACCAAGTCCTAAATTGCCATAATAAAAGATCAGTGCCATTGCCATTGAAGTGCTGTGTTTTTCCCAGCTTGAGTGAAGAAAACAAATGTTGTCACCATGGGACTGATTTTGCACCCATGTGGAATAATTTAATTTCATTAATAATGCTAGAAATGTTAAGAAAACTTTTTTAGGGGAAAAAAGACAGTGTAAGGGGAATGCAAAACCAGTCTTTTTGATTTGAATTCCAGTATTCATTTGTTTTCTGTTGTTTGCTGCACTTATTCTAGATCTGTTTTCACTTTTATTTGTGTTCAGCTTCGATATGTCTACATGAAAGAACACATCAGAAGTAAAATGATTTTTTTTCTAGTATGACTACAGACAGTTGGACAGTTTTAGGGTTCACTGGTTCCTGGATCAGTTTTCCCATGCCGGCTTGAAGCATGCTAGTTAATACGCTGTAAAGGAAAAAGGCATTGTCTTTAAAGGTACATAAATCCAAGACATGAGCTGGGTTCTAGGTCCAAACTCTGCCCTTAGATCCTCATGCATAGTCCTCAACTGAATTCTGTCCCTTTGAAATACTCACATAATTTTCATGGACTACAATGGCATCCATACGGTATGTCCAAAAGTAGAATCTGGCTGACTGCATGTGATATACTATTTGGGTTGGGCATGAAACCAAAGAAACATTGTTTGCTATTTACTTGGGCCTTCACCAATTTCTGGATGCTGAAAGAGATGAACTCACTGCTTCTGAATAATTCATTCATCAAAACAGACATGAACATTTTTTATTCCTTGGGTTTACTTAAAAAGAAAATCATTTATTTGCTCACTGTCTGGAAGCCAAAGTATGTTTGGGGTTCTTCACTTCAACCCAGGCTGACAGCACTCTAAAACAAGGTGACTTGCTTTTAGGCAGAGAGCCATATGTGCAAACATTTGCAGCCATGAAGGTATGACAAAGACAGTGAGACTGGCTTGAACCTTCCTGAAGCTTTCCTATGAAGTTCAATTCTTATAAACCATTTGGGGAGCAATCACTTTGCTATAAGTCAAACATGAATCTAGCCTAGGAAACTGTTAATGGCTCCCCTGTTAGACATCAATAGTTTTTCTGTGCACTTGACTTAGTGGCAGTTATCATTTATGTCCTCATGAAAAGAATATATATTCCTTTGGGATGCTTTTTAGTATAAAAATGCTAGTACTTTCCTTTTGAACATATTAAATGGTTCCATGTGTATTATCAAGCTATTGTAGTAGCATAAAATGATAGTGTTGCTCTGACCTGGGGTAAAATACTATGTGTTTATGAAATGTCATCTAAGGAGCCCCAGAGACAAAACCCAGAAATGCAGAACAGAGAAAAGAAAAGGCTCCTTGAAGTAGTGCATGCATTATGGAAAGCACTTGGGGAACCTCCTGAGAAGCAATGGATAGATATACTTCCAGACCCTCAAATATCAGGCATTCAAGTGAAAACTAAGTTTAATGAAATCTTCTGTATGTAAAAGAAATGAAGAGCTTAAAGAAATTTCAAGTTTACAAGTACCTAGGGCTATATATTTTGGACTAAATTTGAGTTTAAAGAAGGGATATATCTAAACCCTACAGTATTGGAGTTTTGTTCTCACAGGGTTCCAGGTGGTCCTGTATAACCAATTTCAGGGTTTTATGAAACTCATGGTCAAGGCTTACTATTTCCAACCTCAAATCAATCCTGCTTTAAATCTATTTTATCCTGTCCATGCTTCTACAAATGTTGAGAATAATTTTCTCCTAAGTAATTCTTTGAACACTGAGATTCTATCTAAGACAGGCTTAGCCTTTTCTTCTCAACCATAATTATTGTAACCTTCCTGTTCAACTTCACTTTTCTCTCTTTACTTGTATCTGTTACTCTTTTCTCTCAGTTTTATAAAATTAGGGAAATTATGGTGGTTTTGATTAATTTTGCTCTCCTATGCCCCTCCTTGGGGCATTTTATGCCGGTTTTGTTACTCTCTCTTCTTTTATTTGTTTTGTTAAGAAAAGCATCATTATGAATGTTTATCTTGAGATCAGGTTCTGATTTCTACAGATTTGAATTCAGAGTAGCTCCACTACTTAACCAAATTGCTTAAATTAGTGCTTTGCAACAGTTTTAATGTCGTGGAATAAATTTAAATTGATAACATTTGTATGTGCTGGGATAAGAACCCTGGAGTAAACAAATGGGGCTCCTTGAGGCAGAGGTCAGAGAGTCTAGCTCAACTGCTTTAAGGGGTGAGATGATGTGTACTTCATGAGACTCATAACCTATTTCCCATACAGTATCATGGCATAATAGGTGGCAATATTTGGATCTTTTTAGATCCATTTCCTGATTTATAAAACGGAAATAAGAGGAGTATACACTACCCACCTCTTAAAGATGTAAATATTAGCTTATATATGTAAAGTACTTAGCACAATTCCATCACCCAAAGTATGCTAATTAATAATGGTAATAGTAAAAGCAGCATTTAGTAGCAGTTACAGTA
Organism: Eidolon dupreanum; assembly: GCA_028627145.1. NCBI lineage: Eukaryota > Metazoa > Chordata > Mammalia > Chiroptera > Pteropodidae > Eidolon > Eidolon dupreanum. The sequence goes on along the minus strand of CM053514.1, from coordinate 45,511,544 downwards.
ACTTTGTTTTTTTATAATCTCACAAGTTGGAGAGAGTCATTAACAAATCATAGGCCAATTCTATTTACATTTTCAAAGTATGATTGTAACTTGATGCCTGATATTATGGAATAAGAAATCTTAGTATGAGACCTCACCTGACAGGTCTTCAATTAACTAAAGCCAGTGAGGAGGAGGAATCTGTGGAGAACAAGCTGTCAAGGCAGGTACAGTCTGTAGGAAAGTACTCAGCTTCTCATTATAAAAAAGCAAACTGCCCAAGGACCAGGTCACATAACTAAAAGTTAGTCAATAAACTGAAATTTAGGAAAGGATGATAGCCCATGAGGAAAGACCTGTAGGAGAGATCTGAATAGCCAGACAGAAGCTCAGTACTATGATAAGGCTAACTTAGGGGGAATTTTAATTATGATGGAGGGGTCATCTGGCTACACTAGATATATCCTTAACCCATCCATCCTTACCCTATTTGTCAGCAGGAGAAGCACTAGAGTAAGTGAGGAAAACCCAGGAACTTAGCTGTGGATTTCAGGGCTGAGAGACCTGCTTAATTCCAAGTTGCCTCTGAAGGTCTTCTCTCTTGAGACTGGTCCCTGGCCTTACCTGCAGATAGAAGACATCATATATCCAGCAACAGAAGCCTAGGCAGTCTGAACAAGTGAGAATGGCCATGAAAAACTAAGAACACTTAATTTAAGAACTGTATTCAACCAAGTCTGGATTATCTGCAGAAGCATCCATATGCTTGGGCACTATTTCCTCCCTCATGGTCTCCTTCAGCTATGCTCCCTGGGAACATTGCTTTCATTCCCTAATCCTTACTTTTCTGCAGTTTCACAAAGTTTAGTGGTTTAACTTCTTTGTCCTTTCATTGTCCAAGACTAATAAGGAATTCAGTCAGCTGTGGGTTGTGATAAGGAGCGGGTGGTGAGGAATAACATTCTTCCAAGGGCCTTTTGATCTTTAAGAGGCTATAAGTGACATAATTCCCTGCCTTTATGCAAAAATATCACTTGCATGTATCACTCAAATAGACTGTTTTGGTCCCCATGAATGTAATTGTTGTCTCTTAGAGATTTTATATGAAACAGAATTCAGGCCATCCTAGTCAGACAGAAGAGGAAAGCATATGATTTTGGACAAGCTATTTCATACCTTTCTTATATGGAAACTTAGGAAATTGGTCTTAAGGTATATTTGATAAGCAATGTGATATTGCTATTGAAATGTGATTTAAAAGATGAATATACCTGATTTTAAATTCTACTTCCGTTCCCTTGCAAAGGTGACTCAACTGTACTAGACCCTCAGTTTCCTTATCTATCAATAAGGTTGTTATAAGGATTATGTAAAATAATGCTTATAAAGTGCTTAATAGTGCCAAAATATTATAAGTGCGAAATACATTTAAGAAATCCATATTATTTTTCCCATCTATGATTTTATTCCTAGGAGCAAATTTCATAAGCATCTATTATCCTCTACCATATATGCCAATACTCTTTCCTACTGGTGTAGACAAATCAAAATGGGCAATGGTGACACTATTTTATTCTATATATACAGATACATTTGTGTATGTACATATATTCTCCCTCCTTCTCCTCCTCCTCTTCCTCCTCTTCCTTGTTCTCTCTCTCTCTCTCTCTCTCTTTCTTTCTCTCTCTCACATACACACACACACACACACACACACACACGCACACGCACATGCACATGCATACACATGCCTGAAAAGTAACTGGATTTCCTACTAACAACAGTATTTATGATTAACTTGGAGAGGTATCATACCAGCATTTGGTTCCTCAAGCTCTTTCACAAATACTTACCTTTGAATCAATGGACCATGAAGACAGCAGGTTAAGTTTTAAGGCTGAGGCTGAGGAGGTTGCTAAGATTATCTGTCAGCAACCCCACTGTGTGCAGAAGTAAAGATCCTCTCTAATACAGAATGAACAGAATCTCCATGAGTGAGATATTCACGATTCTGCAGAATTCACTATAGACATTAACCTTAGAGCTAGGGCCTGGTTTGGTAGAAGCACCCATGTAAGAAGTCAGATAAGAGCTGCATCAAAATCTTGTGAAGAAGGAGTCTGAGAAAGAGATGGGACTGAAAGGAGAGAGAAATATTTTTTTCTAGTGTCTTTGAGAAGAGAGGTTTGGAGAATATAAACCAATACCTCTGTCATTCAAAATTACATTTCTCATTCTAGTTGAGTGGGTTTTGATGTAATTAAGAGACTAGAGTATCTTTGGCTTTGTGTATAGCACATGTGAGTCTGATTTTTTGTTTATTCATTTATTTATTATTTACTCAAAAAACATTAATATGTACCTGTAGTTTGCCAGCATTGTGCTAGGTGGTAGAAGTACAAATGTGACTAAAACTGGATCTCTACTAACAAGGAACTTACAGTCTTGAAAGAGACAGATGAGGAAATCAGCACTCTCAGTATAGTGGATGGGAGCTATGAAAGGTATACAGAAGGTACTGTGAGAACACAGAGAAAGACCACCGACATCTATGAAGAGTCAGGGGATGAAACCCTGAATAAGGCAACGATAGAGGAGTTCAGTTGTGAAGATATATTGGAAAGAAGTTAAAGCATAGAGTAAATGAGTGTTGTCCCTTCCCTTGAGGTCTAGTCAGCTATAGCCAGGGAGGCAAGGCAATATGGTACCCAGAACACAATTACTTTTTCATAAAGAACCACCAAGAACTGCTTTCCTCAACAAATGGCAGTGGCCCTGGAAGATGCTTCCTGTTTTAAAGCCTCTTCTAGTTTCTGAATAGTATTCCAGCGGAGACAGAGGCCAGAGTTTAAATTTTAGTAGACCAAGGAGTAAATGGGATGAGAGCCAGCAGAGACTGAGAATATAGATGAGCTTCTGTGGGAAGGAAAGTAGGAGATACAGTACCAGAGCAAAAGGACATATCCTTCTAAGACAAGATAGTAGACACTAAAGCCTATTTATAGAGTAATCAAAAAGATAGAAACAAAGAGTGAATATTCAGGGGAGAAAACGACTGACAGACTGAAGTCCCTAAAGAGCTGGAAGAAATCCTGGCAGAGTACTATCATTCACTTTATCCACATTTATAGTTGTCAGTGGACTCCCCTATCTGAGGCAGCCTGATATTTTTGAGTGTGGAGAAATTCTGCGAGAGATATAGAGAAGCACTAAAATGAAAGTGTGTGTTAAAGAAATGAAAAAATACCATGTGAGTGGGCAGCTAGAAAGACCAATGGGAACAGGAAAAAAGGAAGGTGAGAAGGTCAGAGAAAGTGAAGAATCAGAAAGCAAGGTTTTGACCAAATATTACCAAGGAACAGGTTATGGGGTCCTCTTGGAAATTTTGATGACTTTAAGGGTTTTGTTTATTTCTTTGGAAGTGAGTACGAAGACAAAAGTTGGCCTTGGTTGTTATCTCTCTCCCAACTTGCTACCACAGCAGGTAAGTCCTCAGGTATTCTAGAGCTGCTTATTTGCATCATTAAATGTTTAATGCTATTGCATCAACTTAGTGACGATTTTTACCATACATCTATCTGTCTGAATTTCCTGGAATAATCTCTTTTTTAAAAATTTTTGATGTCAGAAATAATCCCAGTGGATAAACCAATTAGGGCTTAAAAATAGAAACTTTGTTAAAAAAAAAAAAAACTCCACAATTTTTCTTCTGGTGTTGAGCTCTGTCATTGATAAATTACTCCCAAACTCCTCTCTTAACTTCTTAGATTAAGATTTTCTCTAGTACATACATATACCAGAGGCACTAAGACTTTTTCATTTAAAACATTTAAAAATAGACCCAAAGGCAAACATATTTCGAGTAGATTTACTACTATGGGAATTTCAAAAACTAACACTGGAGAATAAAGATGGAAACTGTAGTTTTACATTTGTATTCAGCAAATGCAATTTCTACTACCAAACTTTTTCATTTCCTTTATCTGACTTTACTACACCACTTATTATAAATATGCATTGTAAGCAGCAGATTTTGTAAACATTTGAAACTTCTATTTTCTGCTTTGCTAGGAAAATGGGACTCTTACAAGTTTTCCTTTTCTTTCCTTTCTTTCTCCTTATCCTCCTCCTCTTCCCTTATTTTTTAAGAGATAAAGAAAGATAAATTATTTGAAGGTAAATTTTAAAATATTATTTATTTTTAAATTTTATCCTCTTTAAGTATCAGATCTGGGATTCAGATAACTATAGACTAAGAGATGAGCCAGGCAGCAGTTTTAGTCCCATGAAATTATCCAGTTCCTCTTGACAGAGTCAAAGCCAATTTATTTCCTGTATTGTAATCTTATCATTAAATAATAACCAACATACTGGACACCTAGTAGGTGCTAAATACTGAGGATAGAAAGGGAATAGCATTGAGATCCTTTCCCTAAAAGCTCACACTATAGTGGTGATCACTGGGTAGTTGCTAGATTAATACAATAATTCAGGGGAAATGAAAGTTAGAAATGAAGAAAATGATAGTGAGCAGAAATAAAAAAGTTCTCCCTCTTATTTAGCTTCATAACAAATTGATAGCTATATTATTAAGTATATTATTAACTAAAGAGAGCAAAATATATTTCTTTCTCAAGAGAAAAATTCCTTAAAGAAAGGACTTTGTCTATAGCTATGAAACTTATTGATGTCCTTAAAACCCAAGGAATCGTTGCTGACAGGCCTGCTCGCTATTTCAAAAATGAAAAATAAAAACAAAAGGAGTGTGTAAAGGTAGAGGTAAAGGTGTGTGTGTGGGGCATGTGTGTGTGTGTGTGTGTGTGTGTGTGTGTGTGTGTGTGTGCTGGGGAAGCAGGAACGAAGGAATGGGCAAAGGAAGGAATATCAGGAGAGAGATGGAAGAAGTACTTGTGCAGATGAAGTCATTTTTCTAATTTTTATCTTAAAATGGTGGCTATGGGCAAGGCAGGAAATAAGCAACACAGAGAACATTTGTGATAGTATATGGTGTGCATTAGTTGCGGTAAGTAATGCTAGCTGCTATGAAAAGCAACCCCTAAATCTCAAACGATTTTTACCCCAGCTTCATTAAACTATAATAATTAGTTGCTCATATTTACATTGTACAATCAATGAGTCTTTTCAGTTATAGTTGGAAAACAATAATATATTCTTTTCAGTTGTATAGCATACTGATTAGAGCTCAAGTGATCACCCCACTAAATTTGGTACCCCTCTTCCCCCTTACATGTTTATTACAACATTGTTGACTGTATTCCTTATGCTACACTTAATATCTCCATGACTATTTTGTACATATCCATTTGTATTTCTTAATCCTTTTTCACCATTCCTCCCAACCCCCCTCCTCTCTTGTATCCTTCAAAATATTCTCTGTATCTACAAGTTTGTTTCTGTTTTTGTTGTTATTGTTGTTTATTTTGTTCTTTAGATTCCACATATATGTGAAATCACATGGTATTTGTCTTTCTCTATTTGACTTACTTCATCCAGCACAATACCCTCTAGTTCCATCAAGGCAGTATCTTTTTCCATATCCTTCCTTTTATTCTGTGTGTGTCTTTTAATCTGAAGTGAATTTCTTGTAGGCAGCATATGTAGGGGTCTTGTTTTCTTATCCATTCAGCCACCCTATGTTTTGGTTGGAGCACTTAATTCTTTTCTATTTGAGGTAGTCATTGATAGGTATGTTATTATTACCATATTTATTCATGATTTTAATACATGTTTTTTTCTTCTTAAAGAAATCCGTCCAACATTTTCTGTAATAGTGTCTTGGTGTTGATGAATTCCTTTAGCTTATTTTTGTCTGGGAAGTTCTTTGTCCTTCAACTCTACATGATAGTTTTGCTGGGTAAAGTATTCTTGTTTATAGATCCTGGGTTTTCATCTTAAATATTTGGTGCCAAGCCCTTCATCCCTGCAAAGTTTCCTTTGAGAAATCAGTTGCCAGTCTTATGGGTGCTCCCTTGTAGGTAGCTAACTACTTTTCTCTTGCTGCTTTTTAAGATTCTCTCTTTGTATTTAACCTTTGGTATTTTAATTATGATGTGTCTTGGTGTAAGCCTCTTTGGGTTAATTTTTGGGAGGTGCAGTCCTAGAGTCATACATCTATTTCCTTCACCAGATTAGGGAAATTTTCCATCATTATATCTTCAAATATATATTCGACTTCTTGTTCTCCCTCTTCCGGTACCCTTATGACATGGATGTTGTTATCCTTAATTTTGTCAGATAGGCTTCTTAAATTATTATTATGTTCTTGGTTACTTTTTTTTTTTTGCCATTCTGATTGGGTGACCTTGGCTTTCCTATCCTCTGTATTGGTGGTTTGATACTCTTTTTTATCTACTCTGTTGATTCCCTCTAATATACTCTGCGTCTCAGATAATGTGTTCTCATTTCTGACTGGTTCCCTTTTATAATTTCCATTTCCATTTTTATGTTTTTTATCTCTTTGTTAAAATTCTCACCGAGTTCATCTACTCTTCTCTTAAGTTCACTGAGCATCTTTATAACCAGTGTTTTGAACTCTGCATCTGTTAGATTGTTTGATTCCATTGTTCCTTAATATATATTCTGTCCTTTCATATGTTTTCTACTTTTTTGTCTTTCCATTTTGATTCCTTTCTGTGTCTGTTTTTAGGTACTAAGCGAAGCTTCTAAGTCTCTCAGTCCTATTAGCATGGCTTTGTGTAGTAGGTGTCCAGAGGTGCAGTCCTGAGAAGGGTTCAGCAGCAGGCCAATTTTAGCCCCAGCCTATGTCCCTCCAGGGTCACCTGTTAAGATTCAGCAAGCAATTCACAGATGCTGTGCTCATAGTTATCTCAAAAAACCATGGCAGAAACTGAGGTCAGCTTCCACCAGTGTGGTTCTTGGAGCTTGCTCTGCAACTTACACAGGACTCACAAAGGTCACAACTGGATGTTCTTGGGTAGGGCCATGAGTTGGGAGAGACGGAGTTTTAAATAATCCAATGGAGGAGAGACCTCTGTTATCAAGTTTGATGACGTCTCAGCTATGGTGGCTCTGTGTCTGCACACTGGGAGTCGGGAGGGCTCTACAGAGGAATAATAGATACCACCAGCACTTCTGCCCAGGAGAAAGCCTTACTTCTGGCCCTCACTCCAACAACTTAGCCTCCCCCTGGAAGTCCCTGGTGCCCCCTGAGCAACTGACCCAGTGCTGGTGCTCAGAGCAAGGGAGTTCATCACTGCAAAAGTCCAGTCAGGGTTGACATGGCCCCTTTAAGAGGCATCTGCTGCTGCCGTTGTCTCTGTTTCACTCAGCCACTTGGGACTGGGCACCCTTGTGTTCTTGTCCCATCCTACCTCCTCCCGCTGTTTTAGAGCTTGTTCATTTAGATCTCAGGTGATGCTACTTGCTATTTGCTCCATGTTTCCATGACAACTTTGATGTGTTCATAAGAGCAGATGAACAAAGCCTCTACCATCTATGCCATTTTATTTCTCTTTCCCAAACAATCATTTCTTGTTCACCTCTGTCACACTTTAATATGGTCCTGGGGGATAGGACATCATTTCATGCAGTCTTTCAGGAATCCAGGCTGTTTCTATTTTGTAATGCCACCATGTTCAATATATGCTCCAAACTTTCATTAAAATAGACAGTCATGTTAAAGATTGTTCAGAAGAGAAGGTTGTGAACAGGCCTGGAAGTAGCATACAAAATACTCACTTGCACATCACAAGATAGAATTCAGACTCATTGACCAAAAGTCATTGCAGAAAAACTGGGAAATATCATCTTTTTCTATGTCCAGAAGGAAAGTAAATTGGTTTAGGTGAACATATGGCATTGTCTCTAGCATGTGGTAGTGCTTTCATTGAGCTAAAATCGACAGTAATAAGAGTCCTAAAAAACATACAAGTGAGGTCTTGCCATTGTTGGAACACTGACTGCTTTGTTTTTAGCATTACTTTGTAGAGTTTTAACCTATATACTTATTATTTATATCTATGACTTGAGTGTAGAACATTTTTAAGGTTTTAAATGTCCTGAGGAAACATAATTTGAAGTGCATTGTGTAGTCTAAGTAAGTCTTTCTTCCTTTCCTCCTTTCCTTCCTTCCTTCCTTCCTTCCTTCCTTCCTTCCTTCCTTCCTTCCTTCCTTCTTTCCTTTCTTCTTTCCTTCTTTCCTTCCTTTCTTCCTTCCTTCTTTCCATTCTTTCTTTTTCATACTAGATATAATCATTGCATCAATTATTTACAAAAAGGAAAAAGAGAAAAAGAAAAGTCTGTCTTTTTAAAAATACTAATACTCATCTGAGTAAGGGAAAATGGAGAGTGAAATCAAATGTGTGCTAACTTTGAAGGAGATACTTCCATCTCTGACTGTCAGATCTGACTCAGCTCATTAAGTAGGCTGGGCAGGTGCCCCATCTTGCCCAGCTGTGTGATAGTTAAAACAGACAGCCTTCCCAGTCAGAGAAGCCATCTTCTTGGATTAAGATTGTATGGGTCCTTGCATTCCCACCTAAACTTCCAACAAGCCTCCATGTCATAAGAAACTACCTTTCACTTTTAGCATTGCAGTAGAGATAACTAAATGACTACAGTAGCAAAAAATAAAGAAAAATAATCATGCAAAATCCTAACATTATATATATTTTTTCTTTTTTTCTAAAACTTAATTTTAAGTGCTTCAGACAATATAATTGAGACTTAAGCTCAAAAAATAAAACCTTAACAAACAATTCAAAGGCTGTATATTTTCAAATACTCAGATTGCACAGCTAGTTGTTTTTTTTTTGTTGTTGTTGTTGGTTTGTTTGTTTTAAATGGTAGTTGCTAAAGTATACCATCAAGGATTATTTTTAGCAAAAATAACAGCTAGCTTTGAAATTAATTTAAAAGTGAATATAATTTATAATAAGTACATATCCAAGGAGTTGAAGTAATTCCTGGCATCCTTCAGTTAATTTATTATCTTAAAGTTTAGGGACAAAGCATTTAGTATTCAGGAAAATTACATATAAGATTGTATTTTATAAATTTTTCCCTGGAAGTGGGTGAACAAGCATTATAAACATACCATACACCTGTAAGGCCTACTATTATGATAGGTAACTAGGGAATATCAACTACACCAGAAACAAATCTGCACAATGAATTGGGCAGAGTGCAGCTGGTGGAGAAATCATATGAATAACTGGAGTAATCTGTGGAAGGTATTTGAGCTTCCTATAAATATTTTGCAAGGGTTGGGTGAAGAAGCTAGACCTCTGGGCCTCATAACTGAAGCCTAGGCCTACTGCAGCCTAGAGAAATGGCTTTCAGGAAGGACACAGCTCTAGACAAAGAAATACTGTTTAAACAATATGTGGAAAATGTTATTTATTCTCATTTGACTTGTTTTTGAATCACCCACAAGGCATCAGAAGAATTAGCCCTGGGTTTCTAGAGAGTGTGGCCTCATTGGTGTCCTGGCTTTCCACTGCTAGCAACAAGTACATCCCTAGAGAAAAATAGTGTTTCTTTAAAGTACTGTATTGAGTATGTACTGAACAAGAAAGAGCTATTGCCTATTCCTTAAGGCACAACGTAAGAGCACTGTGGTGAGTAACTAAGAACTTGGCCAAGAAAGAAATGTGTTTGAAGTTTGAGAAAGTGGGATGCAAGTTTGCTTTCCTTCACCACCACCCCCAAATCTGCTTGATTTTCCTGTTTAATTTTTTTTTTTTGGCACTTGTAATTCAAATGTTTGTGTCATGCATAGTTAAAAAAAAAAAAGATGAACTTAAAGGAGTGCCTCACAGTGAGCTTAGGCTACAGGAAAAAGGAGGGTTGAGCACAGAAAGAGAGGCATAGGAAAGAAAAAAAACAAAAACACAGGTTCTGGAGTGAACTCAGAGCACAAGGTCAAGTGAAATCCCTAAGTGCAAATGGCCAAGGACCAGAGGTGACAATATGAGTGAAAGGTGCTTCCCTGCTCTGAGACACTCTACAGTGGAGAAATTCTGCTACACTCTGGAACCTGCTGCTTTAAGATCAGAGCCTCAGAAAGGGCAAAGAAGCCTTAAGTACTACAGGGAGGAGGGAGAGAGCAAAGAGACTGTTAACAGGTCAGAAGTAGTGGACACACTAAGCTGCTCCCATGTAGAGGCTTCTCTGCTTACCAGCTTCAAGCTGATTTGGGGCCCCACACTGTTCTTTAGTCAACTGAAATGTGAAGAATCTCGATTCCAGTGAAAGGTTAGACAGAGAAAGCTTGGATCTGGTACTAACCACAAGGCTCATTTTTCCTCCAGGGTGTATCTGGCCTGAAGCTTTGGATCTGATCCTCCCCTCCTTGTTGTGGCCAGGAGACTTGATCTGAGAAGCTTTTGTCCACACTTATGGCAGTGTTTACCATCCTATTCTCCTTCAGTCCTAAGCAAGGCTGGCAAAAGGGAAAAAGCCACAAAAACTTAAACTTTATAAGAGCAACAGCAACAAAACTTCCTTACATGGAAATCATCCAGCCATAAAGGGGCCCACTTGTCTCCTGGTGGTGTTGCTTTGATGCCGCCAGCACAGAGGTTTCCATTCTGCCACACACTGGCAGCAGGGTCTTGAAAATCAATCATGTCTTCCAGCATAAGCTCTACGATGACATTGGTCAAATTGCCACTTTAAAATTCATGCCTGAATCCTTATGTGGAATGTGCCCTCTGCCTACCCTCACCTCTTTGGAGTTTAAATCCAAATATTGCTTGTTCTGTTAGGGCTCTGAAATAAAAATTAAACAGATAATTTGAATATGGGAGAGGAGGAAAATAACAGGATCCAGCAAGTATAGCTTCTATATTCAGTTTTATTTTGCTTGTAGAAGTGAGTATGTTTGTCAGTTCATGAATAAAATGAGACTGCTCCAGGGGTAGGAATTTATAGTGAAGACTCCTTCACCTACTTTATGCCTCCTTGTAGGATATCATGCTGTGGAACAAGTTGAGGAGCTATAGGACCACGAAGCCTTTAGGCTTCCTCTTGACCTGATGTTCGTGGAGCATTTCATATTTCTACAATATTGAATGAGCCTCTCCTTCCTGCCTAATAGCTTTATAGTTAAGGAGGAATGAAAAGGATGAATAGATGGAGAAAGGCTCCCAGAGGGAGAGCCAATATGTGTGTCAGGACTTCCAAAGCTCCCTCACTTACCCTCTTTGTAGAGTTTGTTTCCTCTTCCTATTACCTTTATTTTCTAAACTGTGTTTAACTTATATAAAAAACAACATCTCAAGAACACAATGTTAAGTGAAAAGATCCAGGTACAAAAGAATATAGTACAAACAGTAACCATTTATGTTATTTAAAAAATATATAAAATTGTACTGTACATTGCTATGAAGATAAATTTATGTAATAAAAGCTAGAAAACATATGAGAAAGACATACATCAGCAAAATAGTAACAATAACCACCATATTCAGCTCCACCAGCACCACAGTACCTGACCATTATTGAGAACTTTCCAGCCAGGCACTGTTCTTTAAATTAGCTCACTATAGTCTCTGGAAAGAAAAGAGGGGTTGCAGTGAAGGGGAACTGAGTTTCACTGTGTTTGAAATGAATATAGCAAATTGCCCAAATGTTTACAAATTACAAATTTTAGTGGCATGTTAGTTACTTTATTTTTGATATTCAGTGTGTTTGAAATACTTCATAATTTTTTAATTAAAAGAAGAAGACAAAGGCAAAAACCAAAAAGAAACATAAAAACTTTAGTTAGAGGGATCCTTTTCTGCCAAGGGATCTCCCTTCTCAATTTCCACTGATGGAGTGTGTTCCCTTCCAGACTTTTAAATGCTGCCCTAGCTGTGGTTCAGTACTTTTCCTTTTTCTCTCTTTCCACTTTCCAGACAACTGACTGCATAGGTCCCATGCCTCTCAGACTATCATATCATGTTGCTGAGGCCTCCAGTGTCTGTTACAGACTTGTGCCCTTTCCCACACTCCAGTGCCCACCTTCCATCACCACACACCCAATGTATAGCAAACTTAACCTGTTCAAAAGAGAACACTGATTACCTGAAATGATTTCTCCTGTAGTGAATTCTCCATCACAGAGTCATTGGAGCCAATTCAATGCCAACTAAGGTGCAGTGGAGAAGGAAAATGTGTTCATTGCAAATAGCTCGATTGCGATACAACATGGCTATGAGAAAAGAACAGCTGTGGAATATCTCAATAGTGTTACAGCTCAATTATAAAGCAATATGGCTATAAAACAGCATGGCTATGAATCAGCCCTGGGACCAGGTGGCCCCAGGGGGACCAGGCACCTCTCCAGCTAGACAGCTCTGCTCTGCTCTGCTCTGTCTGCTCTGTTCTGCTCTGTGTAGGTCTGCTCCACTCTTCTCTGGCAAGATGCTCCAGCTGAGAAACACCATGTTCAATCTTCAGTGGAATGGGAAAACGTGCTTTCTGAGTCAGTGGGGAGTTGATTTAAGTAGACAGAAGTCCCCACCCCTGGTCCCTGATCAGTCCATCTTAACGCAAATGAGGAATCAAAATCCTCATAGTTTGATTGGTCCAAAAGGCACTATCCTGATTGGTAAGAATGGAAGTGCTCTGATTGGTTGGTTAAAATGTTTATGAATATAGAGCTGTACAGCTTCGACTGGATAGGGAAAGTCTCAGTCCTATTGGTTGAAATACAGTTTCAGGAACTTCCTTATAAGGGTTGGCTCAGATGGCAGGAACACAGTTCAGGTATGCAGTTCACTGAGGGAGGCAGGCAGTTCAATGCAGGCTATTCCCTGAAGTGCAGTTTGCATAGGAATTCCCTGTTTAGAAATGACTGCTAAGCCACCAGGAGCCCTTCTTAGTAGGTATCTTCTTTCTCAGGGTCTATAACAGTAAATAGCATCACCTTTAAAGTGAAAAAAAAAACAATTTAATTCTTTCTCAGGTACCTTCTTTCTCTCTTTCCACAACCAACTCATCAGCAAATCTAATTGGCTTCAATTTCAAAATATATCTTTAATCAGAACACATCCTGGCCTCCCACTGCTCTCAGGCTAGCCCCAGCACCATCATCTCTGGCCTGCACCACCAACTTCAGTCACCTCCCAGTGCTTACTGGCTTCCACCCTTGCATCACTACAACATCTTTCCTGTATAGCTTATTTAAAACTTTTTCAGGGCTTCCATTGTGCTCATAACTAAGTAGAAAGTGCTTTCGGTGGTCTGTAGAGTACACATCAATGGCCGACGGGTTTGCTTCAATGTCCGTCCTTTCCCTGCTTCCTCCACCACAGTCATTACAACCTTCTGAGAATTTCGTGTCAATCAAGCCCACACATTCCTGGTCTTTAGCTTTGCTCTTCCCTTTGCCTGGATACTGCTTTACCTAAATATTTTGATAGCTCTCTCTCTACCTCTCTTCATTCAGGTCTCTGAAGAAATCTCATCTACTCATAGAAACTTTCCTCAGCACCCCACCTAACAGCCCTGTTGCTTTCTTTGTCCTTAATGGGATTCATTTTTTTCTAGAACAGTGCCTGGCTCATTCTAGATATTCAACACCCATCTGTTGAAATATTCAATTAACAATACTTCTCAAACATAAACTGGCTGCAGGCATTCACTAATACATTATTTCATTTATTATTCACAAAAGCCCTATGTGGAAGTCATAACTGGAGAGTAGAAATGACTGAAACTCAGAGAATGTGCCCAGGATCACACTGGTGCTGATTCTGAGAGTGTAATTTGAACCTGCTCCTTTTTACTCTAATCTTTCCTTATATCACACTGCATCTCTCAAAGGAGAAAGCAAGAAAAAACAACATTTCATTCTCTGCTGCATGATGCCAAGGATTGTTCTGGTCACATATACAAAATCATTTTGATCTTCACTCTGAGAAGGAAATATTGTCTCCATTTTAGAGATGAAGAAACTGAATCTTCTGAGTGGTTAAATATTTAGCTTAAAATCACCATTTCTACTCAGTGACAGAGTGTACTCCAGGCCTGCCTCATCCGTAGCCTGTACTTTCTTAACGACATTCATCCTGATAGTTTAAAGTTCCATTTTAATTCCCACAAAAGGTCTGCTTCCCTGTAGCCTGTCAACATCATAGGTTTACCAGTCCTTGCCTTCTTGTGAATGATTCCAACTCTTTCTTCCCTCTTCTTACTCCCTCCCTCTGCTGCTGAGAACTTTCCCCAGAACTTTCACCTTCTACTCATTGCTTACGCCTGCTGTAGTCTCGGAGGAGCAATAGCTTTCATGGGCCACCCAGAAGTTGAACATGAGAAAACAGGTTAGGTCGAAGAGAGCGAGGAGGAGAACAGCCAGTGCTGGAAGACAGACGGTGCCCAACTTGTAAATTGTTTTGTTTGCTAGAATTTCTTTGGAGGGATGTTATATGACACTTGAAATATATTTCCCCATAGAAACAATATTATCATTGATGGATGGGGTCTTGGGATCATTTATGAAGCCCTGTATAATGTAAATGTCAAATTAAGATGCTACTAGATACTCCTAGAATTTTTGAACCTCACAAGAAGTCACATGGATTTTATGAGAAAATAAGATTTTGAGTTCCAGTTGGGGACATAAAGAGCACTTCTGTTCACATTATTCTTCTGGTGCTTATCTGGTATTTTTGTGTGAAATTATCCTTACTACTGGCCCCCATCTCCACCCCAGCTGGAATTCAACAGGGCTGGTTGTCAGTCTTGGGTAGCAGAGGAAAACTGGATGTTTAAATGAGAGAGGATTAAAGGGCTTTGAGAGCAAAAGAGGGCTCCCTGAGTAGGGGTGAGTAGGAGTCCTCTGGCAGGGCAATAGACTGTGCTATTATATGTAGTAGTGACTGTACATAGTAGTGACTCCAGTTTCAGGACTCAGCACATATTGAGGGGTTGTTGGATCTTCAGGGCTGTTAGGATGGGTGCTCAGGGAAGTTTCACTAGTAGATGTGATACAGTGATCTGAGCAGGGGGGAGGCAGTCACTGCTCAGAAGGGTCAACATGTACTGATGTGTGGCTTGTCTCTATTCATATCCTGACCTCTTTGGAGAGTACTTAGGAAATAGGTGACTGTGCAGTGCTGTGAAAAGAATCCAGAACAGAAATAAGAAGGCCCTAGTCCTTACTCTGCTTTCTTAATTGAGGACTCTAGGCCACATGTTGTCTCTCAGAGCATTCATGTTAAGTGGGAAAAGTACTAATCATTTTCCACTCCACAAGGTCATTGTATCTATCATGATATGATTGTGAAAACACTTTCTATCCTACCTAATACTTTATTAGTATTATACTTAGTATTACACAATAGGCCATATGTTCTCCAAATATTAATATTCTTTGGTGTTCTGGCACAAAACAACTAAGAGAGACACAGACAAATTTTCACTGATTCACTGTGCATTTTTTTTTTAGTGCTCCTAGCAACAAAAAATTACCTGAAGAAGAAGTCCAGACATCCGCTTTGTTCCAGGCCTTCATCATTCTTGGCCACTCCTACTTCTGGTCCCCCCTTTCTGCTTGCCACCATTGCATCAGACCATGCAACTTGTGCTCTGCTGGGCTGGCTGCATATTCTCTCTTTAGCAGAGTCTACCTTTCTAGCAGCCTATTTTTGTTATTGTCCTGCTGGAGAACAGTCTAATAATTCTTTTTAAAAAAACCTAATAATATTCAAATAGATTACATTTTAGTTGAAGATTCCTGGAGGGAAAATAAATCTTTATTCAAACTTCAAATGTAGGAATGTTTCACTGAGATGGTTCATATTCCAAGGCCCTGCATATAACAAGAAAAATTAGCCACCCAAGGAAGGTCCTTATTTGGAAAGCATTGTGTTCCTCTCTTCCCCTCAGCACTGAATTATTTCTCCACAGTTTGTGACATTAAGTTCCTTTCTGAAAAGCAAACATTGACTTGGCTGACTTCTTTTAAATGATTCTTTTCTGTAGAAGTAGTTAACCTATTGAGTACTTTGCCATTTCAATATTTGTTCATAAATATGTTAATTAATTTGCCACATTATCTGTTTTAAGTCCCAGACTACATTGTGTCTTTAAAAAATTGATGTCACGGGCACAAACTATTTTCAAGTTGGAGAGATATTAAAGATAATCATATCCTTCCTGTAATGTTTCTCTAGAACTTTGCCTTTCTGGGATCTTGACATACATATATTGCATAATTACTATGTAGCCACCTGCTTTGAGATCAGTTGCTACAAATGTTTCTTTATTTGTTTCTAGACTGAATGAGAGAATAAGAGATTTGGTTCTAAAACATACCAGCTGGGCAATGGTTAAGGCAATATTTAGAATGCTGAGTTCTCTCCCATAGCTAGTTCAGGACAGTCGTTCAGTACCACTCATTAGAATTCAGATAAGCAGGACCTTACCTTTATTAGTGTATGAAAATTAATTAGTATCATTAGAAATTTTTCTCAGCAATGTTTTACTATCAAATGCTATTGTTGCCCACTGTGGGGTGCTAAGACTCCAAGTACATTTCACTTGTGCTGTCATCTTAAACTAAAGCCTTTCTAGTTATCTTAAAATAAAACATTTCAGCATCTGCTTTTAGCTTTCTGGGAAAGGTGAAATATGTTGTAGGAAATTCAATAAAATCTATATTACCAGGTATGCCTTTGTAGGTAAAAGAGAAAAGCAGCAACTAGACACTGCTACAGTCCAATTGACTTGAGAATGGTTTGCTCAAAATTGTGATGGTTTTGGGGATGAGAGTAGATGATGGTGAGAATTTTCCAAGGATATATCCTTGGTCCCTGTTGCCAACATTTATATCAGTTACATCAGAAAAGTTGTAGGAGGCCATACATTTGCATATGAGACAAAACTAACAGTGATAATGAATTTGCTACCTGAAGTATTCAAAAGTACGCTGGTAGTCCACCTCATGAATACATTATTAGATTTAGGATACAACATTTCAATTAGGTGGAGCAATGTCCACATTAACCAGATTTCAAGGTTTTACTTGGCTGAAAGCTCATTGCAAATAAACTGATGGGTGGGGTTACTGAAAGACACCTTGTGATTTTAGTCTGTAAAAATAGAGGTGTAATATCCACAATAAAGGAAGAAAAATCTTTTATATCCTGAGCACTTGAAGCATGCACTTAATATTGGCACACAATTATTTGATTAGAAATATAAATAAATTGGAATTCAAATTACAATTTAGCAGCCATAAAATACTTTTGAAGAACACAAATGTTTCTTTTAACTTGAAAAGGAGTGAGGGAAATAATAATTATTTGCTATGGAAAAAAATTTGAAACATAGACTTTCTGTGTTTCAACATAAACACAGAGAGATTTAAGCATATGACGAGTGTTTTTACATGATGATATCAAGCATCGTTTTCAACCTTGCTCTTCTAGGAGCTATGGGTATGCTTCTATGGAAGTTCTATTTTGTAAAATGATATCTTTTAAAAATATATTTTGAAACTTTGTAGTATTTTTCTTAATTATCTAGATTTCTTAATTATCTATCATATTTCACTGAGATAATTAAAATGTTTTTTTCTGTATTGTCCATTATGATAGCCATTAATCATATGTGCTATCAACCACTAGAATTTTGCTAGTTCAACTGAAGAATTAGATTTTAATTCTATTTAACTTTAATTTTAATTTAAATACCTTCATGGAGCTAATACTTATGATACTGGGCAGTACAGTTCAAGCTATTGTCTTTATCTTTTATGTCACCTTGCTAACAGCTTTGAAATTTGGTCTTTTATTTCTTCCAGATTCATCTAGAAGATTAAAAGTGAATGGGTAACTAAATTAAAATCTGATTTCCAGATTACTAAATGTGGACAATTATTATTTTAGATTCTTTCTAGATATTTCCTGAGTTTCACATTCAAGTTCTTCAAATTTTTTCTTGTTAAATTACATGTGCTTCAGAACATCTTCCCCATTTCTTGCATGTTGAAACATTGACTGTGGAAATTAAGTTCTGTTAGTGCCATCTTTCTTTTAAAAAAATAAATTTATTTATTTTAATTAGTTTCAAGTATACAGTATATTGGTTAGACATCTATAATATTCATAAGAAGATTCCCCCAGTTGCTCCCTCTCTCCCTTGACCTTCCACTTAGCTATCATATTAATAATAACTGCATTCTCCCTGTGTCCAACTATCAACTACTAATTTGTATTTCTTTAACCCTTCACACCATTCTCACAGCCACCCAAATCCTCTTCCCCTCTGTCCATCACCAAATTGTCCACTATATTTGTGAGTCTGTTTTGGATTAGTTTGTTCTTTTTGTTCCTTATATTCTGCATATAAGTGAAATCATATGGTATTTATCTTTCTCTGACTTATTTCACTCAGCATAATAACTTCTCTGTCCATCCAAGTCATTGTAAGTGGTAGGATTTCATTTTTTTAATGGCTAAGTAATATTCCATTGTATATGTGAACCATAATTTCTTTATCCAATCGTCTGTTGATGGGCATTTAGGTGGCTTCCATATCTTGGCTATTGTAAATTGTGCTGCCATGAATATTGGAGTGCATAGATCTTTACAAATTATTGTTTTGGTTTTCTTTGGATAAATACCCAGAAGTGTAATTAATAGGTCAAAAGGTATATCTATTTTTAATTTTTTACGGAACCTCCATACTGTTTTGCATAGCAGCTGTACTAATTTGCAGTCCCACCAACAATGTATGAGGGTTCCCTTTCCTCCACATCCTCACCAACACTTGCTGTTTTTTGATTTATTGATGATAGCCATTCTGACATGTGTAAGGTGATATCTCATTGTGGTTTTAATTTGCATTTCTCTGATGATTAGCAACCTTGAGCATCTTTTCATACATCTGTTAGCTATCCGTATTTCCTCTTTGGAGAAGCATCTGTTCAGGTCTTCTACCCATTTTTTAATTGGATTATTTTTTGTTGTTGTTGTCATTGAGTTGTATAAGTTCTTTCTTAATGTTGGATATTAACCCCTTTTCAAATGTATCATTAGCAAATATCTTCTCCCAAACAGTTGGGTATTTTACAGGTTTGATGCAATTGTAAATGGTATTGTTTTCTTAATTTCTCTTTCTGAAAGTTCACCATTGGTATATAAAAATACCACTGACTTATGAATATTTATTTTGTAACCTGATACTTTACTGAATTCATTGATCAGTTCTAATAGTTTTTTCATGGAATCTTTAGGGTTCTCTATATATAATATCATGTCATCGGCAAATAATAAGAGTTTTACTTCTTCTTTTCCAATTTAGATGCCGTTTATTTCTCTTTGTTGTCTTATTTCTCTTTGTTGTCTTACTGCTAAGACTTCCAATACAATGTTGAAGAGGAATGGTGAAAGTGAGCATCCTTGTCTTGTTCCTGATCTTAAGGAAAATGCTTTTAGCCTTTCCCCATTGAGTACGATGTTAACTGTAGGTTTGTCATATATAGCCTTTATTATGATGAGATATGATATTTTTAATATGTTGTTGAATTCAGTTTGCTAATATTTTGTTGAGGATTTTTGCATCAATGTTCATAAGAGATATCAGCCTATAGTTTTCTTTTTTCATAATGTCTTTGCCTGGTTTTGGAATTAAGGTAATGGTGGTCTCATAAAAGGAGTTAGGAAGCCTTGCCTCTTGAAATTTTTGAAATAGTTTGAGAAGAATAAGTGTTAATTCTTCTTTGAATGTTTGATAAACTTCACCTATGAAGCCATCTGGTTCAGGACTTTTGTTTTTTGAGAGATTTTTGATTACTGATTCTATTTTATTGATGGTAATTAATAGGTTCAGATTTTCTATTTCTACATGACTCCATCTTGGGAGATTATAAGTTTCTAGGAATGTGTGCATTTCTTCCAGATCATCCAACTTATTGATGTATAATTGCTCATAGTATTTTCTTATGATCCATTGTATTTCTGTGGAGTCTGTGGTTACTTCTTCTCTTTCATTTCTGATTTTATCTATTTGAGTCCTCTCTCTTTTTTCTTTGATGAGTCTGGTTAACGATCTGTCAATTTTGTTTATACCTTCAAAGAACCAGCTCTTGGTTTTATTAACTTTTGTATTGATTTCTAGACTCTATTTCATTTTTTTTCTGCTCTGGTCTTTATTATTTCCTTCCTTCTATTCATTTTCTGCTTTTTTGGCTGTTCTTTTTCTAGTTATTTTAATTGTAAAGTTAGATCGTTTATTTGAGCTTTTTCTTATTTCTTGAGGTAGGCCTGTATTGTTATGAATTTCTCTCTTAGGACTGCTTTCCCTGAGTCCCATAAATTTTGAGTCATGTTTTTATTTTCATTTGTCTGTAAGAATCTTTTGATTTCTACCTTGATCTCATTAATAACCCATTCATTGTTTAGTAGCATGTTATTTAGCCTCCATATGTTTGTGTATTTTCTAGTTTTTTCTTGTAGTTGATTTCTAGTTTCTTATCATTGTAATCAGAGAAGACTGTTGAAATGATTTCAATCTTCTTAAATTTATTGAGACTTGATTTGTGTCCTAACATGTGGTCTATCTTTGAAAATGTTCCATGTGCTCTTAAAAAGAAAGTATATTTTGCTGCTTTGGGGTAAGAGGCTCTGAAAATATCTATTAAGTCCATCTATTCAAGTGTCTAAGGTCTAGTGCATATATGTTTACTAGGGTTATGTCCTCTTGATTTATTGATCCCTTTAATATTATGAAATGCCTTTTTTATCTCTTATAGCCTTTGTTTTAAAGTCCATTTTATCTGATATAAATATTGCTACCCCAGCTTTTTTTTTTTCATTTCTGTTTGCATGAAATATCTTTTTCCATCCCTTTACTTTCAGTCTGTGATTATCATTTGATCTCAAGTGAGTCTCTTGTAGACAGCATATACATGGATCTCGTTTTCTTATCCATTAGGTTACCCCATGCCTTTTGATTGAAGGATTTAATTCATCTACATTTAAAGTGATTACTGATAGGTATATTATTACTGTCATTTTATTATTCATATTTTTTATTTTTATTTTCTTTTTTACTCTTTCTCTTTTCACAGAAGACCCTTTAACATTTCTTGTAATGCTGGCTTGTTGGTGATGAATTCCTTAAGCTTTTTTCTGTCTGGGAAACTCTTATCTCACCTTCCATTTTAATTGACAGCCTTGCTGGATAGAGTATCCATGGTTATAGATTCTTGTTTATCATAACTT
Source organism: Eidolon dupreanum (assembly GCA_028627145.1). NCBI lineage: Eukaryota > Metazoa > Chordata > Mammalia > Chiroptera > Pteropodidae > Eidolon > Eidolon dupreanum. Next base: position 45,490,365 of record CM053514.1, on the reverse strand, counting down.
TGAATATTTCTTGCCATTTCCTTCTGGCCTGCAAAGTTTCCATTGAAAAGTCAGCAGACATTCTTATGGGTGTAACCTTGTAAGTAACCAGCTTCCTTTCTCTTACTGCTTTTAAGATTATCTCTTTGTCTTTGACCTTTGGCATTTTAATTATGATGTGTCTTGGTGTAGGTCTGTTTGAATTCCTCTTGTTTGGAACTTTGTGTTTCCTTAACTTGTATGTCTAATTCCTTTGCCAGGTTAGGGAGGTTTTCTGTCATTATTTCTTCAAATAGATTCTCAATCCCTTGTTCTCTCTCTTCTTCTTCGGGTATTCCTATCATTAGGATGTTTTTATGCTTCTTATTGTCCCAGAGGTCTCTTAAACTATCCTCACATTTTTAAATTCTTTTTTCTTTTTGTTGTTCTGATTGGGTGTATTCAGCTACCTTGTCTTCCAATTCTCTGATTCAGTCTTCTGCTTTGTCTAATCTACTGTTGAATCCTTCTAGTGTATTTTTCATTTCCGTTATTGTGTTCCTCATTTCTGTCTGGTTCTTTTTTATGGTTTCTATGTCCTTTTTTTATGCTTTCATTGTGCTCATCTATTCTCTCCATAAGTTCATTGAGCATCCTTATAACCATCTTATATTGAACTCTAACTCTGGTAGGTTGCTTACCTCCATTTCATTTAGATTATTTTATGAAGTTTTCCCTTGTTGTTTCATTTGTGGTATGTTTCTTTGTTTTCTCATTTTATTAGCCTCTCTGTGTTCTTTTCTATGTGTCAAGAATATTTGTTTTGTCTCTCGGCCTTGGTCAGATGGCCTAATATGGAAGGAGTCCTGTGTGGTCCAGTGGTGCACTCCCCCTGATCCTTTGTGACAGGAGCACTAGGGGTGACCTTCTTGTGGGTTGTGTGTGATATGTTGTTGTCAAGACTTTATTGTTGTTAGTAGATCAGAGGGTGAGATTAACGTTTAGGCTGAATAATTGTGGGAATTGGCTGCACCCTCAGGATAAGAGTTATTGTGTGGGGGCTGACCTCACTGGGTGGAATTCATCCTAGTGGGTTGTATACTTGTTGCAACCACCCTTTGTGTATATTACTACTGGAACTAGTCAAGAGTTTGCTCCATTGTGGTCTGGTGCCAGCCTCCAGATGCATGGGTTTTATGGCCTCTTGGGAGAGTCTCCTCCATAGGCCAAGGCAAGCTGCTGCTTTTGATTGCTCAAGGCTACCCGGTGAGAACTACAAAGTGATCCGCTGATGGTTGTTGCCTATGCTGGATCAGCTTCGATGTGGTTCCTTTATATTATCAGATATAGGTGTTATGATTAGCTGGACTTCAGGTGATTCTCTACATTGATTATTTTATAGTTTGGTTGTAATTTCAATGTGGTCCTGGGAGTAAATGAACCCAGCTTTTACATACTCCACCATCTGCCTTCAGTGCTGTCCTTCTGACAATGTCCACATCCTATCGCCAAGTCTCCAGAAACAGTGTTTTCACAAAGAATCTGCATTTACTGTTCCCCTGTATAAGCTAATTTGTACATGCTTGCAAAGCCTTGCCGACAACCTGCAGAAGAATATATTTAATGATTAGTTATATTCCCAATCAGTTTCAAAACTTTAAAAAAGAGAAAAAACTCTTTTGAATTCAAAGAAAGTTTATTTTTGGTTTGATGTAAATCTTTATTAACCCATCTTTAAGTTCTCTGGTCCAGGAAAATCACTTTTTCATACCTTAATTTCAAGATCCACCCAGTTAAGTAGAAAAAATCCATTATCTTCTATTTGGAAAAAGTCATTAGTATCTTTCATTTTCTTGAGATGAGGTATTAGATATGAAATTATTTGTAGTAAAAGATGAAAAGCGCTAATCAAATATAAGATATTGCTTTTGTTTTTTGTCCTTTTATAGTTTTGTAAAAACTTTACTTTGAGATTATTGTAGATGTATCTGCAGTTGTAAGAAATAATTCCTTCACCCAGTTTCCCCCAATAGTAAAATCTTACATAAATATTATATAATATCACAGATAGGAAATTAGCATTAATACAATTCAGATTTCACCAGTTTACATGAGTGATCTGTGTGTGTTTAATTCTATGCAATTTTATCACACATGTAGATTCATGTGAACACAATAATGACCAATACACAGAACAGTTCCATTATAAGGATCCCGCATACTAATCTTTATGGGCAGCATCACTTCCCACTTCTCCCTTTCTATAGTCCTTATCAAACCCCAATTGTTTTGCATCTCTATGTTTTTTTTTTCTTTTCAAGAATGTTATATAAATGAATTCATATAGTATGTAACTTTATTTTTGGCTTTTTTTTTCCCACTTAGCATAGTTTCTTTGAGATACATCCAAGACTTCCTTGTATCAATAGTTTATTTATTTTATTACTGTCTAGTAGTTCATGGTATAAATATAACAAGATCTGTTTATTCACCTGTTGAAGGACATTTGGGATGTTTCTATCTTTTGCTAATACAAATAGAGCTGCTATAAACATTTGCGAACAAATTTCTGGGTTAAAATCAATTTTAAATTTCTAGGATAGAGATCCAGGAGTATAACTGCTGAGTTGTATGGTAAATGTAGGTATAGTTCTTTTCAGAGTGTGACTATAACATTTTACATTCCCATCAGCAGTGTATAAGTGATTCAATTTATCTGCATCACCACGAGGAATTGGTGCTATCACTATTTATTTTAGTCATTCTGATGTGGTTTTAATACACATCTTCATGATAGCTAGTAATAGCAAACATCTTTGCATGTGTGTATTAGCCACCTGTATATTTTCTTCAGTGAAATGTCTTTTACTCATTTTCTAATCAATTGTTTGATATTTTCTGTTTTTTACTGTGTTGAATATGTGGTTTAAAAATATTTACTCCAAGCATATAGTTTGTCTTTTAATTCCTTTAACATGGTCTTTTACAGAAAAAAAAAATATTTTGATGAGATCCAATTTATCAATTTTCCCTTTCATAGATCTCGTTTTTGGGGTCAAATTGAGAAACTATTCACCTAATCTTAGGTCTCAAAGATATTTTTCCTATGGGTTTTATTCTTAGTTTTATAGTTTTACATTTTAAATTTATTTCTGTGATTCATTTTGAATTAATTTGTATAGGTTATGGGACTTAAGATGAGGTAAGGCTGCTTACAGATGGCCAGTTGCTCCAGCATCTTTGCTGAAAAAGCTGTCTTTCATTTATTTAATTGATTTTGCACTTTTGTCAAACATCATTTGGTCATATTTGTGTGTATCTATTTCTGATTCTTTATTTCTATTGACCGATGTTTCTATCTCTACGTTGATACCACACAGTCTTGATTATCATAGCTATATAGTAATACTTCACATTGAGTAGAGTGATTCCTCTCACTTTATTCTTTTTCAATATTGTTTTAGCTATTCTAGATATTATAATATGAAATTTAAAATAATCTTGTCTGTGTCTACCAAAAAACGTTTCTTGGATTTTGATAAGAATTTCATGGAACATAAATATCAATTTAAGAACTGGTGTCTTTACCATCTTGAGTTTTCCAATTCATGAACACAATTTGTCTCTCCATTTACTTATGTCTTCTATGATTTCTTTCATCAGCATTTTGTAATTTTCAGCATACTTATACTGCACAAGCTTTGTTAAGTTTATTTTCTTTGAAGTGATTGGAAACAGTGTTACATTAGTAATTTCAGTTTCCACATTTTCCTTGTTAGTACATAGATATGTGATGACTTTTTGTGTGTTTGTGTTGTATCCTACAACCTTGATTAACTCATTTATTAGTTCTAGAAGTTTGTGTTTGTATATGACTTGGGATTTTTACATAGAAAACCATGTGATCTACAGAAAGGGAGAGTTACATTTCTTTCTTTCTAACTCACATGCCTTTTGTTTCTTTTTTCTTGCCTTATTATAATGGCTACAACTTACAGTATTTTATTGAATAAAAGATGTAGAAGGAGACAGCCTTAGTTTGTTCCTAATCTGAAGGCAAAGTATTTAGTCTTTTACCATTAAATATGATGGTAGCTATTGAATTTTGTGAATTCTCCTTAACAAGTTGAGGAAGTACCCTCTATTCCTACTTTGCTGAGAGTTTCCCCCCCCACCCCCAAAAATTGCTGTTGGATTTTGCTTAATGCTTTTTCTACATCAACTGATATCATTATAAGATTTTTATTCTTTTGTTTGTTGATATGATGGATTAAATTAATTAATTTTCAAATGTTCAACCAGCTTTTCATAACTGGAATTAATCCACTTGGTCATGGTAGATACTTTTTTTTTTTATAACACATAACTGGATTTGATTTGTTAATATGTTGAGGACTTTTAGATTTAAATTCATGAAATATATTGGTCCCTAGCTATCTTTTTGTGAACTATCTTTGTCTAGTTTTGGGACAGGTTAGTACTAATCTCAAAAAGTGAGTTGAAAAACATTCTCAATTCTTCTATATTTTGGAAATGATTTTACAAAATTTGTATTAATTCTTCTTTAAATTTTGGCAGTGTTCTCCAGTTAAATCATCTGGGCCTAGAAATTTCTTTTCTGGAAGATTTAGAATTTGAGTACAATTTTTTTAATGATTATAGATCTATTCGATTTGTCTAATATTTTTGGTAATGTGGTTTCTGAGGAATTGGTCCATTTTCTAAGTTGTTGAATTTATGAGTAAGTAAACATATTATCCTTTTAATGGCTGAAGAATATGTAGTGATATTTCTTGTTTTATTCTTGATATTTTGATTTGTATTTTTTTCTAGTTTTATTTTTCTCTGTCTTAGTAGAAGTTTATCAGTATTACCGATTTTTTTTGAAGAACCATAATTTTTGTTTCATTGATTCCATTTTCATATTTTCAATGTTATTGATGTCTGATTTTATTTTTATCAATACTTTCTTCTGCTTATTTGAGTTTGTTATTCTCTTCTTTTTTTAGTTTCTTGTGGGAGGAATTACTGATTGGATAATTTTCTTCTCTAATATAAGCATTTACTGCTATAAATTTCTTTCATGGCACTGCTTTGTGTCTCATATTTTGGTGTCATATTTTTATTTTCATACAGTTGTATGTAATTTTTTTTGTTTGAGACTTTCTTTGATTTATGCACTATTTAGAAGTGTATTGATAACTTTACAAGTGTTTGGAGATATTCCCATTGCCTTTCTGTTATTGATTTTTAGTTTAATTATATCAGAATCAGAGAATGCACCATGTGCTATTTTGCTGTAGCCATCCTGCAGGACAGACTAACCCCCAACTCAAAATTTGATTCAAATGTTGAGAGATGATGACAAACATACACCAAGAGCATATGAAAGCTTTGTTACTCATGAGGGTTTCTGGGGAGAACTGGTGGTTCCCAAGATCAGAAATTTAGATGAGAGAGCAGGGAAAGAAAACTGGGTTGGAGTTTTGTTACGGATTGAATTGTATCCCTCAAAATTTATATGTTGAAGTCTAAATTCCTTGTATCTCAAAATGTGACTGGATTTAGAGGTACAGTCTTTAAATAAGTAATTATGTTAAAATAAGGTTATTAGTGTGGACCATAATACAATATGACATGTCCTTATAAAAATAGGAAATTAGGATACAGACAAATACAGAGGGAAAACCAAGTAAAGACACAAGGAGATTACCTTCAATAAGTCAAGGAGGAGATCTCAGAAGAGTTCAATTATCCCAACACCTTGATCTTGAACTTCTAGCTTCCATTACTATAAAAAAAAAAAATTCTGTTTGTTTAAGCTCCCCAGTCTGTGTTATTTTGCTATGGAAGCCCTAGCAAACTCATACAGGTTGTTATGGTAGTTAGGGGGTTGGTCGTGGATGAACTTTTTGTGCACACTCAAGGGCTAAGGTTTGTGTGGTCTGGCCTTCTCATAGGCACCAAGGAAGGTAGTACCCATACTTTCTTTTCATTTCCCCAAGACTTTAGAGAAAGAGGGCAAAGAGAAATAGTGAAGCTTAAATATTGTCAGTAAACATCAAGAAATGGAGTTAGACTTTCTACCATAGATTTTTTTTTGAGGTTTTGTTTAGGCTTATGCTCAAAATATGGTTAACCTTGGTGAATTTTGTGTGGACACTTGAAAACGAAAGTATATTCAGATCTTACTGGGTGGAATGTTCCATATATGTCATGATAGTCATATTTGATGATAGTTCATTACATTTACCACTATTTTCCCCATTCTGACATTCTTCTTTTTTTTTTTTTTCTGAAGCTCAAAATCTTCTTTTATTATTTCATTTCTGTTTAAAGAATTTCCTATAACCATTTTTTAAGGGTAGGTTTGCAGTCAACAAATTTTTAATTTTTGTTTTATTTTGTTTTGTTTTTTAATGTGAGAAAGTCTTTATTCCCTCTTCATTCCTAAAGCATATTTTTGGTCACAAATAGAGTTCACAGTTGACAGTCTAGTATTTCAGTAATTTAAAAAAGTGCTACTTCCTCCATGGTTTCTGATGAGAAATTTCCTGTCATTCGAATTGTTTTTCTCTTATAGGTAAGGTGTTGTTATTTAACTTCTTTCAAGATTTTTTTGTCTTCTTTTTTTCCCAGAAGTTTAATTGTGATGTATCTTTGAATGAATTTCTATGGGTTTATCTTATTTGAAGTTTGTTCAAATTCTTGCTACTGTATAGCTATGTTTTTCATCAAATTTGGAAAGTTTTTGTCTATTATTTAATTCAAATATTTTTCAAAAAGTTTCACTCTCTCCCTCTTTTCCTCAGAGGCTCCAATGACAGAAAAGTTAGATTTTTTGTTATTGTCTCAATTCTCTCTTCATTTTTTAAAAAAATTTTACATCTATTCTCTCTCTGTTTGGTAAATTCTATTGATTTGTTCTCAAGTTCACTGACTATCCTCTATCGTCTCCATTCTGCTCTTGAGTCCATCAATAAACTTCTTTTCTTCTTCTTCTTCTTCTTCTTCTTCTTCTTCTTCTTCTTCTTCTTCTTCTTCTTCTTCACTATCATAGCTTTAGGTCTACAGTTTCTATTTCCTCCTTTTTAATAATTTTTTTTCTGAGATTTTATATACTTTTTTTGTTTTAAGAGAGTCCAGGTTTACTTATGAAACATTTTCTTTTATGATGTTAGTTTTATAATCCTTGTCAGATAACTCCACATCTGATTTATCTTGGTATTGGTATCTGTTGATTTGAAGGAGATGAAACTTCTCTCATTCAAGTTGTGCTTTTCCTGGTTGTTGTTATAATGAGTGATTTTCAATTATATCAAGAACATTTTGGATATTGTATGAGATTCTATATCCTATTCAAGATTCCTTTTCTTAAGCAGGTATCTTCCTGTTAAGGTGTGGCTTTCATACAGGTAGGTGTGTTATGTTCAGCTTCCCACTGGCATCCCCTACCCAACTTAACTCACTGCTGGATTTCTATAATAATGTCCTGGTGGAATAATTAGAGAACCACATGCTCTATTGGATGGTGAATGAGAGATTTGGTCACCCTGAGTCCTGCTGAACCCACAGGTCTGGGAAATCAGAGTGTTGCTCTCTGCCTTTGTGGGATTGGGGTAGGTGTTGTAGGGTAGAAGATTTAGCTCTCAGCTTTGCCCACACTGGAACCATCAGGCAATGGTGGTGGAGGGATCTCCCCGGCTGGTGTTTTGCCAGAGTTTGGTAGATGTCGACAAAAAGGTTTAGGGTTCCATTAGACCACTCCTTTCCTAGGTTATTTTATTTTATTTTATTTTATTTTATTTTATTTTATTTTATTTTATTTTATTTATTTTATTTTTGGCTAGAAGGAACAGACTTTTCTTAACATTTATTTTGTCTATGTTTGTTGGTGGTTCTGGGTTGCAGACCTCTGTGGTGTTCTGTCCAGAATGTACAAGAGCCATAAGGAAACCCAGAAAAATCTCCTCAGTGTTGTTCCTCAAGCCCCCAAACACCTTGCAGTCATCTTCTTGTTTACCCCAATCAGAATTTTCCTATGTGTTTTGTTGTCTTATGTCCAGAGTTTTTTAATTGTAAGAGGGAAGACTTGGGAAGAATGGGGCTACTCCATTTTATCCAAAACTGAAAATCCAAGGTATTGCTTTTTATATAATGCTTTTTAAATATTTCATTGTTTATTTCCTAATGGTAAAATAAACATCCTCCCTTTGGAAAGTGCCTCTCTGTACAGATTTCAGACTAGACCTTAAGCATGAGTTGTAATTACTGATGGTCATCATGAAGCAGAAACTCAATTCTCATTGCATCTGCCCTTAAGACCCTACAGTATTAGTTATAATAAGAAGAATAAGAACTAAAGTTGCAAATGTTTAATATGTGCTACATCTTGGGTTAAGCACTTGGCAAGCATTTTCTCATTTAATCTTCCAAACTAGGCTATGAACTAGATACTGATAGCACCCTCAGGTAGCAGATGAGGGCACTGAAGTTAAGAGAGGTTAAATAATTTGCCCAAATTCTCATAGCTAAAAAGGGGCATGGGTTTTCTAAATTAGTGTTCAAAAACTATTGATATGCTTATTCAAATTCAGATAACAAATCCTACTCCCAAAGATTCTAAATTAGTAGCCATAAGACCGGGCCCAGCAATATGTCTTCTTAATTTGGCAAGTTTGGAAATTGAGATGGGAAGCACTTTATTTATACTTTCATAAGCACCCAAGGCACTGAGGCATCTGTCTTCTCTTTGATAAGATGGCTTTCACCAGCGAAGGCTGGAGAAAGCAAGAAAACATCTTCTTTTTAAATAAAAGAGGAATTGGGAATGCTTGTTTCTTCTGGGTTTTGCCCAAGAGGATATCCAGGACTTTCTCAGTTATGGTCTGTGGGATTTACTTCATATTCACTATCACTTTACTGGGCTAGGAAGTCAAATGTATCCTAGTTTGGCCACTGGATGTTTCTTGAACATTCTGTTTTATAGGAAACAAAATTGTGGTTATCCTTAAATATAAATATAATGTTTTTGGATGTTTTTTGACTTTGTAACATTATTTTTATAGTTTTCCAACCCCCGAATCCTTCTTTAGTGTACAAAACTTGCCACTTTTTTTTTCATATAAACTGTTTTATACCTCTTTATGTAATTTTAAGGTACAAAAGTTTTCAAAGAAAGTTTAATTTGGAAGGATTCTTAAATTTACAACTCATTATTGTTATAATACTTAAACTTTTTTTCCCCATAGGATTCAAAATGTCATATGGAAACCTTCTAATTAAAGTATTTCTTATTTATTTTCTTTTTAAAGGACATAGATGACAAATTATCTCTGTATCACTGCTCATCAAATATTTTTTATTCATGGTAATCTACAAATCATTATCTAGAACCAGATCTTCTGGTTTTACCAACTTTGTGAAACTAGAAACCTAAGAATAGTAACATTTTAAATTTGCTCCTCATTAATTTGGAATAAATGATCACTTAGAAGTTTAGATAATCATTTTGAGGTTTATCTTTGTGCTATCTTGTTTTTTAAAAAAAGAGCCTGAACAAATTATTGCCTTAATTATGATTACACAAGAAACATTTCCACTGCTTCTAAATACAAGTACACTCAAACACAGAATAAGTACTTTTTGTGGGCAAAGAATTAATTAACTAATTATAATCCAGTGTGTCTATTATTGTTTTCTTATGATTTACAAGACATATCTGACCTAGTCTAATTTATTTGTAAGAAATGATTTGTCTCATATTTTTCATTTACTAAGCTTGATTATTACTCAGACAAAATTAATAAAGTTCCAATGTGGAAATGTCTTCTTACACAGCATGGACTGAAGATATCCTAACATTTCATACACAACAGCCAACTCTACCCTTAGCAGATGAAGAGAACCAAGTTTGTGTTCTTGGAACTGTGCAAAGACTTCATGCGGGGAGAGAATATTACTTCTTCATTTAATTAATATTAAAAAAGTAAATGACCATCTTCAAATTTATAATGAAACAGGGAAAATGAAAACAACACTTTGGATATTCAATAATTATTTGTTCATTTTATCTTGTATGTTAAATACTTTTAAGTAACTCAAAAGACACTAGGAAAAAAATAACCACAGAATTAATGTGCAAGAGAGGCTGCAGGGCATTTTGAAAGCACTAATCTAAATAGCTAATAAAAAGAATGTGGGAAAGGGAAGAAACAATAAATAAGAAAATATATGTATACTATAACAGACATGCATTATTATTATGTGAAATTTACAACATCCACTAGCAAAGAAAAACATAAGAAACAAAATTAAATTAACACACAATTGTAAAAATTATAGTTCAAATAAATAAAAACCAATACTTGTGTTCTCCAAAAAGAAAAAATAGTCATTAAAATTCAGAGGAACTTATGTCCTTCTAAGAAGGAATACTAAACATTTTTTTTAGAGTCTGACAATGTTTTCCTGAGCTATTTTACACTGTGAAGTTCTACATATTATTTTCATAATAAAAAATTAATTTCAAAACAAATTATATTAAAGTAAAATTTAGTGCCATTGTACCAACATCCAAGTGGTAAAAGCTTTCTTTGTGTGAATAGTAAAATTACTTTTTACTATCTTGTTTATTTCTGAAAATATAGAGGTCCTTAACTTATGCATTTATTTAACAAATATGTATAGAGCATCCCAATTTACCAGGTTCCTGCCTTCATGAAGTTTAAAAATTCTCCTGAACCAGATGCAGTAAGAACAAACAAGTTGCATTAAATACTTTCTGTTTACATGTGACTCTTTGGGTTTATAGTCAAAAATAGTGCTTCACCTTTCCTTTGGGTCTGTTTAACAAGATTTTTTTTGCTAGAATCTTGACATATGAGGTTATGAGCACCTTGAGTTTCATTGTTCTAGAAACCTGATAGGTAGATTCAAAGCTTAGTTGAGCTCATTCGTTCATTCATGCATATTTAGCAAATATTTGTCGAGAAAAACAGACACAGCTTCCTGTAGTTGCACAGCTTACTTTCTACCAGAAGGAGACATGTATAAAAAGTATGGAAAGGAGAAAGTAGAGCAAAGTACAAGAAAGTGGAAGTGGCGGGGTCAGAGTGGTAGGCTGAAATGTTAATTGTGGTAGATAGCTAGGGGGAGATTTCACTGAGCAAAGACTTTAAAGATTTAAGGGAATTATCTGTGTAAATATCAGAAAGAAGAATGTTCCAAGCATAGAGAAGAGCTAGAGCAAAGCCTCTGAGGATGAGCATGCCTGGTGAAAAGCAAGAAGGCCACCAGAGCTGGAGTAAAGTGAGTAAGAGAGGGAAAGCAAGAGGGGAGCTCACAGGGGCAACCACTTACTGGAAAGTTTGGTGGATTATGTAGAATTTTAGAACCCACTGTCAAGAATGAAACAGGGAAAGCTTTAAAGAATTCTGAGAAAAGTGGCATGATTTCACTTCATTTTTAAAGGGTGACTTCAGTTGCCTTGTTGAGAATAAATTGCAGGGAAGCATGAAATAAGGGAGATGTGATAGGAGGCTTTTATAAAAATTCAGCCAAGAGGTGATGGTGGCTAAGACCAGGCTGGTTGTAAAATGTAGTTGTATTCCATATATATTTTGAAGTAGAGCTAATAAAATTTGCTAAGTGACTGGGTATAGGGTTTGAGAGAAATAGAAAAGTCAAGATTACTCTATTTAGAAACTTGGTACGAAATGTATTAATTTGCAAGTCTTAACTTCTCTTTAGCTCTATATTTTACATATTTCCAGTAGCTTTATTTCCAATTCTAGGCATCCAGTTAATTTATTTTTTGTCTAATTTTTTTAGCTATTATTTATTAAACACCATGTGGTATACTGTGGGCAATGCAAGAAGAGCAAAACATTAATTCTGGTCTCAAAAAAACACAAGAGAGAAAACAATTAGAAATTGATATATACCATACAGGAAAAGCCAATCAAATTTTACAGGCATCAGAGAAGAGAGATGTTCCTTTGCAATGTGACAAAAAAGGGAAGACTCAACATCAAGTTAGCTGGAAGAGAATTTTAAGAATAATGTGGGTTTGAAGATTGCCAAGTTGAGATGCTTTCTAGGTGAGCATAGGGATTTGCAGGGTATCAAGTTCCGAGGAGAATGAGTGCAGTTTGGCTGTAGGGAACAGCTGGGGAAAAAGATTGAACAAGTTGTCCTCTTATATCAGTGTGCTTTGGATCAAGAAGGTGGTAGAAAAGATCAGGACTGTGGGTATGTGTGAGAGACATTTCAGAGATAAGACTATTGTGATAGCAAGTTGTCAGAGGCAAGGCTGAGGATTAAAGTGCTGTTGTTGAGAGGATGGTCATGGCAAAAAAAGAAATATAGAGGATAAGAACTTTCACTTAAAATTTTTCTATCTGGACCACAGAGGCAAAGTGAAAGGAAAAAAAAAAAAAAAACTACAATCAATTCTTCTGACAAATAATTAACACATCCCCATTTCTCAGCAGCAGGCTTGGGGACCTAATTTTCTTTATCCTCTATTTGCCTGGGCTATGACTCTGCTTTCTGTGATTTCAGAGATTCCTGGAAAAGAAAAGAAGAAGGTGGTAGATATTAAGCTGATTCTCTTAAGATAGACTTTAAGAAGCAGTAATTTTTTATTAAATTACAAAAGATCATCAAAGGTTTACAGAAAAACTTTTTCAAGCTATTTGAGGTAAGAACCACAAATAACCACCTGTTCCAACTCTGTTCAGTTCTTCTCAAAACTGAATCTAAATGCAATCTGGCTTCTCTGGCTGGAAAGTTCTTCTGGTATTTTCCTTAATGGAGCATAGAGGCAGAGGAGGTGAGGAGAAGGTCACTACTTTGAAGGTCTGTGAAGCTTAAAATGTTTTGGCTACAGACTCTAGCTGAACCAATTTTGTTTTCCATGGTGAAGTCTAACCAAACAAAATTTTGAGAATGAGCCCGAAGAGCTTATATTGAATATTTGAATTTTAGAAGGTAAAGAGCGGGAGAATTGATTATTTTGCCAAAGAATACATTGTCAGCAAGGCGTTTCTTCATCCTTCCTAGCATTTTCAGAAGTGTTGAAAATAATTAGAAGCAAGCATAAATGTTGGAAAGAGGTATTCAGGAGAGAGCTTCTTCCAGTCCAACATTTTTCAAAGACCTCAGCTGAAAAGTTTGGGTAACACACTTTGAGGGGAGATGGCGTATTTGCTAATTAATATGAATAACATTTCCTTATGTATTTTCAAGCAGGAAATAAATAATCTACTATGACATTTCAGTGCATTGGAACAAGATAGATAAATCAAATACAAGTTACTCTGCTTCTTTTTCAATGAAAAATAAATATCTTAGTGGATTAACAATCATAAAATATATAAGTATTTTATAATACAGCACTGCTCTATAACACCATCTGCCAAAGAATGGTATTTATTCAGTCACTGATATGAGAACAGATTTTCTTCCACATTATGTAGGGAGGAAATACATACTAGTGTTAACAAGCATGCACTTTCTATTTAGCCAGCCTAAATTCTAACAAACTTCTTTAGTTGACTGGCTGTATAATTTTAATGTTATTTAATCCCACTTTCCCTGTCAATAAAATGATATAATAATAATCCTACTTTTAAAGTTAGTCTATCAAACAAAGTAATATATGGAAAGCATTCCACCAAATGCCTAACACATGTAAGTATTCAATAAATAATAGCTGTTATCATCATTCCACTGGTTGAAATTGGCTACACATGAAATCAGAGTTTCAAATTGCAATATTTGAATTGAATGCTTTTTAAAGGAATGCTGTAGGGCTAGATTAATAAATCCCTCTTCTAATCCAGGGAAATAGGTCTCTGTATTAAAATTGAGGTGTATGTCAGTCTCCATGGGCAAGGTTATACTGTGGTAACAAACAATTCCCAAAATAACAATGGTTTAATACACAAATGTATTACTTGCTCACACTACATGTTTATCATGTGTTGAAAGGGTCCCAGGCTGGTGGAGCAGTCACCATCTCACATGCTGTCAAGTTGTCATACCAGAGAGACCTGGAAGGCCTTTAATCAGCAAGTGAGTGTTCTGACCTTGAGGTGGCGTACACATCCTTTCCATTTACAATTATTTGGCCAGTCACATGCCCTCATCCAACATCAAAGGGAGTAGGACATGTAATACTACCATGCTCCTGGAAGGTGGAAACTGGAAACTTAGTGGACAGCACTGATGACTACAAGACCATAGATATAGTTGAAAATATATCTTTACCTTATAGATAGTGGCACTAGAGGTACTCTTTATTGAGTTACAAAATAACGAATTAAAATTCATTACAGCAGTAGTGATAAATAGTGTCTCTGAACTCTGGAAGAGACTGGGAGTGGCCCATCTAAGTTGGTGGCACATACTACATGTTGCTTTGAGTTTCTGAGATGCTTAATCACATATGTAGTCTCATAGATTGTGTTCTTTTGTTAAAGACTTCCCAAGATATTTTTATTCCTTATGGTCTTTTCCCACCATTTCATGCAAGTTTAAATGGCTTTATCTGTTTTTATCTCACATCTAATGGGTTTAATGTATTCTAACTGTATGACTCCATTTTGTGTCTTGGATGCTATGGCTGAGAGACACCATATAAAAATATTGTTATTGTTATGATGATGAGTTCAAGCACTGAAGGAGAAATTGTGAAATAACTTGTTACTAGAGCTATCATTATTTTCAGCAAAATGAAGTTTGGCTTCTTACTACACTAGCAAGCCTTAAAAATTAAATGGTATCTATAACATGTTTTGGCAATGAGCCAAAGAAGTCAAAATAAAAATGTTTGCTATAATATTTTATATATTATAAAACAGATGTTTACTTTTAAGTATTCTCGATATTTTTAAATGTTGACACTCCAATCTGCTTTTAAAAAAATAATGAATGAAAAGACCCACACATATATTTTTAATTTTATTCTTTCTTGCTTTCATTATGATTGGATAGGCCAGCTATGTCAATTAATTTAACCCTTAATGTTGATCATTCACTAGTGTGCTTTGAGGTTGAGCAACAGATCACTTCATTGCTTTAGAAATGCGTCCTCAAGCCAGGAGGTGAATAGAGTTCTGGAAAAAAGGACTATCTAGGTCTCTTCCCTTGTGATGATGTGATATTATGTTCCCATTGCTTGAATATTCATTATGGTTTCCCACATGTTTTTGGCTACCTCTGTTTCCTGCAACTATTTGCATTATTAAGTTGGTCTGGATTATAGAAATGTAGCTTGAACTCTGTATATGGTTATTGTAGGTTGGGATGTTTGCCTAGATTGGGTAGACTCCTTTTCAGCCTAAGAAAATCATGGAAGGTTTCTAAAAGGAGAAGAGACAAAATAGTCAGGGTCTTGTTACTGAAGGGTCTCAAACGCCAGATGGAAAACAGTACAGAGCTAGTCTGAGGAATTCTCTGGCACACAAAGAACTGGGCCCTCCCTGTACCTTAAACCAGATAACTTTCTACAGAGAGCACAGTAAAGGCTTCATTTCTCTTGGGGATGTTAGAGAGGAAGGCTTTGGAGAGCATCACCTAATTTAGAAACATGAGAAATGAGAATATTTTGATGGTGCTGTGATTTTAGGACATCCTATAGGGAAATAGGTGACATTAACAAATTAATTTGAAAAGATGAGGTAGAATTGTGCACATATTGCATAAGAAATCTAGTAGAACTATGATCTAGAAAGATGGAGAGAGTAGATTGGTCAGAACATAAAACCTGAAGCTGTTCTTGGTGTGTTCTATACTAAGACCTCTCAGTTTGGTTTCAGACTTAGGTAATTCTCTCTGCTTTTGCTTTTTCCCTTTCATCAGGAAGCAGTGTGGCCCATTGGCAAAGATTTGGGGTTTAGGGCAAGACTGTCTGAGTATAAATCCTGGCTCTGCTCCTTACTTGCTCTGTTGCCCTGGGCAAGTGACTCCCCCTTTATGTCTCTCAGTTTTCCCCATCTATAGCCTTATCATAAAAGCTGAATGAACCAAATGTGTAAAACATATATAATAGTGTCTGGCATATAGTAAGTTTGTTGGTAAGTAAAATAAGTCCCATGTTTTCAAAGTTCTTTCTAATATAATAGTTAAAATTCAAGACAGTATGAAAATAATTTAAAAATTAATTGGTATGTGTTCTGATGTTGTTGGAGACAATATGTATGCATTTATCAGATGTGTGAATTGGGTAATCACCTAACCTTCCTTAACATCCTTTCAATTATCTGAAGGAAGAGGGAAAAAAATACATATATCTCAAGGAATTATAATGAGGAAGAAACAAAATAAATATTTGAAAAGTCCTTGTTATGTAACATGTGCTTTAAAAATAGTTGATTCCTTTCTCCCTTTTTCTTTTCCTTAAATAGTCTTATCCTTGACTGTTCAGAATTTTTAAAAGTTCAAACTTTTACCCCCAACTTGCTGTCACAAATCTAAAATGCAGTTAAATTGGCCATGTTCTAGGAAGTTTAGTTCCAAAATTAGTAGGTGTCTAAGACTCTGCTTGAGGAATCTAGGTTGATAAAAAGAGCAACTAGCATGTACTAAGTACTTACTCTGTGGATGGTACTATTCTAAGAACTTTTAAATCTTCACAACTTTATATGGTAGGTATCATTATCATCCCCATTTTACAGAGAAAGATATTGAGGCATAGGTTAATTAAATTACCTATAGATAGTCAATAAATACAGAGTGAGGATATGAATCTAGACACTTTGCTTCCAGAATCCACATTCTTACCACCTTGTCATATCTGTTCTCAAAAACAGTGGCTATGAAGTCAGCAAATCTATATGTGCATCTGCTGTATGCTCTTGGACAGATTTCTTAACCTCTCTAAGCTCCATGTTCCTCTTTTTTTTTGATATAAGAATAAAACACATTAGTAAATGCAACACTTGTTTAAGGTTATTAAAAAGATTGAGTTAAATAGCAAATAAAAAGTACCCAGCCATAGGCCTGATAATATACAGTAAGCACTCACAAAGTAGTGATTCTCCATGTTATCATATATGACTTAGAGACTAGGACGGGATTCCTCCTCACCTATCTTTGTATTTTGTCAGCCTTTAGCTCTTGAACTCTAGGGTCTATGATCTTTATCAGTTTAGCCTCCCCTGACAGACATATGCAAATGTTTAAGCAAAAGTCATTGACACTTTTCTAGAATAATACAGACCATCCTTGAGGAGACCATGAGCAGTTCATATACAGTCTTCATCTAGAAGTGTGTATAACCTACAAACTAGGCCACCCAATTCCTTTCCTTGTGAGAGGTTTAAAGAAACCCAGGGCTTTGATTACCAATCATTGGACTAGGTAGGCCCCTCACAAGGACAGTGCTTGGGGTTCCAGGTGAAGTGCTGAAAATTACTTTGGTGTGCATTTTTTTAGTGTTTTTTTTTTTTTTTTTCATTTTGATCTTCTTTATTAAGGCAGAGGAAATACACCCCACATTCGTTTATCCTTAAACAAAGAGAATTGAGTTTCTTTCTCTGCCTCTTGCTGTGGGACACAAAGTCCACAGTTCTTTCAAAAGTAAAACTGTCTCAATTTTTACTCTCAAGTTAATATACACTTGTCTATTTAAGGTGAAGCTTGTTGAATCTTTTTTAAAGGAATGCATTTATCTCAAAAATTATGAGCTACAGAGATCAATTTTTCACTCATTTAATTTGCTTTCTGTAAATCCTAAACATGTAGATACAATAGATTTTAGTATAGAGTTAAGACAGCAGAGAAAAGCCTGTCTAAACAACTTATTTAAGATGTCAGAATCAGGAAGATAATGGAATAGGAAAGCATTGTGCTTGCCTCCTCCCATGACCACATCAAAATTACAATTAAATTAAAGAACAGTCAACCTGGAGAACCACCTGAAGACCAGCTGAATGGAATGCCTATAACTAAGGATATAATAAAGAGGTCACATCGAGACTGGTAGGAGGGGCAGGAATGCTAAATGGTGAATTTACTGGTCATACACCCACATGCGCCAGTAGAGATTGAGAGGGATATCTCAGCTCCAGAGGTCCTCACCAAGGAGCAAGGAGTCTCAATCCCACATAAAGTTTCCTAGCCCAGGGATCCAGTGGAAGGAAGAGTAGTTCCCTCAATAGCCAGCTGTAAAGACTGATGGCAATTCCGTCCTGACCTAGTGAGATGGAAGGCTGCCGGAAACCCAGACTTCCACTTAAAAGGTCCATGCACAGACTCACTTGCTCATAGGCACTCACCCTAAACTCTACCAAGGGGATAAGACCTAAAAAGAAGCCAGGACATATGAGGAAAAACTGAGTCGTATGGCTTAGTGTGAGGGCTACCTTTGTCCTTGTGTTGAGCTGAGCCCTCCTCTCATGCAATCCTGCAAGGGCAGGTAGACACCAAGTCTGAATCTGCATTAATCTGGTGAACGCTGCTTACCCCACCATAGTGACTCCCTGAGATGCCACTCCACCCAACTCACACATTGTCTTTGGCTCTTTCATGGCTATATCTCACCAACAACCTTAATCCACACTGCAAAATTTTGTAAAGCCTCCTCAAGATCTTCAGGCCCCAGATAGGCAGCAACAGTACTCAGAGTGCCCTGTGCTTTGTGCTGAGTGGTCCCAGGCCTGGTGTGGGTGATAGCTGACCTTGAATTGCAGTGTGGCATCTCCAACACACCCCTGGACCCAGCACAGGTAACTGCCAACTACGAATCACTTTGTGGCTCTTACTAGGTGGCCCTGGGCAGGCCACAGGCAGCATTTGACCTTAGCTTGCACTGAGCCCCTTTCAGGGGACCCCAGTCAAATGCACACAGTGGTCAGCCTCAGACCACAACAGAGCACCACCCAATTATAGCCACAAATAATACACCCAAAGGATGGCCTCAGCCAGCATCAGAGCTTCACTGGGATGAATCCTGCTCCTGGGATCAGCCCACCCTATGGTTGTGGCTATTCCTTACAACCAATAAGCGAGAAGGTCAGTCCCAACTCCTGATAAGCAAACAGCAATTAAAGCTCAACTACAACAGAAAAGCACACACAATTCACACAAGGGACACTCCTGAAGCACCTGGCTCAGGTGACCAGGGAGACTGTACTACTGGGACTTCCAGGACACCAACTACATAAGGCCACCCTCTCAAGAGTGGGAGACATAGCATATCTGCCTAAGACATAGAAAGAAACACAGAAAGGCAGCCAGAATGAAGAGACAAAGATTTATATCCCAAACAAAAGAATAGGAGAATATTTCAGAAAGAGAACTAAAGAAAATGAAAGCAAGTAATTTACCAGATATAGAGTTAAAAACACTGATTATAAGGATGCTCAACAAGCTTAGGAGAAGAATAGATCAACTCAGTGAAAATTTTAAAAATGAGATGAGAAATATAAACACAGAAATAGAAAACATAAAAAAAAAACAGTCAGAAATAAAGAATATAACTGAAATTAAGAATACACTAGAAGTAATTAACAGCAGATTAGATGAAACAGAAGACTGAAACGGTGATTTGGAAGACTAGGAAGCATAAAACATCCAATCAGAAGAGCAGAGCGAAAAGAAAAAAAAATAATTTAAAAAGTGAATATAGTTAAAAAGGAAGCTAAAGGCTTAAATGACATGTTAGACCAGATGGATTGAATTGATATTTTTAGAGCATTTTACCCCAAAGAATCAGAATATACATTCTTCTCAAGCACACATGGAACATTTTCCAGGAAAACCACATGTTAAGCCATAAAACAAGTCCCCATAAATTTAAGAAGATTGAAATCATATCATGCATCTTCTCTGACCACAATGGTATAAAACTAGAAATCAGTTATAAGAGGAAAACTGAAAAATACAAACACATGGAGGTTAAATAACATGCTGCTAAACAATGAGTTGATTAACAATGAAATAAAGAAATAAATCAAAATATACCTTGAGACAAATTAAAATGAAAATGACCCAAAATTGATGGGACACAGTGAAGGTAGTTCCAAGAAGGAAACTCATAGCAATGTAGCCCCCCCAAAAAGATAGAAAAATCTAAAATAATCAATCTAACCTTCTACCTAAAGGAATTCAATAATAATAATAATAATAATAATAATAATAATAATAATGCCAAAAGTGAGGAGAAGCAAGGAAATAAAGATCAGAGCACATAAATAAAAATCTTTAAAAAAATACAAAGTTCATTGAAACAAAAAGCTGATTCTTTGAAAAGATAAACAAAATTGATAAATCTTTAACCAGACTCATCAAGAAAAAAAGAGAGAGAAATCAAACAAAATCAGAAATTAAAGAGAAGTGGCAACAGACATTACAGTAATACAAAGGATATAAGATAATACTATGAATAATTACATACCAAAAAAGTAGACAATCTGTAAGAAATGGATAAATTCCTAGAAACAGAAAATCTTCAAGATTGAATCAAAAAGAAACAGAAAATCTAAACAAACCAATTGATACTAATGAAATCTAATAAGAAATAAAAAAAACTCCCAAAAAACAAAAGTACTGGACCAGATGGCTTTACAGGTGAGTTTTACCAAACATTCTTAAAAAAAACTAAGACCTACCCTTCCAAATTATTTCAAAAATTTCAAGAGGATGGAAGGCTACCAAGCTCATTTACAAGGCCAGCATTATCTTGATTTTAAAACCAGAAAGAGACACTACAAAAAAAAAAGAAAAGAAAAAGAAAGAAAGAAAATCATAGGCCAACATCCCTGATAAACATAGATGCAAAAATTTTCATCAAAATATTGGCAAACCAAGTCAGCAATACTATGTTGAAAGATCATGCACCATAGTCAAACAGGATTTAATACTAGGATGCAAAGTTGGTTCAATATTTGCAAATCAATTAATGTAATACACCACATAAACAAAATGAAGAAATAATAATCATATGGTCATACCAACAGATACAGAAAAAGCATTTGACAAAATCCAGCATCCATTTATAATAAAAAGTCTCAGCAAAATGGGAATAGATGGAACATACCTCAATGTAAAAAGGCCATATGTGACAAACACATAGCTAACATCATGCTCAACAGAGAAGAACTAAAGGTATTTTTCTTAAAATCAGGAAAAAGACAAATATGCCCATTTTCACCATTTTTATGCAACATAGTATTGGAATTCCTAACTACAGAAATCAGACAAGAAAAAGAAATAAAAAAGCATCCAAATTAAAAATAGAGAAGTAAAACTGTCATTATTTACAGATGGCATGATATTATAGAGAACCTTAAAGAGTCTGCCAAAAAAAACTATTAGAACTGATAAATGAATTCAGTAAAATAAAAAGATACTAAATTAACATTTAGAAATCAGTTGCATTTTTATATACCAATAATGAACTATCAGAGAAATTAAGAAAGCAGTTCTATTTACAATTGAATCAAAAAATACATAGGAATAAATTTAGCCAAGGAGATAAAATAACTGCACTCAGAAAATTTTAAGACATTGAAGAAAGAAATTAAAAAAGATACAAATATATGGAAGCATGCACAATGCTCATGGGTAGGAAGAATTAACAACAGAAAAATGTCCATAATACCCAAAGCAATCTATAGATTCAATGCAATCTCTATCAATATACTAATGGCATTTTCTACAGTACTAGAACTGATAATCCTAAAATTTATATGGAGCCATAAAAGACCTCAAATAGCCACAACAGTCTGTGAAAAAAGAATAAAATTGGAAGCATTACACTACTTGATATCAAACTACACTATAAGGCTATAGTAATCAAAAGAGCCTGGTACTTGCATTAAAAAAGAAAAAAGAAAAAAACAGAAAAAAAACAAAAAACCAGATATAGATCAATAGAACAGAACAGAGAACCCAGAAATAAGCCCACACCTATATGGTCAATTAATCTATGACAAAAGAAGCAAGAATATACAGTGATGTAAAGGCAGTTTATTTAATAAATGGTGTTGAGAACACAGGTCAGACACATGCAAAACAATGCAATTTACATATGATATATTCTTGAATTGTACACTTGAAATATATAAAATTTTATTAACCAATGTGACCCTCAACAAATTTAACAAAAAAAGAAATTAATCTAAAAAATCCTAAATCACTATATTGTACTCCTGAAACTAATATGACCAATATGATTTTATACAAACTATACTGAAATAAAAAAATAAATAAATAAAATAAAGATACAAAAATAAAAAATAAAAAAAGAAACTAGACCACCTTCTTCTACCATTTATAAGAATAAACTCAAAAAGGATTAAAGACTTAAATGTAAGACCTGAAACCATAATACTCTTAGAAGAAAACATAAGCAGTGAACTCTTCTGACATTACTCTCAATAACTTTTTATTGACATATCACCTTGGACAAGGGGAAACAAAAGATAACATAAACAAATAAGACCACAACACCTAAGAAGTTTTGGCACAGCGAAGGAAACCATCAACCAAATTAGAAGACAACTTACTGATTAAGAAAAGATATTCACCAATGATATATCTGATAAGGGGTTAATATCCAAAATTTATAAGGAACTCATACAATTTAATATAAAAAACAAACACACAAACAAACAATCTAGTTAAAAAATGAGCAGAGGATCTGACTAGGCATTTCTCCAAAGGGGATATACAGATGTCCAATAGACATGAAAATATGCTCAATGTCACTATTCATCAGAGAAATGCAAATTATAACCACAATGAGCTATCATTTCTCAACTGTCTGAATGACTATCAATAAATATCAAACAACAAGTGTTGGTGAGGATGTGGAGAAATGGAACCCTCATGCATTGTTGGTGGAATTGCAAATTGGTACAGCCACTATAGAAAACAGTATGGCTGTTTCTTAAAAAATAAAAAAAATGGAATTACCTTATGATCCAGCAATTCCACTTCTGGGTCTTTATTTAAAGAAATCTAAACTCTTATTTCAAAAGATATACATATCCTTATTTTCATTGCAGCATTATTTATGATGACCAAGATATGGAAGTAACCCAAGTGTACATCAATAGAAAATTAGATAAAGAAAAGGTGTTACATATATACAATGGAATATTACTCAGCTATAATAAAATGAAATCTTACCATTTGCAATGTCATGAATGGACCTAGAGGGTATTATGCTAAGTGAAATAAGTCAGACAGAGAAAAACAATAACCATGTGATATCACTTACAGTGGAATTTAATGAACATTATAAATGAACAAAACAGAAACAGATTCAGAGAACAAACCGATGGTTGCCAGATGGGAGGTGGTTGAGGATGGCTGGGTGAAAAAGTTGAAGGGATGAAGTACAAATTGGTAGTTACAAAATAGTCACAGGTCAAGTGGATTTTCTTTGTTTATAGTCCATCAATTACTTAAATTTGCCATATTGTACTTTGCTTTATATTTGGATCTTAATTTTGTTTTTTCTAGATGTTTTAATTATTTTTTCTTACATAATATAATTTTATCTTGTGATTATACATTTCCAACCTTTCAATTATACTAGTTATACAATTTAGACCACTTTTGCCTTATTAGACTACCCTTTGAGGCCTCTGTCCACTTCCATCTATACCTTATTGACTGTTCAGGACTGAGCTGTCATCCTGGGATCTTCCGTCTCTACACTCTTTTGTTGGTCCTCAGTGTGTACCAAAATTTTCTTCTTCTGTCATTTACTTCCATGTATTACTGGAGTCAACATGAAGAAACTTTCTTAGTAAACTTAATCTTTGTAAATTTGAAAAATGTATCTGTAGTTGATTAATCATTTGACTAGATATAGAATTCTATGTTTCACATCATTTTTGTTTAGAAACTTGAAAGCAAGCTTCACTTTCTTGTAGTTTCTAAAACAAACTAGTGAGATTAGTCTGTATTGAGACTCAAATTTATGCTTTCACTCTGACTTCTATTCGAAGACTGGTCTCTCTCATACCCGCTGATAAGATCAGAGTCTTTTGAGGAGTGAAATAGACCAATTGACATCCACTTCCTCTTAGTCTCCTTATAGAATATTCTGGGCTTCAGCTTTCTCTATCTCTTTTAACCCATCAACATGATCCCATCCATGACAGTTTTAAATTTATTGAAATATCTCATTCACTAGAGATGCTCCCTTCAATTCTCTTCACTCACATGAAGTTTTTGTTCATTGAACTTCTATAGTTTCATTTTGGTGGTATTTCAGGAGAGAGTTGAGGTAATATTTGTATTCGTAGCCCTCCAAATGCAAATTGAAATTACTGTACAATTTGCTATCATTTAGATGCACTGTAATGTATTTAACCAGTATCCAAGTTTGGGACATATTTTCCTATATATTTTTTAGTATTATAACTATTTGACTTCTTTATCTGGAAGGAAGAGGTTGGAGATAGGCTTAAGGGGGAAATACATGAAAGACAGAAGAGCTAAACTCCTAGTGCTAACTGATAACCTTTGGAAACAATGGGAAGATGGGAAAGTAAAAAGAAAGTACAGGATCCCACACAAAGAACCTTCACAGGCTGTAGGTTAGAAACCCATGTGAGATGGAGAGAGCTGTTAAGAGTATTAAATAGATTTAGAAATTTGTATAGAGTCTTGCCTTTAAAATTTGTCACCATTTCTTATTATATCTTTAGAAAAACATTTTTAAAGCAAGATTTCTTCATCCAAGTGGGCAAATACTTTTAAAATTCTTGTATTTAGTTGACAAATTGTCCTCCAGAAAGAGTGTACCAATTTTCAATCCTACCAGTCAGCAACCTTTAAAAACATTAAAAATATCCACAAGATCTGCTAATTTTATAAACAAAATTGTGTTTTATCTTCATGTACATTTTTATTATTACTGATATTGTATATTGCCCATATTATATTACTCAAATGCTCAAAACAACTCTCAAAAGATTTTATTAATCTCATTTAGAAGTATTAGACTGAGACTCAGATTATTTAAAAATTCTCAGTATCACACAGCTTTTAAGTGTTTGAAAGCATACATGAATGTAGACATTACTTTGCTAAAATTAATTTAAGAATATGTAACTTACCTGTCATTGTTTTTAAATGGAAGATCAGATTATTCATTCTTTCTGGACCTTAGATGTAAATACTTATGTTAAAATTTTTCTACTCTTTGAAACAAACCTATTTTTAAAACCCTTTATTCCTATTTCCTTCGTGCAAAGCTCAGACTAGGAGGGATGTCCCTGGTACATTGAATTATTTCACAGGGTTGCAGGAACAGAGCATTTCAATTAGCTCATGATAGTTTAGCTTTCTCTGAGATCTGGAAATCCATTTCATATACAGATGTCCTTATTCAAGCAAGTGTAAAAATTTACCAAGTAACACCATCCTACCAACCTAAATTATTTAAGGTATTTTATGCAAAGTGTTAATAGCCTTAATCTTAAACTGATAACATAGTCTTAAGTATAACTTTGAAAGCTGCCAGGAAAGTATGGTGTACAGTAGGAGTGACACAAGTTAAATTGCTCTTTAGTTTAGCTGGATCTGAAAAGTTCCCTCATGCCATCATTACATGGAGGTTAAAAGTCCAGGTTGTTATTACTGATAGATGCTATAATAGGGATGAATCTCAAAAACATCACGCTGAATGAAAGAGGGCAGACACAAAAGATCATCTATCATATGATTCCATTTATATGGATTATCTAGAATAGATAAATCCATAGAGACAAAAGTAGGTTAGTAGTTGCCAGTGGTTGAGGGAGTAGGGGAGCAGGGGAGCTGAGAGAAACTGTCTAATGGTTAGAGGGTTTTACTTTGGAGTATTGGAAATGTTTTGGAACTAGATAGAGATATTTGTTGCACAGCATTGTAAGTGTACTAAATGCTACTGAATTGTTTACTTTAAAATGGTTAATTTTATGTTATGTGAATTTTACCTGAAGAAATTATTTTTTTAAGTCCAAGTTCTTAAACTCAACAGACCTGGACTTGGATACCAACTTTGTCACTTCCTAGCTGTGTGATGTTAGGCAAGTTATTCTAATTTCCTAACCTGAGCCTTAATTCTAATCTTTTAACCTTAAATCCTTTTTTACCTTCAATACTCATACAGGATTGTTGTGAGGATTACATGAGATAATGTATGTGCAGCCTTTGGAACAGTGGATGACACATCATAAGTTCTTAGGAAATGGTAGCTACTACTGCCACTACTACTATAAACACCAGCAACAGCAATAGTAGTAGTAGTAGCTGTGTTCCAATATTTCAGGTTCTTGAAATATTCAAGTGACTACTTTCCACTTGGAAGTCTCACTTCAGGTAATTCATTTAGGAAAAAGTCACATGACATTAACTTCAGACGTGTATTTCTTCACTGGAGTCCTTATTTTGAAAGGCAAGTTTTAGATTAAAAATATTGTCAATTAATGTCAAAACAGAACCAAGTCTGAGAGAACAATAAAAGTCACATCTCCCAAACATTAAATTATCAACTTTTTTAGGAGAGTAGCACATCTTGCTTCCTAGTATATTCTCCTTTACTGAAAAGTGACAAACTGATGAAAAAACAGTCATACACTGGAGCATTTAAAAGAAAGTATGAGAAGGAAAAAAAAATGGATTTCACTGAGCTTCAGAGAAGGAAAACTTTGGACATCAGTTGAAAGTTCCATTTACCTGTAGATGTTATGCAGAGGTGTGGCTTGATGGTTTTAGGAGGTCTCTCTCCTCTAGCTCTATCAACTATGGCTTCTACAACAGTATTTTTTGTTAATGGAATTCTCCAAAGATCTCAAAACACATTTACTGCTCTCCTGACTGACATTTTGTGACCCACACATGCTTTGATTTTATTTGTTCTTCTTATAGGCCTCCCAAATCAAGAAGTGGCTGGAAAAATTTTTTATGAGATAGAAATGTAATGTTTTGTAGTCTTCTTGTGACTATCTAACTTGTTTTCCTAAAGGCTGATCAAATGAGATATAAAGGGGAGCCAACATCAATACCATTTATTAAATGAGGCAGCAAAGGTAAAATCTATCCTCCAGTGTCAGTCCAGTTTCTCCCTGAAAGAGAAGTGAGTAAAAAGAGGCTACTAATATTATGGAAAGTACATGGGCTTTAACGGGAGACAGTTAAATGGACATGGTATTGCATCCTGGTGCTATTAATTATTGGCCATGTGAGCTTGAGTAGAACCTTACCTTTTGGGGCTTTGTGGCCTTATGTAAAGGATGGAAATAATAAAATCTATTTCTAACAGTTATTGAAAATATTGTTTGAGTTACCCTGTTTACAGTGGCTCAGAGCTTAGCAAATAGCTGGTTCTAAATGTCCTTTACCTTTTGCACTGCAAGATTCGAGGGACATGCTGTGACAGCTTTTGTTATCCGAGAAGCCAGAGAGTTCTGTTCATTATTGTGGGTTAGGGGAATGCTTACTTAGTGCTTTCTGTCCGTTATGTCATTTAAAGCCTTACATCAACTTTATGTGGTAGACATCCTACTCAGTTTACAGCTGTGGAAAATGAGGCTCAGAGAAGTTAAGTGATTTGTCCAAGATGGCTCTGATAGAAATTGTAACATCCAAACTCAAGTTTCCCTGACAATAGAGCATGCACACATAACTTCTACCACCAAAAGGCTTCAACCAGGATCTGGCTGACATTTAGTTCCTTGAACTAGATCTTGACACTGTACAGTACATGTTATTCATTACACAATGAATAGTAAAATTTTGGGTTGTCTTTACTTAGGCTCAGATTTCCAGCTTTAGAAAGACACTATGTATCTGTGGTCATTGTTCTTTTGAACACAGAGAGTCCACTCAGTTGAGCGGCATACCCCTGAGAGTCCCTGTGACAGGATTAGCAGCTTCTAAACAGGCCCGGCACATAGCAGTCATATAAATGCTGATGGTGGTGAGCAGGTCAGATGAACCCCATGCAGTTAGATGCATTGCAGTCAAGAAAAGCCACATGTGAAAATACATTTCTTTCCAAAACAATGGTGCATCTGCAAGGGTGTAACTTGGAGTTCATTGGAAACACCCCAGGCTGCTTGGATAATTAATATCCTAGTGTCAATCCTTAACAGATTTTCTGCTTTCCCCCTTTTGGCAGGCCCAGCTGTGAGATACAATAAGTTCAAGATGTCAGAGGCCAGGTCACCTTCCTTGCTTGGCCAGCACACAACACACATCCTGAAGGAGATTCTAAGATATGATGACAGGGACATCCCCGAGTTGCTCAGGACTGGCGTGGTAACCCAACATGAAGCCAAGTAACAAAAGAAAAATGTTCTCAAATCACAATATGAATGCACTTTGCTAACAAGGCAATACTCTTCCTGGACCCTTCTTCCCAATTCTGGTGCCTGCCACTGAGAACAAGAATTAGGTAAACTCAAGATTTCCTGCCTAGCGTTTGGCTCTGGTATCAATGAATATAATGCTTTCTAAATGTACCCCACCTTTCATTTCTTACCACTTCCCTGCCCCAAGATAATAGATTAATTATGGATTTGTGGGATTTTTTTGTGAACATTTTTTTTCCTGTAAAAATACATTCCTCATTCTAATTACATTAATAGCCTAAACATTTTGCCTCTCCAGCCCAGGCAGGTCTGAAAAAGAGCAGATCTCTTGATGTTCTCTACTTGCACATAAAGTCCTCATTTAAACTTTTGTTAGGAAATCAAAGCAATAAGCAGAATGACAGTCTCAGTGATTGATTTTAAACAGAATAACTTAATTTTGAGCTCATGAGCCCTTTGTTAATCTGTAATTTAAACCATGAACTCTGCTGATGGCCATTATGAAATTGAGCTCCATTCTCTCCCATGGGAGTAAATATTTGCTTTATGCTGTGTTTCTCTGTTTATTTCATGATATATAGCAGAAAATCAATTTTCACCAATGCATTTTGGGGTTTAGGTATCCATCTGCGTTAGGGGATGAAGAGTGGTTCTTTAATTGATACTTTATTTTGAGCCAAGTTCAAATGCAACAAGTTTTAAATGAATGTCAGATGAATAGATATTCAATAATGTACAAATAATGACAAATAGGAAAATGAAATATAAACATTTTATGGTATTATGGGTAAACACTATAGAAGAATGTCTCATGTCATAATATTAAATATTTGTATTTAAGCATTTAAGTATTTGAGTATAGAAAACATCTTCTGTTCAGAAGATGGTGACTGAATTGTATATATGTTCCAGAATAAACTGTCACTCAAACTGACAATCAGCCATGCCCAGGTATAGATGAAGGAATCAAATGACCTCCATGATCAATATCCTAGTATAACCTCAATTCATGGCTGTTAGGCACACATATCTTAAAGTCGTGCCATTACCTGCCAAGCGGTTATAGAAAGTTAAATTACAGATAGTTGATCTTTCAAACTGTGATTGATAGCTAGTTTTCTTTCTGTATTCTCTTTCCTGAAATAATTTTGAGACATTTACCCATGCTGTAAGTTTAATATATGTTTAGAATCAAGGATTCCAAATAAAAAAGAAATCTGCCTTCTCACAAGGTCTTGTGGGACTTTTTAGAAGAATGCCTACTAATTCTTGGAACAATTATTGCCCTCCTTGTTTTGCTCTTTATGCACATCTTATTCTGAAAAAATGCCTGCTCTTATTCCACTAGTTAGAATTTCATCATATAAGGATAATTGATGCCTTCTGTAGTACTTTTCCCCCAAAGGCTAATTCATAGATATATATTTGGAGACTCACTTCAGTCCAGACATCTAAATTAAATTCCTCCATGTACATACAGTTAATAATGAAAATGGTAAAAGACTGAATGACAGAGAATTGGCAAAACCACATATCTTAAAAGACAGATCCACCATTTCTTTTACTGATCTAAGTAGATATCTTGAAATGCTAGTTACTTGGTTACTGAGCAGTAGGTAGCAGTGACTACCTACATGGGTAGTCATATGTAGCAGAATATTGACTTTAAGAGAGGGTCATAAAATGCCTCTAAAATCTTGAAATCAATCTACAGTGCAGTATTTATTCATAGCAGAGTCACTTTAAAGCAGAGAATTTTGGACCTGTTCATCTTCCAACTGAAAGTATTTACTCTCCCAATCTAGTAAGAGAAATAATTCAGAATATATATCAAGTTCAAATAGATTATTAGTCCTGAAAGAAACATTGTGTTTGCTAAAATTTCTAGCAATTTTCCCTAGATCAAGGTATACTTATAAATAAATGTGCTATTTTAATTATCAGGACCTATTATCTTAAACATTCCCTAAGCTGAATACACAACTGAGATACCATAAATTCAAGTTCAACTGTGTCAAAGTCTGACTTCTAGCAGCTTTGTGTCTGAGGTTGGCCTAGAAAATTCTTAGAAACTTAGTGGATTAATCATTATGGAAGTGAGGGTGTGTCTACAAGTAACAAGGCTTCCTTCCCTTGATTTTTTTCTGAAATTTTCGCTGCCATAATTTTCTGGTTAATCAAGCATGAAATTTTCCAACATGCAGTCTGATATGCTGAATATTTTTCTAGAAGGGAAATAGACATTAATCGACTTTGTATGATTAACCCAGTTACCTGGTGTTCTTTTATCTTTGAGTCATCTACTAAGAGGGACAAGTACAATCATGATTTAAAAAAAAAAAAAACAAAGGATGTCTCATAAAGGTTATTTCACAGTAGGTTTTTTAGCTACTAAACCTAGATAGCCCACAATGGGGGCTTTTGTATGAAGATTTATGACCCCTGCTGCCAGTCTTCTTTAGGGAAATTTACACCCATTCCTATGTCACCTGAATTTGATATCTCACCACTGATTCTTTTGTCCTATGACATTGGCATGTCATCTACTTTAACAGCTTTATAGATGTGAGTCTTGCTTGTCACTCTTCCTCATGCTGCCAATCCTGCCTTCATCTGTAGGACTTATTCTCCAGATAATGAACCTAAATGTGCTAAGAAAGAATGCCAACTTGGAGCTAAATAGACTGTCCAGAGCTTCTGCCTCTCCTTTGACTGTTCACCATTAATTCTCAACTGGCAAAGGAGACAAGTGAAAAAGAAGCACATTCCTCATCTCTCATACCTTTAATCTGGATGATTCATTTTCAGACTTGTTCCCGAAATTACGATATTCTTCTTGCATTTTCTTCTGCTGTAGTGAGTCCTTATCATTGATAAGATTTCTGAGATACAATTGGCCTAAAAAATAGTTGTTAGCTTTGTAGTATTAATGCTCCTTAATATGCCAGCAATTGTAAAAATAAAAAATACATCACAGATCTCTTATATTGAGGTATAGATGTTTTCTCATACATTATGATAAGATTCTATTTCTTTTACAATCCTAGTATAGTGATTCCAGGATTAAGTGTTTTGTGAATTACTACTCTTATAAAATGCTTACATAGTTTCTTTATGTAGAATACCAAGCTATAATCTGAGCCCAAATGACTATAAGCAGAACAGGTTTATGTGGTACGATTTGTGGGGTATAAGCAACTCCAACAGACATATTTCCCCCAATACCCATTCAAAAACATGTCTTCTACTGTCACTCTAGGAGGTTAAAGTATTATAGACAAATGAATACAAAATTTTGCACTCATAATTTTAATTTCACAACTAGTGAGGAAAAAGTATACAAAGGAGAGTTTTGAGAATATGGGAGTTAGAGTAGGTACATTTGATTAGCAGGAAAGGAAAAGAGAGAGCATGCCCAGATCAGGCAGGCTCAAGGGTGTGTTTGCTCTGGAGACTCTGACACTCTACCACATACATATGAAAGTATAAGCCCAACCTAATGTGTAGGTACCAAGAGGGGAAAGAGGGCACTGGAAATAGCTCAAGTACTACCCAGGAGAGAGCTTTCACCCATCTTAAATATTTTCCTTAGAAATGGCTCTTTTTACCATTCCTTATGACATTAGGCTTGAAAGGACTGCTCAACCTCCTTCCCCTTTACAACATTCTTAATAAAAGGTTGCAGTAGGCAGAAAAATGGACCATCAAAGATGTTCGTGTCTTAATTTCCAGAATCTGTGAATATGTTACCTTACATGGCAAGAGGGAATTGAGGTTGCTAATCTTAAAATAGAGATCCTGGATCATGCAGGTGGGGACAATAAAAACACAGGGGTTCTTTAAATGTGGACAAGTAAATGTCAGAGTTATGTGATGTAGGAAGGACTTTACTGACTGATCATTGCTGGATTTAGAAATGGAAGTGAATCAAGAAATGTAGGCATCTTCTAGAAGATAGAAAAGTCAAGAAAAGTGGACTCCCCCATAGAGCCTCTGGGAGAAACATAGCCCTGCCGCAGTTTAGACTGGTGAAACTATTTTAGACTCATTTGGAATTCTGACCTCCAGAACTTTAAGATATTAATTTTTTGTTGTTTTAAGTCACTAAATTTATGATAATTTGTTACAACTCCAATAGGAAACTAATACAGAAGCTGCTCTGTCTTTGAAAGTCTAAAGTGATAGGAAAATCACTACTTTGCAAAGTGACCCATTGGCACCTTTTTTCTTTCTTTCTTTCTCTTTTTTTCAGCCTACTTCTTTACCTACCTTTTTTTTTCCCCATTCTTTCCTAGTGATAGTAGTCTTTTTCCTTCCTCTCTTTTTATCTTCTTCCATTTCTTTCTCCACCTCTATGTCATCTTTCTCTCTGTCTCTCTACATAGACATACACAGTTATATATTCATGTTACCAAAACATGGATACCAAAACCCATGACTGACCTTCAGAAAAATAAGGCTTGCTCAATAATCTGGAAGATAACTAGTGGTAATTCTGGCCATGACTTCATCCTAACAAGTGATCTTGAATTAACCTCTGGGCAGGGGGAGCGGGGGAGGTAAATAACTGGTTGCCCCTTCTTCCTTCTTGGAACTCTGGGAAAGATGTGGGGGAGTGTTCCATGTGCCACTCTGGGCTAAGGCAGAGCCCTCAGGCTTACCGTACCCCAGTTCTAAGAAAAACACTAAAATAAATAAAATATATTACAGAGTACAGTCCAGACTCTGACAGCCAGAGCCTTGCTACTGTGGTTATTAGGCTTTCATCAGAAAAAAGGGGAATAGGTATGATGGTTGATGGTTCTGCTCCAACACCAGGCCTTGGACACTACTTTTTTATTTCTTAGAGAAGGCAGGCTTACTTGGCCTTCTAGCTTGGTGATTACTAGTTTGCGATTATCAGTTTGTTCCTAACCATTTTAGTCAAATGGTCTCCAGAAGGATGAGACTTTCTCCTTTACATTGATTTTGCCATCTGTTTTAAAGGTTTACTGGATCCTCACAGTTCTCTATGCTTTCTTCTTTCAACCGAATGAAAAACACTTTGACACATCACCCTCCCCAACTTTCTTTTTCTTGAAAATTAATCACATGACAGCCTGTTCAACTAAGCTTGGTTTCTTTGGCTCCTGACCACATAGATTGGAGGAACAATACTTTCCTGCTCCTCATCCTGTCACCCGCACCCTTTCCTCTTGCCCAGAACTTTCGCACAAGTGTTCACCATGAAGCAAGACACTCGGCTTCAGAACACACAACTGAGATGTTAGGATAAAAGAAATTAATGTAAAATGGCCACAGAAAAATATCTTTCTTTCTACCCCTTTACTTCTTCATGAACCCTAAAGAAAATGTGGTAACATATGTAACACACATTCACCCTGACAGTCTTGAATTTATGATTTTAGATTTGTCAAAGAACTTCTTGGCTGTTTTTGATAGAAGCTTTGAAATGTACTACCAGTGGACATTACTGTGTCCTTTCTTTGGAGAGGATAAAAAAAAATTGTATCATCCATTTTACAGGAGACTTTTAGGAAATCATTATTTCTGAGGATAGAAAAATGAACTCTATTTCTCTGTCTAGGATTGCCCTTACATATAGCCAAGAATACTTGCAATGGCATTGACACAGACAAGAAGGAAGGACAGAAATGCAATAACCCACAGGTCACCTTCAGAAATAGTACCCAGTGACCTAGGACCCTGAGAATCTTCTCATCCTGATTTGCTGAACTGTATAAGGTTTGAGGCAATAGCAAACTAAAATGTCTCATTCTTAAAATCATGGCAGAGCTGAAAATATCCAATCACTAGGGCTGCCACCTCTGGGTTCATGTTTCTCATCCACTGAATTCCTAACATTTTGTCTGGTTCTTTCTGGGAAAAC
Source organism: Eidolon dupreanum (assembly GCA_028627145.1). Classification (NCBI taxonomy): domain Eukaryota; kingdom Metazoa; phylum Chordata; class Mammalia; order Chiroptera; family Pteropodidae; genus Eidolon; species Eidolon dupreanum. The sequence goes on along the minus strand of CM053514.1, from coordinate 45,456,192 downwards.
CTAAGTGAAAGAATGTGGACCTCACACTCAGGCAGAGGTGGTGCCCAGGACTAGCTAAGTCAATCAGTGAGCTGAACTCACTGACTAAACCATGGAGAGATGACAGTGATTAAAACTCAATTTTTTATGCGTCTACTCTCATATGACTCAGGTGACATGAGGTGAAATGAGTAGTTTTGTGTCTTTGTGTGGGTACACTTATGGGGGAAATTTTATTAACTTAGGAAAAAGAGCAGTCAGATCTAGAATAGTCTCAGGTGGGGGAGAAAGAGGACTTTACCAGTAGTCAGACTTATAACTTTTAATTTCCTGTGCAAAAAGAAAGTAGTTTTACTCTACTCATATCTGTGAAATAAAAACTCTTATTGTATTCTTCTCTCTCTCTCTCTCTCTCTCTCTCTCTCTCTCTCTCTCTCTCTCTCTCTCTCAGGACACATAATAGATAGAATTCAGCAATGCTGGCAGATCTTTTTATACAGTTTGTGTTGGGTTAAATTTGATGCTAAATAGTAATTATTATTGTAAGTGACATCTATTAAATTCTTATTTGTAAACCACTATTCTCAGTAGATTTACATGTACTAACTTAATAAATGTGCCCAGGAAGGCCTGATGGATGTGATGCCTGAAGAAGGCATCATATCAGTGTAGGTTCACTCACATGTCCTCCAGTCTACCATGTTCAATGTGACTAAGTGGTACCCTGCCATTATTACTATGAACATTACTTTTAAGATTATGTCCCTAAAACTCATGGGCCTTAAGACTTTTTGGATCCTCAAAGGGCAAGACATGTCAGGGGCAGAAAGAAGGACCCTAATCCAATCATTTCAACTTTTGCACATTCGCTAAAAATAACAGGGTTCCCAAAAAGAATAGCTTAGCTTGAACACTGTCAGCAAAGCTCCCTGGAAAGTGTCCTCAGGCTGCCATCTTGGTGAGATACTTATACTTTTTAATCTGTTAAAAGTCCTAAGAATATACACTTCTACAAAAAAAAAGAACCTTAATCTCAGGAGATTTTTTTGTGTGTCTGTAAATTTGCAAATACAAACTGCCATTCCTGTTTTTTTTAAAGGTTAAATGAAGTCATGCAGTTGCTGATGAAGTAGGTCAAAAGCAACTTTCTGAAAGACCACTGTTGAGAAAAATGGGATCGCTTAGAGTGCTTGAATTTAACCACATAGGAAAGAGTCACTTAGTGCACAGAGAACAACTAGTACACTGCTGAGACCTAAAGGACACTGAAGGAAAGAAACATTCTTTTGTAAATAAACTATGGCTTGGTTTGTCAGAGATACTGAAAAATGTTGAAAAATGATGTCACCCATTTCAAATTAAATTTCAGATTCCCCTTAGACAAGTGAAATAAGTATGAAAGATGTGTAGGATGATTTATATGACTCCAGCAGGAGTTAAAATTATATTAGTAAGAAAATATTCATTTGTTTAAAAGCTATTTTATAAGCAAATTCAGTGAAAAATATAATCCTCCTAAATGTGAAGATATAGGCATGAACCATATCTTATTTTGATTTATTTGGAGCATTTTTGAAGTATTGGAATAGAGAGGAGGGAAAAGTACATCTTGCTGTTTGTCTTTTAACTCATAAATGAAGATTTTCTGATCTCCATGATTAGAAGTGATCTGTGCATTTTGTTTGCTCTCTGTCTTCTGCTTTTATCTGACCATAACAGTTTTCCCACATTAAGTTATAATGGTCATCAATTGCTGTCTTCTATAAAACTTTAATATCATCATGGGTATTTTAGTCATGTTCATTTTTTTTATTACTCATAGTGGCTGTAATAGTCCTCAAAGATGGTCACTATCAATTCTTCCTTCCCTATATGTACATGCCTCTTTTCCCATCAAGAGATGCACTTTGTTTTCTTTTTTCTTGAAATCTTGTCTGGTCTGGTGACTAGCTCTTTTTGAACTTTTTATTTTAAATAATTTTAGGTTTTCAAAAAATTGCAAAAAAACCTCTGGGTAACAGCTTATTGTATATAGAATTCCCATATATTGTTCACTCAGTTTCCACTAATGTTAACATTTTGTATAACCAATACATAATTATCTAAGCCAGATAACTAATTCTGATATAATACTATTAGTTAATCTACAAACATTATTCAAATATTACTAGTTGTCTCACTTTGGTAGACAGAATTCTAAGACTGTCCCCAGGATTCCCAGCTCCCGATATACACACGGTCTGTCCTAGTTATTTGGTCAAACACTAATCTAAATGCTGTGATGGAAGTATTTCGCAGCTGTAATTAAGGTCCCAAATCAATTGACTTTAAGATAGCAATATTATCTGGGTGGGCCTGACCTAATCACGAGTTCTTTAAATCTGGATCTAGAGGTCAAAGATTTTAGTCCAAACATTTTAAACACGAAGCTAGTTTGACATAAGTGAACTATCTAAAAAGGTATACTTCAGCCCCATCTCCAAAAAAAATGATTCACTTTGACTAACAGAATATGTTAGAAGTGATACTGTGTCAGTCTAGGCCAAGCCTTGAAGAGGTTTAACACCTTCTTTAGTGCTCAGAAATCAACTACTATGAAGGAAGTCTGGCCACTATCCTCAGAGAAAGAGGGGCCACTTGAAGGATCACAAAAACTTTAGGCATATGTGTGAAGCTTCCTTTACCCTCCAGCTCACTTCTGCAACTACACAAATACAGCTGAGCAAGTCATCCCAGCTATTGCTACATTGAACAGAAGAATTGCACAGCTGATCATTACCCAGAATGCTGATCCACATAAACTAATGTTTTAATTTACCGTTTTGTGGTAGTTTGTTATACAGTAATACACAAGTAAATATCTAACTCAGAGAAGGACCTCAATAAATATTTAATCAATGTAGTTTGATGAATAGTGTTCATGAAATCTCAGCTGATTGAAATTAGGAATTATATGCTATGGTTTATTATTTTTTCCTATTGAACCAAAAACCTGCTTTGGTTAGAAGTTCTTCATTGTCACTTAAGGAATAGACTATGTCTAATTATTCTGATGATGTGATGCCTCAAGTTCATCATTCTGACCAGATATAAACCCATTCTCATTCTCAGATGAAAATGAGGACACTTGACCAGTAATTGCTATGGGAATTTGATCTTGGAAGAGTTTAAACTTAGGAAAGGTTTAAGTTACTGAGAGTCATCCATGGTAGGTCACCTCTAAGATGGTCCTCAATGAGCTTCAACAATGCTTCACACCTTTGTGATGACCCTTCCCACATGGTAACAAGGTTGGTGGAAATGATAACATATAGCAGAGGTGACGGCATATCACTTCAGTGATTAGGTTTTTTAAAAAATGGAAGCTTATATTCTCTCTCTCTCTCTCTTTCTCTCTCTCTCTCTCTCTCTCTCTCTCTCTCTCTCTCTCTCTCTCTCTCTCATCGCACACTCTGGAGAAAGCCAATTACCATGAAGTGAAAAGCTTTACACAGAGGCCCACATAATAAGAACCTGAAACCTCTGGCTAACAGCTCATTGACCTCTCAGAACCATGCAGCTGAGCTTCCTGATCCTCAGAAACTGTGTGAAATAATTATTTATTGTTTCATCTTTAATAAATTAAACTAGCTTTAATTTGAGGAAACTTGTTATACAGCAATAGATAGCTAATATAGTTCTCATTAGATTATTGTCATTTTTAACAAATGATTTTTGTTTTGACTTTCGATGTTATGTTATAATTTTTGTTAGTTATCACCGCTCTTTATTAAGTATGATACACCTATACAGCCCTGTATGGAGGCATTATAAAATTAAGGGACTTTGTTGCCTGCTGTATGTTAATCTTTTTGTGAGAGTGCAGGGTAGAAATCACAGCAACAATATAGAGTTACTAGGGGAAACAGAGCATGCAATGTCTGAAGGGCCCTCCAGAATAACCTCCACATTCACAGTATATTCTAGACCCAGTGGTTCTCATGGGTAAAGGGAGCAATTCCAAAAACCCTCTGCCATGTCATCCATTGGCAATGTCTAGGGGAGACATTTTTGGTTCTCATAACCAAAGCAGCAGGGGGAACAGTTTGAAGCTGGCAGCTGGTGAGTAGAGGCCAGAGATGCTGCTAAACAAAAGCAACGTCCCAGCCAGCTCCATAATAGAATTATTCAGCCTGAAGTGTCAATAGAGCTGCTATTGAGAAATACTATTCTGAAGCTGATCCTTGAGACAGAAGAGCAGGTACCTGACCAGTCATCTTGATGTCCTTTTTTTTTACATTATATGAGTAAGGGAGGAGAGGGAATGGCTTACTGAGGTATAATATGACCTCTAGAAAAAGCCTACAAAATTTTTTAAATAGAATTGTGTAATACTTGTTTAGATTTCTTGTCATATGTGTGTTTCTAAAGTGGAGGGAACAAAATACTCTAGTTAATGGAGGGAACTTATTAGTTATTCTTCACAGTTGCAGTTATATTAAGAACATAAATCAAATTTCAGGAAAAATCTTAGTCCTTAACATAATCAGAGAACTATAACACGTGTAAGTGACACTGGCCAGGCCACATTCCCCTCTGGGCCATATATTCTATAGAATAAAGATAATTTCTGAGATCCTTAAGTTCTCCATTCTATGGTTCTTTCATTTAGATCATACTATGGATGCACAGAAACTGCCAGAAGTGTAGACAAAACTGACAGACAGGTTTGAACAATACTGTTGAAAGGAGAAAAACACTTTAAATGAGGAATTAGTACTCCTTTTGGGTATCTGGTGATCTATAACTGTAGGAAAGTTGAATATTTACAAAGTTAACAAAATGAAGTGGGATAAGTTATTAATTCCTTGGCACATCTTCTTATCTCTTTGATGTATGCTTTCTGCAGATGTTTACTCTAGGGAAAAGTTGACATGAAATTGAGGTGAAGTGTTTAGCATGAGTAGCAGCCTCAGAAGAACCTAGATGACCTCTTGATCAGTACATTCCCAGTAATATCCCCCATACCTCTGAAAACCTGCAGATCTGAATGTCAAAGATTCTTCTCTACAACATAGAGCTTTTGAGGAGAACTAAGGACACAAAAAAGAGAATAAATCTGTGTGCAAAACATTAATCAACATTTGAAATCCTATTACATTGTTCTGACAAGATGAAAGTGAGGACCAAAAATCTTACCAACTATCCCATTGGAAAAAATTACCTCACCAAAGGAAGTGATATTTCAAAGAATGTAATGGAAGAAGAACATTCAAAGGTCATAAGATAGAATTTAAGCCTAAATGATGACTTTTTCTTGGCTGTAATTCTCAATTCTACAGACCTAAGCAAGTTACACCTAGAAGATATGCAAAGGAAAGGGCACCTGGCAACCAGACCTCTGTACCAGTGTGTTGATTTTACTCAACTATCAGAACATGGACAGGCTCCTGGACCCACCCATTCCTTTCCATGTCTAGAGTCACCATTTTAAACTACACCCTTCTCACTTCCTCTTCTTCTTGCCCTCTGCCTTTTCTGTCCTTTCTTCAAAACCTAGTTTAAAAAGTCACCTGTCTAGTAATATTTAATTTATTTCGGTCCATTCTGAATATAATTGGTTACTCCTTTACTCTGCTCATTACTTAAGCCTGAATTTATTTTGCCATTAACAGCATTGTTGAAGAGATAGTGTTAGTTAAACTTTGGACAGATAGAGAGGATTAGGACTAGGTGTTCAACATCAAGAAACTGGAAATTGAACTGGGAAGACAAGACTATTATATAAACTTGATATAAAATAACTCCTGGTGCTCCATAAGACATGCCAGTGCTATTGGAGTTCAGAGAGGAGAATAATGTCTGTAATCTTGAGAGTTTAGGAAAGTAATTATGTAGGAAACAAACCTTCATCTTCAAAGAAGAATGAGATTTAAATAAGTGGAGGCATGAAGGATATTATAGGCAGAGGTAAGTAAGTTATGGAGGCAGGAAAGCCATGAAATATTTGGAAATAGAGATCTTGAGTGAACAAATTTGAAGAGAACATTTGAATAGTGAAAGATGGCTGTCATATTGGCAATTGATTGGAAGACAGAGAGGAACAGATTTTGGAGGGTATTTGGAGGCCTTGAAAATCAAAAGGGTAATTCTTCTGTAGGCACTGGGATACCACTGTAGATTTTCCAACAAGGAGGTGACTTGCTCAGTTCTGTAAGGGCCTGGACCAAACAGCCATCTTGTATGTTGCTATAATTTCACATATTAATGTTATATTAGGTTAATCAGATTATAAATAACTTGTAAACCAAGAATACTTTTCCCTAGTTTTATAACATATCTTTTCTTGCCTATACAGTGTTCAGGATGTGTTGGTGACTAAATGTTACTGCTCTTATTACTCTATAAATTTTTATCAGGCTTAGCTGCTCCAAATGGGTTATAAACTGATAGCATTGGTATGGGCAATCATGTAAGATTTTTTTTATACAAAATATATTATATATATATATATATATATATATATATATATATATATATATAATATATTCTCTAGGGCCATGGATGTAGAGTCACCTAGATTGGATTAATTATGTTCAAGCAATAAATCCAGAGGGTAGTGTTGGAAAATGGAGCTGCCACTCTTTTAGGGCTCTAGAAACTTACCATCCCATCAAGCTTCAAAATTCATACTTCTCTGGAAGAAGATGTATTCATACAAGGTCATGGTAGTGGTTATAGTCAACACATGGGAGAAATTGATGCTAAGTCTGAAAAACACTGAGGCCATCTGTCTGCCTGCTCCATGGAAAGTATCAGTCCCTAGTATGGATTTAGGCTGAGCTCACATGCCAATCTGCAAAACAGCACTGAAGTTAATTATAGGATTCTCCCTGGTCAGTTTAGTCATGGACAATTAAAATGGTTGAAGCAATTTCCTGAAGCCTTGAATTCTAGGTTGCCTTGTTCTGCTATTTAACACTTTACTGTCCACATACATGATTTAGTTTCCAAGATAGATTGGAAATTTCTCGAAGATAGAGTTTGTGTCTTACACTTTTTTTTTTGTATTCTGCTAAGCGTCTGGCACAAATTAGAAAAACGAGTTAGTGCTTCGTCAATAGTTGTTGAATTGGTCTGTAGAGAAAGCTCACTCTCAGAAATTTGGAAGACCAGCTTTTCTGTCAAACTCATTCTTCAGTGATGCAGATATACTCCTGTTTTTGTCTGAAAGACTTGAAGGTATGTTAGAGGTTGTTCTGAGGCCTAAAGTTTAAAAAGTGGTAGAAAGAAAGAGTACAAATGGAACAGTGCTATTGTTCAGTGAGATTGATGAAACTATATCTTGTGCCCTTGGCCAATTCCTATAACTGACCATTTTACCTTCCCCACCCCAGCATAGGTGGAGTCCCAGAATCCATCTTAAGCACCAGTGTAGACAGCCACTAGAAATAAATCTTACATGACACAAAAATTAAAATACACTTGCTGTTTCAATATCTTTGAAGCAATAGCCAGTTGCATCCATGGAAAAACTCTGTAAGACTAAGGGCGACGTTATGTAGAAAATAGTACAAAGAAGAGGTAGTCTTTACTGGGCATTAAGATGGTCTTCTCTTGCATCTATTTTTCCTCCAAAGATGAGTTTATGCCAGTCACAGTGATTCTATTCTGCTTGTAGTGGCTTTTTTAGAATTGTCTTTATCCATTCTGGCCAATAGGATCAGAGAAGTCTACTGAAAAATTTCTGGAAAGTTTGCCTCTTCCTTTCTTATTGAATAGGAACAAGAATAGCATGTGAGAGGGGGAAAGAACCTAGGTTTTTGACAATCCATCAAATTTTCAATCATTTTGTGTTGAAAGTCTACCTTTCTGAATACCTTTATGAAACATACATTTACTTCTTATTTTAGCCACTTTGAGTTACTGTTTTTGTTGTTTCAGCCTCTGGGTCGGAGAATGTCCTAGCTTAATAGAAATGATCTCAATTGATCCTCATAGAAACTCTGTAATGATAACATTATCTTCATCCCTGTTTTTCAGGTCAGAAAACTGAGAATTAAATTTTGTATATAACTTTCTTAAGGTCACAGGGCACTTATGCTTTGGAGCTGTCATTTGTACTCAGGAACCTGTACTCTTAAACATCATGTTGGAGTTAAGTTGTCTATTAATTTATTCCATGGGGGAAAAAAAGAAGGATAATAAAGTAGAAAATGTATAGGCTGGGCATACTGAAGTTTCTAAACAGTCTTTTTAACACATTAAAGGAAAGAGGATTATTTGTCTGTACCAAGTTGAAGGAGCTAATGCCACCCACAACTTAGAAGTCTACATATGAAAAGTGTTTAATTTGGATTCTTTCTTTCCAGCAGACTGGAGCTATGTTTTAAAATAAAAAAAGAAGGTTCTATCCACCATAAACCACTTTCCTCTTCAAACTCTACATAAGTTGTCTCTGTCTCATGAAAGGTGGAGTTGGCACTTTGGGACAGTAAAGCCTTTTGGGGCAGGTTAGTGAATCACTGTGCTAAATGACTTTGTGTGTGTACATCCCTCCCAGGGCTGTCACACTTGACAAATACTGCTCAGAGCCAGAATCACCACTGTGAACAACGCTGTCTGTGCAACCGCTGCTTCTGAAGAGGACTGTTCAACCTGGAACCGATCCAGGATTACCCATTGTCAGTATTCTAATCAGGCCATTCCCTCCTCCTACCTTTTTTTTTTTTTTTTTTTTTTTGACAATACTCTTCCCCAGAACTCATAAAAGCTTTTTCCTTTCTTCAATATATATGTAGAGTTCCCCCTCTTTTACTTAGAGCCTGAATTAAGTTAAAAAACACTTAAAGTTGAGGTCTACTTATTTTTTTAAAGAAGTATTTTCTTTTTGTGTCTTAATCCCTTTAATCCATTTGGAGTCTCCTTAGGCCAAATGATGTTCCTTGATGAACAAAGTTTCTCTTAAATTATGACCTGTAATCAAAACTTTAAGTGATCATTAGATAAAATGTAATAAAAATTTAACAGGAGCTTCCTAAAAATATCTTTCACGTTGTATTCAAATGTGTCTGTGTCTGTGTCTGTGTGTGTTTACTGAAAATCACATGTGATTTCAAGGTTCATCATTGGATATTTCATCAAAATTAATATTAAATGAATTCTAAGCACTTCAATAAGGGTTTTTAGACATAGCCTGTGTGAAAGTAATTTTGACATATTTTGTGGATTTTCACTAAGGTACTGTAGACATTAATGTGTACTCAGTGAATGGGGTGTATATGTGAGTAAAATTCTTCTCAATATGTAAACCATTTCTTTTTACAGAAATTTCAAACAAATTTCATCTGAAAATCATAAGCTTTTGAAACTAAAATGACAGAAGATTCTCTGGGAAATTGACTGCACCGAAGAGATCTTTAGATTTTTTTTTTTTGGAACCTTAACTTTTCTACACCAAGTGCTGATAATTAATATTAAAACTAAACTTTGAAATTTTCAGTTCTAGAGATGAAAGCCTGGCTGAGTTATTAGATACTTGAGAATTTGCTTCTTATGATGCTTAATCTTCTTGGTTTTGCATTTTTAAAATATGTTCATCACATTGAATTGTTTCTTCACATGCATATGTCATATATTCTGAAAATGTTTGGTGACAAAACCAGACATGATGAAAGCGCTGAGGACCTAAACAAAATGCTGGGTGTAGTCTTTTTTCAGATAAATGGCAAGTCCATCCTCCACTTGTTCAGTTGGTCTTATTTCTCTTCTATGTACCGCTAGTTCTTCCTTCACTTTCACACTGATAAAAGTACCTATTCTTTCTTTACTGGTGGAACCTATATTATCTTCTTTTATCTTTTCTTCTTAGTTTGGATGGGGCAGAGGGGTGATCAGGATTAAATTTTAATTTCTATAGTACTTTCTGTATCTCTCATTTGTCCTTTTTCAAGAATCCTATTCTTATTTTCCAAAGGCCATCTTGTTTCAAATTTCTCTTAGAATGTTAATCAAGTTTTTCCTTTTGTAAAAAATGTTACCTTCTTTTTCCTAATTATTCCTGTTTTCTTTTGTGTCATTTTTCCTCTGTGTTTATTTCTGTTATGGGGCAGGTTTTCTCTAATTTTATAATGATCCTTAGTAGTCTGTTTAAGTTTGCGAATGGAGTAATTGTGACCTCATTGATATTCCTCTATGGGCAGGGCTGATTATCTAGTGGGCTTCATTTTTGGGTGAACACATGGAGAGCTGGCTATTATATTGAAATGCCTGATTTTAGAGTGCTTTGCTCTTGGACATCAGCATCTTCATTAGCTGTCCTGGTTTTTCCTGGGCAGGATTTGTTTTGTTTTTTAAAAAAAACTAAGCCTGTTAGTTTTCATCTGGAAGGTAAAAATTGGGTATCATTCGGTGTTTAGGTGTGTAGATAGTTGGGTATTTAAAGTGAACTGTTGCTTGTACAGACTTTCACTTATACCCTGTTGTCAGATATCTGCTGGGCTGATCAACAATATTTTCAAGACTACTCTCCCCACTCTCCACCCCTCAACACACACACACACACACACACACACACACACACACACACACATGCATGTGCACAAGAATGGAGCTTTCTCATCCTTACTTTCTAAATTACTACTTATCCAAACACTTTATGTCTTCCAGAAAGTTGGAAATTTTCTTGCCTACTGGTGATTCCCATAGTGTCTTATGTCATTGTTAATGCTTTTTATTTTATTTTACTTTATTTTATTTTATTTTATTTTATTTATTTAATTTTATTTTACTTGCTGTGGTTTAAAAATATTTATAGACACAAGTCTAAAACACACATAAAATTAGAGATAATAATGTAATTATTCTTTGTGTGCTCATTATCCAGATTCAACCGCTATCAATATTTTGTGAACATTTGGCCATCTCCTTACATCTTTTTCCCTATAATAGTCAAAAACAAATTCAGATATCATGTCATTTGACCCCTAAATACGTCTCAGTATACATCTTTACCTGAAAAATACATGCATATGGGCTCAGTCTCACATTGAAAAAAAAAATTAACAATTCCTCAATATTACATAGTATACAAATATTATTCAAATCATTTCAATTATTTCAAAAGTGACATTTTATACTTTGTATTGTTTGAATTGAGATCTAATCATGGCCCACAGCATGTCCTTAATTGTTATATTTCTTAAGTTTCTTTTATTCTGAAACAGTTCCTTATTTTGTGCACTTTTTATATTAAATTAACCAGCTTTGTTGCGGTAATAAATGACCTCCAAATCTCAATTGCTATAGCAAAAAATATTGAAAGTTTTTATTTCTGACTCACACTGCATATTGTCTGTAGTTTAGCAGTGGCTCAACCTCTCTCCATATATCTTCTTATTCTGGGACTGGGGATATTTGTGTTAGGATCTTCCTGTAACAGAAGTAAAGGGGCCACAAAACTAGTGATGACACAACCAGCAAAGCTTTGATTATATGTGGCATAGTCCTTTTTACTCATTCACCATTGGTCAAAGCAAGTCATGAGACCTAGCCAAAATTAATGGGGTCAAAATGTGTATAGTTCCTCAAGGAAAATAGTCAGCCAAAAAGCAGTAGGCACAAATGTATAATCCTCTTACAAGTGCATAATTCTTACTTTTATAGGAAGGGGAAATGAACAACCAGACAATAATAAAATCCACTGCACCTACCTTTAATCAATTAAAGAAACTAAGTCATTTATTCTGTAGACTGCCCCACATTGTGAAATGGGCTGATTGCTTCCTCATGGTATTGTTTGATTTATTCTTTTATGTCCTAGAAACTTATATTTAAATATAGAAGATTGATTGGATTTGGGTTCTATATTTCTTTGGCAAGAGATACTTCATAGATGTTCTTCATACGTGTTTCCTATTGCAGCACCTCTGATGCCACAGTTGATTAACCCATTTTACTAATGCTGTTTGATCAGTGAGCTCAGATGTTATTGGCCTGATCCTTCCATTAAAAATTTCCTTATCAACAGTTCATCTTACGGTTTTAGCATTTATTCATGACTTGTCTAGATCTGTTGTTTCATCAATGACTGTAAAATTATGATTTTTCCCCCTAATTCAATCTATATTTATTAGGTAAAAGTAATAAAAAGTTATGATCAAACTGCTATATTGAATCATAAGTACTGTATTTATTTTATATTTTGGGGTCTGAGTAAAATTTCAAATGAAAAAAACTTTTATTAAAAACAGTTTATAAATCATTGTGCTAGAGGATCTCTTGAATACCTTCCATCCCTAATGGTTTATGATTCATGACAGTATAAAGATGTACAACTGATAGAAGTTCTGTTGTGAGTGTACAAAGTAGCCAGTTAGATTCTCTGTCTGGCCCAGAGGATTATGATGAAGTCATTGAGGGTACTCCTGAGCAGTAGCTTCTTGTAAATTGGAAGGAGAATGACCCTCCAGCTTTCAGTCTTGGAAGCCATGCAGAATGATTATTTTGCCATGTTGTGCAAGTATGTGTAACTCACACCAATATAGGGTATAAAACTGGGATTACAAAGTGCAACAAAAATAACCCCTATCATTCTCATCCCCCCATCCTCCACTATGGGACCTTTATCTTCCTCTAACAAACCCTGTAACTATCCTTGTGTCCTCATGGGATAACATGTTCTTCCTTGTTATTAGGAACATGAAGGTATCTATCATTAACCTCTTTTTGTGACCCATCACACAAAACATTGAAACCTGCCACTATAGAAGAACACAGCTCTGCTATGTTCTCTGCACTTCCTGATGCACTGCTCTGATCTTATTTGAAGTGGGAAGAATTTCTCTCCTCCATCTTTATGTTCCATTTCATTACACAAATAGAAAAGCAATTTTCTTGGGAATCCAATGATTTATAGATATTTTAGTGAAACAATTCTTTCAAGTTGAACCCACTGCCTCCTCTCTTGTGACTCAAGTACATGTTTATGGTGCTTAGGAGAATAGATCATCTGAATGACGGCTACTTCACTACATATCAAATGCTCCTTCTTTTGCTTTGGCTGGGACATGCTGGTGGTCCCATATCCTGATACAAAAGAAGATATTGTTGGGACCCTTCTTAAATCAGATTTGCAATGACTCTTGTCATGCCAAGTAAAGCAGCAGCTGGAAGATAACCTCAGATCTTTTTTCCAGATTTGAAGTGCAGTGACATCCCTCCCCCTGTGGAAGTTGACACTGGCTTCTACCACATAGGATGGTCCTGGAGAGAGTCAAGATAGGTCTTTGTTGATATATTATATTTATTCTGAGGTCTTAACTCCCACCTCAGAGAAAGCAGACTGTAGAAGGAGTAACTGAATGGGAAAATAGAAGGATAAGCAATGGGAAGCCCTGGGAAGTAGCATAATCTAAGACAACTTTAAGGGCTAATATAGAAAAAAAAAATGCACATGTAAAGCCATCAGAGAAAGAGGGCTACTTGGATTGCTAAGTAAATCAATACTGTCTCTAATTGTTGTCTAAATCCCTGAGAAAGGTTTCTTTTCTCACACCTTTGTTTGCTTCTAAGTTTCCTCTATGATAAAGTCTTGGAAGCTATGAAATATCCTGGTAGAGATGAAAACAACTCATTATATCTGCCACAAATAGGAATGTCTCCCATTATCCTCCAGGCATCAGAAGATGATCCACCAGATTGAAAATTATGGAGGGATAATTTATTAATTTATGAAGATTAGGAACTATCAAACACTAAAGTTTAATTTCTTGAAGACTGGCTAGTGTAAACAATTTCACATAAAGATCTATTTACTCCTATTCAGAAACAGATAAAATGACCCAGTTGTTCTGTGGCACACAGAACTCAGTTGTCTATCATCAATTGATTAGATTTCTTTATGGTCATTACAGAGAGAACCTCTTAACCATCTCAGCCATATTGTCTGGTACAAATTTATCTTCTTTTCTCTTATGGAGGGAAACACCCAATGAACACTGTAGAGTTTATGTGTGTATGTCTGCGCATGTGTGTGTCTGAGTGAGCTCTCAAGATTTCCAGTGTCATTAACAGAAGGAGAACAACAATGTGCTCACTATTAGAACAAACAATAAGACTCTTAGAGTGATGCTGACACTAAGTGCATGTGAAATCTGTTTCCTAAAATTTGCTTTAAAGTTGACTTAAAAATAATAAAGATGCTCCAAGTGACCATTGGCCTTTTTGAAATTATATAACTGTAGCAGCTTATAGAGCAATAAAGTAAGATATTGATTGCTTAGTCTAATTTTTTAAAGTAAAAAGGAGAAAAAGGGCTGATAAGAATTGCTGTTTTATCAGATAAAAACAGATTTATCTTGTTTAATTTATTCTAGAATCAGTAATTTTTCCTTAACTATTTCTCAGAATAATTGCCTGTGGTGTGAGGGCTCAAAAATTGGACCCACATCTCTCTGTTCCTGTTCCATACTTCTAGTATATGTGAATCAAGTTGCTTTTCATCTTCTTCATAGAATTCTTCCATAGTCCTAGCCCTTGGTTCTGACAAAAGAGTGCCCAGTGTTTGATAGAGAATTATTTCTACAGTTCACTTCCCAGTACTTTTCCTTATAGCTCAGTAGTCCTGGCTAACTGAAAGCAAGAGATTACACAAAGGCAATCAGAACTTGGCACTCCTGACTTCATTTTGTGTGGTCAGTTCACCAGACCTCACCAAGCTTTCTTTTTAATACTATGGGATTGACAATTAGGTATCAGTCGAGCTCATGAGCTGTAAGAGGTGGAGACCTTTTCCATGGGTGTTTGGAATCCAGTGCTGGTGGTTGAGGATGTTGGCTCCAGTAACTCGGCTGCTATTTATTCCTATAGTAAACTCCAGGTATGACTGTGATAAGCCTGAATGTTAGAGATGCAGGACTCGGTTTCTTCTATTTGATCCATAGGAAGCATTATATGGAAGTTAATAGCATGGGCCTAGAGGCCCAATAGCCTTAATGGTACATCTTTGTTCTGATATATATTCTGTATGAACTTAGAAAAGTCTCTGAATCTCTCTGTGTCAGTTTCATCTATAAAATACAGATAATATATTTATTTATATCATAGGACTGTCATGAGGATTAAGTGAGATAGTACATATAAAATGCTTAGAACAGAGTAAGGTCACCTTATAATTAGCTACTATAATTGCTATAAATAGTATAAGATAGACCTTCCAGAAGTTAAAGGTAGGTCTTTCTAGGATGTACTTTACCTGTTTTAATGTTTCAAAATTAAAATGCCTTAAATGGAGTTTTTAAATGAAGTTTGATTTAACTTCCTGTAAATTTACTATAAGCAGTTGATGTAGATATACCTCAATCCCAAGGGAACAGACATACCTTGTCTGCCTACTCCAGGGTGTGTCCCACTGACCTGGCAATGACTGTGGGACAGACAGTGGCTCCAATCAATTCAGCTTCCAGGAGCTTAAATAACAGAAAAGTTCTGCAATAGAAAGTTTGTTCCAGAAAGAAGAATACTATGAGCATGGTTCATCAAATCAGATTGGGCTTTCCTTTTATATTCTTCCTCTTGTAATCCTAGAGAGAGAGGAAAAAATATGACTGTCAAGGAACTCCTACCCTAAACAAGATTTATGGTTAGCTTTCCTGAAATTTGATTCTTTTACTGGGATCAGACTCCTTCCAAGATGTTTATGCTTGAAGAGTCCACTGGAAAATTTTTCAAGCCAGCAGCAGGAGACTACTACCTGGCTAATCCTCCCCTTAGTTGCTGGCATAAGCAGAGAAAAGACTCAGACTATTGATCTCCCTGTCAAGGTCTGCATCAACATTAACATTTTGCAGTTCATAATGGAAAAATATATTCTAGGCTTCTTGACTTATCTGTGTTTCCTTTTTCTGTTACATTCTGGACAGGAAGGAACAAATGCTTTGGGATTCCTGGAGAGATAGGCCTACTCTATGGCTGTGTGCTCCAAACTCAGTAAATGACTGAGGCTAACAGATACCCCTTGATTTGGTTCAGTCCTCACATGTTAAGAATTGGCCCACATCTTCTGTTTTGCCAGATGTTAGAAAACTTTTTTGAAAGAAATTATTTTTTTCATGAAAATTTTAAGCAGAAGTTACAGTGACCTGTTGAAAATGCAAAAATGGCTTTGGCAATTTAGAATAGAAGAAACATGGCAACCACCTCTTGCTTGGTAGAAATGAGCAAGTGAGTGATGATCCCAAGGGAGAAGAAAGGAAATCAATTATTCTAAGGTATATGTACTATGGAGTCAGTGAATGTATGAGTGAACAGAAAGAGAGGAGTAGTTGGGCATGGAAGAGGCATACAGTAGGAATAGTCTTTGCTTTATGTTTGTTTGTTTGTTTTTATTGTTAATCTGAACTCTTATTTTCTATTCCAAAGGAAATCTTCCACCTAGCATAGTGGTTGAGAGCATAGCCTTGGTGTTAGACACCTTATCTCTCTAAACCCTTGTTTCCTTATTGTTAAAGATAATAACTTCTGTTATATAAATGAAATGTAAAGTAAGCATAAAGCATCTAGAATGATCCCTGCTAAATAATTCAATGACATTAAAGGGTAACTAGTGGTAGTGATGGTGGTGGTGATAGAGGTGGTAGAGATGGTGATGATGGTTTTAAGGAAGTAGCACTAGTGTTAGTACAAGTGGAAGAAGAAGCAATAATACCTTCAGGCTCTAGCTTTTTCATCATATCATTTAACTGCCCTCCAAGTGTGCCATAGTAGATGTACAGGCTTGGTGAGAAATCAAAGCTTTTTGGCCTCATCTCTCTACTGCCTTCTCTAAAGTATGTTTTTTCTACCACTTCTGCCTGATTTTAACTAAATAAGACTTACAAATGGAAAAAATAAGAAGGGTCAATATTCCTGACATCTTTCTCACCTGAGCTCCTCAGAGACCTGGCAGTGAATATTTCCTAAGAATGCTGGTTAGAGACTGACCTTTGAGTGTTCCTCTCTGGGGACTCCTGCTTCCCTTCCTGGATCTCAAGCTGGACAGGCCAGGTGCTTTTCCATGCCACCAGGCTGAAGTCAGATGCAACCTCAGTCCTCAAAAATAAATAAATAAATAAATAAATAAATAAATAAATAAATAAATAAAATAAAATAAAATAAAAGACGCCATTTCCTTTGTCCAATCCCCTGGAGCCAGCCTGTGATTGGCCTTTTCCAAAAGTGACTCATCAACCCAGAATCTGGCCTTGTGCTGACCCCTGACGTCTTCCTGAGACAGGGTGAGACCTGCTGTGAGGAAAGGCAATCATTATATCATCCCTGAGCCGAGGCCACATAAACATTTCCTTTCTCAAATAAATGGGCTCCAAAGGGCAGACTGACTTGTCTTGGTGTTGCCCTCCCAGGCCAAGGGTGTGGATGAGAATTTAAACTAATGTTGGTGGTAAGAACATTTTTATATCAATTTTCCAATTTTTTCTTATAACAGAAAGTTAATGCTGTTGTAGAAGTACCTTCACCCTTTTTTCCTTTTAAAAGACTTTGCAGAAGCAGAATAAGAAACTGCCCTATTAACAGTGCATTGTCCAAAAAGTGTCAATATGCTGTGTATCATATGCTGTGGAGGCCTAAGATATATGAAGATGACTGTCAAGGGATGTGGGAGAGACAGACATTTTTGTGAATGAGGCAAAATAGCACAACAATGAAGATGATGCATGATAGAGTTGGACAGAGTTGGGTTTGGATTGTGACTGTGAACATGCTACTCCATTTTGTAAGCCTCAGTTTCCTCAGAGGTAAAATGTGGAGATTGATGGTACCTACTTCATAGATACCATGTTAGATATGTTAGATAAAACTAATACACTGCTTAGAACTGTACCTGGTACAGAGCTGATGCTCAATCCATGGTAGGATGTGGTAAGGGCCATTAGAGCCCTGAGGAGTGAACATTAGCTTCTAATTGTAATGAACATTTGGATTTAGGATATTTGAGAGATAGTGTTTTGTCGAGGCCTTGAAACAAAGTGTGATTTCTACAGTGGCTGAGGAAGTGGCATAGATAGAGAATGAACACTGAGCTGTGAAAGGTAAATCATTAGACAATGGGTAGTTTAGTGGAGCAGAATGCAGGGTATGTGGTAAGAGTAGTGAATGGAAAAATAAGCTGGGCTATAATGTTGGTGGGCTTGACTAACATACTCAGAAATTCTTTCAGAACATGAGGCCTCCATTCCAGCTAACTAGCCAACTCCCAGAGCTATTAACCCAAAGAGACAAGAGAATTCACAGATATCCAAATTGGCATACAGTGGCCATCCCAGAGTATTTCAGGCTTGTTTCCACTACTGGAATTCCAAATTACTGACAGGTCTGAACCACTGGAAGGGCAGGCCCAGAAGAGTTTATTTACATGAGAAATTCAGAAGCCTCTAGGGAAAATAATCATTCTAGGAATTTCACTCTTGATCAAGCTTTCAACTTGAGAAAGTAGGAGTGATTCTGAACCCATGGCATGTCTTAGTTCAGTCTTCCATGGACCTATACTGGAGTTCTATGTTGGATAAATGTCCTGTAAACAAGAAATGGGAGAAAGTTCTAGGCCAATGAAATAGCACCTGTAAACACCTCAGGGTGGGAAAGAGGACCAGCATGACTGGGTCGCAACCGGTGACTAGGATAGTGCATGGGATAACAGTGAAGAGCTAGGTAAAGACTTAATGATAAAATCATACCAAATCCTGTGGAATGGTTTGAATTTAATTATATGTATAATGGGAAGTTAATAGGAAGGATCAAGCAGCTGAGTAGTCTGATCTGACTTTCAAGTTAGAAAGACCACACTTGCTTAGAGAATGTGTTGGATGAGAACAGATGTGGAAGCAGTAGTCAGAGCAAGAAGTGGTAGCGATCTAGATTTCCACAGAGGTAGTAGCAGGGGCCATTGAAGCAAGACTAGATTCTAATTTATTTTAGATATAGAGCCAATAGAGTTCAAAAACAGATTAGAAGAGAAATGGAATCAAGAAAATCTGTTAAGTTTCTGGCTTCAACCATTAGGACAAGAGTAGAGCTGTCGACAAAATTAGAATATTTAGAGGTAAGACACTTTATTGGGAGGGAGGATCAAGAGTTCTGTTTTTGAGTAATTCAGATGGAATCTCAAGGAGGTATCTGTTTATCCCAAACTTTTGGGTGTTCCAGGAGAGGTATGCGCTGGGTACACAGAGGTGAGAGAGCTGAGATTCCTGAGAAAGAGGAAAAGGACAGGGCTTTGGAACTAATGTCCAGCACCTCCCAAATTTAGTGCTTGGGAGGAGAAAACAGGGTCATCAAAGGGCACTGAAAAGAAGTGGCCAATGGGTTTGCATAAAAAGCAAGGGAGTGTGGCACCTGGAAGTGAGGAGTGGAGAGTGCTTTCTATCAAGGCAAGCCTTGCTCAGCAGGGTAAGGTGCCATTAAATATCTCACTGTGGCAGGCATGGCACTATGCATTTTTAGATCCATGAATTGGCAAAGCTGGAATGAAAACCAGGTCTAACTGATTCCAAAAATTAGGCCCTTCTTACTACACTATGCTCTTTTGACATCAGTATCTTTATTTTGTAGATAAAGAACTGAGCATGAGGGATTGAGGCAGGTATGCAGACAAACAGGGACTCACATAGACCGTCAATACAGGACTTCTTGCTCCTAAATCTCTGGTCCCTTCACCCACAACAGGCTTCCTCTCCTACTCTGTTTCTGACACAGTTGAGAGACTCAGAATACACAAAAATAGCTCTCCATGAATACCTAACTACAAAAATAGAGGTACATCCACCATCACAGTTTCAGCAGTGTTTTTTGAGGAATCCAAAAATCGATAAGCTTGATTTGCATAGGAAGCAACAACAAATGACATTCTTAACCTTGTGCTTTAAGGCAGGGACATAGGTTTTTTGATAACCACATCATAGAATATCTAAGGCAAGGTGTACTTGAGGGGGTGGCAACCAGGAATATCTAAGCTCGGACTCCTGGTTGGGTCAGGTGCACCCATGTGTTCCCAGACCTTGGTGGAGAGAATTTATGTCCAACCAGAGACATGCACTGCTCACTACCTCAAATGGGGCCAGGAGGGTAATGTGGAAGAAGGTTCCAAGCAGGAATTCTGGACAGAGCCCAGGTGACCCGCCCCTGATTGTAGATTGGAGTGGGATTTAGATGCAGCAGGAGAATGGCAGTGTCTACTTTTGTTCCTGGAACCCCAGCTGTGGCTGCTGTTCAGTGGCTGCTCTGCTGATCTCCTCCCTGAGCTGTCAGAGTCACTTAGGCTAAGACAAACAGCCTGTGGCCTGATACCACATGACTGTGTTTTGTTTGACTGATTTCATTTTGGCGCAAAGGCAGCAGGAAAATGCAGACACCCTGGAGCTTGACTGTGACAGATGGAGCAGGGGGATCCAGGAGTTAAGCTGTGCCCTGGGGCAGTTTGAAGGGACAGGCTGGCATCCACTAGTGGGAACATGGGTCCTGGCAGGTCTGTGGGTTGGCTAGCCACCAGGGTTCCAGGGGGACATCTGGAAAGTAAGGGGCATCAGTCTGTGGCTTCAAGCTAGGCTGAGCAATCTGGAAGCACATGGCCTATAATGCTCCTTGGGAGGATGGCTACTTTTAAACCTTGAGGCCTGTGTGCTCTGTGAGGGCATCACCTTAATGAGAGGAGAGATGCTTCAGATCACTGCTAACTTTGTAGTAAGTCTGGAGACAGGACCCTAGGAAGCTCATGTCTGGTGACTAAGTACCTGAATTCCAAGAGTCATTCCCACGAGCTTTCACACTGTCTGACCATGCACCTCTGCTGTCTTCATGATCAGAAACAGAGCATGTGGTCAGGCATTTACACTCTGGTTCACTCTCTGAGGGCCTGGTGTGGATATTCTTATCCTCACAAACAAAGATATTTTGCTGTGGAATCCCACATGTACACATAGTAAATTTCTCCATCACCAAAATCTCCTCCAAACAAAAATAAGTGAACTAATCTTTTTTTACTATATTATTGCTACTAACCTCAGTCCTATTTCACTGGACCTTTTCCTAGCAAAACCCCAGGGAAGGCCTGTCCCCTCTTTGAGTCTCCCCACTTTCTTCTTCACTTCCCACTCCTTCCTAAACCCAAACTCCTCTCATCCGAAATCTCCAGTGGGCAGGAGTGAGAAAGACGGTGTGCTGTGGAGGTTCTTCCCTGGGTCTCCCTTCTGGAAAGTGGCAATTCTCTCCCCTCTGGGGACATGTCTGGGATCATGAATAGGCAGCCTCCTCCCTTAGTTCCTCTATTACCATTCTCCACGCAACCACTAAGGGGGTCTTCTGTAAACAGAAATTAGGTCACATCCTCCAGTTGCTCCCAACCCACTCACAGCTTCCCATTATCATAAAAAAATAATCCTAACCCTTCTACCCTGGCTCTGCTTCCATGACCTCCTCTTCCATTCTTTCACCTTATCTGGAATGCGGTTTCCTCAGACCATGTCCCAGCTGTTCACCTTTCATGGTTACCTGCCAAACCAGTGTAACCTCACACCCTATACACAATAACCCCACAACTCATCTTGTTTTCTGTAAAATACCTATGACTGTAGGAGTTGTGTATTCCTGTTTATGCCCCTTTACTCCTGCAGAACACGAGTGTCATAAGGGCAGTCATTCTGCATCTCTTATTCAGCACTGACAGCATGCCTGGGACATAATATTTGCTCAATAAATACTTATTCAATCATTGAGTGGATAAAGTGTCCATGCAATTGCCCTATGGGCATGATGGGGAGATAGTGGAGATAGCTAAAGAGTAAGTCAGGCTTAGAATATGCAGGCCCTTGAGAGCTATGTTAACATATTAGGGTTTTACCTTGGGGGGGGCGTGAGTAAACCACAGAAAATCTTTAATTATTGCATGAATTGGATCAAAGTTGTGCTGTAGAATGATCACTCTAGTGGCTGGAAAGAGTGAGTTGTGGCTCCCAGAAGCAGGGAGGTCCTACTGAGGGGTCATTGCAGTGAGATATCAAGAGCCTTCAGTGAGAGGGCCTTGAGCCAAGAAGAAGAGAAGTATATGAGGCAGTGGGGCAGTTTAGAGAATAAGCTTAGTGAGGTCTCAAGAGACCATGAGAAGATTCACTTGATAGGAATGGAGAGTTTCTATAGACAAGGAGCAATCAAGCTTTTTAGCTAAATGAAGAAGCATTTCTTCAAACAAAACTATATTCAGAAATTCCACAGTAAATGATGACAGTGGCTCTCATTGGGGCTGGGGAAGTTACCCAGAGCCAAAGTCTTGTCCCACCCACTCTTATTTTTCTGTTCCTTTCCGACAGTGGCCTCTAAGCCACTCTTACAGAATCCCAGGGCTGTGAGGGGCACATAAGAACTTCTGATGTAGGAGGAGTGAGAATTAGAGCACCTTGGTGTGCCTTTCCTCTCCTTCTTGCCTTGGCCGATATGTGCAGAGTGCAGCTGTTGACCTTTTCTTTGCAAACAAGCTGGCACCCCTACTACCCTCCCTCCTCCCCAGCAACCTGACTGGACAGAGGTCTCTGTGGGGCCCATGCAGTATACCCAACCTGGAGGCAGGGCCCATCATTCACCTCCATCCCCCACTTTGGCACTTCTGTTGCTATAAATACACCCTGTGAAGGTAATTGCGTGATGGAACAGAAGTGGCTCCAAAGCCTGCTGGCTCCAGGCTATTGTGTCAGCAGTATACCTCTGAGAAGCATATAAAAAGACAAGTGACTCAGGAGGTAACACATATGCTCAAAAGAAAGAATGAATGAAGGGGAAAATACAGCAAACAAAACTCGTAAGACGACATTATGAGTGTTCCCAGGAGAGTAGAAAGGCTCCACAAAGGTAACCTCAGTCACTTGAGCACACAATATGGTTTTTATAAAGTTCCCCAACTCCCTTCTATGATTTGTTTTACCATTTCACCTCCACAATACACTTTTTTTCTTAAGGAATTAAACACAAAACACTTACTGTATATTTAAAGAGGTGAAAAAAAACCCCAGAAACTTTCTCAATGTTGAAATGTCATTAAAGAGGGTGACGCAAAGCTGAGAGACCAGGAAATTGAGTCTTTAACCCGCCACTCCAACACTGACACACCACGTGTGCACCATTGCACATTGCTGAGCTTCAAAGTAGAAACTCAGCTTGATTCTAAAGACAAAGGGGCATCCCAGTTGGGGAAGAGATTCTACATCTGTGGGACAGAAGCTGAGGCTGACTCGCAGGTCTAGAGGTCACAGTAGCACAGAGACCACAGCTTCTGTTGTTGGGGGAGCTGCCACCAGGCCTCTAAGATAAAATTGTGGCTGGGCTGTTGAAAGAGCCCACACAGAACAGACTGTGCTTTCCAACTCTAGAAAGTTGGCTCCTGCTTTTCTTCAAATACCCTTCTATCTCTGCTTGTTTCAAATCTTGCTGTCTTTCAAGGCCCTGGGCAAACACTCTGGTCTCTGTGAAGTCATCTTCAAGCCCCAGCTTTTTCTCCCTTTGGCCTCTCTCTGTCCCTGTACAGATTTGTAGTTCAGATTCTGAATTCTGAGTTTATGGTGATGTTCCACCATGTCGGACAGAATACTAAGCCTCTTTATGTTTCCTTTTCTGTAGGGTGAAATAGTTGTGTGAATAAGTGAGATCACACACTTGAAACACATTGTATGGGGCCTAGCCCATGGTGAATTTCAACCCTCATTGCCTATTATTGTAGCCAGTTAGACCTGCATGAGTTCCTACTGCATTCAGGCATTTTATCTGGCACTGGGGAGAAAGAAACAAACACTGCCATCAGGGCTTGAACCTCATGGGCTCAGTCTCTTGAGGCTTATCACTCATTTGAATTTCTTTCATGACACCAATCACCTCTCTTTCTTATATTGTGATTGTATGTCTCACGGCCCTCACTCCTTCCCAAAGAGTTGGGTTTCTCACTCCCATTTTGTAGATAAGAAAAGTAAGGACCCTGACAGTTTAAGTAGCCTGCAAAGTTTCCTGCAGTGAGGAAAATGTGGAGCTGGGATTACCCCAGTCTATCTGTCTCCAAAGCCTCAGCCACTTTGTTGGTCTGCTTATTCTCTCTCTCTCAGTGATTTTCAGACTTAGAGTTTGGGTCCATGTAAACATGACGTGCTGCAGGACTGTTGATGAGTGTGCATTTAGTTAGTGTCATAATTGAAATGAGAGTTAATAATGCTACTTTATGTTTTTACCATTCCTGGGTTTCAGTAATGTGTTTTCATAGTAAAAGAGATTTTGGATTTCATGAATAAAATATTTTCTAAGTTTTTCTACATGTCTGACCTTATGTGTGCCATGCTGTAAACTTAATGTAGACAGTTGTTTTACTTATCTTACAACTGTGAAGGAAAAGTGACTGATCCAAGCTTACACCAGACACTAGCAGTGCATTTGGTGTCAGCACTCTGCCTTCTCCACAGTTTTGAGGGTCTCAGGCTTGGGAGTGAAAGGGTCCTTGTTCCTGGCGGGCCAGGCCTTCTAGGCTGCTCTTTATCCTTCAGTGCTACTGGGACAACCTGGGTCAGGTTCAGCTGGACCCCACACAGGCTTTCTGCATCAGGCCCTGGGGGAGCTGGAAATTCCCACACTTAACCAGCCCCTGAAGGTCTGAGGCACCTGAGAAGAACATTGGCTCTCTCTGGGAAATGTGGCCTTTGTGAATCATGTTGCCTTTTGAACCATGCTGGCCAGCCTTGTGCCTGCATCTTATTTGCCATCACCTTCTTCAAAGATGTTTGTTTAGTCATCCAGAAACTATTACTTAAACTACAAATGTGGGCATGGGAGATATAAAAGAAAATTACTGTTTGTCCCTATTGATCTGCAGAAAAAATCCCACAGATTTGACTGTTGAAACAATAGTGCTTGTTTGTTTATCAAAGATATGTTCCTGGTCCAAGCCTGGGCCAAGTGGGTACTAAAAGACACTGAGAAGAATGCTGAAAAAATATAAAGTCCTTGTCCATGAAGAGCATGGGATACTTTCAGAAAACTCTTTGTGTTCAAGAAATTGTAAGATAGCACAGGAGCTGTGAATCCACAGAAATCTAAAGGGACTCTGAACAGAGTAAAAACCATTGGGCTGGAGTGAGTTGTGTGTGTGTGTGTGTGTGTGTGTGTGTGTGTGTGTGCGCGCGCGTGCGCGTGAGAATGATAGTAAATCCAGGGATTATATCTGGCCCATTGAGCATAAAGAAATATTTAGGTTGGTTGGATGAGTTGGATGAGTGTGTGTGTTGCAAGGATGGGAGTGGAGAAGAATGTCCTGACTCTAAACTTGCTGTTTTAGGTGTTTCCTCTTGTGATTTATATTCTTCAGGAAGCTTTAAGTCCATTACTGAGTAGATATTCCAGATGACTTGCAGCCCTTATATGGATTCCAAGAGAACTTCCATTACAAAAAATTAGGAAAGTCACCCAGAGAACTTAGTGAGCAATAGCTGGCTAGGTAGCTAGTAAAGCAACTCGAGGAGGTGGTTAGTGAAGAGGAAGGGGATGACTCTCTTGACTGGTACTAAATCTTGTGCTTCTTTATCAAGATACTTTGGTTGCCTCTTTGGCCAGGAAAAACTGTCCTTACTATTTGTTTCAGCATATTGGTAATTGCCCAGGAGCCTGGCCCCTGTATCTCTATCTCACAAGGATAAATGTTTAATCCTATGAATCTTTGCAATATATATCATTAAGCAATCACTGCCTTAGAGTGCTAGACAGTGCAGTTTGTGTCCATTCACTTAGAAGTTCATTGGGGTGTTCTGGAAGTCCAGGTCCTAATAAACAGGATTCCTAATCTGCCTTAATTAATGACCATCTTCAGACAGAGGCTCTCTGAGCACTCTGCACCTCTATGTTAACTATGTTGTTTTCTTGGCATATGTATATCAAAGCAAGGGATACCAGGCAATAATTCAGAAAGCAGAACTGAGTAATGAGCACAAATTGGAACAAGAGAATGAAGAATATATCTGGTTCTGACTGAATTACATTCTTTAAAAGTCCATAAAATAGTGCAGAAACACTAACTGTGAAAAGAGTTATTAGATTTTTTTAAATTAAAACAATTTATTTTAGAACAGTTTAAGGTTTAAAGCAAAACTGAGAGGAAGGTACAGAAATTTCCTATATGCCTCCTGCCCTCGCACTTGTATAACCTCTTTCACTATCAGTATTGCTCACAAAGAAGGTACATTTGTTAAAATTGATGAACCTATATTGACACATCATAATCACCCAAAGTTCACAGTTTACCTGAGGGTTCACTCTTGGTGTTGTACATTCTATAGGTTTGGACAAATGCATAATGACATGTATCCATTATTATGGGATCATGCAGAGTATTTTCACTGCCCCCAGATTCTCTGTGCTCTACCTACTCATAACTTCCTCTCCCCCATTAACCACTAGTAATCGCTGATCTTTTTACTGTCATAGCTCTGCTGTTTCCAGAATGTCATATAATTGGAATGATACAGTATGTAAGCTTTTCACAATAGCTTCTCTCACTTAGTAATATCATTTAAGTTTCCTACATGTCTTTTCAGGGATTGATGGTTCATATCTTTTTATCACTAAATACTATTTCATTGGCTGTATGTACCACAGTTTATTTATTCATTCACTTATTGAAGGAAGACATCTTGGTTGCCTCTAAGTTTTGACAATTATGAACAAAGTGCTGGGTATTTTTTATATCATAGGATCTCAAAACCAGTGTCATGGTACAGTAGGGATTCACTGGTAATTTTGTACAATAGTGCCAGAAATAAGGAAAACAATAATGCACATCAAGCCAAATCCAGGCAGATGTTAGTGAAGAAGTGAAGAGGGCTTGGGCTAAAATAAAATATTATCCTACCCCATCAGGATTTAGTGCAGTTCTCATATGGGCCCAGGACCCTAAAGCACATACAGAAGGCATGAATTCTCCTTCAACTTTAACAGCTAGTGTCTAATGTCTAGGAGTGGTTCTATAAAGAAATAGAAATTTCTGTTTTTCCTTCTAAGTAACAGAGACCATAAGATGAATGTTCAGGTCAGGTTTCCCTGCAAATCCAGGCATTATAGATAATCTTGTGGCCGGAATGACATGTTTATGTTTAATATACTTTTCCTCCCCGCCCCCCCCCCCGCCGCCAAAAGAAAGCACAGAGACTTAGTAAAAGAGTGTATTGTTTATCTATAAAGTCACCTCCTTGTACTTATTTTAGAATAATTTCATTCTTATAAAATCTCAATTTAAATGTTTTCAAGTTGACTTCCAGAATTTGTGTGTGTTTTTCTTTGTCCCTATAAGTCTAAGCAAGGGCCAAGACTGAAAGAAATGTTCTCTAGTATCCAGTTCTTCTCTGACCCTATTTTTCTTACATTGTAGAGAACCAGTAGCGCCAAGAAATATCTTTTAGGTCAAAAATAAAAACTGTTAGAGTGAAAGAAGGACTCAGAACATGTATTTAATCCCCTCATGTTACACAGGAGAATCCAAGCCCAGAAAGATAAAACTATTTTCCCAAGGTCAAAATTCCTAACTCCAAATCAAGGTCTTTTCTGTTGTCCTGGGGTTTGGACTACTGGCAAAACCATGGTTGGGCAGCCGTTTTGTTTAGATTAACTCTTCCTCTGAAAGGCTGTGCAGCTGTATCTAGGGTGAGAAATAAATTTAAATGGGCTTCAGCCAGAACAAATGTCCCTTGAAAGGCTCTCTCTGCGCGGTGGACCCCACACCATACTCTAGATAGAGAATTATGGAAAGTAACCAGGGTAGAGAGCTATGAAAAGGAGAAAAGAGTACTTGGGAGAGAAAGAGAAGGGCAATGAACTCTGTGAGACCACAGCTTCGCTCAGATTCCAGTTTGTTGAGCCAGAGGTTTAATACAAGAACTTGCCTGGATACCTTTGAAAGCCCAAATAGCAAAACACAGAACTAATACCAGATTACTTCTGACCCTGAGGTTACTTCTGATGCATCCCACCTTTTGGTTATATCCCACCACCTCAGAATGAATAATAAAAACCTTCTCCTACTTGACTAACATTCCTCTAACAAGTCCTGGATGAAGGAGAAGAGCTCTCTTAACACATACAAGGTGAGAAATGGCACACTAGACTTCCAATGAGAACTGTTTTTAGCATGAAATGGCCTCCATCTCTAGCTTTCATTTCCAAATGTTGCCTCACACCCTTCTGCCCTAAATAAAGATCACTGATGTTCAAGAGGCTGGAGAGCTGTGTAGGGTGCCTCTGTATTCCCAATAAGACTGAGATTGATGTTAAGTCATTTACTTAACAACCATGATCCCATCAGCACTTGATATATTTGGATATTGAAGATCACAGGAAAGATGAGCTTCCATGGGAAATACCAATGGCCATAGCTCAAGCTTTGACCAGCTTACATTATGCATACTAGCTTTTGTGGACAGCCAACTATCCTTTGGCCTCTCTGATGGTGTTTATGCCAGCAATCATTTCAACTTTATTATAGCCCCTTTCAGCAAGTCATGAATTTTTACGACCAAATTACAAGTCTGTTTATAGTTAAGTGGCAGCAAGTACTTTTAAAGCAAGTACTGTGTATATTTTTACAACTGAGTTTGCACCATCAGAAACACACAAAGTATATAGGCAAGACTTGGAATGCCAGTGAGACTATTTAGAGTTCAGGTAAATAGGGTAAATAAAGAAGCTTTGTATTTGCCTAATGGGGGCAGAGCCTCATCAGGCCAAGGCTTGGATTCCATTGTGAAACCATGAGGTCTTTGTATATACTTCAATGATGGGTTGATCCTACAGTTTAAGGAACAAAATTTGCTTGATTAACTGTGCTAAAGTTAGGATAATTACATTGCAATTAAAAAATTATTTGTTATTCCACTTATATAAGGAACATAAAATAGTCAAATTCATAGAGACAGAAAATAAGATGGAGGCTATCATGGGTTGAGGGGAAAGATGAATAGGGAGTTATTTAAGAGGTATAAGGTTTCAGTTTGAGAAGATGAAAAAAACTCTGGAGATGAATGGTGGTGGTGATTGCACAAAAATGCTAATGTCTATACCATTAAAATGATTAAAATAATAAATCTTAATGTTATGTATACTTTAACACAATAAGAAATTATTTGGAAGCTGAAGACATATATTATATTGTCTTCAGGTAGAGGATAAGGGTTCAAAATTGAATAAATAAATAAACAAATATGTGTGTGTGTGTGTGTGTGTGTGTGTGTGTATTTATGAGTGTATATATATAATGCATGAGTGACAGCGGATGATGGCATTTTTATTTATTTTTCAATTTTCAATAATTTTGTTATTAAACAAAAATAATAATCAAAGGTAAATCTGAACTTAGATTAAAAAGTTATAAATAACAAATGTGATTAAAGTAGTATTGAGCAATGTTAAATTATATATGTAGATAAATAGATATAGAGACAATTGTTTAATAAAATGGGGATAAAAGTAGGATAATTGAATTTGAGCACTTATAATTTTATTATATATTATATATATCCAGAAAACCTAATAAAAAACAAAAATGTACATATTTAGGACTAAATATTTTAACTATGAATATAAACAATTTAAAATTTTTAAAAACATGCAATATTATTATCTTGAAAACTAATTTGAAAAATAATAAAATTAAAATTTTAGGCATGTTTTCACACTTTCTCCCTTAAATAGAACAGTAAACAGAAAAATAAATATGGAAAAAATTAAAGACATTAAAAGATGAGCATATTTTTATACTGTCTTGCACTGATAAGTGCAGTTTAACTCTCTAATACATTTGACTCACAAATATTCTCTTTAACACCTTCATTTTAGTGACTCATTGTTATTCTGAATATAGCACCCCCAAAACTAAATTTTTGATTTCTAAACTGCAGATTTATTCCTCTGCCAGTAGACTGAATAATGGCTTGAACATTTTTGATTAGACTTCGTAGTTGTACAAGCCAATATATTCCCTTATTTTGCTCGTGAAAATTTGAAATAGACTTATCTCACAGGGCTCTAAAACCATATAGTCAAGTACAAAACTGGTACTTGGATGTGGGGAGTGTAAGTCATAGACTGCAGATACAATTACTGCAAATGGCAATTACACTATATTCAGGTAAAGATTATTATTCTTTTATATATGACAGTCCAGAGCTAGATAAATGGTCATATATTTCATCTTAGGACTTAGATTAGATATTTGAATATTGTGGTTTGTTAGCTATTGTTTTGGCTTCCAACAAGAAAGAAATGTTTTAGTCCAAGTTTGCTTATCTTAAAGCAAAAAATGAGATTAAGTTTTTTAAAGGAGTCTTTTATGACCATGCATTGCTATCCATGAAAAGCTAGAAAATTTCAAAATAGAATAAATGAAATAATACAAATTTATACCAGGTGCTAAAAATAAAGCTTGGTATGACAGAAAGGGATAAAAAATGGTAGAGATAAGTTTTAGGTGAGTATCAGTTAGCTCCCCCCCTGCTTTATTGAGATATTATTGACATAAAACATTGTATATGTAAAGGGGTAAAATGCGTTGATTTGATAGACATATATATTGTGAAATGATTACCACAGTAAGGTTAGTTAGCATGTCCATCATCTCATATAATTACAATTTATGTGTGTGATGAGAACACTTAAGATCTCTTTTAGCAACTTTCAAGTATATAATACAGTATGTTTAACTATAGTCACATGCTATAATTGGACTTACTCATAACTGGTAGTTTTTACCCTTTGACCAACATCTCCACATTTCCCTCAACCCCCAGCACCTAACAATCAATATTCTACTCTCTTTTTTATGTGTGGGTTCTTTTTTAAAGAATAATATTCCACATAAAACTGAGATCATATAGTGCTTGTCTTTCTCTGACTTATTTGCCCTCAAAGTCCTGTTATTTTTTGTGTGATAAATAATTTCATCACTTTCAATTCAAATCTCTTAAAATGGCAAATTCATGGAGTGAGAAGTTTAGTTATGAAGAAACTTCTAATAGGATAATGATTACCAAATATTTTCTGTGATGGACTCACTCATAGATGAGAATCTTGAAAATTATGTACACCAAAAATATAAACTATTAGTATTGAGAAATTTTTTTTTTACTTTAATTATCTGGATCATAAAACTGACTTACTCACCATTTCCAAGCAGATAGAAACCCTCAGTTATGAGAAAACAAACTCCTGACATATCTGAAAGGAGATTTTCTTGTTGATTTAAAACATACTCAGCTTTTGATTATAATTTGATGAATTCACGTTTCTTTATACATGCAGAGGACAAGTAAATATTAATGAGAAGAGATGATCAATGGAAATAGAGCAAGCCCAATTAATATAGATCAATATATATATATACACACATATATATATGTATATGTATATATATATATGTAGCTTAAAATAACATAAATTTATTCTTTCTCAGTTCAGACTCTAACTCGCCACAATGTATTACCTCTCCCTAATATAATCACCATAATTTTCTACATTTCCTTCTAAACTGTAAATTCCATGATGGTTAACCATACACCTCCCTAATCACCTCTGTGCACCTGGGGTCTAGCCAACTTCCTGGCATCAAATAAGTTTTTTAAAAAATTTCCTTTTAATGATTCTTTTTCTTTTCTTTATTTTATTAAACTTATTGGGGTGAGTTGGGCAATGAGGACACAATGCAATATACAGATGTATTATAAAATTGTACACTTAAAACATACAATCTTATTTAAATATTTTTATTGTGGTAAAATATGCAAAATATTTTAACCATTTTAAGTGTACAGTTTATGGCATTAAATATATTTACATTATCATGCAGCCATAACTCTCATCCACCTTCAGGACGTTTATCATTGGTTTAAACTGAAACTTCATACCCACTAAATAACAGCTCCCCATTCCTCTCTCACTCCAGCCTGTGGAAACCAATGCTATGCTTTCTGTCTCTATGAATTTGGTTACTCTAAGTACCTCATATAAATGACATCTTATCATATTTGCCTTTCTCATAGGCTTATTTCATCCAACATAGTGTCTTCAAGGTTCATCCATGTTGTAGCATGTGTCAGAATTTCCTTCCTTTTAAGGCTGAGCAGTATTCCAGTGTGTATGCATACTGCATTTTTAAAATTCAAGTGTCAGTTGGTACTTAGTTTATTTCTGCCTTTGGCTACTGCAAATTATATTGCTATGAACATGGGTGCACAAATATCTGTTTGAGCCCTTGCTTTCAATTCTTTTGTGTACACACTCAGAGTGAAACTGATGGATCATATGACAATTCTATGTTTACTCTTTTGAGGAACAGCCATACTGTTTTACACAGCAACTGTACCATTTTATTTTCTCACCAGCAATGAATGGGAGTTCGAGTTTCTCCAAATACTCAACATTTGTTTTTCTGTTTTTGTTTTGTTTTGTTTTAAAAATAGCTGTTCTTATATTTGTGAGATGTTATCTCATTGTGGTTTTGATTTGAATTTCCCTGATTATTAGTGACATATCTATGTCTTCATTGGAAAAATGTCTATTCAAGGTCTTTGCCCATTTTTTAAAATCAAATTGTTCTTGTTTTTATTGTCAGTTGTAGGAGTTCTTTATATATTCTGGATATTAATCTCTTATCAGGAATGTGATTTCCAAATATTTTATCCCAGTCTATGGATTACCTTTTCACTCTGTTGATAGTGTCCTTTGATGCACAAAAGTTTTCAATTTTGCTAGAGTAAAATTGATCTTTTCTTGCTGTTGTTCCCTGTACTTTTGTTGTCATACCCAAGAAATTATTGCCAAGTTCAATATGGCAATACTGAAGCTTCCGCCTATGTTCTATTCTAACAGTTTTATAGTTTTACCACTTAATTTTAGGTTTCTTTATAATTTATTTTTTGATATTATCAACAGAGAAGGTATAATTTTTAGAAAGGTTTAAAAATTAATGAAATATTGTGAACCAAACTGATAATAATAAACAATACTCTCATTTTGGAATACTTCTAAGGAATGCTTGATATTCACTCTCTTTTACTTTTCAAAACTTTTTATAATTTAGTTTCACTTTCATAAGATTTTCATCTTATGCCCACACTAAAGCCATTCAGCCAACCCATCAAAACACAAATTTTGTTATTACTCCATGAAAAAGAAAAGTAATTATGAAAATTCTTATTACCAATATTCTCTATAAGTTTGAAGAAAAAAATATATTTGCTGAGAGAATAAATTCTGAAGCATGCCCTCCTTCCTGATGAAAGGGTTGGAGTGGGCATATAGTCCAGCAGTGAGTATATTTGGATGCAAAAAAAAAAAAATTACTCCACAAGGAGAATGTAGTTTCCTGGCTCTCATGGAGACAAAAAGCTGGTTGACAAGGAGATGATGCGAAGGCTGCAAACTCTTAGACTGACTAGCATCTTGAGAGTATATATGGATGATGCCTTGTGTGAAATGCAGATATGGAAAAAATTGGCTCATCACAGCTATCTGAATCTATGTGTCTACTTAACTGAGTATATTGCTTGAAGGTTCTTTGCTTTCTTAACAAGTCAAATTCCATAAATGGGAAAATTCTGTCCCATATAGCTCACATATGATAACTGACAGGCATCAACTAGGTCAGAAATATTAGGGAAGCTTACTTAATAATATAGATACTATTACTCAGTTATTATAAGAAATAAACCTAAAAAGAAAAAAAAAAACATTTCAGCTCATAAAAAGAGTTGCCCTGAATAAAATCACAAAGCAGAAGAAAACGGTAACACCCCAACCCAACTTAAATATCTGCAAATGAATATTTGTAGGTATGACAAAAAAAAAAACAACAAAAAACAAAAAACAAAAAATACTCCTTGAAACAGAAATTCAAAAACTCAGAACAAAAAAATTTAATAAGATCATATAAAAAAAGAAAGAAACTAAGTTCACAAAAGAAATTGAAGAAAAAAATAATATCAACTTAGAAATAAAATGAAATTGCAAGATGACCTAAGAAAAATATTTTGACAAATATAATAAGGAGCATCAAGTAGAGATAGGAAAAGAGCCAGAGGAATCAAAATACAATAAAAAAAATTAAAAGAATCCAAGAGACATGTGATAAATAGGTAAAGAAGTGTTACTTTATATATAGTTGCAGTCCCCAAAGAAGAAAAACAAAACAAAGAATAAGAACCAACTATAAAATTATAATTCAATAAAACTTTCCTGATATTTCAAGACCTGAATCTACAGGTTCTAAGACCTTGCCGTATGCCTAAGAAATCATGGTCTAGGCAACTCTGAGACATATACCAATAAAACTTTAACACTATAAAGATAAATTTTTTAAAAATCCTCCAGGCCTCAAAACAATTAAAAAAAAAAGATTGATTTTTACATCAAATGTCTCAACAATAAACAAGACCAAATTAGAGAACATTTTCAAGAAATTCAAGAATGTGTTCCAAGTATTATACACAACGAAACTATCTTTCAATAGCTTTGAACATGCAAAACTCAGGCCTTCCTGTACTCTGAGCCCTTTCCGAGGTATGTCCAAAGAGATAGCTTCATCCAAATCATAGAAGGCTTGGAAAACTTGCAAAAGAACTAATGGTGAACTGTAGATGAATTTAGTTGTATATCTAGGCAATAAATGTCAGGATAAGTGTGGAAAATTAGTGTAATTCTTTATTGTTCTTACAAAGTATAACAACACTACTAAAAAACTGGGAGAAGGGAGAAAGGGAAAATAAAATAAGCACATTAATTGCTGTGTTAGAAATTGGCAGAAAATTTAAAATGGCTATGTAATTTAGAGTTGACAAACCATGTAAAATTTTCCTGGAGGGAAAGCTATTCCTTCCATCATTGGTGGTCTCACACAGATTCAAGATGGTTCTCTTTTTCTGTTATGAAGGAGCTGTTGCTGGAGCCATGGGCTTAACTGGATTCTGGATGTTTCTTTGTTCCCTTAATAGGATGGGGCTTGAGTTCATGGCGAGAAGATGGAAGTAAGAATCCAGTATCTGGGAGAAATATTTGTCCTTAGTATGTGTATGCGTAGGTGTGCGTGTAGACTTCTGAGAGTGGGGACTTGCTTTCTGAATTATAATCATGAGCTTACCTGGTTTTTGCATTCCTTCTTGAGCATGCTAAGGATTAAACACTTTCCCAGCTCAGAAATGCAATATCTATGTCGTGACTTAGCCTACTTGCTATTGTGTTATATGTCATATTCCCAGACAGAAATCAACATTACTAATATAAGGTTCTATAAGGGGGTGGTGCTTAATCTA
This sequence comes from Eidolon dupreanum, assembly GCA_028627145.1. Taxonomy (NCBI): domain Eukaryota; kingdom Metazoa; phylum Chordata; class Mammalia; order Chiroptera; family Pteropodidae; genus Eidolon; species Eidolon dupreanum. Next base: position 45,420,877 of record CM053514.1, on the reverse strand, counting down.
GCTTTTTCCTCCCTGGGCTCTAAATTTCTGATTCTATTTGTTAGAGCCCGTGAAGAATAAGCATAATAATATTATTGTAATATTTCCAACACTTATTAAATTATCATTCTATGTCAGGCATTATGCTTGTAAAACAGTGCCTTAATGTAGTTAACATTTAGCTCTCATTTTTATGTGCATTGCCTCATCTAATGCTCACAAAAAGATCTTATGAAGTAGGCATTATAACTCTTCCCGTTTCACAGCTGAAAAAACTGAAACTGAGATTAAGTATATTATATTTCCTAATGTCACATAGCTAGTGGGTTGCAAAAAGAACTTAAATCTAGATTTGTTTAACATTACAGCTCATTCACATAACCACGATGTTATTTCTGGATGGGATCTTTGACTCAGAATTGTGTAAAGATGAGAAGAGTATGTTGACAATGCCTGAGATACACTGCATTTCCCAGCTATAATTTAATATAAAAGTCTGACATCATCCTCACCAAAAGTAAAATAGTAAAACAAAAAAAGTTTGTTAATTTATCTTATGAGAGAGAATCATTCCTTACTTTTTAATTCTTAACACTTTATAGTTATAACTATATTACTTTATAGTTTCAAAATGTTCACTAGTAACTATTTTTTGTATAATATGAATACAAATCAACAAGAAAAAACTCATACTCAACTTCAACATACTAGAAAAATGGGAAAGGCATCAGCTGGAAAGTCACTTAAAAAATAAACCATAAGTTGGTTAAGCAAATTTTGGAAGAGACCTACAATTAAATATCAAGTGGTGTTAAAACACAGTGAACTATCTGTAGCTATAGAAGTCACCATGAATTATTAAGAAAAGAAGAATTTATGATGTAATAGGGATTTTTACTGAGTTGGTACTTAGAGGTGCACTTTTCTGTATACATGTTATATTTGCATTTTTAAGTTACTATAGATGGTGTGATTCAATTTTTGAAGAATATATATGGATATGTGGAAGAAAATCTGTGGAATGGAAGACCTTAAAATACCCACAAAACTATCTCTGGTGGCCATTTATGTTTCTTTTTTCCTTATTCTCATGTGCTTTTTCTAAAATGAACATAAATTGCAAGCATAGTAATAAAATTTTATTAAGTAAAAAAGAATTGAGGCTCAATCATCTTGTTGTGGCAGAAATACAGCCCTAGTCACTTCCAGTGTCAACAATTACTCCTCAGGTCACCTGGGCTGGAGCTCCTCCAAGGGTGGGTTGAGATCTGGACAGCAGTACATCACTTGAGAGCAATGTCTCTGGACACTCACTATTTGGTTTCCCAGTGTGACTTATACAAACAGCGTGTGCCTCCACATGCCTCTTTGACTTACTGGCCTGCTGTGCATCTGCATGTCACCCAGGTTCCCTCAGCTCCTGCTCATGGGCAGTGGGCCAGTGCTCACTCACTGAGTGGTGTGTTATTTTATGAGAATCAAAATGAAATATGAAGACAACTAAGGTGTGTGCTGCTGATCTTGTAACATCATAGGGAGGGGAATGCAAGAGGGATATCTTTAAATATCATAGTTCTTCTTTACTAATGTCCTCTTTTACATGGCTTTTCTTTCTGTGTAACTTGATCTGGAATTCAGTTTTCTTATTTTTACCTACTTCCAGATATTTCATGAGAGATTTCAGTTAGGCCACTTGTATGATTATTCTGGCACCTTCTATACAGGCTGGCTCCAAGGTTATTAGGCACTTTAGATTCATCTACTGACTTTATCAGGAAGGTTTTCAGAACAGTGAAATCGTCTTTATGAAATTTTTACAGAGTGGTGGTGGCTTTTAGAACCAATCTGTCTGATTCTAAAAACAGCAACTTAAGGTTAGAGAGGGGCCCACCCAAGGGTGTCTTCCAGGGACATACTCACATTACCAGCTGACTCCTTGAGTTGGAGTTAAACAGACTAAATCATTTCTCATTTTCCTTGTTGGAAGCTCATGTCAAGAGAGAGAGAGAGAGCATTCAGAATTGGAAAATTTGAATCCATTCTAGCTTTTCTTGTATTAACCTAGAGGTAGGTTAAAAACATTTTTTTAACTTTATTTTGGTGTACATCATGGAAAATACATTTCCAAAGCCTATTAGCTTACAAGGCAATTCTGTAAAGGGTTCATTGAATAGATGAAACCTTTAAGCTATCAAAGGCTTAACCAGGATTGTTTATTATTATATATTAAACTGTAGATGACAGGGTAAGACCAAGGATGTTGGTCGTTAGGCCAACATATGAGAAAGATGTCAAAATTTCCAGTCTTTGAAGATTAACTTTTAATGGAGGGTAGCAAGAATTATGAACTTAGGTTGGTACTTGTTATCTGCGGAAATTATTAACTTATCATACGTTGGGTTTAAGAGACATCAAGATGTCTGCTTATAGGTGTCTGTTAAAATATGGACCATTTTTACAATAAGATACGAACTGGATAGCTGCTCCATGTGTATAAAGTGTATTTGGAATGCAAACTGAGAGTACATAATGGCATTTAGTAGTGATGAAAAATAAAAATGCTTATCTGTGTGCCTAACATTGACCAAGGATGTTAGTGCCCTGACTGGTGCCATTGTTTGGGTGAATTTGGGAGATGCAATCAGTCTTTGCTGTATTTGGCTTCCTATTTTTCTCATATGCTTTCCACCTATTGGTCAATACTTACTCTTTATGGTAATCCCATGTTTTTTTTCTTTTTGGAGGACAGTAAGTACACTTTATCTCTCTATGTCCAATATTCAGTATAGTCCATGGAAATGATAGATCCCAAATACATTCACTAATTTAGCATTTATTTAATGATTAAGTTTTATATGTAGACACTATGGCAACCTCTGGGAAAAGCCAAAATGCCATTAGAAAGAAATTTGTAGAATTTCATTTTGTTGGTTTGTTTTTGGTTTTGTTTTATGGTTGTTTTATTTTTCTTTCTTTTCTTTCCTTTTTTTAAAAAAAATAAAGATCTTGCTAACACAGGATTGTGATTTTGGGAAAGAAGAAGAAAGGAAGAGATTCTGATAATAGATGCTAAAATTTAATCTAGGATATTTATACTAGTAGATGTGTGTGTGTGTGTGTGTGTGTGTGTGTATTTGTGCCCTCTCCACCTCTAGCTTCTTCCTTGGGACTGTGGCTAACAGGCCTAGTATTCTATTTCCCTGAACATTCCCCTCAAAGTAGCCAGGGTGACTCTTTTGCATCAGGGTATTGATTAGGGTTAGGGAAAGAACAGCAAAAGGAAGAGGATAAACAACAAACAATGCACCAGAAGGAAACAAACAATACAAATCACTACAAACTTTAGTGAAGTCCTAAGTTGTTTAGGTGTTGTGATTACTTTTTTGAAAATAGTCTTTACATTCTGAGTACCTTGAAAGTCATTGACATTATTTTAAAATCTTTGATTTGTGAACTGATACAAGAACAGTTGTATAATGATTGTTAATAGCACTTTAAGTTTTTTAATTACCACTTACACAATAAGTTAAATATAAGAAACAATTAATAATAGTACTTAATAAACAATAAATATTAGCTGAACCTGTGCCTACTGATTTTCTGGAAGATAGTAAATGAAGGAAAAGCAAGTTCATCAAAATCAAACCAGCTTTGGTCCTAGCACCATCCACTTCTTTTTTTCCCTTCCTCCTTTCTTTCTTAGTCCAAATCTTTCCATCTATTTATTTATTTAAGAAATATTTGTTAATCCACCTTAATGTTCCAGGCACTGTACACAGACCACAATAATAAACAAAACAAGTTCCCTGCTTTATTTGCAGGTTGTCATTGAGCTACTGATTAGTGATATTTCCTGTTGAGAAATAAAATGGATTCTCAAGAATTATTCAAGGAAGCTGAATGGCTGAATCCACATCTTTTTTTCTCTGAAACAAATCTTAATGTAAAGCATGTCTCTCAATTTTGGCACCATTGACATTTAGAGCTAGATAATTCTCTGCTGTATGAGACTGTCTTATGCATGGTAGAATGCTTAGCAGCATCCCTAGCCTCTACCAACTAGATGCCAGTAATATCACTGAAATAGTCAGCTGAAACAGAAAAAAATCTCCAGACTTTGCCAAATGTCAAGAAAAATCATGTTTAGTTAACAACCACTGGTAGAAAACAACCATGAAAAGGAGTTTTCTTGGTGTTGCTTCTCAAATTCTTATGTTCAGGGATGAACACTAAAGGAATTATACTATAAACTCATGCAGGAGGGAGAGTGTAGGTGTATGTGTGCTTCTGCACATAGATGTCAGCTTATTACATATGGCGATAGATGGAAATGTTGATGGTTTTAATTTCAGGTCTATTGCGGTGTATCTTAAATACACCTCGAGGTCTTGCATTTAAAGAAACAATATTGGCTGTTATTTAACATATTTACAGTAGTGAAATCTATTGAATAGTAAAGAATGCATCAGTTAAACTTACTGTGACAGCTTGCTTTTCTTTTCTTGAAGACCTAGGTCATACACGTTGTCTTACAAAAGTCTTAATTCAACGTTTATAATAACTATCTTTCTATTAGCTTTAGGTTGGCCAAGTTTATGATACATTAAAGCTGTATTTTATGTGTTCTTGGTACATTTTTACACATTTTATGGGAGTGGGATCATATTTTACAATTCAAATTATTTTTCAGGTTTGTGGTGGATGTATCTTGTTTGTATGACATATTGTTAGTTACATGTATGATTTATTTGCTTCTGAGTCATTGGTCAGGAACACAACTCCTAATTATCCAACCAATTATAATATTGTTCTGGGGAAAACTTCAGCAGCTAAAACTATGGACTAACTATAATCAAAAAGAGTAGCTTAATATCAGATAAACTAAAACTAAATTTTTTTTTGGTTGACAATCACCAGTGTTCACAAGGAAAGTCTTAAGTAACACCATCTATCATGGTTTTATATTGTCGTTTACCATGATGAATGGGGCTACGCCTGTAGCTTTTACTGTGAAGATGTCCAGTTGGTAAAAATTGTTCTGAAAAATGTTCGATTTAAAAATAATTGCTTTGTTACTACATGATACAGTAATCTGAGTTTTGAAAGACTAAACATTCAAACAATTTAGTATATTTAAAAAGAGCTGACTTTACTGTACTACAATGTGGAGCTCACTATTTAGTTTTCAAAACAGAATACTATTTTGCTTTCAGTTAAGTTGTACTTCATCGATGTTTAATAATGCTGTTTAGGTACTTGATGTACAGGTCAGAGGGTGCACACCTAGTCTGCTTCAGTTCTGCCAAACCCTACTGTACTTCCTGATATCTGAATTACTTAACCACAAGATACACTTAGTCTGCCTTTAAAGGACACACCATCTGAGGATAGGGGAGGAAATGGAGAAACACTGCCATTTGCCACATGCACATTGATTTTGTAACACATGTTGGTATAGAAATGTTGGAGTAGAAAACAATGTACATCTTAGAACTGAAAATATCACCCAAAGGAAGCATACAATCTAAATAAAAATATCCTTGCTCTATAAATGTAATTGTCAAATAATTTCTCTCATCCCATATTCCAACCAGATTTCTGCTTTTAGAAAGAAATTTGGGAGCATCTACTACAAGAAATGACCAGTGTATCTAAGACAAGGCTGATAGTGCTGGGACAAATACTCTCACTTTTTTAAATTCATATACAAAACCATGTCTAATTCTATACTCAAGTTTTGTAAGTCAATTATTTCTATACTTGAAACCTCATATTTAGGAATTTGACCACAGATAGGATCTTGCCTGACACATAAATCATTACCAACAGTGGATGTTTATAAGTAAGAGACCCAAAAATATGACAATGTTAAGCTGAAGAAGTAGAATAGAAAGTACTGAGAACTCATTATTCAGAACAAAGAAGTTGGTGAGCCAAGTTATTCAGTGATATAGCCTTATCTTAAAGTGCTATATCTCAGATCTTAGACCATATGCCTATAGATGCTGCTGCATCAAGAAATGTGGTAGGAGAAATTCAAGATATTGGAACATGTGAACCATTTTTTGTGGCCTTTAAAAAGAGACAATAAAGGTCTCACCAGAATTAAATAATTATATTTTGAGGCTGGCATAGCTGAGATCAGAGAGGAAGGGAAGTACAATTTTCTGAAAGATGACTTCTGCATGAAACCTATAGAATAAGAAAATTGAGATGGGTAATCTGGATTCTGATTGGAAAATTTTATTCTCTACCCCAACCAAAAGTTAGTACAAACTAAATCCGGAAGGTAGAAACCATATCAGAAGATATCATTAGAATATGAGACAAATATATTTTCATATCACTGCCAAGCACCTCTTGTTATATTTTTTTTGCATGACAAAGATGTGATTATGCATACTGGTAAGGCATATTTGGTTGCTACCCGAGTGCCAGATTAGTGTTTTCTTCAACCATTGTTTCACATTGCTCTGGGGCAGTGCAAAGATGAAGATCAGTAAAGGAAAGACTGTTGGAATGGACAGTGAATAAATCCTAATACTGCAAAACAGAAATTCTCAGGCTGAATTCTAATTTAAAGGACCATGACCAAACAAGACCTCTGGCCTTGGATACCAGCCTGTGAAACTACATAAAAACTAAGACATTTTTAAAAAAGAAGTCAGAACAATTGTCTATAAATATTTACTCTCTAAGAAAGCCCTTAGACCTTAAAAATGTTTTTAACAAAAAAGTAGGCTAATAATGGGGACATTTTTCACAATGTCCTTCTAAGATATGACCACAGAAAACAATTGTGAAGATTCTACCAAAGAGCAGAAAAGTTGGCCACAAAGGCAAAGGCCAGGATCCATTCTCAGAAAGAAAACGAGGAGAGCTAGATCAGCTGAGCAAGAACTCATTCTGCTTCTAGACAGGAAGTCCTTGCTGTTTCTATCCATTCATTCAACAAATGCTAGGTACCTACTATGCCCCAGACAATTTTATAGAAATTCATTAGTAAACAGCAAAAGTTTAAATGTGTAATGAAATAATGACTAATGTTTCCTTTCCTACCTTGTTTTTTTTTTTTTTTTTCTCTTTGTCATTGTATACCGAATGTGTTGGGTGCCTGGTTATAAGGACTGCTGCATACCACCTAGTAATCCTAAATCTGAGGTGGGGTGCAGTCATTAAATAAGATTTTATTTTTTATTTCTGGGGATTGAGTGAGTATGTTATATCTACATGTGAACATTAAAGACAGAAAGAAAAAAAACATGTGTATTAAGTACTAGTAAATATTCGAGTAGTACTAAGATTGTATATTGGAAGCCAAAAGGTGTGTTGTTGTAGATGGTTACTGTTTGTTCCTCTATTATCGGTTTCCTCTACTTTCAGAAACAGACCTAATATTTTTTTTGGAGTCTACTCCTTCCTCTCTCAGTCCACATAGTCTGGGTGTGGATCCACTCACAACCCTAGGAATGGTGTTCTAAGTCAATTACTGTACTACATTCTGTTCACAGTGGTTGATTCAGGGATGGATATGATTAGAGCAAGTTTAATTAAAGTGAAGCCCAGGATTTTGACAATGCCAGGAAAGACTGACTAGTTATCAGTGGATTTGAATCTAGGATTATGTGGCCCCATGAGCTTCAGATATCTTGTGATGATGAGAGAAGTGTCTCTTTGAGAACAGACCAATCCAAATGAAGAGACATAAACTGAATCTTGATAACATTGTGTGATTCACAGCATGCTATCATAACTGAAACTAGGTCTACCATTGAATAATTCTGTTATTTAGCCAGTGAACTGTCATTTTTATTACATTTCATCATTTGGTGTTTGTGTATATATATATGTAGAAAAGATAAAAACATGCTGATGGCAGTCTTTGAGTGTGAGACTATATAGATTTTTAACATTTATTATTCATTTGTTTCTTTATATACACAGATATTATACTCTTAAAAACATTCATATGTAAAGCTATTGATAAAACCACAAGAAGTCTGGAATAGCTGTAGAATGTAAAACACATTATTGATTGGCCATCACTAAGTGAAAAAAAAAGCAGAAGCTATTTACTTATTCAAGTAAATAAAGAGTCAGGAAAGACACTGTAGATAAAAGAGGGCTTCAGGACTGAATTTGTTAGGAACTGAAAGTAGCCTGGGAATACCCAACACAACAATACATTATTATTCAAAGGATCCAATGAGGATCATCAAGAGTTCCTCCATCATACAATTTTGATTTCTCTTCCTCTGAGTTGAGAAGCATTAACCCCTACATGGGAAGACTTTGGAGAAAAATGCATGGCCGTCAATTATCTAGTAATTTTTAAAATCTTTGACTCTTTTAATCATTACTAAATGGCCTTCCAATGTTCTCTATAATTTCTTTTAACTGTCAATCTCCCTTGAGAGGAAGGAGCAGATCTTGGTTTTATTACCCATCCTACTCACTTCCTATCTTGTATTAGTTGAGGGGAGGGCTCTTACAAAGATATTCTTGTCCCAAATTTAGAGGCTCAAAGAACAAAAAGTTTATTTTTCTCTAAAATTTCAATGTGAGAGTTCAAGGTTGATGGGATCCAAGCAGCCATGCAAATTTCTCTCATCTTGTGACTACACTATACCCTAGTACCATGCCATTATCTACATGGTGGGGTCTGAGTTTTAGCCATGTTCAGGCTCTAGCCTGCAAGAAGGTGGAATAAGCCTGTCCACACCCTGGAAGATCTATGCACAGGAATGGCAGGCACTCTCCATTGGAGAGAAACCAGTCAGATGAGCATTGCAAAGTAAGTGAGAAATATTGCCTTAACAGAAGCCTAGAGTGAGGAGAATTAAATTGGGTGGAAAATTAGTCTTCACCATATTCCCCCACATTCCTGAAATCTTTAGTAACAGAAAAAAATATAAAAACTCTATTAGTCTGTTAAAGGATCAGGGCTATGTTTGCAAGAGAAGACCCAAATTAACATAGAAATACTTTATTTTTTTGAAAACATTTTCCTCTGTTAGAACTTCCAGCCATTCTCTAGGATAAAATGCATAGCATACAGCAAATGCAACTAGAATTCTGGAAGTAGATGACTGGAATAAAGGATGGAGCAAGAGTGGAGACAATAGAGAATGCACTCCTTCATACCCATCCTGGCTCCACAAATCTTTATTATGCCTGAAATTTCAATTTTAGTGGTTCATTTCCTGGGATTGAAAACAGTCTACTGGTCAGAATTCCTTAGAGTCTAAATTTCACAAGAAGGGGTAATGCTTTTAATGTCTTATACCCTTGTTTGATATAAATATGTTTATTTATCATTGTCAGAGAGATTTGGTGACTGGGAGACTCCGAACAGATAAAAAAATCTCCTCAAAAGCCATGGTGGGAAAAAATTACCCTAAGTCCTCTGATTTACTTCACAGGAATGAAGGTTCATCCGCTTAACTGTTGGAGTTTTCTAGAGTTTTATTTTTCCCCTCTCTTCATTCTTGGATGAGCTCATTTATCACATACCTTTACCCACCTTTTTGGTATATATGACTCACACAGTTATTTCTGTAACTATGACCTCTCTTCAAACTCTATACTCATATGCTCAGTGCCTACAAGACATTTCCACCTGGATGTCCCATAGACATTTTCAATGCAACCTGCCTGATGCTCTTATTTCCCTCAGAATCAGCTTTCTATCATGTTCTCCATGTTACTGTGGCCCCAATCGGTCAGACACGTGGAAGTTCCTTTGGAATTCTCCATCTCCTCCACTTTCTATTTGATCGTTCAGAAAGATATAGTAACTTTACTTCATAAATAACTCCATCCCTAAGGGTTTGTAATTCAGTCTTATTATCTCAGCCATAATATTGCCATAATGGATTGACAGAATTTCTTGTCCCAGTTTTCTCCCTTTCCACTGCCTATCCCACCCTTATTTCACTATCCAGATTGCTGCTGGAAGGATCTATCTGACCATCTCACTCTCTCATCCAAAACCTTTCATTAACTCATTGTTACTTGACTAACAAAGTCCTACACCTCCAGAATGCATTCAGGCCCTCCATAGTTTGACTTCCCCTGATTCTCTGAGCTTATCTCCCACAGCTCCTCTATCAGCCCCTTTGCACCTTTTGTTCTAACTTCACATCTAATTTCCTGAACACATCTTATTCACATATTGTTTTTGCTTATGCTTCTCTCTTCTCCCATAGTTTTTCTCACAGTGTCTCCTACTTGTCCTTTACAACTCAGCCTCAGAGTATCTTAACTTACTTGTCTTTGAATACTTTTCCCACATTTTCTACTGGGTTAAAGTCCCTTCCATGTGTACCCACAGTCTATAATTCATCAAATGAAATTATTTATATATCTAGTAAACCTGCTAGACTGCTATTTTCTTGGGTAAAGAAACTATGCATTGCTCACTCTTGTTTCATAAGTGTCCAAATTTGGCATATATCATACTATCTTTTATATTCACCTATGTGCTTATCTTTACTAGTGCTCTTTATTTCTTAAGGTAGATTTGACTTACTCTCTAGTGTGCTTTTACTTTATCCTTAAGGGCTTTAGTTAGTGTTCCTTGAAGGGCAGATTTACTAGTCACATATTCTCTCAGTTTTGTTTATCTGGTAATGTATTCATTTCTTTTTAAATATTATTTTGAAGAACAGATTCTTGGTTGATAATCTTTTGCTTTCTGTATTTTGCAAATATATTCCAACAACTTCTGATCTTCATTGTTTTTGATGAGAAATAAGCTATTAATACAATTGATGATTCCTTGTGTGATAAAGTGCTTCTTTCTTGCTGCTTTCTCTTTGTCTTTTGACAGTTTTGTTGTGATGTGATTTGGTCTGAATCTCTTTAAGTTTATCTTACTTGAAATTTGTTGAGTTGTTGGATGTGCAGATTAATATATTTATCAAATTTGTAAAGTTTTTATATGATATATCTTCAAATATTCTTCGTACACCTTTCTCTTTCACCTCTTCTGAGACTCTCATTATACATATGTTGGTACTCTTGATGCTGTCGCACAGATAATGGTATCCTGTGAGACTCTACTCATTTTTATTTATTCCTATTTCTTTCTGTTTCTCAGATCTGATAGCTCAATTAGCTTATCTTCAAGTTGCTAATTCTCTCTTTGTCAGCTCAAACCGATATTGCTCCTTTCAAGAAAATTTTCCTTTCAGTTCCTGTATTTTCGACTTCAGAATTTCTATTTGATTCTTTTTATAATTTATGTTTGTATTGATAATCTATAATTAATGAGATAATTCTCATACTTTACTTTTTTATATATGCTTTCCTTTAGTTGTTGTACATATTGAAATTATCTGATTTAAAGTATTTTTCTAGTAAGTCTAATGTCAGGGCTTCTTCAGGCACAAGTTCTATTGACTGCTTTTGTCCCTCTGCATAGGCTATACTTTCCTATTTCTTTGCATTTCTCATATTTTTTTTGAAACAGGACTTTTAAAATAATATAATGTAGCAACTCTGGAAACCAGATTCTACCCCCTGCACAGAATTTGTTATTGATCCTGATCTTGTTTACTTAAGCACTTTCCTAAACTAATTACATAAAATCTGTATTCTTTGTCATGTGTGGCCACTAAAGTCTCTTCGGAATTAGTTTAGAAGTCCCTTAATTATTATGAAAAGATTTCCTTAAATGACTGTTTTCCAGCCTTTGCCAATGGGCTTTCTGTATGTACTGAGGGATGTCATCAATGCTCAAGTAGGAAATTTATAGTTCTGCCTTAACCTCCACTAATTACTTGTGTGGAACATCAAGTTCAGTGAGCAGTTTCTGGGTAAAATCATAAAGAATGGAAACAGGAGTGCTTGAGATTTTACCCTATCCAATACGCAGCAGGGCAGCCTCTTCTCTTTTAGCCAGTGAAGCATCCATTGCCATTTGCAGGCTGCAAAGAAGTAACTTGCTCTCTCATTTTATGTTTGGCAAAACACAGGCATATGTCTAGGGTGGTTCACTTCTATAAAGAACCCCCATGGATGTTTTGGAGTCTCTCCTCATGTTCTGTGACACTGTACACGTAGCTAAACACCAGACAGAAAATAGAATTTATTTTATAGTTTAGTTATAAATTTGTTATAGTCATGCTACACCTTATGTGCATGAAAATACTGGAAGAGTTATCTCTTTAAAAAATATTACCTCCCATGATTATGTTCAAATGTAATTTAAAGACAGATGACTAAAGCAACATTTAATAGATGACTTTCTTCATCATTTTACAATTAATGTTACTTGCACTGAAATGTAACCCACAAACAGATTTTGTGTCAAATCTGGCAGTAACCCTGCTCCCCCAGAAAACTTTGATGCTACATTGCCAAATTGCCAGTGATGACCATTAGATTCTGAGCCTTTGTGAGATGGAAAAAACAACTCACAAAAGGCCATAGCTTCATCTGCACTCCTTGTTTCAAAGGTTGTTTTCCATAGTGGTCTCAGCAATTTTTTTCAGAAGTTAGGACTTGAAATAAATAGACTTTGTATTCATGTTATTCTTTTGCTCCCACACAAGTTTATTCTTGCAGCAGTCATTTTACATAAATGACATCAGTATTTGCAAGGAGATTTTCATTAGTGCTATTAAAAGAATGATCCGTTTTGCTTCTAGGTCCAAACAATAATGTTTGAAACCAGAGACGATCTTGCACAGTGCATGGTAGTCCAGATACTGTATATACTTTCAAATGCCCCAATAATCTAAAAGATTTGGAAATTCAGAGGCCCATATTTAGTGACATTGAAAATATATTTTAAAGAGGGACATTACAGTATATGGCACATCAATTTGAAGAAGTTTAGAGTGTCTTTTTTCCATTTGTTCTTCTTTCAACCTTTCTCATGCTTCTATGTATTTTCTCTTTTTAAAAATAAATCTTCACTATTACATGCCATTTATGTTTCTTTAAATATATTCTGACATACCAAAACATTGCTTCTCTCCCAGGACTTTAATACATCATTCCACAAACATGTGTATCTGTTTCAGTGAGTGTTCAACAGCATCACACACTTATATCATTGTGATATGACAACTCATCTGAGCAGGCAGATCTGAAATGTGTGAATTTACCATAAGGATTTTTGAAGTTGAATGTTAGTTAATTCCTGGAAGATTGGGAAACTCTCTTAAAAAAAGAAATAAATACTGTGTTCATACAAATGAAATTAGTAAATAACAACTTTAGTCTTTACTGTAACTGGATGTGATGCCCCCCCCCACAAAAAAAATCAAGTCACTTTAAATTACATAGTAGATTCAAAATATTTATAAATACTTAAGGAATCTTGAATAGTTTCAAACTAAAGTTTACCAAGTCCAAGTTGACTGTCCTTTGAAGATTGAACTTCTTGTCCACATATAAGTGCTTTCTATCTGGAGATAGATGAATTTACATACAATATCCCACCCTGTCCTCCAGAGACAGTGAGGACTCCCTCATCGAGGACTCCATGATGCCTTCAATATGCTGTCATCTGTTTCTTGCTTTTCTCCTTTGCTATTTGAAAGCAGATGAATTTATCTCCCACTTTTTATTGCTAAACAGGCAGGAGGGAACTCAGAAAATCCCAGTTCTTTTTTATTTGCTTTAAATGCAATCAAAGACAGAAGTAGGATGCTTGCTCTCCCCTTTTCTCAGTTGGACAGTTGGTATCTCCAGATTGTTCAGACTGAGTAAAATCCAGTTCAATAGACTCCGCCCTGAGAGTTCTCTTCAACTCACATACACACATGTACATACACACAGCAGCAACAACAAACAAAAAAATAGTTTTGCTTGGGCAGGAAGCAGACTTGCATTACTAGTGAGTCCTAAGTTGAAAAGTCCACTATTAATATCATAAAAATGGTGTGTAATTCAATGAGAAAGAGATGGGTGATTTAGCCCTTTCTGAGCTAATCATACAATGATTCCACGTTGACTTTTGATAAGGAACACAGCAGAGTTCAATGTGCTTGTTACATAGAAGAGTTATGAATCAGCTCCTGGACACTTTTTTACCCTGATGAGAATGTTTATTTTCAAATCACTCTTTTAGACAGGTTTCCAGGTGGATCACCTGAAGAAGAATGTATTTCCAACTCCCTCCCCTTATGATAATGGCCAAGAAGAAGTTGACCAAACCAAAATGATTGTATTTTAAGGATCAACAGCACCTTTTTGGAAATTTTACATAAACAAATAAATGTTAATGTGCTGTCCCAGCCTATGTATTTATAAGTTTTTTCTTCCAAGTTACACCATTTCAAAATTTGCCTAATTATTAGTTACTAGAATTATTTCCACAGTTATGTATTATGCTTATTTTATTTTCAAGTATTTTGATTTTGTACTCAGAAGTAAGAAATGTTTTTTGGCAGATATAAAAGTATTATTGGCTGCCCAAGTGGAGACTGTCACCAAACTCCTTGGTCCACTGAGCAAGAATGTGTCCTATCCTGTATCAGCTTCCTAATGAGGCAGAGATGTTCTTCATTGATTTTTACTCTTTCCAATGCAAATAATGCATTGTCTGCTTAGGTAATTAGACCCTAATTAGACAACATTTTTGACATAATTTTTTCTCTGCTTTTAGGAATAAAAATAATTATCTCTGGAAACCTGAACAGCAGGATATGCTTTCATGCCTTACCTGGGGACAGTTTGTACTAGGAAAATGTGTTTGTGTTGCTCTCCTTAAGGAGAGCTGTGTTAAATTAAATGGAACATTCCTTTCCAAATTTATTTGCATACAAAATTTAATAATGTTAAATGGAACCCTGTGGGATAAATATGAAGAGCGATTACTTACATATATCAATATTCTAATTCAACTCATTCTGATTATATACAATCATCAATGTATATTCATGCTCTTCATTCTTTCTGGCCAGGTATATCCATCTAGATGGTCTAGAAGCAATTCCAAATCATCAAGATAGAAGTTAAAAATAAGAGAGGCCAAACACAAGAATGTTTTATGTTGGTCAATATTTTGATCCTTTGAAAGATATCAAATGTGGGTTTAGACTGTGTAGTTACATAAAGCTGACTTACTCATGTATCCTGATGGGGACCCTCAAAAGGGGTTTCCTGGACTTGTCAAGCAAGAACAGCTGTTTTTCCTTCACTTTAATCCTTGAAGCGATATCTCCCAGACCACTGAACTCTAAGTTGAACAAGTGATATTAGGATTTTTCAGAAAGGATTTTATATTTTATGTAGCATTTCTTTTTGTCTTGAAGATATTGAAATATTTTATCAACCTTTTATCAAGGAAGATGTCTCTATTCATTTTCTATCAATATATCACTCATAAATTTAAAAAGATCTGTCTTACTATGTTTGATCTTGTCTACCTAGTTTTTGGTTGGGAAAGCCTCTCTGGGCTTTCCCATTTAGGTCCAAAGGACAGCATATAAGGGAAAACAGAAAGAAACTTGTTAAAATGTAAACTTGATTTAAACATCTTTTTGCATGTTAAAATTAGGGTGCATCCAATCTCTGTGGGGATGTCAGGCATGACTGTGCTGGTCGGTGTGAGGGTTGGCCCTGACACTCAGATTCTGGAGAGGGTTTCAGGAAAATATAGTCTAGGTAAACGCCTCAAGCGTCATAGGCACTTGGCTTCATCTGGTTGGAACCCAGTCACCCATGTCACAAAGCTAACATGAAAAATAGTCAATTGTATGCATTTATGAGTGAGAATGTTTTGTCCCCCAGAGCAGTTCCAATTTCAATCTGTGTAATTTCATGGGATTGATCCCAGCTGGGTGGACCCCAAGTATATACTCATCTTTGTTTGCAGAATATGCATTTTCAATTCTTTATATGCTGGAAATAGCTTTTTATGAGCAGTTGTATCTGTATTACCCCCAGTGCCTCACTCTGTAGGGAATTGGGACAACCATCAATGAGGAAAGTAATAGCTGCTCACCTGTAGCTTGGTTATGATAGACTCATATGTTGTGGTTGAGTTTCTCTGGTCTAGATAATAAATCTGCTTTCAACTACCTCATCATACCACTGGCCTTCCACATGCCCATTGAAAAAGCAATATTAAAATGTCTGTTATCTAACCTCAACAAAAGGGTTAGCCAAAGGTTAAGCATTCCACTCATCCCTCCACTCAAGTTGCACTGACAGAAAGCTTCATAGCTGAGCTTAAAATTTATTTAAATCATGGTTGTGTTTTAATGTTATACCCTTGATCTTTTAAGGTGGACTCTGTATGTTGTCCTTGCCTGTAGAAGTCCATTGAGCACACTATTTGTGACCTTATACAGTACTTCCCATATGAAGCCCCATCAGCATGATTTTCTTGAAAAATTAATGCAAGAAACTAGTATGTTTCTTCTTACCTCATAAAAAGAACTGTGAAACCGTGTATTTCCCTTTTTTTTTCACGTTGGCTGCAGGAGAATTTGAACTAACTTTAACTATGTTTGTAACTATGTAAGCTCTATGATCTATGTCTTTACATTATTTTATCATCCTCCTTCCTTTTTTCACCTCTTTTGTTAATTCATTTGTTTTAGTCGTATCTTCATCAATTATTCTGAGAAAAGATGCAGAGTATAAATTAATAATCATAAAAAACAAACAGTGGTTGGTAATTTTCAAAATAAATATTGTTTTATTTCAGCATGATTATTGGCCAATTTCTAATGGCATGCTATAAATCATATTAATTGAGTTACTAATGGTATTTTGTTTTAAACTATTATATATCCACACAAAAATTTAACAAAATCAAAAATACTTCGATGTTTAAGTTGATTTAATTTTCAAGATTTGTCAGTTCTACTTCTGAAAGACAAATCAGACTCTAAAAAAAGCTGATATAGAAGCAATCTATACAGTTACTATAAGAAATTGAATTCATTTTAAAATGGAACATAAAAATAAAAACTTATTTATATTAGTTGAACTTTAGTAATTTGCAGATACCATGAGTGAAAGAAGATAAGTGGTTGAAAATCCCCCCAAATTATAAGAATTTAGTCATGGTAATGGCCTAGTTTCAAATACAAGATAGGGTTTTTTTCACCAATTGTTTCCATATTCTTTTCTGCCTCATCTCTCTCTTAGTAATCAGAGAAGAGAGATCAGGGTTCTTATTTGCACTGAACATCAAGGTTACACAATATGAAGTAGGCAATATTATCAAGGTGAAGGCTTACCTTGTGCATTGTGATTATGAAGAACTAAAAGCTACTTCCAAGGACAAACAGGAGTTTATAGATTTGACAGAGATTTGAGAGTGATGGAACTAAATGAGGCAACCAGTTGGGAATCAGAGTTCTTGTTATGAGGAAAGTAGGACACAAAGACCATGAAGGGGGACAAAGAAATAGGACTCCTAAGGAGGATCCTGCATTGATGGGCAAATTGAAAACAAACTAATCAATATGCAAACCTGTTTTGCATAACCCTTAAGACATGCATTAGTGGTCATATGATAGCAATATTTTCTTTCTGGTAATGGGTTGTTCCCTTTTGCCTCTTCAAAAGTCAAGCACTTTATTAAAAGGTTATTAAAATCCTGACTTAAAAATAGAGCGATAGACTGCCATCTTGAAAAAGACTTATGGTTTAGTTGAAAGAACTTTTAAAAAAATCTGTTTCAACCAGTCCAGAGATATTTAACTTAACTCCTTGTCCATTATCTCAGAAAGTTGTTTAGTGAATCCATCAGACCTCATATTTCTTCTCTTCCTCCATCTTTTGGAAAATTTGATGCTTATCATCACATGACCCTGGATGTGACCCAGCACATTCTTCTCTGAACTCAATGTCTATAAGGCACAAGTTAGAAGTTACTCAGACAATCTCTTTTACTGCTTAGTTGGCATGAAAATTGACATGCCCTGTTCTTTCTCTCCTCCTACGGCAGAGTCCTGTGCTGCCCAATAGCTACTTCTTTTGCACTAGCCAGAGTATAATCTCTCTGTTGTGGAAAAGGTGCTTCTTGGCTCCCAGAGGCAGGAATATTATCCTTGTCACAGCTGGAAAAGAACAAGTTGAGATTGGATCATAAAGTGTTATTGTAAGTCACCAAGTTCATGTGTAAGTAATGAGAGAATCACAGAATCTCCATTTAATGACTAAAACAAGCACAGAACCCCTCAGCATGGAGTGTGTTTCATAGGAAACTGATAACCAAATTCTCCCACACCCAAGCCATTAAAGTAAAATAGCCTCCTCTCCCTTTCCCAAATTCACACACTTCCCCACCTCAATCAAAATGAAGTTAATGATGTACTTAAACTTAAATTCTGGCTATGTAGCTTTTAATGTTTTATTCCCAAGTTACAGAAATTTCTGGAAATAAACCACAATAATTTCTCATATAGAAATGCAAGCAGTAATCTCAAAAAAAAAAACAAAACCCTTTCCCACTATTTCTTCCTTAACATAGAGCCTAAGACTGAAATTAAATGAAGAAAAACTGGACATAATGTATATTTCTAAACTGTGGAACATAATTAGTAATAGATAAAATTTAATAGGTTTCTATGTAACCCCTCCATTTTTCTTTTCCTTTTTTCTGTACTTAAAGAAATTTCCAAATAAAAACACTTATTCTGTGAACAATGGACTGATAAAAGTTGGAACAAATTCTTTTTCTTGTCTACATCTTTGAGTCTTATTTATATACTCTTATAAAACTGGAATGAATGAAATAGGATGAGATAGTCTAGATATATCTGAAATATTTGTGAAATATACCCTTTTATAACAAATCATTTATAATACTCACATACTGGACCATCCTATTCATCAGCCCATGACTTTGAATTGAACAATGAAGCTCCATTTTCAAGTCAGTTGTGAGGAGAATCACTTTAAGCTCAAATTTATTCTTTTGCCAGGGTTAAAATCAAACCTGGGATGGGCATAGTAAATCAAAATCAGTCGATTTTGCTACCTTTGCATATACAATTCAGTGGGTGGTTCCAGCTCTAGGGCCCTGAGAAACTGATGCAGTGTGGTATCCATATAGTCTTAGTTTCCAACCTCAATTAGACCACCTCAGAGGCTGGGAGAGACATCAAGTATCAGAACAAAGTTCTTCTGGGACTGTAGGAAATGAAGATGCACTAATGCTAAGACAAAAAATTTGGGCTGCCTAAGGATATGGGGATGTAGGGCTCAATATTTAACAAGCCAAAATGGAGTAATCAAAAGCAAGGAGAGCAGAAGAGTTCTTGGAAGCAGAAGAGCCTCAAGTAATAAGAAAGCTGTTGCTCCATCTGTGGAGGGCTGTGGTAGACTCCCCCTGGGACATGAACTGACTTTTACTCTGAGTGCTGCCCTTACCTGATGGACCTAAGAGAGTCTAAGGCCCCCCTCATAAGCCCTTGTGGCATGAATGTCCAGAGGACCTGCTTGTAGCCATATGGATCTTGGGCAAGCTCGGGGTACCCAGTCCCTTCCAGCAGTCTTTCACTTATACTTTCTTTCCAGCTCCTTTTCTAACCAGCTGAGTGAGGGTGCCGTGAGTGTCAAAAGAAAGAACCTTTGATGACAAGGCTGGTTTTTCCTGATCCTGAATTAAGAGATAACTGTATACTCCACTGCTACTGGTTGTTTCAGAGCCTTTCTTGGCAAAAATTCTCATGTTAGAAATGGCTTGTCAAGTCCTATCATATCACAGAGTCTGTCCTGACATTTCAAACCTTTCAAGAAACACTATGTTATGACTGCTTAAGATAAAGGATCATACTGGAGAAATAAAGACTATTCAAAACCTACATGTGGTCCATCTTTTAAGAGTTTTATCTCAAGTGATACATTGTAAATAGAATATAAAAACCTAATGTCCAGTTTCAGGCCCACATCCTATTGTATCATTTATTATGTCTAAGTGTTTTTATTTTGTTTTCTACATTTGCTTTGATTTATTTGAGTTAACATTTATTTCTGTTCTTGAATGTTTTTATTAATAAATGCTAGAAGAGGCTGAAGGTATCTTAGTATGTTCAGTTCTATAAGATAATCTCATAAAGCATATCATGCTGTTATGGTGTTAGTTTTTTCTGTTGGCTTTTCTCCCAGGGATGTTGACATTCCCAAGGTGTTCTGTCTCTAATGGCAGCAGAGGGGGGCTCCTTGTGTCAGACAGAAACAAATATTCTTACATTCTTTACAGGGTGGAATCACCCAATTTATTTCTTTCTGAACAGCAAAATATTGATGGTAACACATTCAGAGTTCATCAGGAAGAGTCCTTAATTTGGAACTTTCAAAATCAAGATTTGTTGAGTATGTTTGAACTCAGGCTCTGAAGTTTAACTGTATATTTTGTTGTTGGTGGTGGTGGTGTTGTTATGTATAATCTAGATACTCTCTATTGTATCAGGTATTACACTAGATGTTGATAATATAAGTATAAATAAGATATAGTTTCTAACATCAAAGAGCTCACAAGCCAATAAGAGAGGAAGATATGAAAAGAATGGTAGGTGTTTGAGGAATTTGAATATGATTTGGTTGAGACTCCCACAAGGGAATTCAACTTGGAGCAGTAGTTATGACACACTTCCTAGAGGAGCTGAATATTGAAATAAGTGTTTGTTTGATAGAGTGGGGGTGGGGCATTCATAAGAAGGGGTAAGAAATCAAAAGAAATGGGTCGAGAGAGTGGGAGCAGATCATGTATGGTGGAGGAGGGCCTTACCACTCTGTTGGCATTTGGAAGGCACAGAATCTTTTGAAGCAAAAGAGTGACATGTTCTGATTTGCATGTGTGTTTTTTTATTTTTTAATCATGTGATGGCAGAGATGGGCTAGGAAGATGTGAAATGGAGACAGAGAGACTAGTTCAAATAAAATTGCAATAGCCAGGGAAATAATGAAGAGGACCTTAGAGTAGGCTGAAGCAGTGAGATGAGCTGAAAGGAATGCACTAAAGAAAATTTAAAAGGGGTGACTGTAAAGATGAGTCAAGGAAATTGAGGGCTCATTCTTAGACTTTATTAATGAATTACAGAATACCTCATGGAAATGACAAATTGTCTTTGTTTTAAATTCAGCTTTATTGAGATATGTTTGACATATAAAATCTTAAACTATTTAAAGTATATGTCATGGAGACTTGCTATACATATACATTGTGAAAGAACTCAACCATCTAGTTAATTAACACATCTATCACCTCACAGTTATTTATTTGTCTGTCTGTTTATTTATCATCTATCTATTTTGGTGAGAACATTTAAATTCTACTGTCTTAGCAAATTTCAATTACATGATATAGAGTTATCAACTATAGTCAATGATCTTTTACATTTGATTCTTAGAACTTTACATCTTGTAACTGAAAGTTTATACCCTTTTAACAACTTCTATTTCCCTCATATCTTTGAACCTGAGAACAACTTTCCTACTCTCTGTTTCTATGAGTTTGATTTTTTAAAAAAGATTCTACATAGAAATTATATTATATATCATTTGTTTTTCTGTGTTTGAATTATTTCAATTAGCATAATATCCTCAAGCTCCCTCTATGTTGTTGCAAATGGAAGGAGTTCCTTTCTTCTCATGACTAAATAATATTCATATATACATATACACACACACACACACACACACACACACACGTACACACATGCATACACCACACTTTCCTTATCCAATGGAAAATTAGATGATTTCCATATTTTAGCTATTGTGAATAATGCTGCAATAAACACTGGTGCTTCTGCACAGCTACAGATTGGGAGAAAATATTCATAAATCATATATCTGATAAGGGGTTAATGTCCAAAACATATGAAGAACTCACACAATTCAATATTAAAAACATCTGATTTAAAAATGAATGAGGAACTGAACAGATTTTTTTCCAAAGAAGATATACAAATGGCTAAGGTACATGAAAAGACCAAGATACATCACTAACCATCAGGGAAGTGCAAATCGGAACCACAAAGAACTATCACCTCATGACTATTAGAATATCTATTATGAAAAAGACATATTATAAAAAAGAATATGGAGAAAAGAGGACCCTAATGCACTGTTGGTGAGATTGTAAATTGGTGCAGATACTATGAAAAACAGTATGACTATTCATCAAAAAATTAAAAATAGAACCACCATACGACCCAGAAATCTCATCTCTGGGTATATATCTAAAGGAAATGGAAACAGGGTATCAAAAAGATACTTGCATTCCCATATTCATTGCCACATTACAAGAGTCCTCCCTTAACATCAGAGATAGATTCTTGGAAACTGTGACTTTAAGCAAAAGAATGTATAACAAAACAAATTTTACCATAGGCCAATTGATATAAACAAGAATAAATTCCTACAGCATACTTCTGGTCACAAAATCACAAGACTTCTAAAAAAAGACCCCAAGCACTTCTAATACTAAACATTGAAATAAATGTAAACTATAAATATGTTTAAGAAATATTAATAAAAACAAGTAAGATAAATCTTTTCTAACCTGCTTACTCCAGTTCAGGGTCACAGGTGGCCAGAGCTTTTTCCAGAGTTCAGGGCACAAGGTGGGAAACCCTGAATGGGACTCTGTTCCAACACATGGTGCACTGAAACCCACACTCTCAACTCACTCAGACTGGGACATTTAGACAGTCAAGTTCACCTCACATACACATCTTTGAAATGTGGGAGGAAACAGGAGTACTTGGGGAAACCTATGCAGACATGGAGAAAACTTGAAAACTCCATACAGATAGTGGCCCTGGGTGGAAATCGATTGCTTTCCCATCAATGTGATAACAAAACATTGAATGAAGAGAAAATATTTGAGGACCTGCTGTATTCACAGTAGCTAATACAGGTTGTCTTAATATCCATTATAACACTAGCATATTTAGCATCTATTGTTTTACAAAATGGATTCTATTACTCATCTTCAGATGTTTTAAGAAAATTGTGTCTAATAAAGGACCTTTCCATTATTTCTTCCTTTTTCTGTGAGTCATCATCTGTACTCATAAAAAGCTGCATCAGCTTTTTGTAGTTTTCTTCTGTATATGTACATCAGTTGTTCGATTTGTTTTAAATACAAGTATTTTGTCACATTCTTTTACTAGTAGTTCTTTTTCATTTATTATTGTTCTGTTATTCATCTTTACTAACAGGAAAGAAGAGAACATACAAATGAGAAAATAAACGAATAAAAATCATTCCTGAGTCTATCACATAGAGAAAGCACCAGCTGACTTTTTTTTTTATATAGAACCATCTAGAAATGTTATTCATGTACACCCATAAAATATCTATGTGTTTATATAAAGGTGGATCTTCTATATACATTTCTTTGTCACTTGATTTTTCACTGAAAAAATATATTGTTTCCACTTCAATAAACATGTATCCCAAAGTCCTTGTAAATGTCTGTGCCATACTTTGTGTACATATGTACCACAATTAATTTAATTAATTTCCCCTTGGAGATTTAGTTTCATTGTTTTTACTAAACAATGCTCTCTTAAGTGTCAGAATTGGGATTTGATTTTATCCTACTTGCCAGCTCAGCAGTAAGCCTGTTACTGTGTTGTGGATGCTGGCAGAAGACATAAGACTCCTGGGTAAGAGACAAGGGACTTTATTGCCTGCAGCGCAACAGGCAGAATAAACATCAGCATGAGCATTGGTTCCTCTTGCACTCAAACCCTACAGTGGTGATTCCATGGGCCCTGACAGATTTGTGCAAATGGTGGGTTTGCACTGCTACTGAGAAATACTGAGTTTAGGGAATCTAGTTCCTCTAAGGAAGCAAGGTTACTCCTTACCTCACAAAAAGACATTAACCTAATCCTTCCAGGTTGTTTGCTTGAAGCACAAGACTGAAAAATGGCCTAGGTAAAGAATGGTAAGGACGTTCCTTTCTTGGGATTCCCAGCAAGATGTGTAGGAGTACAAGAGATCCATGAAGGACTACCTTCCAAAAGAAGCATTCTTACTTATACATTTCAAATTATCCTGAAGGTAATTTCAGGAATGCTGTAGACTTTCTGTGTGTGTTACCAAGTCACCTTCTAGAAACTTACTCTTGCAGGTTTGCTTTCTCAGTTGTGTTCTGTAACATGACTATTGTTGCTTGCTCCCTTGTCAGCCTAGGAATGGCTTCATTCATCTGAGTACTCAGGCCCCTGGTGGTGTTCTCTCCTTTTCCAGGGATATGTCTCATTTGTATTAACAGGAAGAGTATTGTAGCAGAGCCATTTCCTGATTGGTGTCAAGCTGAAAATAGATCGTTTGCCCCAGCTTGATGGGAATAGGAATGTGAAGATAAGCAACAACATGGCCTCTCCCCTACTGTAGCAGGTCGTCTCTTCCTATTCATGAGGCCCAGACCCCTGTTTTCTCATTCGATCTAACATTGTGGACAGGTGGTATATTATGTTGTGTACTCTTAGGTGAATTCTAGTGACATTTCAAGGCATTCCGAAAAAAGTGGAGTAATTCTTTGGATTGCTTTAGTCAAATAATATAATAATTTGACATAAATCTCATTGAAAACGGATGTGAAAATATGCAATTCCTACTCTTTTACTGCCCTTCCTTGAGGGCTTTTGACTTATGCCAATCTGTATTTTGATGTTGAAAGTTTTGGTGTTTCTCTTTTCCTGGTGTGTTGTCTTTAATATACAGGAAAGCTTTGGGAGAAGACCCTTCAGCAGTAGGTAGGTAATATTGTCAAAAGGAATACTGAACCATCAAAGAGCTAAATAAGTAGGAAAGGTTTATCTTTGGATCCAGGCCTCTCTTGGGATAGGATCTGGTGCATGTGTCTTGATGTAGAGCCTACAGTTTTGAGCACAGGAAACTCAGACTCTTCCTATGACTTTGGTGTATCTACTTCTTTTTGTTTTCCTCTTCTGTTATATAAGAATGTAAATATCTGACTCTGACCTTAGTGGGAGAATCGCCTGAAAATTCTTTGTTTTTTATTTATGTGTGTGAGACCCAAATATAGATTGTGAAGCAGCATTTTGTATTCTACTCAGAGTTGCTATCTCCTTTATCTCCACAATTGGAAGCAGATGGTGAAAATATGGTGGAGCTGAGTGTTCTACAGAGGCAGACACTAACCACTGGTCTCTGGGTGGTTTATTTTTATCTCCGTACCAGGGAAGCATTTCTTTTTCTACTGGAATGCTTGAAGGAAAAGCCCATAGTGCCTAAAGAGCTACATTCAAAGAAAAATAGCCTTATTTTTTTTCTCATCCTGTGGCACTGTTCATGCAAAGTGTCATTTGAGTGTCATCACACTAATGCCCAGGCAGGCAGAATCAGTTATCATTATAGACTAAATGTGTTTGTGTCCCCCTAGTGCCCTATTGTAAATTCTTATATTGAAGCTCTATTCCCCAATGTGACTGCACTTGAAGATAGGGACTGAGAGAAGGTGATAAAGGTTAAATGAAATCATATGAGTGGAGCCTAATTTGATAGAGTTGGTGCCTTTGTAAGGAGAGGAAGAGATCCAGCAAGAAGGTGGCTATTTGCAAGGCAGAAAGAAAGCTCTCATCAGAAAGTTACCTGGCCAGATCTTGATCTGGTACTTCTAGCCTTCAGAATTGCGAAAAAATAAGTTTCTGTTGTTGAAGCCTGTGGTATTGTCTGTGGTATTTTGTTATGGCAACTTGAGCAGACTAACACAGCCACATAAACCCTCCAGAGATAGCCCAAGAGGAGCATTTCACCCTGACTGATCCCAAACCAATCTTCTTAAATCTTTTCTTGGGAAAGTGAAAATTCTAAGTGAATTTTTTAAAAAGCAGATTATGTGAGCTCTAATTTTTTGTTCTTAGTCTTGCTGAGCTATTTTTTTTTCTTTTTTGAAACATAGGCAAATCCCAACTGTTCAGATGCTCATCCAATTTTATAGGAAATAGTTATTGAATTTCTCCCTTGAGATCTACATTAAAGTGCTCTGAAAGCATATTAAACATATTTACTATGTTATCTATGCACCTAGCATTATTATAGGTGGTCAATAAATATTTGTTGCATGATGACGGAATGAATGTGTAATAAGTAGAATCTAAACTTACTACTATAGTGTCTGATCAATTTTCCAGATAACTGCTTCTATCTTTAAAATAACCTTTTTCACTCAAGGTTTACCATACATCTCCCTTCAAGGAAGAAACCTTGACCAAGGTACCTTTATCCAGTTTCACTCTGTAAAGGGTAGATTTGGAAATGGTCATTTTAAGGACCTCATATGTACAGTGTATTCCTCTGGCTCTCTATATGTGGATGACTTACTTGGGACCCATGTCACAGTTGAGATGTTCAACTTATCTAAGTCAGTTTTCTGATGCTTAAAATGAGATCAAGATTCTGTTAGTTACAAGTACAAGAAGCTGCTTCTTCTGTTTGCAAATATTAGAATACTCAACTCACAGGGTCTTAAACTAATAGCTGTATTTTCTCCCTTTGTATGTTACAAAATCTAGAGATAAGCTTCCCAGTGCTGTTATCCTGATTCAATGATATTTCAGTTCTGTAGCCTTTCTTCAATGCTTTACTTATGGCTTCTGCCTCTCCAGGCATAACATTTGCTTTCCAGTCAGCAAGAAATTGGAAGGGCACCTCTTTGTCATTTTTGGGAACCCATAATCCAGCCCAGAGAGCTGTGCTTATATCTTCTTGGTCGGCACTACATTGTATAGCCACCCTTAGATGCAGGGTGATAGGAAGCAAGGAGGAATTTGGTTGAGAATAATGTTGAATGGAGAATAGCATTGAATGAACCAGTCTCCCGTGTCTTGCACATCATCTTAAGTAAGAAGAGGAAATTTTTGGAAAATTTCAAAAAGGATTTGAAGGGGCAAAAATAAGAGTGGCTTCTGAGAGTTTAGCAAAAAGAGATTATGGACATTTTTTTCACAGACATGTCTTAAATTGGGTCCATGGAAGCACAAGTCTGTGTCACCTTGCTCCAATCTGAATGGCCAATCCAGGATCAAGTCTCCTTCCCACCCTATGTGAATCAATCATGGCTAGAGGGCCTACTAGCTGAAGATCAATGTTGAATAGTTCATTGGGTCACCCAATGTAGTGATGGCCATTCTCAGAGAAAGAGGGTCATTTTGAGCCAAGAAACTGAGATGCATCTACCTAACCTTGGGGGAATGAATGGAAATGGCAGGCAGATTCTTTTTAGATTGATTCCTGCTGCACTCAGTAGCCTCTAGATATAGTTTTAGAGACTATAGAGAACAGAGTTCTGACCTTAGCATCTAAAGATAAACTTGAATCCTGGCTCTGGGCTATGACTTTGGGCAAATCATTCCTTAGACCTCTATTACCTCATCTGTGAAGTAAGAATAGAAATATTCACAGATTAAGTGAGAAAATGCAATAATCACACTCTGACAAGCCTAGATTCTTGAATACATAGAAATGCTATAGTTTTTAGAACAATGCCAAACAGTGACTACTTTCCCTAGTCGTTAATATGTTTTGTGTCACTAAATTTGATCTCATGAATGTAGGCCATTAATATTTACAAGAAGAGTCTTTTTTCTATGAACCATCCTTTGATTTTTTCAGGCCTTCTGTCACCACTTACCAGCCATGTTTTCTTTCATTAGCAGTTGGGGAGAGTTATATAGTGCATGTATTTGCTCAAAGCAAGAGCTGTATCTCATGATCCCATTTGCAATGGATGTGAATTGAGTACAAAAAATCTGATTCTTCCTTGCTCATTGAGATTATACAGAATCTAAAGGGTTAAAGCAACATTCATATGAGCTGTAAGTCTCTAACAAGCTGTCCAATGAGATAGTCACTTGTCCACACTACAGTCAATGAGGTAATGGTCCCACATGCATCCTCTTCTCCTTGGTAGAAAGTGCATAAAATATAAATAAATGATCAGGTTATAGAATGACCTCTAAATGACCAATTTGGTTCAAATAAAGGCCTTCTCCCGCCCCACAGTTCCCCAAAGATAAATCTTTCAGCAACAAGTTGATCCCTCTCAGAAACAGACTGTTTAGCAGCAATGTTTCACCTTCTGCACTTGTCAGGATGGAATGAATGTGAGTTGGAGTCCCGAACACACATGTAACTGCATGAGTATCTTCTTTCAGGGGACTTTTGGTTGTTACTCTGGCTGCTGCTGGAAGGGAGAGAAAAGAGAACAAGTTGCAATGTTAATAATAATAGCAAATGCAATAGACTATCTGCAAAAGAGAGCTGCTGATCTGACTTCCAGGTATGCTAGCTACAAGGTTAAAGAGACAAGACAGAGTTTCTATTACTAAAAAAAAAAAAAAAAAAAAAAAAAAAGGCAATGTTATTTTCAATTTATTAAGCCTTTTAGTTTTCCCTTGAGGTGGATTATTTAAAGTTTATCATGACTCTGTGCAAATTCATAAGGCAACTTGCATGTGCCATCTCTTACCCAGGTCTATATGTATCCACAGGAAAAGGAATATGAAGTAATTAGAGCTTCAACATTTCTCAAGGTATTCTTTGGTGACAATTTGCATGAGGTTGATGGGGCAGGAAGAACTCAAACTTATGTATCTGCTGCTCTGACCAGAAACAGAAAACACCTCCTACCATGAGGATGTTGTTTTTAATAAAGAAATAGAACAAGGTTATACTCCTTTGTCTTGTTTCTCTGACTCCCCTAGTGTTTGCTTTTCCCTCCAAATTTAGTAGAACTGAACTTCAGCAAAGTGACTGAGGCACATATTGTTGTGCCTTACTTAGGCACATATTGTTGAAGTGTCACCAGCTCCTGCTCTTGAGGGAAACTTTAGTTTTGGATCTGGTTCATGGACTTCTGTGAACCAGAGGCTGCTTCTATAGCATGATGGGCTAGCCACTTGACCCTCAGCTCTTCTGAACCTGAGACTCTAGTTCTTTCTGGTCACCACTGGCTTGCTGGTTTGCACTTCCTTGAATCATTGACAGGGTCCTGAATAACCCTTACTGTTTTTGTGTGACTTATCAAAGACTTTGTGCTCTTGGTAGATGAACTAGAAAGTGTCCCTCTGCAGACAGAGACAGCTGAGCCAGGGCAGGTGCACCCCTTCAACCAGCACACGGAAGCACGCAGTGGGCCTGGTTGATGGCAACACCTTTTATCTTTCTCTTTGCCTCCAGTCAAAATATCATAGAGAGGTTGGCTGCAGAACAAGTCAGGCAGCATTCATTCTCCAGGGTCCTTTGACTCCTGCATCAGGAGACGGCAACATCCTTGAATGGACAAGAACAACTTGACTCTTGCCATGGATATTTTCCACTCATTCATTCATTCATTCATTCAACAAATACTTACTGAACAACTCTAAGTGCCATGCACTTGTAAGGTCCTGGGGACATGGAGGAGATGCCACAACAGATATGGGCCTAGTGTTCATGGGTCTCACGATCTAGGTGGGTAACAGGCAAAGTAATTTCATAATGTACAAGTGCTAAGGAAATTATGGCTGAGGTTCTTAGAGAAGTTAACAGCAAAACAGAGAGAGATTTAGCTTGTGGTATTTGTAGTGAGACCAGAGGATAAGATCAAGCCAAGGTCAAGAGGACAAGTAGTCCAGTCTGAAGAAACCCCAGGCTATGTCAAGTCTGCAAGGCAGAAAAAAAATAGACCTGCCCCAAGAACTGAGAGGAGTCCAGTGTGAAAGGAATGAAATTAGAAAAGGAGTGAAGGCATAAGATAAGGTTATTGAAATATACACGAGACAGATGAGTGCACGCTAAGTCAAAGTTTTCTGACTGTATTCTTCATGGAGGAAAGGCATTGAAAGGCTTTAAGCAGGACAAGGACATGATTGGGTTTTGGATTTATGACATTTGCTTGGCTGACGGTTCTAGTTGCCATGAGTGGTGTTCTCTGCTTTGCTTAGTCCCATGATGAATTTCCCTGACTGGAGGTAGTGTAAAGGTGATACACTACACACATTCAGGGTTCCTTGACTTTTTCAGCATGGCCTTTTGCCTGTATCTCCACAAAATATTAAACCCCACATCTGCAAATGAATATTCTTACTTGGTTTCTCCCTTAGTATTTCCCATTTTCAAGCTCTAGGACATCTACAAGCAAACATCCTTGGAACCCTTTTTCCTTCACCAATGAAAGAAGTGTGAGTCCTGTCACTCTACTTTATAACCAATTACTAACTCTTTACCGGGATTCAAACCTTATCCAAAACTACTTGTGAACCTGACATATTATATGTGTTAATCTAAAGACAAGAAATACTGTTGCAAAAACACTTTATCTTTATGTAGGCACTAAATACATATTTGTGTTTTATCCAAGTATACTGGTTCTTACCAGACCACAGAAGGTCAGTGTTTGGTGGTGATGAGTTACTCAGAGTGTGTGTCATCAAAACTTCAATCAAGTCACATTTTTCTCTATCCATTGGTGTAAGGAAAATATAGGAAAGTGAAACATACTTTAAGAAAGCATGTGAAGCTTCCTCTCTAGAGATCTTTCAGAGAAAAAATCTACTAAAAATTTAGTGGAGTTGGTCAAGGGAAACTCCTCAAATCAGACTTTAAGGTTCAAATCCCCATCATACTATTTACTAAGGATGTGTCTTAGTTTGCTTGGGCTGCCATATAAAAATACCCTAGACTAGGTGATA
The DNA here is from genome assembly GCA_028627145.1 of Eidolon dupreanum. Taxonomy (NCBI): domain Eukaryota; kingdom Metazoa; phylum Chordata; class Mammalia; order Chiroptera; family Pteropodidae; genus Eidolon; species Eidolon dupreanum. The sequence goes on along the minus strand of CM053514.1, from coordinate 45,390,263 downwards.
ATTTATGGTAAATAATAAAAATTTATTTCTCACAGTTCTGGAGGCTAAAAGTCTGAAACCAGAGTGCCAGCTGGTTAAGTTCTGATGAGAGCTTTCTTCCTGGTTTGTAGATGTCCACATTCTCATTGTGTCCTCACATGCTCATGTGGGGATGGGAGAGAGAGAGAGAGAGAGAGAGAGAGAGAGAGAGAGAGAGAGAGAGAAAGAGAATGCTGTGGTGTCTCTTTTCCTCATCATTTTTTTAAAAATTGAATTTACTAGGGTGACATTGGTTAATAAAATTATATAGGTTTCAAGTGTACAATTTAATAATTCATCATCTCACCACAATGCAATCTCCTTCCAATATAGTGTTTCCTCTTTTAAGGGCACTAATCCCATTATAAGGGCCTCACTTTGAGGACTTCATCTAACCCTACTTACCCTCCAGAGGTCCAATCTTCAAATACCATTATATTGAGGTTAAAACTTTAACACATGAATTTGGGGAGACACAAGCATTTGGTCCATAGCATTTTGTCTCTGGCCCTTCAAAATAGTGTCCTAATCACATGTAAAATGTATTCATACTGCCCCAAAACCAAAAAAGTCTTAACTTATTCCAGCTTTGACTCTGAAGTTTAATGTCTAATGTCTCATCTAAATACCATCTAAATCAGACATGGGTGAGACTCAAGGTAAGACTCATCTTAAGGCAAAATTGTTTTCCAATATGACCCTGTGACAAAATACAGTGGTAGGAGAGGCAGATGATAGATAATCCTCTTCCAAAAGAAAAAAATTAGGAGGAAGGAAGGCATGATGGGTTCTAAGCAAGTTCAAAATCTAGCAAGGTAAATTCCATTAGATCTTAAGGCTCAAGAATAATCCTCTTTGGTTTGATGGTCTACCCTCCAGTCCCTACGGGGTGGTAGCATCACCTCCATGGCTCATTAAGGTGGCTTTACCTATGTGGTTCTCTGCAAGGACTTCACTGGGTGGCATTCTTGATCTTTAAAATCAGGTAGTGGCAGCCTTGTATCCCATCCCAATGTATTCTGAATGTGTGGTAGGAGTGGCAGCTATGATGATCTTTAAATTGCCTTTGGAGTACGTCTTCCTTTTCCTTGAAAGATTGTGCAGGTTTGCAGCCAAATAGCTCTATGGTTTTATCCTGTAAATACAAGAAGTCTAATAGCCTTCTTTCGGTTTGTCCCACCCTCTCTGTCCCCTTTAGTTCAAATTGGCAGTGCCTCTGCTGGTATAATTACATCTCTATTCCTGGCTTTGGTCGAAGTAGTTGATTAAATTCATGAGTCAAACCCACAATCTCTTATCAAATGCTTATTCAGCCACACCTTTAGTGTTCTCTTTAGAACAAGCTTTCTCATTTTTTTCATTGTGGCCGAGAACTTTCCAAACCTTCAAGTTCTGATTCGTTTTTGCTTAACAATTGTTTCTTCAACTTATCTTTCTTTTCTCTCATTTTACTTTAAGAAACAAGAAGAAATAAAGCCACTCCAACACTCAGTTAAGTATCTAATTTCATCATTTTCAAGGTCTACCTTCCATAAAATACTAGAATATGAACACAATTTAGCCAAGTTCTTTGCCATTTTATAACAAGGATTACCTTTCTTCCAGTTTGCAATAACATGTTCTTTATTTTCATGAGACCTCACCAGAAGCACCCTTAATGTCCATATTTTTAGATTTCATCTCAAAACTCTTCTAGTTTCTACCCATTACCCAGTTCTAAAGCTTCTTCTACATATTAGGTATTTATTACAGCAACACCTCACTTCTCAGTACCAAAATCTGTCTGAGTTTGCTCAGGTTGTCATAACAAAATACTATAGACTGGGTGGCTCAAACAACAGAAATTAATTTCTCACAGTTTTGGAGGCTGTAAGTCCCAAGACCTGTAGTCAGCAAGCTGGAGGCCGAGGAGAGGAAAACTGGTAGTAGAAGGTGTAGTCTGAGTCTAAAGGCCTGAGAAGCAGAAAAGCCCAAGCTGTAAGTTCTAGTCCAAAGCCAGGGGAAGACCAATGTCCCAGCTCAGAAGTCAGGCAGGCTAATTTTCCTCTTACTAGACTTCGTTCTTTTCAGGTTTTTCAATGATCGGATGAAGTCCATTTATTTTAGGCAGGGCAATGTACTTTACTCAGTCTACCATTTCAAAAGTTAATATCATCCAGAAATACCCACACAGACATACCTAGAATAATGTTTGACCAAATGTCTGGGTGCCTAATGGCCCGGTGATTAACACAAAATTCTTCATCACAGTATGTGATGACCAAGATTCTCATGCTCTCTATTGATCTCTTTCTTCATCTGTAAAATGGAAATAAAAACAAAACCAACCTCACAGAGTTGCTTTGAAGAGCAAACTTTTCACTACATGTAAAGTTCTTAACAGTGTCTGGCCCACCGTGAGGGTTCAATTATGGCCATTATTATTACCGGTAGGTTATACACATCACCAGATAATAAATCTCAAAACTCAAAATTTTCTTAAATAACTTCAATTCACTTTGGTTGTTTATAATTTTATAACATCAGGTTTCTTAGTCTCAAATATATTATTCCATGGAAATACAACCCGGTATTATGCCTATTGAAACTACAAATCCTTATTGGACTTTCTGCAATATAATGAGAAATACAAACTGAATTAGAAGCACCTTAGAACTTATTTAAACACACACACACACACACACACACACACACACACACACACACACACACACACACACACATCTAAGGCTCCACGTAAAAAGCACTATAGCAGCACCTATTGGGCAAGAGGCCCAAAGATCTGCATTTTGAACAAAAGCTTCTGATAATTCTGATGTACACTAAATATTGAAAACTACTGCTGTAATGGAACTCAGCACAAGCTACTTATTCACATTTCCCTCCCTTTGTTTTATTAAATTTATATGTATGTGCTTCAATGTTATTGCCCCATTTCAGTTTCTGTCTGTATTTATCCCTTTAGTGTTCCTCTGGTATATCATCCTCTTTCAGAGTGGGGCTCTGTGCTTTAGTGGATGTTTGTGCATCAAGGCCTGCTCGCCCCCAGTTTGTTTACTGCTACTGAAAACATCATCTCCTTATTATAACAGGCATTTCTCAGCTATAACGGACAGTCCTACCCACTCTTTCCTCATTTATTTTGTATTGTATTACCTTCTCCCTTGACCTCTTCATGGTGATTTAAGGAACTGTTTTTATTGTTTCTAGAGCCAACACATCTGTCATATATTTTCCTCCAACTTAAAAACATTAGAAAATCACTGGTTATTTAGCACAAAGTCATATCTGTACTAGAGGAAAACTTCTTTTGTGATTGTTTCTCACTTAGTGAGACTGGGTTTTCTGGCTTCTGCTCTCTGACTCTTCCTTGCCATTTAGAACAGGCCTTTACACTCAGAGTAGACAGAGATTCCTCTCAGCCTAGGTTTGTGTGTATAGTTGCTTAATCTTGTGAATTAAAGTAAACTCGTGGTTCATTCACAGTTTCCCATTTTTGTAGACTCTTCTTTCTCTGTGAACACAGAAAATTAAGCCATAGTTATAACTGAGGAGGTGGTCTAGTACAAAGTATGTTAGCAATGGATTGTGAAGTGATTGTAAAGAATCTGCCTCTAATATAATTATATCTATAGTAAGCGTCTTACTGGTCAGGAATAGCAGAAACCAATTTATTTAACCTAGACAAATAAGGAATTTGCTGAAGAATATCAGAAAGCTCTCAGAAACATCAGGCGCAGAGCACATGTAGGAACTAAAGGAGCCTGTGCAGTGGGAGTTTCTTGCAGAATGCAAGCAGGCAAGAACCTGGTAAGAGCACTGGGTGGTGGCCCTGCCTGTGTCTTCCAAATTCAGAGTCCCAAGCAGAGGTTCTAATTGGATGAGTTCAATCAGGTGTCCATTCTTCCATGGACAGGGGCCTTCCCCTTAAAAGTTCCATTAGCAGAATGTAAGCCTTCTTCCTTCTTCCCAGCATTCCTCCCAAATACTATGATTTGAATGTTTTATATCCTCCAAAGACAAGAAGTCCACCCCAAACATGACTTACATCCCCTTATTTCTACTGTAATATTCATCAGTTATTGAGAACTCTTATTTTTTCAGGCACTGGAACAAATGTTCTACATGTAGAATCTCTATCCTTACCACACCCTCTAAAAGAGAGTAGCAGTATGTTTTTCTACGTTTGAAAAAACTGAGCCTTTAAGAAGTTAAATAATTTGTCCGTGGCAATCCAGATGGTAAGTGATGGACCCACGCTTATCTGCCCCCAGGACTGGTGGCCTGTACACTCTTTCACACTGCCACCTCTGTCTATTATCTTCATCTGAAGTTTTCCTTTGTATCCCAAATAAGTTAGACATGTAGAACTTGTTTCTTAGTATTAAATCCATTTCTGAATAGCAAAATGTATTGGCAAAATTATCTCTAAGCCTCCTCTAATCTGTTATTTTCTTTCTATAACTCTATTCCAATGGCTACCATTTAAAATGGCTTCGAATGTACAACCACAGAGCAGCTTAGGATGATCTTGATGGAACCATTATTACTATCAAGTGTGATGCTGTTTTTTTAGGTCTTATGCAATCTTCCCTGTAAGATTGTACTTCTCCCACCAAGTCAGTTCCATGAAGTCTGTTTGGAAACTAAATGCAGACCTGCATCCCTGTGGAACTGTCTGCCAAACATACAATTCCTGCTGTCTGTTTGATGACATGCTAATTACCTTTTATTCTTGTAAATGAATACATCTCAGCAGAGACTCTAAGGAACATTTTCAAAGAAAAAAAATGAATATTCTGACCATTTTTTATGGGGACAAAATGAGGGATGATTATTCAACTAATCACTCCTGATATTCTCTTGGGCATATGTGGTTCTAACTAGAAACTAAAAGCCACTTGGACACTGTTGCAGAGCTATATCCCTAGCTTCAGTCTGGAACTCCTGTCTTAAACTTCAAGTAGTATCAGAGTAAGAAAAGGCATAAAATTTGGGTATGTTTCTTCTCCATGAGGAGCAGTGTGTGATTCATTTATTTGTTCAATTGTTCTGTAAGTGGACATTTATAAAGCACCTGCTTAGGGCAAGGGGTTGCATCAGTGTTGAGATTTTATTTTAAAAAAAAAGACAAATTCTTTAGTAAGAGGGGAAGTAGATATTAAAATATAATGAAAATGCACAGTAATTGAAATGTCATGTTATGAATGCCTGGAGATTGTACCAGAGTAGTGTAGAGAGGCAAATTACTACATGCTTTGACATAAATTTGAGAAAAAAATCAGAAAAAGGTATTTTTAAGTGAAGTCATAATGAATCAATTTTACCCAGAAGATAATGGGATGGGTATTTGAAGACTGAAGGACAAAAGCTTGCAAGTTTCATGACACAGGAAGTTCAGGGTGATTGTGTGTTATATAGGAGGGGAGTAATAAAATACTGAAGGAAGAATTTAAAAAGGAGCTAAAATAGGCCATGATATGAATAGTCATATATTTCATACAAAGGTATTTAGATTATGTTTATAGGAAGCTGTTGAAGGTTTTCAAATTAGAGGGTGATGTGATCAGATTGTATTTTAGGAAATCACTCTGTGACAGAAAGGTGTATTAGAGCAAAAAGGGGATATGAGCTTTTAGAAGATAGTCAAATCACAGGGACGATTTTACTATTTTGTTAAGAATTTATGGAGGACTCATCACTTTTTATAGTCTCTTTTAAAATATGAAAGTTATGAAAATCTAATATGAAAATGTGTGGCATTTTCATTAGGAAATAATTACAATGCTTATTTTACTGGCCTGAAACTGTAAAAAAAAAAAAAAAAAGGCAGTATGCCAGTACAATATACCTTGACTTTTTATTACACAAATTTTATATAGCATAAATCAAATTAAGTCCTCTAGCCCATAAAATGATTACTAACAAAATTCTCAATTATGGTGAATTACTAAGTTATTAAAAATACTGTTTTGTATTTGAAAGCTTTTACATATTTGTCTAGCCACTGAAAATGCTTATTTAACATTCTATGCTATATTTAAGAACCACTTTCAAACATTCTATCATGTATCATTGAACTAGATCAGAAGATGTGAATGTGAACTGCTTTAAGACATGTTGAAATGAGTAAGTGTTTAAGCAAGTCGTTCTATTTCTAATACAAGCCAGTGAAAAAACAATGAGCAAGCTTCCAGTGTTGAGATGGGAAAATATGAAAACCATCCCAGCTTACTCCACTCATCGCCATGGTTTCATCATCTATTACACAGTAAAACAAACATAGCCACTGACTATAACACTTAATGAGCATATGCGACTCTGATAATATTTATCAGGTTTATTTGTTTGAGGCCAACTGAAATGAAATAAAAACAGTGTGGCATGGGGTCATTAGTCTCTTCTGACGTGTGCTGTAATTATAAGGAAAACATTAATAGCCTATTTTTAGCTAGTACCTTCATCCGCAGAAATGATAATGGCCCAAGGAATAATCCCTGGGATGGAAAACAGAAATTCCCAGAATTGCTCATCTGTTCTTTGGTCACAGGAAATCTATCAGCACCGTCATTTTTCATCAACATCAAGAAATGCTTTACTTCAGCCCATTATGCGATTCTCCCCAGCTAGACTGCCTTTCACCTTTATCTTTGCTAAATAAAGTTTCTCCCAGCCAAAAGAAATGAAAAATGTCACTTCCTTCAGGAAGCCTCTCTTTTCCTGAAAACGTTATCACTTGTACTTTATATTATTTTCACTTATATAATGTTTATTCTAATATTCTTTTCTTTATTCAAAAATGTTATTTAACAACCATATAAAAATAATAGGAGCAAGATATTGCTCTAGGCTCCACAGTGATGACGTATGGTGAAGATGGCAGATAGATGAAAAAGCTAGTTTCTTCCCTAAAGGGGTACAATACCCAGTAGAAAAGATAAGGCTGATAAATAGGGTCAAAAAGTGATCATCAATATCATTTCACCTCAGCATCTGAGAGGGATGAGGCTCCCTCCCACCAGTCTGGAAGACACACCAATGATTGTTAAGATTGTATGGATGTGATGAGGTGGCCAGAACGTAGGCATGTGAGATGATGGGAAAGAACGGTATGGAGCGTATTTTCAAAAATTTCAGGAAACATTTTAGTGATTCAAAGCAACTTTTTTGAAATAAAATAAATATGGCTTAAAAAAGTGAGGCCTCCTACTATCTGTATGATTTTGATAAATTACATAACCATTTGGAACCTCATAAGATTAGTATTAACACTAAATGAGATACTATAAAGAGAAATTATATTATCCAGCTTATAAGTTGTCAGTAAAGGTATTTATTGTTTTCGTTGCTATTATTTTACGCTTCTTAGAGGGTATGGCCTTTTCCCTTAGTTGAAAAATCACTTTTAAATTGTGAAATGTCTCCCAAGAGAAGCACAGTATATTTTGAGAATTCAGGAGAAAAAATTCTGTAACTTTGTAGAAAGAGATCAGAGAAGGCTTCGTGGAACCATTATAGCTGGTTCATAGTTGATTATGATTTAAGGAAACAGTGATGAAGGAGACAGGCCATCCATCCATGAGCCAAATGATAAATGGCCAGCATTTACACTTTTTTAATTTGCATTTCAACATAAATTCTATGGATTTGTTGGATATTCCTGCCAGAAATGGCAGGAACCATGATTTTACATTTTGTTTATTATCTCTACAAAGTAGCCAATAGAAATAAAATAAATAATTTTGTTGATGATCTGAGGCCTATGTGAAAGTCATTCTTATAACTGAGAGGTTACTTGATACAGTGTGAACCCCCATCATCTCTCTCTCTCTCTCTCTCTCTCTCTCTCTCTCTCTCTCTCTCTCTGTCTTTCTTTCTCTCTGTCTCAGAGAAAAGAAGGCTTGGAGAAAGCTGGGGTGAATCTGGGGATGCAGCCCTCTTGTTTCTAAATGGTTTCATCTGTGTGAGCTCTCATTTGTATTCCCCAAAGAACATGGTATATGCAATAGAATCATAGTGCTTTAGGTTTATTCATCTTTTGTAATTTCTCATTCATTGATAAATTCTTTTATTTTATTTGTAAAATTTCCAACATCTTTTCAGCTGTGCAAAGAAGCAACTAGGTGAAGATGTTTAGTTGGAATGTGTGAAGAAGCACTAAGGAACAAGAACACAAAGCAATGGGTGAGGAGAAAATCTATAGTGAGTGAAACTCCCAGGAAAAAGAAGGTGGGCTTATTACCCCATAAACCCTCCCCATAAGAATATTCTCCTTCTAGTGCTACCAGGTTGTGGATTTTGTTTTTCCTAAGATGTACTTTCTTTGAAGGGATCTTTTATAGTGTAGCATAAGCTACTAATACCACAAGGAAGTGTTTTAACACAACTAATTTTATACAATGCTGAATGTCTAGGTTCTAAAATGTGGATATTGATGTTGAGGATAACAATGATGCTAAAGAAAAATTATATGTTTAAAATAAGTTTTAAATATGTATTCCATTAAGCAGTATATGGTTTTTATAGAGAAAAAAAGAAGATTGAGGTATCAAGAATAAAATCAAAACCTCCCATAAGCCTATTATTCTCAGTATTTTTTATATATCCTGTTTTACAGATAATTTTTAAAAAGACATAGAAGAATGGTAAAAATCCTATTTAAGATTTGATTTTTTGTCATTAATATATGACCCTATCCACAAATATGTTTTCAGCAGCCTTAAGTTTTACGAAGTACTTTTTTTGTTGTTTATTTTCTCCTCAGTATACATTTTCACTTCATCTACTGTATCTTGAGTGGTTTCCTGTAGGGTACTGCGTGAGGGGCAGAGGGCAGGGAGAGTATTTACTTCCTTCTGTTTAGCCAGGAGTTTAGGGGGAAAGGCTCCACCCACAGGTCCATGAGTTCCCCAAAATTCTTTTAAATCTATCAATGTTTCCATCTTCAGCCCCTTTGATCGTATAAAGATGGGAATCCAACAATTTGGCCCAAGGAGTGATAACAGATCTCAGGACAAGTAGAGAGAAGAGCCTTTCTCTCTTCTGGATGGTCTTTGAAATTGTAAAGCTGGAAGATTCTTTGCCATTTTGTGATCATGGAGCAGGAGCTCTGAACTGCCTGAGAAAGTCTTCCTCCTGTGGGCCTACAGAGTGGGTAAGAACTATTTTTCCCTGTTCTGAATAGGCTTACCCCTGGAAAGGCTTTGTATGCAACAGTTCATTATACACTTGGAAGAAATTTGTCTTTGGAGTGAGCCAAACCTGGATTCAAACCCCACGGGCACAGCCACACCTGATGGTAGTTTTATCCCAGGTGGATTTCTCTGTCTTTACACCTTAGTTTAAGTGTCTATAAAGTGGGGAAAGAAAATATATCTACAAGTTATGAGAATTCAAGGAATGTGTTCAAGAGCAAGAATATTGTGAGACTTGGGTGTTACGAGAGAGACAGACAGACACAAAGATACAGAAGAGTGCAGGGAGAAAGAGAGTGAGAAAATGGAAAGATGGGATTAGAAGGAGTCAGGGCCTAGGGATCTTATTAAAATGCAGATTCTGATTTGAGATGTCTTGGATAAGGTTTGAGTTTCTATGTTTCTAACTAGCCCTTGCCTCCAATGGTACTGATCTGCTGGCCTGTGCGTCATTTGGGTAGCAAGGTTCTAGATCACAAATGAAGATGGACTTCAAAGCCCTTATTTTTATTTCCTAGAAGCCCTTCCTAGTATCTATTATATAGCAATCCTGGCTGTGTTCAGTGTTCTGTGTGGTATGTTTGCTCACTACATAGAGGAAAAATTGTAATTTTGGCAGGCAAAAGGAATGCGCCATCACTTCTGCTTATCCTGTGTTACTTAACTGGAAACTCCTTTACAAATGGAGCTGAGCTCATAAGTCAGAAAGCATTGGTGGAATTATGGCCAAGGCCTGGGTGGAGGGCTTCTAGGGAGGGGAAAGTGGGAAATGAAGAGCTCTGGGTGTCACCGATTCCCACCATTGTTGGATATTCATATCTCACTGCACAGGAAATAGTTCCATCTGCACTTTCCTTCATGAGTCCAGGGAAATCAAATCGCTCCTTAAGCAGAAGCTAGGATGTTTCTCATCAACAAGAATTATACACATGGCCAGAATCCAAATCCAGGGTTCTGAACATTTGAGATGTAATTTAAGAGCAATAGATTTGGAGGCAGAAGATCTGGATGTCATTCAGAGCTTTGAAATTACTTGCTCAGGTCCCTGGACAAGTTACCCATTTCGCTAAAACTCAGATTTTTCATCTTTAAAATGAATATTATTAAATAGCACAAACTTTCTAACAAACCTATTATAAAGAACAAGTGAGAAACGTATGAAAAACTGGAAAACAAACAAATAAAATATTACACAATTGTAAAGGATTATAGCGACAAGAGTTCTAAGGCAGTTTAGCAATTGCCCAACTGTAAAATTATGTCTAAGACTCTAAAAACCAATTAAGTAGGACCTAAGGTATACCTGAGGAAAGGGCAATGTAGAGAGAAAGGTGTGCAAGCTGTCTAGGAAATCTGTCTTGTACCATGATGTTTCACATGATGGGGTCACCTCTGCTCCCAACGTTGGGACACTGGTAGGTCAGGGACAGCCAAAGCCAGACTCCAAATAGTAGACTGAATGGTCCACGGGAGGTGTGTAGTGTGCATTTAGATTTATGGTAAGCAAATCTCCTTGGTTTAATAAAGCACATTTGAGTAAGAGGATGGAATTCAATTTCTTCCATATTGTTGATACTAGAGTGAGAATACCCAAAAATCCAATGTAAGAGAGAAAAAACAAAGTATCCTTTCCCCTCCTTTCCCACAAAGTTACACCCAACTGGGGAAGACTGCCAGCTTCCTAATATTTTCCTTTTCTAACTCCTTGATCTGAATTAACAAATTCCATGCCTTGTTCTGACAGACTGGAGCATATGCTCTGGATATGTTTCTCAGTGTTTTTGAAAGAAGAAGGAATAACTCGGAAACCACCTGGCAAACAAAGCAAGAGATCTGGGGCCTGACAAGAGCAGGGCACAAAAGGTAAGCACTGGTCATCAGCAATTTTTTGTGTTAGTCCCCATGGTCCCATAATCAGATGTTCCCTTATACTTCATCAGCTGTGTGATTCTGATGGTAAGGAAACTAGAGATACCAAAAGTGAAATGTACCCCAGCTCATCTCTTGGGCTGGGAATAGAAACCATGAGAAAGTTAAAGTATCAACTTTGTTTGCTCACAGAATGATTCTTCCATTTTTCCATTGAATTTTGCCTAAATATTATCTTCTAGGTGTAACACCCACCCCAAGACAGGTACATACATTGCACCTCCCTTACCTTCTCCTATATCTGAGCATTTGCTTTTTTTTTTTTTTTTTTTGCTTTTTGTTTCATTTTTCTGTCTTCCGTCACTGTAATGAACATTTCATGAAAATATGATTTTTTGTCTACTATTATATCCCTAGCACCTAGCATAGCCTGAAAATAATAATAGGTACTCAGTAAATACCTCTGAATAAATGATACTCTGATATCCACGTCTCTGAACACTCCTCCCACCTTACAGTTTTAGGTTATTTTTGTGCTTTTTTTTTTCCTCTTTTCTTATCTCTTTCAATATTTTTCATAGCTTATGTCCCATCCTCCTCCTTCTCCTCAAATCATCATTAAAGTTTTTATATAAAACAATTTGCATTCTTATTTGTAGAGAATTTGAAAACCTGTGGCCCTCTATGGCAACAGCCTCCTGGAAACATAACCACTGGACCCAGGAGGAACCAAACATTGCACTTCAAGTTATACATTTCTCAACTGCCTTCACAGGTTGCTTCCTTTGCGAAATCCTCTTCTCAGGCTATGTTTCTCTCCAGGGCATTTATGAAAAGAGATTAGGTCAGTTAGATAGTAGGAAAGACTTAAAATCTCTTTCCTGGTGCTATATATCAGGGGAAAATGGTCTGCCCATACTCTCACGACCTGAATTGCATAGTGAATTTTAAGTGCCAAGAAACATGTTTCTCTAGTGTGAAGAGTTTTGTCACATGCAGGAAAACATCTTTAGAAAATGTCCAACATATAGTAAGAACTCAAAATTATTGGAAAGAATGCATAGATAAAATTCCCCTGGAGACTTTCTCCTCCTTTGTTAGTGACCCGATATGGGTATTCAGGGTAGAGTTAACTATATGTCTATGGTTTGCTTCTCCAAAGCTCAGCTATCCCTGCATAACCTCGGTCCTCTTGTACAGAAATAAAACATTCCCTGTGCATCTGGAGACTCAAAGAAAGGGACCCACCAGGCTGCACATGAAATTTGCAGCACTCGGCTTCTGCACCTGTGGGCTGAGTGATCTGGAATATATTTGCATTTCCCAGTCACACTTGGAGCAGTGAGATTTGACCTTTAGAAAGCAGTGTTTTGTTGAGAGTCTGTCATTAGTTTTTTTCAAATCATATATACAGTGCAAGAGCTGGACACCTCTGCCTACCAAAGGCTGAAAGAATGTGCCTGGAAGCCAAGTATAGACAGAATTCCAAAGAGGAGTTAATGGGACAAGGAAATCACCACAGGGTCTATGCCAACTTTCTGTCCTGCATTTTATCATTTTTGTGTTTCTAGATTTTAGCCAATATGGGAGGTCTTTTGTGCCAAGAGTGACCATAACAAGTGGCTGAGGTTTCTACTGGAGGCTAATATAAGTGTTTCACCTTTCTTCAACATCTCTTTCAGAGTGTGTGTGACTTTTCTGGAGGCAGCCCCAAAGTTTCCCGGGCCTCTGGTTTACTGAGAGAAAGAGCAAGGGGAGGTCAAGCTATTCTGTCATTTCTCAGTTTATAGCCATCTGTAATCAATGATAAGATGAATGGAGACTTACAAAAAGACAATTGAATTAGGAAAGTACTAATCTCAACTGTCAATGTGATGAGCAAAATATAGAATGAAAATGAACAAGACAGGCGAGATCTTTCTACCTACCTCTTTCTGCAGACACCCAATCCAGCTTAACAATTCAAGGCTGAACCATCCCTGAGCCACACAGCTGGCATCCATCAAAAACTGGCACTCCAAATTCTCATGAGATTCATGGCCCTTATCTTAAACTGCCTATACTCACCCATTTCAACCTTCAGCTTTTATTTAGAGTCAACTTTCTTTCTCTCTCCCTCATCTCACACATCCAATCTGTCCTAAAGTTCTGTTGATTTTACTTCCTGACCATTCATATTCACTTCTACTGCCATTGCACTGCTACAGGTACAGCTCTCACCTGGACTATTACAATAGTCTTCTACTCACTGTCCTATAACCATGATCTCTACCCAAGCCCCACTCTCAACCTTATTCTCTATACTGCAGCCAGCATCATAAGTCAAGCATATGGATCTGACCTTGCTCTTTTCTGCCTAATATTCTAAATTTTGATCATACCAGTTTATGGTCTACCTGACATCACCCTCCATACACACCCATGCTATATCAGCACTATGTGACTTTGCCTTTCCTTTGCCTATTTCCTTGGCATTCCCAACTGGCTTCACTAGCATTCACTTCTCAAGATTTGGATAAGGTTGTGCTTTCTAGAAGTCTGCCGAAATGTATCACCATGGACCACATATGCTTTCTCACTCTGCTCATAATTTCACACGTAATTTTGAAATTGTTTGATGGTGTCTCCTTCCTAAAATTTCAGCTTCTAGAGAGTACAATTGTACCTAAAATGCTTGGCAGAATACCTGGAACACAATAGGTACTCAAGAAATCTTTGTCAAACAAAAATGATTAGCTTTACTTTCTCCTCAACCAATTTTCTTGGCATCAATCTCTTTACTTTCTTTGTTTCCTATCTTGACAACAGTGTAGACTGTCCATCTAGTGATGCTGCCCTTGGTGTCTTGGTAAACAACCCTTCCAACACTGACCAAATACTTCTACGGGATCTCTCAGGGGTCCTGGAATCCAGCCCTGGGAACTTTTAGTAGTCTTTCTGCAGTTCTAAGAGGTTTTTTCAGTGAAGATTTAATTCCTGAATAACTTTGAAACTAGATCTGGTGAGTTGAGTGTACAATCATTATTAAGCTAAAAAGTCATCGCAGAACAAAGAGAGGAATGTAGGGTTAAGTGAAAGAGGTCACAACTGTATAGCACCCTATAGGTACAAAGAGTTGGTCATCTTATTTGGAAATGCTAGTAGTTCTAGTACCCAGCTGGTACTAAATAAAGATTTCTTTTGAATTCTGGCTACATATTAAAATCATCCAGAGAGATTTTAGAAAAGTTGATGCCCAGGTACAATCCCAGAGTTCTCTGATTTAATTGGTCCAGGTAGAGCTTGGAATCTTCTAGAAAAGTCCCCCACCCAATAATTTTTTGAGCATCCAGAATTAAGAGGAATTGGTCTACAAGGGTTTTAGGCTCTTCTTAGCCAGAGTAAGTCTTGTCCATGTGTCCCTAAGGACAGTGGACTTCACAAATACTGATATGACCGCTCTTTAGTTCAGTTTCAAATGATTCTTCAACCTGGAGTTTCACTATGAGAGAAATTTGTTGAAGAGAAAAATAAAACACTACAAAAAGATCACATTTATATTTTTGTAACAGTTAATTTAAGCACTGATGGCACTTACACATGTAAATATATACCTTAAACAAATATATTATGTATATACCTCCACAGAATGTAGGATGACAGGCACGGCTATGCAGTGATCTGCTGAAGTCTCAGATTTATCTTTATCTCAGATTTGGGGAAAGCCTGGAGATTGGCCTTCGTAAACTTAGGTAGGAGGACAACTTTTAAGGTGAGGGGACTGCCTGAAAGACAGATTCTCCCATTACTCATAACACATTTTAAAGTACTTTTCCTGTTTCCTAAAGCAAGATTGACCATTGCTGAGATTAAAGGGTAAAACAATCGCTAATGCTGTAACTTAAGCATTTAAAAAAATTTTGTTTTTCAGCTATTTTATGCCTGCTACATTGGCGTCACCAGTTGAAAAATTCTGTGCCCGCATTTCTTTCAGTCCTTGAACAACACCCATCTTGAGAAGGAGGTCGGCTAGCAGAGGTTAACAAAGATGCTTGATGGTTGCTTTATATTCACCCAGGAGACTGCAGGTTTTATAATTTAATGATTATAGAGCAATTAGCGCCTCATACTCAGTTAGTCCTATATGAGTATTTGTTTAACAAAAACAAATACATGTAGTGGAAAGCTGCTTTTTTTGTTTCTCTGTGCCACTTCTTTTGGGTAACAGCCCCTGCCCCAATCAGTGAAATTCTAGTGGACCAGGAATCCTGATCCCTCCTTTCACAACTTCCATGTAGAAAGCAAAGCTTCCAGTAGCAGGGCCGGTGCCTGCCTTTCTTTCTTTCTTTCTTTCTTTCTTTCTTTCTTTCTTTCTTTCTTTCTTTCTTTCTTTCTTTCTTTCTTTCTTTCTTTTTCTTTCTTTTCTTTTTTCTTTTTTAGGTGAGGCAACCCTTGGTTGACCTCACAGATTGCAAGAAACTTGTCAGCTTACAATCCCTTATTTTTTATTTTTTACGCCTATAGGACCTGGTCTTCCTAGGTGGTCTCCCATCCAAGTACTAACCAGGCCCAACCCTGCTTAGCTTTTGAGATCAGACGGGATCGGGCTTATTCAGGGTAGCATGGCCATAGACAACAGTGCCTTTCTAGCACTTTCACTTTCACTGACTTTTTCCTCCATTAAAAAAATATTCAAAATTACATTTTATGACTGCTTTAGTATAAAAATGAACATAATACATGTTGGATTCATTATTATACGTTATTATTATATTATTTTTTTCTTTTGATTTTAAAAGAAACTTAATTTAAAATATTTTCATGGATCCCTAAATGTACCATGGGCCCTTGGCACTATAGATAAATTAGCCTTGTTCAGTGGTCCCATATCAAAAGCCTTTACTTTGCCCATTCTTTTATTCTTCAGGACAAGATGGGAATGTTTTGCTTTGTTTTTGAGATTTGGGAGAAGGCAGATTTCATAAAGAAATTGTAAGGCAAATTCTAATCAATTTAACAAGTTTTTATTAAATACCACTGTTTGTATGTGCATGTGTATTCCTCATTATCCTTCTCTCATACATACAACCAGTTGGTGTCTGATGGAAGGAGTTTGCAATCTGGTTGATATGTCCACAATTTATCCATATCCCAAATGTTTTCCGATGAAGAGCCAGACATTAAATAGAATTCTAGACCTAGGCTATATAATTTTGGTTCTTTGCCTGTAAGCAGCTAAATTAGACTCTGGCTAACTTAAGTTAAAAAAAAAGAAAGAAATTTCTTGGAAAGTCACTGGTGAACTCTTAGAATTAAGGAAAAGCTTTATCATTATTTTTCTTAAATATGCGCTGCTGTATTGCATTTTCTAAACCAGGTTGAGAAATTTGAACTTAATTACAATGTGAAAGGATTTTAAAAGAAAGAAGTAGTGTGATCTGATTTATATTTTCAGATAATGTCTCTGTCTGCTGCATGGCAAAAAGATTGTAGATATCTGGGATAAAATCAGGATAATAAGTTAGGAGACACATTTCAGGGGCCAGGGGAGAAATAATGTGGCTTTTGCTAGTAGGAAATGTTCACATGGAGAAGAATGGACAGAGGCGAAGCATATTTTCAAGGTTAAGGAAGAAAAAGAGGCATCAAAAGCTCATCAGAGGCTTCGGGACTCTTGATATGACCAACTAAGTGAATAGTCATGCTACTACTGATAAAATATAAAAAGAAAAAAAACTGGACAAAGAACATGCTTCAGTATTGTATCAAAATTACTGTCTGGCAATCAGAAGCACCTAATATCTATTTAAATGGAAGTGGCAAGTCAGAAGTTTCAGGGAAAGGCGAGAGATGGGGATATCTCTTTTCAACTTTTATGTAGGTGAATTTCAGGTGACAGGTCTGGGTGAATTTTCTAAGTTAAAGATAAAGATAGAGAAGATAAAGAGACTAGAATGAAGCTTTGGGGAAAGCACTTTAATATTTAAAGGTCAAGGCGGTGGTAAAAGCAGGAGAGCATGTGGGTCTAAGTCCGGCTGAGAGGTAAAGCAAGGAAAGAGAGGGTGCCAAAGGATTCGGTGTCACGGAGGTCATGGGTGACCTTGAGAAAGGCAAGCAGACTCAAGGATGTAGTGGAAATAGAGGTCTTATTGAAATGAGCTGTTTTTTTTTTCTTCCCCTCATTCTACCTAAAACAATGGGGAACAGAGAATGGGATATTTACTGGAGAGGGTGTGTAGCCTCAGGCAGAACATTTTAAGGTTGTATGTTTATATGCTGATGGCAGTGATCCAGTGGAGCAGGAGCCATGCTGTTATTATTAATAATAATACTAGCTGGCATATATTGAATGCTTACTATGCATCAGACACTTTTTAAAACAATTTACAAGTGCTTACTTTACGATGTATGTGCTATTATTGTGAGGAAACTAAGGCACTGAAAGGTTAAGTAATTTGTTCAAGGTCCCACGGAAAGCAAGGGCTGGAGCCTACTGAAGATCCTAGCAATTAAACTGAAAAGACCACATAATTTACCCCTCATAGTGTTATTATTAAGAAAAACAAGCCAATGGTATATAAAGCATCTAGCGTAGTGCTCTGCTTATAGGAAGCATTCAAGGAATTTTAGCTAATATAAATAGCAGCATTTATAGCGTGATATTATCTACCCCATAGAGTTTTTGTAAAGTTTAGAAGAGCTGACATGTGTTATTTCTGAGCCTAGCACCTGCAACTTATAAATGTTGGTATATTTTTATGCTATCCCTATCCTCCCACCATCCTATGTAGGTAGTATTGTGACATCTAAGTCCTTCAACCATGATTGCTGAGAACTGTGTTGTCATGTGAGGCCACAAGGTGGCGCCATGAAGGAGCAAGCCTGTTTCATTTACCTTCAGATCTCTAATGCAGATACAGGTGGGCAAGCAGAAGTTGGACATCGACAATCAAAAGAAAAGTTGTCATAAGTAAGTAAAGAGATAGATAGAGAGAAGAATAGAGTTGCATTTAAAGCATATATTTGTGCAAGCAAATAAAGACTATGTATATCAAAAAAGCCTATTATTTGATAGGCAGGCAAGAAGGGCCAATGCAAATTTCTTGTACTTTAAAGCCCAATAAGTCAGAAATCTTGCCTATGTACTCAAAACCATGGGTCAGACAAAATTTCAAACAGTGGTATGGACATATATATCTTTCCTTTACATGCCTCCAGTACAGGTAACGGAGATGCAGAGCTGTAATTCAGTAAGGCCTATGTCCCTGCCACCATTTCCAGCCCAGCCCTGCCTAAAATTTGATAGCTATCTCTCTAGCTGCCAACTCCATCCAAGGTCAATGAATAAAAACACCTAGTGTTCTGAGGAATGTTACCTCACAAGAAGACTATTCCAGGTATCTTCCTTTGTGCAACACATACATTCCAGTCCTTTCTCTCTGAACGGCAACAGTCAGCCACAGAAACAGCACAGCGTGCTTTTCTTATCTTTATTACCCTCTGAACAGTGACGTAATGAGATTGAAATTTCTGCCAGTTTATTATATCGTCACCAATAGCTCTATATATAACTAAATGGTATTTTGGGGGGGGGGGGGAAATAGATACAATTAAAATATATGTAAAATAAAAATGTACCTGCCAAATTATTACAGCCTTTGGGTACATTTTCCAAGTTCTGCCCTCCTTTTTCCTAGCCATCTTCATGTTTTTCTATTGTTTCCTGGATTGCCCCGCAAAAGCCATATGTATCTGCTTGTAGCCAGTACAAATGAGCTCCCCAAACACAGATTCCCATGAAAACTGAACAAAAGAGGAAGGAGAGACAGAGCATGTTAAATGTCTCATTAGGCCTTCTGTCTGATTCTCATTACATTCACTGACTGTTTCTCATTAGGCCCATTGCCTCAACTTCTTTCAGGCCCTAAATATGTAGGCCAGTGCTTATTGTCATGGTTGGTCGAGAAGATCCATTTCATTTATTCATAAATTGAATGTGGCTTCTGAAAAGTCCCAGGCAATTTCTTTTGTCAAAGTTAAGACAGGCTCATTGTTGTTATTTGCTATTTTTAAGCAATCCTAAGCAGGGTGGGCAGAAAAAAATAACTTAAAAAACCCAGCATGAGTGCTCACGAATTCAAACCCTGCTGCAGAATTGGGGAACTGCAAGATAACTATTGTAGCCAAGAGGCCAGTCTTATGTGCAGACATCAGCAACGGGTGACATCATGAGCAAATATCACTGGATCAGAAAGTAACCATTGCAGACACAATCAGATGCCCAGCAGGCAGGTTATGGAAGAGGATATCAGGGCACATCAGAGAGCTGCAACTCCTGTCCTCCCTGACCTCTGGGAGCGTTTTCCCAGGATGTTCAATTAAGAGCCAAATAAAAACATGGAAAACTAACCAGATAGTTGAATATCTTACAAATTATGTGCGTAGTACATTACTCTGGTGAAAAGAAATCACTTAGATCTCAATATTCTTCTGACTAAAACAAGTTCCTGATCTCTTTTACTGGGAAAAATGCTCCAAAGGTGTGGCAGGCAAGTTCACTTAGAGATGACTTGCTGTTGATGACATCAGTGGACATGGCCCTGAATTATAACCCACAATACATACCTCTAATTCAAGAAGCAAATATTGATGAGCATTTGCTCAAAAAGTGGTAAACAAATGCACTTACTTTCTATGTGTTCTATTTGCTCTTGTCTTCTGTCTTGATGTTTGACATTCTCATTTGGTGAACATGATGAGGACTCAAAATGGTTTTGAGAATCATCTGGTGCCTAAAATCAGAGAAATAATACTCATAAGAAAGTAATTAAAAAAATTTTTTTTTCTGAACTGTAAAGTTTGAAGGAGGAAATTTCAGTAACCTTTAGGAAGCAAATGGTTTCCCCTCAACTGAATGTGTGATCTGGGTCTGAGTCAGACTACTCAAGAGAAACATTTATGAAATTAGATATCAATATAAGATTTGACACTTTCTGCCTGCCTCATGCCCCTACACAGAGGAGAGAGAAGAGATGCCTTCATGTAAAACCTTCTCCTCCATCAGGAAGGAGGTGGATATTCCCTAAGGAAGGAGCAGTGTAATGACTCACTGAGGAGGCAGTGGGTGTGGTCCCTTTCAGACATGTTCCAGCTGGTTCATAAGCTGGAAAGACATGGTCACCTCTCCTTTGTGGGTTTTGCTAGAGTTTGCAATGGTCCATTTTTTACATGACCATATCAATGAAGTTATGTATTTTTAAGGTTATTACTGCCTTCTTATCTAGCTATGTAGACAACCTTAAAAGAACCTACATGGAGATTAGAGACTAGAACTTGCTGGTATGAAAGGGCGTGATAATTCCAAAGATATTTCTGGGAAAGGTTTTTGCTGTTCCCCCCAACCCCCTACCCCGCTCCACCACCAATACTGACTTCTCAGGAAGTTTCAGTATCCTTGGTCAGCTGCCCTAAACAATTTGTATATCCGTTCACTTTGGAGGACTAGACCTCTAAGCATTCTGAGAAATCTGGATACCAGACTGCAATGCTCATTCACAACATCCCTAAACAAACAATAATTTTCTCCCAGTAAGCTTTATGGAGTACACTGTTTTATGAAATCCTTTTAAGATAGCAGGTTTCTGTACATTAATATCAAAAAACAACATTCTTATTGGTGCCTGTGGGCCACGATTACAGGGATGACATAAAAATTTTGGCTCTAAAGCTCTTTAGCAAAAAACCCAGTTCGGAGATAGGCTAGAACAATGGGCTGAAAATGATCTTGGCCTTTCAAGGGCTTTACCCTATCCAAAGTTCCAGTGCGAGAACCTGATCTCCCAGAAAGTATTACTTTTATTGCCAACCATAGAGAACCACTGACAAAACTAATTAAAGAATTTGAACCTCATTCTGTCTTTCATTAGCTGACCTTCAACCAGGGTCTGGACTCAAAACAAAGACGCTCTGAGCCAACAAGATATAGAATGTGAGGCTCTCACCAGGAGGCTGCATGCTCTCATTCTCCTCCTTGAAAGAGCTACTTGAATGCAAAATGCCTCGCCTTTTTTTTTTTTTTATTTTACAATGGAAAAAGCATTGGGTTGCCATCAGTAATAATGAAGTTTGAAGTTCCTAAATTTATTCATTTATTGGACTCAATTTTCCACCGCTTCCTTGAATTCCAGGAGCCAGGTCAAGACAGCGAGTTCTCATGGAAAATTAAGTACTTTTGCAAAGGTGCTTAAAGAAAAACGCTTGTTTCAGGTTTCAGTCTCTAATGAGAATGATGATCATGGATTTTCAGGCTTAAGACAATGATGAAGACCTCCACATATGAATGGACTTATGTGAAATCTGGCCAGTCTATCTGAAAGTCCTCCTGCCATAAAGTATTTGGTCCCATACTGAATGTTCATACTTCTTGTTCTCTATTTTTCCCTACATTTAAAGATTGTGTAATTTGGCAGTAATAGTAGTGATCACACGTAATGAATTTATTGATTGAATATCTTGGTTGATTGAAGAATAACTATTTTAAGATTGTGAAATGACTTCTGAAAGTTGCATCATTATCCACTGAAGTGATCTATTATAACACACATCTTTATTAGTTTGCTATACAGCAGACATAAACTTAAAGAAGAGGGGCCTCAGGAAGGCTCCTAGGAAAAATTTTATTTTATTGATATGGAAAAATATAAGCTTAGAGATTCATAATTTATTTTTAAAACCAAAGAGCAGAAACACAAATGCTATTTTATTTTAAAATGTATTTTCTTTCTGTTTTAACTTTGGTAACAATAAAACAAAAGTTGGTGTGAGAGTCATCCTATGAAAACAAAGGTGAGTGTTTTCTTCAGTTGTGCACTGTTAACCTGATTTGTTGTTATCCTACTGATTAATCTGCATAATCCTATTCGGTCCTTGAGGTTGCCCTCTTTGAACAGGCTTTTCCAAAAGCATTTTACATGGAGTCAAGAACTCCTTAATTTAGAGCTAAATGTAAACAAGTGTAGAACTAAGCGTGTGTTCAGAATGGGAGCTCAGGCGCTGCTCTCTCTCTGGCTGGGGCATTGTTCCTGCCTTAGAATATCATCCAGGGAAGGGATGTAGTGCTTTGACATGTCATCTAATCCCCTCACTTAGGAGACCTAGTCTTCAATGCCAGACAGAGTCTCTTGCAAATGACCAAATACTTGACTTTTAACTTTTGGTGAAAGGTTTAATGTGGGGTGATCAATGAGTGAAACTACACTATTCAATCCCAGAAATATGCAAAAAGTAAAAGAAAGGAAAGGGAAATTAACATTCTTGGAATATTTGACCATGAGAGCACAAAAATTGCTTTAACTAAAGGCTTCTATAACAATGGAGTCTTGAAGAAATCACAATTGAGATCCAAAGAGAAATAAAAAAGTCATATGTATTTTTTAAATTCTCTGTATTCAGTTGTGCTATGTAGAATTCACTATTTTCACTCCCCTCAACAAAATCTTGGGTGTATTCCATAAC
The DNA here is from genome assembly GCA_028627145.1 of Eidolon dupreanum. Taxonomy (NCBI): domain Eukaryota; kingdom Metazoa; phylum Chordata; class Mammalia; order Chiroptera; family Pteropodidae; genus Eidolon; species Eidolon dupreanum. The sequence continues at coordinate 45,367,689 of CM053514.1, read as the reverse complement.
TTCCTGGTCACATTTGGTAATTAAAACTTAGTGTGGCTTAATTTAAACCCTTAATTGCATATCCAATTTACAGCTAGATCTGTGACTCTGGCTGCTTAGGGAGAGAGTGGGGGGCAAGATCTGGCTCTGGATCAATGCTATCCTCTCCCCGCTCTAGACCCAGCTACTCAGGAGCCTGAAGGAGGGTTAGGGAACTCAGAGAAATCTCTCCTTAAATGTCTTCTTGCCCATGGGAGGGAGATACTTTGGGGAATTGTTTTGTTTTTTTCTGTTTCCGTATACTACTAGTGATTTCCACATAGGTGGTGTATGTGTGTTTTCAAGCTTTCACCACCCTTCCTAATAAAGTCTTGTCTGCCATTAGCCCTGTGTGGACATTCCAGGTCTTGATTTGGTGGCTACTTGAAGAATCCCTCTAATGGCTTCAGCATCTCTACTAATGTTTTGGCTTGTTTATAGGGAGCCAAAGAAAGGCTAGGGCCCTCTTTTTCATAACCCAAGCATGTAAGAAAGGGTTGGGGTTAGCCCTTTCCTTCACGGGTATTTCTAGTCTGAAAGAGGGCCACACATTGCATATTCCTGTATGTCTTGCCACACCTCAGAGCTGCACATCAAGCTTGGTGGCAGTGGAAATATCCTGAGGCCTCTTAATCACCCAAAGGGGTAGTGTCTGGTCTTGATGGGCATTGTTAGAAAATAAAGGTATTTTTGTTTCCAGTTGTATTAAATATCCTGTTACACTGAAAAAATTGGATTAGACTTAAAAGTGACTTATTTAGGAAAAATGTGGTTCTAAAAAATCTAATTTATGTGGGAAGTAATGGGCAATTAAATGAAAGATTAGATTTTACACAGCCTATTTTAATTATTTATTCTCAAAATAATTTTTATACCTAGGGCTCAAATAATAAACTTTGTGTGTGTGTATGAAAATTAGAGGAAAGAGATTTTACTGAGCTTACCTTCCTAAATCATAGGTTCAGTGCCACAGATAAAGTCATGGGACATATGTTACACCACAGGCCCACTCAATTAGAAACCTCTTGAGAATTCAGCTATTAACTTAGAGACTAAAATTCTTTGGATCCATCCATGTATCCATCTTTCCTTCCAACCACTCATCTATCTATCCATCCATCCATCCATCCATCCATCCATCCATCCATCCATCTCAGTGTCTTGATTGTCATCAAAGTGTTATAACACAGTGTTTTATTATGCAGTCCCAAGGTCAATGGCTCCAGAATCATCTGGGTTATGTATTTTTAACAAGTACCCCAAATGAGTTTGATTAAAGGTTGGGAAACTAATGAGAAATTAAAGTTTGTGAAACTCTGGGCTATAATGAATACTCTAGAAGGGCACTATGTCACCAATAAAATCAGTGGTCAGACGCCTCAGTGAAATTTACCAAGGAGTGACTGGTCTCACAAAGAACCTTCCCTCGAAACATGTCCAACATGTTTTACTGACATGCAAACTTTAATGTGCTTGTGAATAAAGTGAATCTACAAGTATTTGCTCGGTATGTGGAAGGTTTTGTAAAGTGCATTCAGAGAGAGAGGATTCAAATCAAAAGTAAGCTGACTCCCTCACCACTAGCCTCATACCTCCCAACTGTAAATAGTTCCTCGCTATTTGAAACTATTGTTTATTTATTTGTTCATTGCTTATTATCCACCTTCCTAAGCCTGAATGTAAACTTTGAAAATAAGAATCTAGTCGGCTTGTTCACTGTGAACTCCAGCACCTGGATTAGTACCCGACATGTAAGAAGCATGTAGTTAGTGTTTGTTAATGGCTCAACAGGCCACATAAATATACATGAGTAAAACACAAATTGTGCCAAAATAACCAAAAAGCATTGAAGTGAACTAGAGATCACAGTGGAATGAAAAGTGGATGGGTTAATTTTGGAAATATTCCTAGAGGCATCCATCTTGAGCTGAAATCTAAAAAAAACTTCAGGGAGTGTAGAGGCTGCAGGGTAAAAATTTGTTCCTCTGTAGACTAGTTCAGGCAGAGGCCTTGAGGTAGAAATTGAGAAAAGGGTTCTGAAATACAAGAAGACCATTTAGCCTGAGCAAAGGAACCCTGGAAAGAAGTCACAAGTGAGAGGGGCACAAGGGCAGAGTACGTGGACAAGAGTTAATATTAATGGTCAGAAATTTATATTTGGTCCAGATGGTAAAAGGAAGCCACTGGAGGGCCGTGTTTACACATTTTCAAAATCCAATTAGGATACCACATGTTTTTATGGTCTAATCACCCATTTTGGACCCATTAAATAAATTAGTTGAAAGAGAAAAACAAAGGAAAAAATAAAACTATGTGTCACTTGATAGTATTAGGAAATCATGGAATAAATGTGTGAAATTGGAATGTTTGACTTGGAACCGAATTAATCTGAATATGGTCTTGACTGAGTCTTGAACTGAACCCAGCCACACTGATATTTGAAAATATAAATGGTTAAGAAAAAGAAAAATGATGGTAGATTGGATGAAGAAAATAGGTATCTCTCCCCTTCTGACTGGTTTAAACATTTACTTTCTGAGGACAGAAGTCTAGGCCAGCTGATTTCTCATGCTTGATTCCAAGTTCTAGAGACTAACAGTTCTATAAGAACAGTGGTTGATACACATGAGGAGGAAGCAGCTGTTTCAGTGGAATTCCCTCTGGAGAAGAAGGAAGTCCAACCATCCAGATGGGATCAGGCAAAGGCAAGATGAGAGAAGAGAAAGCAAGCACTGGGAAGAGAGGAAAGCCAATAGGCCTGGGATTTGGTGTGATACCTACTGTCTATCCTTTCCTCAGCCTTAGCCACAAATTAAAATATATAGAAAATGGAGTGTGGTGACAAAATGGAAGTGGATAAACAGAGAAAAATACTGTTATTTTTGGAGAAAGTGGTAGTTTTCATTCCCATTGTGTTAGGATGATTTATTTTTTAGAATCCCGTGACTCAAAGTATGGTTCCTGAACTGGGGCATCTATAGCCATTGGGAAGTTATTAGAAATACAGAAATTTAGACCTTACCCCAGACTTACTGAAGAAGATTCTACATTTTAACAATATTTTCCTAAATGATTCATAAGCACATTAGAGATTGAGAAGCACTTTGTTAGAGGATTTGGAGCCAACTCGGTAAAATAAAATGAGAATTGAGAAAAGTGAGAGAATTTTAATCTCATGGGAGAAAACAGTGTGAGAAGCACCCCCACACTCCTGACCAATTTAACCTGGGTAGCTTACAAGAATTGCTACCCACATATACCCAACCGTGGAGACTCAGACTTACAGACGTACATTTATGTAGGCAAACGGAACTATCTGGGAAGGCATTGGTGGGAGAATTGCCTCTATTTCAACCTGAAATCCACTTGCTCTTTTCTCTTTACAATGTGATTTTGGAGCTGCTATCTCATTCCCGAATTATACCCAGTTCCTTTCATCAACTATATTTTATGTTCTTTTTCTGTTTCACTTCATATTCTACTCTTGTACCTTTCTTGAGTACAGTTCCAGATCAACCAATAACCAAGGAAACCAAATCAAGACAGTTAGATCTATAATCTCTTGCGTTTTTGCTGGAAAAATAATGATTACTCAGTTTCTCAAGTGTGGAAATTTCTTAGAACCATCTCTTTCCAGGGCCCAGAAAACCTCCCTCATTTGTTCTCACTCTTAAGTATTTGCTCACACTCCACTATGCATCTTCTGGTCAACTCTCCAACTCCTTATTGCCTTTCTATGTAGGTTTTGTTGTTGTTGTTGTTGTTGTTGTTTGTTTGTTTGTTTTTGGTCTCTGTAAAGGGCAGTGCACTATAATGGCAAAGGACAATAGTTCATATCTTACAGATCTGAGTTCAACCTAGCTCCACTACTCTGTGATCCTGGTCAAATTATTCAGTCTCTAAGATAGAGACTAAATTTCTTTACCTATAAAATAGAAGTAATAATACCAGCTGCACAGGAATTTGTCATTATCAAAGAGACAGTGTTACCTAAAGTTGCCAGTGCAATACCTGCACATAACAAAAGTTCAGAAAATAGTAAATGGCAGCGATCTGGGGCCTCCAATGGTAAATTCATTAGGTAATTTTGGCTTATAAGAAACATTAGTATATCCAAAAGCCTCATTTATATTTTGATTATTTCAATTCTCTCTAGATAGGGCTGCCCTAAGATTCATATAGATTTCAGGTAAGGAGACTGCCACTCACACACTCAATTACATTAATCTTGTAACAAAAAAAACTGAAAGAAAAATTAAAATAAAACACACAATGCAACATATAGATATGCCTTACTGTTAAATTGTATACCTGATACTTACTGGATTTCATTAACCAATATCACCATTAAAAAACAAACAAACAAACAAATGAATAAATAAATATTACAGTGTTTATGTTGGGGTGATGAAAACAATATGAGTATAGCTGGTGGTGATGATTATACAGCATTGTGAATGTATTTAATGTCATTGAATTGTATACTTACATATGATTAAAATAATAAATATTATGTATATTTACCTTATCCTTGGAATAAACTTAATTTTCCATGTCAAAATGTTGCTGTTGCAACTTATTTGAAAAAAAAAATGAAGCAGAAGAGTGTCAAATCAGGAAATGTATTATGATAAAGCTCTGGGTGTACTTTTTTGACTTGTGGGATATATGATGAAAATTCTAAATGAAAGGCAAAAGAGACTGAACTTTTTTAAATATTTCCACATTCAGAGTTCTTGTAAATTTCTGTGTAAGTGAATTACATGGGTGCCAAGCATAGTATGCTAACATCATCTGCAACCACCTTTGATAATCCAAGTAAAAATCTCTGATAAAATCTTATATTGCTATTTTATTTTTAACTGTCGCTTATATGATTACAAAAAGTTTAGCCCCATGCAATTTACTAGTCAATGATAAATACAAATGGCATTTCACTTCAAACTGTGGAAATAATGCATGATTTCTGTTCCTTTGGCTGACCAGTCATTTATCACAGGTCATTTACGTAGAGCTGGATGGCTTGGTAAACTAATCACTAAGCTCTTTCATGTGGTACTATGTTCTTAGTACATCATGTGAAATTAGTTTGATGACTTCAGTTCCTTCTCCTGGGATCTATAACCCAGTTTGTAGATGAACCAAAAACAATTTGGCTGAACCCCCCAGCTTGGATCCACATCAGGAGATAGTTGTATCTTAATGTTGAATTCATGGACGGCCTGTGAGTCAGTTAGGACTTCTGAGAAGGAAGCTTTGGCTTAGGACATAGCTAAAAATATAGCAATAAAAAATGTGGTGTATGTGTGTGCATCTGTGCATAGGTATATAAATGTGTATATGTTGTGTATGCATGTATGTACATGTGTATATGCATATGTAGGTGCAGTGATGAGCTGATTTAGGAGGGCAAATATTCTGACAGAATTTCAAGTGTTATTTAATAAAAATTTTGATCATGACATACTTTAGTTGCTATATTTAAAAAAGAAACATTTACTTTAGATTTTGTTTGCTAATTTATTTATCTTCCTAATATATCACAATTTTTCTGGTCCTACATGCTTTTCCAAAATTTTGCTACTCTTCTGTCAAAACATGAAGTCAAAATACTCTGTTCTTAAAAATTATGTAGGCCTTTATGACTCTCTCAATTAATAAAATACTGGCAGCGTGAGGTTGTGTGACTTCTAAAACCAAGCCATAAGGAGTTTACAACTTCCCTCTCTCTCTGCCTCTCTCTCTCTCTCTCAGTCTCTCTCTGCACATGCCTTTGGAACCCAGAGCTGACATGTAAGAAGTACACTATCCTTAAAGCTGCCATACTGGAGGCATCCTGGCAAGAGACCACATCATGCCTGAGAAGCCCAGAGAAACCAGTCTCCAGCTGTATGTGACTCCTAGCTAAGGCAGTAAACATGCATGTGTCTAAGGGAGCCTTCAGAAGATTCTAGGCCCTACCCTCATGCTGCCCTAATCCATGCCAAGTAGAGCCAGCCTTTCAGCCACCCCAGCTGATAAGGAGCAGAAATAAGCTGTCTACACCAAACCTGTCCAAACTGCAGGTCTGTGAGCAAAACAAATTCTGTGATTGTTTTAAGTTAGTACATTCAGGGGTGGTTTATTACACAGCAACAAATAACTGGAACATACATCATGTAAAATTAGCTTGATACTTTTTCTTTGGAGATTTTTTTTTTTTTTTTTGCAGGGGGAGCCATAACCCAACTCAAAGACAAACCAAAACATTGACTAGTCCACCAATATCAGTTCACACATAGGGGACAGTTGTGACTTGATATTGATGTTATGAAAGTCGGTGAATCAATTTTGACTTCTGAGAAGGAGACTTTGCCTGGAGAAGCAGATAATATACATTTTTAGTATACAATACATTGTACCAATACTAATTTCTTGATTTTAATACTGAACTAAAGTTACATAAAACAAAATCTCTGGGAAAAACTGGACAAAGGGTTGTGGGACCTCTCTGTACTATCTTTACAATTACACATGAATCTAATTATTTAAAAAAAATTTAAGTGATTGCATATGAGTATGTGTGTGTGTATGCATGTGTGTGTGTGTGGCTGTGGTGAATGGTCTGATTTGGTATGGCAAATATTCTGATGGAACGTCTAGTGACTCCTGAATAGAAATTTAATCATTACATATAGCAGTTTAAAAAACAAACAAAAAAACATCAAATTTAGATATTTTAATTCATTCACCTCTTTCACCTCATGTCAAATTTAAAAAGTGAAGAGGGGCATTTTACTTTCATCTTTTCAGTCAATTAGCACAATTTTCATTCTGAAAAGCCATGACAAATATTGATAAAAGGGAATTTAAAACTAAATGAATCCCAGCCTCTCCAGTGACTTCCAGGTATTGTGAAGACATGGGGACATAATTGCCAGGCTGAAGATGATGGTCACTGAAAAGGAAAGTTACCAAGCTTGATATTAATCCCAGGAATCAGTTTGAAATGATTACTAATGAGATGACTTTTTAAACAAGGGAAAATGAAACTAGGAGAATTGAACAGCAACACAGGATATTTTTACTCATTTTTTACTAAACTTTCTGAATTTCTTTTCTGTTGTTATTAAATTTACTTTACTGATAGATAAAGGACTATGACAGATAGAATACATTAGGGGTCTGACACAACATTTGCAGCATTCATATGAACAGGTTTGAGAAATTGGGAATGACCAAATGAAAATGTAGAGCATATGATTTGCCCACATGTAGCATGGGCATGGATGCTGAAAATCCATTCATTTCCCAATAAAGTACCTGGGAACTATGGTTTTTAAAAACAGAAAGACAAATATTATTTCTGGCAGAACTTTTTTATTAAGGGAGAGATACAACTTTAGGCAGGAGATTGTGATATGAATCATTGACACTAAGAAGAATTTTTCTTGTCAATAGTCTAATGGTTATTGAAGGAGTTAGCAGTGAAAAGGACAGTGAAACAGAGGTGGAGTTCAAATAAGAGTCTCTTATCTCGGAAAGAAAACTTACTAACAGTGGAGTGAACATAGGCCTTTTGATTTGCATTGGTTCTACAGTGTGTGTATATGTCTGTGTGTACACATGCTAATTTTAAGCAATTGATTCAGTAAAATAAATTAGTATAGACTATTACTAAAACTGTATATTCCCAGGCTGTGTTCCAGACCTTATGAGTCAGAATCTTTGAAAGTAGAGCCTTAAGTTATAATTTTCAAGCTCTCCCTAGGTGATTCTTAACATTACCCAGATTTGGATAACTAGGTACAAATAATGGATGTTTCAGCTTTTCACCCTTCAGGTAACACTTGGGACAAGGACATTTCTATTCAACTGCATTGGGGTAACAAGACTGTTCATGGTAGGTTCCTGGTAGAGACTTTCAGACAATAAACTCTCAGACACGTGGGAATATCTTGATGACAGTGTAAACTCTCCACAGTGAGTTCTCCACAGTGTGGAAAAAAACACATTTAGAGTGACTTTATTTCTAGATTTGTCAGTTTTAACCCAAGAATTCATTATATATGCCCCAAATATTTTTCCTGCTTCCTCCCTTGAATGCCAACAGTTTACTACAAAAATGTCTCTAAATTGGGCATTGTGTGTAAGTGTGTATAGAAGTAGGAATGGTGCTATGCCAGTAGGGACACATTAAGAAAAGACCATTTAACAGCATGTTTTCTATATTTAGAACATTGGATGGCAAATGATATTGAAGATTTGATGTTCCTTCAATGTGGAAGAACTTAGGTACTCATAAAATTGTTTCTATTTTTAAAAACACCCTGACTAGCCAGACTGACAAATGGAAACAGACTCTTACTTACAAATAGATTCTACTCAATCTTGGGACCAGCATAGTTTCACCCTGACCATCTCTGTATTATTTAGGGAGGGTTAGCTTCTGTTCCTTATAATCCCCAAACAGCAGTGTCTTAATATAACAAAGGTAAATTTCTCATTCACATCACAGTGCACTGCAGACCTCTTGGAGCTGAACTCTACTGGGTTATTCAGTGACCTAGGATCCTTCCTTCTTGCTTTTCTATCATTTCCTAGGGTTTCAGACTCCTTCACTAGTCTGCATTAGACCAACAGGTGAAGAATGAGAAAATAACATGGAAAATCTATGGGAGGTTTGTTATGGGCAAAGCTTGAGAATTCTATTAACTAGAACCCATTTTCATGACCACAATAACTACAAGAAAGGCTATGTGCTTAGGTAAAAACAGAAACAGGCTTTGGTGAACATATAGTAGTATTTGTCACCAACTATTTGGTAGCTTTAAAGATATGATGTGATGTAATGTGATGTGATGTGATGTGATGTGATGTGATGTGATGTGATGTGATGAGAATGGTACTTTATCTCTGTGGTTTTCTGCCCCCAAACTCACAATTCCCATATAATTATGAGAAAAATGGCACACAAATCCAAATTGAGGGATATTCTATGAAATTCATGACCAGTCCTTAGCAAAGTTGTCAAGGTCATAAAAAGCAAGGAAAGTCAGAAACTGTCACAGCCAAGAGGAGCCCAAGGAGATGTGACAACTAAATGTAATGTGATGTCCTGGATGGGATCCTGGGACAGAAGAAGGACATTAAGTAGGAAACTGAGGAAATTTTAATGTAATATGGAGTCTGGTGAATAATAATGTATCAGTTTTTGTTTATTAATTATGATAAATGTATCATACTAGTGCAAGATGCTAATAATAGTGAAAACTGGGTCTGGGTCATATGGGAACTCTCTGTACTACCTTAATAATTTTTATTTAAGTCAAAAATGTTTAAAATAAAAAAAAATTTGTTTAAAAAGTTTAAAATTAAAGAAAAAATTTAAAAAATTAAAAAGAAAAAAAAACAGGTGAGTACGAGGAAACCCTACAACTTCTATTTTCTCACCATAGCAATGAAAAACCACTTTTTCTACTGAGAAATTACTACTCTGGTCCTCTCAAAACATGAACCAAAACAAGATAAAAAATAATGCAGAAATTAAAAGCCATTATCCCATTATGTTAAAATATACATACATGTTCTTAGATACACTTGCACATGCAAGTGTTGACACACACACATACACATGATCCAGGAAGCTTCTCACCCAGTTTTCACCGGTATTACCGCTTTTAGATTTTCATATCACAAACTCTATTGTTAACGTCAATAACTTATACAAAAACTTCTTTTCATCATATTTTTCCCCTTTTCCATGTCATCCCAAAATGTTTTTTACAGTCTGTCAAATATATTTGAAAATTTCACCAAATGTTAATAGACTAGAACTTTAGAGTAATATTAATCTAGAACAATTTTCCATGAAAAAATAATTCCCATTTTAACACTCTCTGAGATTTGTTTGGGAAATACAGTACCCTGTAACATAGTTCTGGAGACTTGCAAAAGCATGGAGAAGAGTCTGAGAACTCCCACAGTAAATACATTGACCTCATTTGGTTTAATCTAACATTATTCAAACTTCTTTGGCCTAGAGTTTTTGTTTGGTTTTTATTTTTCTTTATACCGTTCTTGCTTATTGTCCATTAACTTCTTGTGAAACTAGTGATTCTTCAAATACATTTTAGATAAGGTTACACTCAAAAGTGCCAACTTAAATAATTTTTGGTTTCTTTTATGCATTCACAGAAAAAAGAAAAGAAGAAAGAAACTCTCTCTCCCCCTTCCCCCAGTCTTATTTTCAAAAATTAGGCACTCATCTTAAAGTTAGAAAAAAATGTTTGGGTTATTTTTTGTATGAGTGTTTGGGTAATTTATCTTAACCTCAGTTTACACATTTTATAAAAATAGGTTAATAAATTCCATACTTAGGGAGTTTGTTGGGTGGATTTAATGACAAACAGCCTATACAACTATCTCTCTTACTGGCTGGTGAAGAGCAGCGCAAAATATCTGGGTGACCTGAAGCTCAGTATTGACTAAACAGGTGAAATCTGATGATTTTCATTAAATCAAGGACTCCAATCTTGGACAAGAAGCAATGAGATTTGTTCCTGGTGGTCAACAAATGAGGGCATAGGAAAAAAAGCAAGTTAAGCCCCTGGGATGAGAGGATGGGTACAAATAGGCATTTATGACAGCACTTACCATACATTAGCTTATATCATGTTAACAGTAACCCATGAGCCAGGCCCTCTGATGATCACCATTTTACAAGTGAGAGTGGTCAAGAAACCTGTTCTTGGTTAGTAAGTGGTTAAACCATGATTCAAATTCAAGCAATAATAATCCAAGACCCAACCTCTTACCACTATATCATCTGGGCATCATCTTTGTTGACATGCAATTTTTTATTAGACTTAAATGGTGACAGCTCCTTATTGTTTTCTTCTCATTACCTCTCCTTTCCATTTGTTAGGCTTCCCTGGTAAAATATAAACAAACAAACAAACAAACAAATAAAGCAAGTCATTTTCTTGACCAAAGTCCCTTTTCCAGGAAGAGTCAGGGCACTAGCACATCCCCTCCTAAGCCTATATTTCTGATTGAGGCAGAGAGTAAGGCCTGAGGACCTTTCATGCACAAGGCAGCATCTGCTTTGCAAACGATTTGGACCATTTGCACCTACAGCCCCTGCTATAAGCTGCTATCTGCCATTGGAAGAACTGCTGTCTATGAAACCACCTTCCACTGTTGCCACTGCAGCACTAGGGAGACACTGAACACTGACATGGAGGAAGTCTGTGAAAATCAGATGGCAGTTGCCAGGCTGGAACAGAAGGACACCACATCCCCATTTCTATGTCTACTATCATTTCTAGGAGACAAAATGTTCTCATATTTCGAACAACTACAATGATGTATCTTGGGAAAGGTAGTTTTATCCAAAGGCCTCGTAAAGGAACATTCTCCTTATTGAAGTCATTACAGTTTAATTTTCGATTCTAAGCTTTCTTAGCTCTTCAGTGAAAAACATTTTTAAAATTTATTATTATTTTTATTTTTAATGCCCCACAAGCATACTCATGGTACACACATGTTAACTAACCTTAAAGACTGATGTACATATTTTAAAAAAAAATAGGAATAGATTGTTTTATATTTTAAAATGTAGCAGCCAATAGGATAGCACATTATATCTATAATGGACTTGCCAAGGCAGAACCCATGGATTCCTGTCTCCCTGACTCACCTGATCCTTATTAATTTTTTTCTTTTGTTTTTCCTTTAAATTCAAATTTTCTTTTTTCTAATTACAAAAACGTGGTAGGAAATCTATGAAACATATATTAATAAAAAGAAAATGAAGAAGAAAATGATGATTTCTTCACCATCTAGCAATAACCACGGTTAACATCTTCCAGACATTTTAATATATATACTTATGTGTATAAGCCAGATGTCAACTGGCTCTCTCTGCTCCTTAATCTAGATAAGATGGCTTGGTCCTTCATAAGATTTTGGCAATTTCCCAGGATCTCACATTCTATTGATCACCTGTGACTTTGATTTCTTGCTTCTGAATTCCATTCTTCACTCTTCTGCTTACAGCTGTTCTTTTATTTTGCTTTGGCCATAGGCTTAAATATGGAAATAAAGTTTTTACCTTGATTCAATAATAACAGCAAATCTGCCTTATAAGGACTTTCGATGTGTAGCAGACTTCACTTCAGGATGTGGAGACCATTACACTTGAATGTCAGACATTTTTTTTCTGAGAATTCTTTGGTCTTTAAGCCATTTTACTTAGCCATGAATTTTCTCCCCTCTTCCTAATCTGTCCTTGATTTCACCCCTTCACAAGCAGAAATCATATTCTTCACTTTTTTCTTGACAAAGCAATTCAGTGGTCAAATAACTTTGCCTGCAAATTTAACTTCAAGAACTTTTCCTTTCTATACAAAAAGTCTCCCCCAAATCTTTGTCATTGTCATTATCTAAGGGATTGGAGTTATTGGATAAGGTTCAGTCACATCCCCATACACAGTATGAAGTTTCTACTGAGATCTAGAAATGCAGTATATGGCAAAGGCAAAGGGAGGTGAAAACAACACATTACACATTGTAGGAATCTCAAAGGAGATGCTAAAAAAATTAGTTTCATAGTTCTTAAGCCCCTCCCTCACATCAAGGATATAGAAAGGATAAGAATGGAGATTAGGAAAACTTTTAGAAAGATTTCATTACATAGAGAAGTTAGTAGGTTATAGGAATTCCCATCCCAACCATAAAGAGATGGGGAGTAGGATGCTTTCCATTTCACATCAAGTTCTTTGTTAATTAAGAGAGATTTCAAGGACCACTCTTCATTAAGGGAGACATAGTAGATTGAAGTCTGACTTTTTCTTGGAAACTTAAAAGCCAAGATGGTCTAGATGTACCAGCCTGGGCCTGCATGTCCTCAGGGACAAGGAAGGGTGATGTCTTCTATGAATCAGATGTAGCCCTACAGTCAGAGAAAGCTTGTCATACCATTTTCAATGCAGCCCATGAGGAATTTCTGGGGGCCGTGGCACTCACAGCATCACTGTCTGGTAAGCGCTGTGAGGAGAGTGAATAACTGGAAAAGACACATGACAAAGTCATGGGAAATACAATTAAATGAGTTCAGTGGGGCTTCCAGACAGCACAGCAAAGGGCTTATCAAGGAAAGAGAATTTTGACCTCCAGCCAGGTCCCAAGAACATGGCACCTCTCATTACAGAACCAGTCAAAAACTTTTCTGCTTTCTTCCTCTCCCCTGCCCCACTAGAACTCTAAAAGTGTTCAGAAACCACAGTTCAAAATATGAGAAAATGGGAGAAAGGTGAGGAAACAGTAGAGAATGAGGAATGAAGAATCGCCAGCCCTTCCAGACCTTTTGAATGCAGAAGGCCCAAGATGATAAAGAGAAGTTTTATCTTAAAACCACATTCTAAGTTTTGAGAATTACATGCTAAGAATGGTTAAGAAATGAAACAAGACAAAACATAGGGATCCCTAGGCTTCTTTCTGGAGGAATTTTCTCTACCTGATAAAATATGAAGAAGCAATGGAAGACAAAAATAAAGATCCTAACCGATGAATTTTCCTGTGTTGCATTTACTATTTTATAACATTATTTTTCAGTTATTAGTAATTAAAAATAATTATTAACAAGTATTAATAATTCTTTAACCAACAACATTTACCTTTGGTTATTTTTTATTTTCTCTGTAAACAATACTGATATGATTACTTAATAGATCTTTATATATTTGTTTAGGACAACTGTGAAGTTGCTGGATCAAGGTTTAGATTAGTGGTTAAAACTTTAGCATCAAATTGCCAACTTCACACCATATCACATGTCATCATGTATGAGCTTGCCATAGCTACATCAGAACCTTCAGCTTCTGCTGCCTTCAGGTGACTTTGATCTCCTGATTCTGATCCCTTGTGGGCTTATTTTAAATATATCTCTCAAAGGACACAATGATTTCTCAGTTTTTGAGATGGTGATTTACCTCATTCTTGTTCCTATACTTATGAATGTATTTCAGATATCTAAACTGTTCACATATTAGCAGTTGAGTTTTCATTGTTTGAAAAGTTTTAATGATCACAAAATATAACCTAAAATGTGTCAATATTTGTATACCTTGGGTAGGTTACCTATACTTGGGTAGGAAAAACAAATTTGGGAGATCAGAATTTTTTCAATAGATCAAATCAAACCTCATGTTTTCCTTCTGAGAAAGCTGTGACTGCTTCTCCTCACAACTTCAGCTAAAGCTATAGTCAGGGTTGATTCAGTAAATACAGTTTCTAACTGAGGTGATGTTATGGTTAGCAGCTCTGGTCCTGAATGGTGTGAGGAATAGGACTGCAATTGGTTTTCTGGGGCTTTGGCTGTAGGAAAAACAAACACGTTTTTTAAAAATCTTAAGAAATATTTCAAAACAGTATTTCAATGACTGGTGATCTCTTCTGTCTATATTTGGCTATGAAGTACCTTCCTACAAAATATAATTCCTAGATGGCTACCATTTTCCGTGTTCCCTTTGTTCAGTATTCACCAACATAAAGGTCCTAATTTATGACTTAATTTTCATTCTCTTTCATGTTTCCACTTCTCTTAGGGTGAAAATAATACTCAGTGGTCAAGGAGATTGAATGAATGAATTGTAAATAATAAGTGTTATCTCACTCCCTGCAACTTATCATAGGTTATGTTAGAGATTTACCAGGTCCCACAAAATATCAAATATATGAGCCTTAAAGGGGAAGTCTCCATACTAGTATGTGAAAAAAATTTTCTAAATTCCAGAAGGGTGAAAGAACAGATGGATACTTTTGAGACATGTGTGTGTGTGTCATTTTTGTTTTACATTTCTTTGGCTCTGCAAGAGAACGCATTTTCTATGAAGTATGGTAGCTGAAGTGAAGGATAATATTAAACCAAACCTGGAAAAAAGAAATGAGAAATAAATAGTTTAGCAAAACTGTAGTTCCATATGCCAATTTTGAAAAGTTTTATTATCAAAATACAGATTTAAAACAATGTGGATGCAGACTAAGACACAAAAGGTAGTGATTAATGTAACAGAGAATATTTTTCTTAATTGGAGTGCATATGTCATTCTAACACATTTATATACATATTTTCAGGTTTTATTCATTAAAGAAATTCAATATTTTAACAAATTTTCACAAAAGTAATTATAGATTGGTGATTTCCCCCCCTTAGTAATGATTTATTTTATGGAAAGTAAAGTACTGTGTAGCTCTAGCACCGTGGAGCACTGAATCTCTGACATAAGATAAAAATTCTGGTTAAGTTATTATAACACAACAGTTTATAAAACATATCTGAGGGGGAAAAAATGAAAGGAATCTCCAATTGCCAGAAATAAAGACTGAACTTCTTGCCAGTGCAGAGGTAGCTTATTAGCAGCCTGATATGGTAGTAGGGTAATTTAGATTTTGATGTCCTACAGTTGATAAGCTGAAGTATTAATGTTCACACATTGACAAGAAATGTAGACTTTAGCCTCACAAGGCATGGTGCTTAAACCGAGACTGACATGAACCCCAGAAGGGTTACTCACTCTATGAAAAGACCCCCATAGAAAAACCAACATGACTAACCTGGCAAATCACATGAAGCTTGTTCCACCCAGGGCTTGGGGAAGAATAGAAAAAAAAAAAAAACAAGTCTCCAGCCCACATGAACAGTGTGAAATTTATACTACCAGCCAGTATAAAATCTCAACTCAGAAATTAATATAAATCTCGTGTTGAACAGGAAACTCTTGGGTACCTTCAAAAAACACAAAAAAAGAAACTTAAACAGAAAAAAAGAGATTCCCTTTATTTTTCCCCCTCAGATATGTTTTTAAAATTGTTCAGTTGTTCAACATTTTTTGTTTTTGTAGTTGTGAGTCTGTGATAGTCTAGTTTTACATGTTGTTGGAATTAGACAATGAGTTACTTTTTATATAAGAAATTGTCATTCAGGAAAAAAAAAATGCCAATCTGAAAAATGTCAGACTGCAAAAAAAAAAAAAAAAAAAAAAAAAAAAAACATTGCAAATCACATAAAGAATTATTCACCATTAGGGAAAGTCAACCAACATGTCAATAAGAGGATTAATACTTCCTCCAAAAACTAGAAGTGATAAAATAATCTGAAAGAAAATAGAAACAATATTATCGAAAATTATTAAATATTTTACTTAAAAGAAATAAACATAATGAAAAACACAACACTGTATAAAAGAACGATTTAATTGAACAAAATAACTAAATTGAACTTATTTCCACAGAGAAAAGAGCCAAAATTAAAAATTTGAAACATAGACTAAATGCCACATTAAACAGCAGAAAAGAGGATTAACAAACAAAAATAGAAAATTTGGGATTTTACCTGGAATACAGCATCTGGAATTACCTGAATTGTGAAAGAGAAGTTAAGCAATATGCAAGATAGAATTACACAGTCTAAAATATATTAAATTAAAATTTCATAAAGGAAAGATAGAGTGAAAAGAAAGGGGCAACATTCAAAAAGATAATGGCAAAGTATTTTTCAGAATTGATTAAACACATCAATTCTCAGATATAGGAATCCCAATGAATCCTAAGCAAGTTGATTAAAACAGAATCCTCACTTAGACACAATGTAGTAAAACAGTGGAATGTTGAAGATAAGGAGAAACTCTTGAAAACAGCTAGGAAAAAAAGGTATTTTAAATTTAAAAAATAATAAATAGACCAATAATGAACTTATTACTAAAAATAGACCTGAAGACAATGAAATAATATTTAAAGTGCTGCATAACTTTATATTGATAACTGTCAATGTAGGCTTCTATAAGTAGCTAAACTTCTGTATAAAAGAGAAGGTAGAATAAAGACATTTTCAGACAAACAATGAGTGGGAGTATTTCTTTAAAGATGTTTGATGAAAAAAATCTACTTAAGAGTATAATAGAATTAGAAGAAATTTAATTCTGAAGTGATGAATAGAATAAGGAAAGCAGTGGTGAGCAAATGATTGTTAAGATGGGAGATAGGTCTGAAGACCACTGATTGTTAAAAATATTTTAAAAAAATTTTTTGAGAGAGTCTTAAAAGTAAGGTAGAACACCATGGAAGATAGGAGATGCTCCAAAGAACCAGAGTATGTATTTTGAGTTTTTATAATGTTTGAGACAAAAGTAGAAATATTGATTTACTGCATTAAATAAAATTTTAACATAAGCATGTTAAAATAGAATATATATTTACCCCAATAGATGAGGAAAGGAAATATATAAAAAAACTAAAGCAAGGAAAATAGAAAATACAAATTAGTTCATGTATCAGTATTCGAATAAAAAAAAACATCAGTTAATACAGTCTCTCAAATTGAATTCTATTTTGACAATTTAAATATCTGTCATGGTAGTTATTAATGTTGTCTGCTGCATAGTTCTTATTTTCATTCTGTACTCAGGGTTTGGATTACACTTGCCTGCCCCTTAGGAGTGAGGTGTGGCTATATAACTGATTATGATCAATTTTGCATAAGCCGAAGTGATACATGTGACACTGGGGTGGAATGTTAATGGCCAATGCATGATATATCAAGTTTTCCCTATCATCTTCTACTATGATCACTAGCAGTGCTGTGGAGAGTGACTGGTTTCTCTGGATCTCAGGGAAGGATGGAGTGGAGCAGAGCTCCCCAGGGAGCCTTGAAGGACATACAGCTCAAGAGAGAAATAAATCTTTGTTATTTTATTACCACAACACAGGATAGCCCATTCTCACTGATATATACAACAGAAATATGTAAAATATAAAGAAATATACTTTGAAAGTAAAAGGATGAGAAAAAAGATACAGGAGAGCATTAATCAAAAGAAAACCAGCATATTAGCATTAATATTAGGGAAATAATATTGAAGACAGTAAAGAATAATTATTAAAAATAAAGAAATAAAGAAAATTACTCTTATATAATAATAAAAGGAATAATCTGCCAAGAAAATAATCCTAAATTTTTGTACATCTAACATTATAGCCCAAAATATACAAAATCAAAACGGACAACAGGATTACAAGGCAAAATGGACAAATTCACAATAATAAGCTAATTTATGCAATCCAATTTCCCTTAGCCAAGCAAGAGTGGATCGCTGTCCATATTACCTATGACTGGAAAATGGCATGTGAAGAGCAATCTCTAGCAGGTCTTCGGGGAAAGAATTTTTTTTTCCTAATAAAAAGGCAGGGATGCCTTTTAAGCCTTCACCTTTCTTTCTGTTTTTGAATGGGATTTCATGAGAAAGTGAAGATTGATGTAGCAATAGTCATTTTCCTTCAGAGTTCTTCTTATATGATATTTTATAAAACCTCACTTTTTATGCCAGTGTTAATTGCAGCCCAAAGCATCCGAATGATACAAAAGTGAGCTTGTCTTCCTAGGTATCAATAATCATAATCAAGGTATGATGATTAAAACATCATGGCATTAGTGAAAAAAATAGACAAATTGGTCAATAGAAGATAATATATAGATATGTGAACTTGATGTATAACAGAAGTGGCATTACAAGTAAGTGCTATTAAATAAATAATCCTATTAAATAAAAACTCCATTTGGAAAAAAAATTATTAACATCTTACCTCAGAAATATTAGCATTCTACCTGATAGAAATATTACCTATTTTTGTAATATAGAAATTTACATTTCAGGAGGAGTAAAGCCATAAATATGGAATGAAAAACTTTAAAATATTTAGACTATATTGGAGAGATGTTAAATTTTATGTTATGTGTATTTTACCACAA
This sequence comes from Eidolon dupreanum, assembly GCA_028627145.1. NCBI lineage: Eukaryota > Metazoa > Chordata > Mammalia > Chiroptera > Pteropodidae > Eidolon > Eidolon dupreanum. The sequence continues at coordinate 45,348,884 of CM053514.1, read as the reverse complement.
TTTTTATAAAAACAATACATTATGGACAAAGACTTAATAATCAATACAAAATAATGAAGTAAAGTTAAAAAAAAAAAGACTGTATTGGATTAGAGAAGGATTCCCTAAACACACAAATCACAAATTGTACAAAGAATGATAAATTTGACATAATTAAAATTAAAATTTTCTATATAACAAAAGGCAATCCAAAGTGAAAAAGCAAACCATAGACTAGGAAAGATATTTGCTGCACTTATAACTGACAAAGAATCTATATCCAGAATGTATAAAGAACTCCCTCATAGCAATGAAGGAAAGATAATCTATTTTTTAATGGTGAAGGATACAAATAAGTGCTTAGCAGAAGAGAAAACTTTAATTGCCAATAAACATATAGAAAGATACTCAAGCCTGCCAGTGACAGGGAAATGAAGATTAGCTCAGCAATGAATGTCTCTTCACATCCATCAGCTTAACAAAAATAATGTCTTGATCATAATAAACGTGGGAAGAATGTGAGTTTTGAGGACTCATACCGATTGCAGGGTGTAAATTGGTATGGCCCTTGCATGGACATTGCCAAACAGCTCTCAAATTGCAAATGTTCAGACGCTACAAAGCAGGTATGCATCCTGAGGAATGTACTCACATGCACAAGGACCTGGCTCTAGAACTTCACTGCATATAGTTTACAATAACAAAAATAACTAAATAGAGGCATGAAAAAATTATCCTATATGCATGTAGGGGCTTACTACACAGCAGTTAAAATGAATATCCTAGATCTACTATATCATCATTAGATCTATTCTGAAAGTGTTAAGGGTTAGGTAAAAAAAAAAAGTCAACGTAATATATAATTTTGCTAAATTAAAAAGAAAAAGAAAATAATACTGTATATTTACTTAAGTATCAAAATATAGAACCATTGATGTAAAATATATAAAAATTTCAAGACTGTGGTTAATTCTGGGATAAATGGGAAAGGAGTATATGTAGTATTTCAAATATATCTGTAATATTTCTTTCTTCAAACCCAGAAATAGATCAGAAAGAAATGTCAACCTTTATTAAAAATAAGGTTAGATATACTTAGATGCCTGTATATTGTGTTTGAAATGTAATTACTTTCATGTTTGAAATATAATCAATATATAAATATTTAAAAATAAAACATGAATAATATATTATAAAATAAGAAAAAAGTTAATAAAATGAATTATGAATGAAGGTGGAAATTTTTTAAATATCATGGCTGGAAGGAGGAAATCCATTCTGTTTTAGAGTGGAAAGAAGAGAAAGGAAGATGTCCAGCTATGTACCCACAGCTTTGGGAAAATCTCCTCGCCAGGTTATCAGACTCAGGTTCAGATGAATTCAGGCATTCCGAACAGATTTGCATTTATAAGTCTGCAAACAGGTGGGAGAGGTGAGTGGTAGACTCCAGGAGAGGAAGCACAGTGTAGAGCCATTGAGAGCTGACCCCTCAGCCTGCCAGACCACCTCCTATAACATCCATGATGGGCCTTGCTCTGGGTTTAAAGGCCTCGAGAAGCAAACAAGCTCCAGTGTCTTGTGCTACGGCTTGGTCTGCTGCTAGTGTCAACTTGGTCTGATGTCCCCTCCTGGCCAGGAGTTTCATGGGCCCCCAACCTGCATGATCACACACTGCCCTATATTCAGAAGAACATTACGCTTGGTTTGATGTTCTGCTGTTGCTGCCATAGAGCACTGAGAAACTTTGGGTATTTAGGGCAGAAGGCCACATTTATCTTGATATTGACATCTTGGTACTAATTCTATTTAGATTCAGCAAAACCAACAACAACTTAAACATGTGATAAGAAATGTAGTTGTGGTATCTCAGAAATGATTATTTAGGTTGTATTTAGGTAAACATAACCTGATTGTATGCACACAGCATTAACATACACACCTAGATGGGAAGTCTTGTACAGTGTTTATCATGTCAAAGACACCTGTCAAATGCAGGCTTTCATGGATGCTAATTATGTTTCTTAGGTTTTCATGCTTAAAAATGTTAAAATATATATTAATATTATTTCCAGAAGCCAGACAGAGATGGCTAATTCATACATTTATTTGCTCTTAGAAGCTAAAGCAATTCTGGAGAAAGAAGTTTAGGCCTACTGCCTAGGACTACCTAGCACCCTTTAGCTACTCCTGTCCCTAGTGGTTTTGTGATGTCCATGAACAAAATAATGATAAGCCTTCTATGTTACTGATTAGGTTTGAAGCTTATATTATATTAGGGTGAGGGACAATTCCTTTTTTAAAAACCTCATTAATTCCTGGATGTACATAACTTCTGTGGTGTAAGAAGCATGCCTGGAATGGAAGAAACAAATATGCAGGAAGTTTTTATGTCCATTTTATACTATGATCTGTGGTTGTGAGAGAACCTAAGGTATTCAGCACAGTGGCATTCTAGTTCATGGCATTCCACTCGGCTCTTGGGGAACATAAACCAGTTGTCTCCAGTGGAAAAGTCTCAAGTTCCCTTTAGGAAAACATTAGGAGAAAATAGACATAACAGAAACATATTTGATTTTTAAATGTCATCTAAACCACAAAGAGTCTCTGATATGAAAGACTCAGATTCTTCTTTGGTCTCCGTAAGCTGAGTAGTCACCACATTATCACAACATACTGGGGCTCAAAGAATTAGAAACAGTGCAGCTGGCATCTCAGTGCTGCTGTACATTCTGTCTCTGTGAAAGTCAATTAACTTCTCCAAGTCTCACTTTCCTCATCTGTAAAATGGGGGCGCTGTTGGGATCTTCTTCATAAGGCTGGGGATTTAATGAGCTCATGCACTCAGAAAACTTTAGATGGGTGATAAAAATGATAATTAACAAGGGCTGTCAGATGTCTGGCCATTGGTGTCGAGACCTATCTCCTGTCCCTAAATTCAGTGCAGAGGGAATCTGTGTTACAGCAATAGGCCTAGAAGCCAAGAGAAAGAAAGGATATTTCAGTTCTGAGACTGAGACCCTGGATAAGATAGAAAAACTAACAGGGAAAAAGGGGGGCAGAGTAGGTCTAACTGATGACTCAAGAAATAAAAAAAAAAAAACATTGGGACTTACTGTTTTTGTTAAACACTAAATACTTCCAGGAAGGACTAAAAACATCACTGGCCATCCTGAGTTACTAATGTGGATAGCGATATACCTAAATGATTCAACTCTCCAGCTTTGGAGATGGACAACCCAAGCCTATTCTGGCTGGTACTTTAGGCCAGTTCCTTCACCCCTATAAGCTCAGGTCTCTCACCTGTAAGACTGGCCTATTAGTTATGCCTTCCTTGTTGGCTTGTTGAAGTGTTAAATATTTAGCCCTCAGTCATGTTAGCTAGTATTCTTTTTAATATGTTTCCAGAGAATAGCTATGTTTAGAGGATAAAGTGGACCACAAATCACATTTTTGGCATGCTTTTCAGACAACAAATCAAGGGTTTAGCATTTCTGAATGTTCACAGCCTGGCTCAGTCAGCCTTTCCCCTGGTGTTCACAGTATTGTGGGAGCCCTCTTGAGGACTTCGTAGCCAGCCAGCCAACATACTGTTTTATGACCTGAAAACTCAGTCATCTGAAGACTCTCTGACATGAGCATGAGTCACCTCTAAATATTACAAACTGTGAGGTTAATGCTAGTTGTTTATACAGACTATGAAGTCTCAGCTCTACAGGATCATGTCTCCTTAAAAATTTCTAGACATGTATTAGTCAGACCACCCTCAGATCAGAAAGGAAAGCCTGCCTCCAGACTTTTCATGGAACTTATGGAATCTCCCAAGTAAGCAGTGTTGGCCACACTCCTTGGCCTATGAGGCCAGGGCCAGATATATGACTGAATGGATGGATCTCCATGAAATAGTCCCTTCTACCCTATAAAGTACCTGCCTCTACAGGCCCATCACAAACATCTGAAACTCTTGGGTCTTTCTTTGAAGGAAAACTCATGCTGGAGACTTTTCAAAATTAGACTTTATTTTTCATAGCAGTTTGAGATTTTCAGAAAATGTGTGCCCAAATTAAAGTTCCTGTATACTCTCTCTCCCCACTCTTAGTTTCTACTATTATTAACATGTTGTGTTAGTGTGGTTGTTTGTTACAAATAAAGAACCAATATTGATACACTATTATTAACCAAAAGCCATAGATTACATTAGGTTTCACTCTTGGTGTTGCGTAGTCTGTGGGTCTTGACAAATTCATAACATCATATATCCACCATTACTGAATGATACAGAATAGTTTCACTGACTTTAAAATCCCTTGTGCTCCATTTATTTGCCCCTCTTCCCAACCCCTAACCACCACTTATGTTTTTATTTTCTCTATAGCTTTGCCTTTTCCAGAATGTTGTATAGTTGGAATCATATACAATGTAGCCTTTTCAGATTGGCTACTTTTACTCGATAAGAGGCATTTCAGTTTCTTCCATGCCTATTAAGGAACATCTTGGTTGCTACCAATTTTTGGAAATTATGAATATAGGTGCTATAGACATTTATGTGCAGGTTTCGTGTGGACAAAAGTTCTGTGTAGACTGTTTTTTCATTATTAAGATCTTCAGATTGATTCTAGGTCTTCTATTTTGTTTTTGTTTTTGTTTTTCCTTAGAGAAAATATAAAAAAAGGGTTTTCATTTTAAAGTTTCTCATTAGAAAGGTGGGCTGGTGAAGTTGGAAGCATGGACTTTTGTCCTTTAGGAATCATTTAACCTCTCTGAACTTTGGTTTATTCATCTACTGGAGGAGTGGTAACATAAAGGCTGGGAAATATGTGTGAAGATAGTAGTTAAATGATAAAAAGTGGTAAATAAATTTCTTTTTTTTTTAAATTTCTCTGTACTTTTTACTCCCTCTTCCCATCTCTCCTTTCATCTTTTCCTGATGAAAAATTCAGAAAAGTAGATTTCCAAATGATCATTAATTTTCACACATTTTTGTCTAGTATCTGAAAATTTTCAATACCACCACAATTTCTATTCTTGATCAATCATACATTATAATTCTGAACGTATACTGACATTTTATTTGGTCTCTGCCCTTATGACGAAAGAGAAACTGCCTGATACTGAGTAGGGTCTCAACAAATGAATGAAGCTATAATTAGACTCAAGAAAATTGAAGCACATGTAAAAGGCTGGAGGATTTTGTGAAGAGGGAAGGAGCTTAGTATTACTACTACTCACATCACAACTGTTAGGACAAACAAATATACACAACAAAAGAATTATATTCTCAGGTAAGCCTGGGGCACAAGCTGCTAGTTGGCTGCCCAGCATTCAGGAGTTTCTTCTTCCTTACTAATAGCATCCTAATTTTGTCCAGAAAGACAGTGTTGCAGATTTTAAAAACTAAAGCTCCACTTATGAAATTTTTTGCAGTTGGAGGTACAATTTTAGACATCTCTCACCAGTGAGAAACATATTTCCAGAGATTCAGGGAAAGTTTGGTTTTCTTGGTAGGAGCAGCACCTTTCATCCTGTGGCTTCCCTTTTCTTCATTTTGCCTGAGATGCAAAGTGAAGGTGAGGTATAACCACTATAAGGATGAGCCTATATTCTAAGAAAGCAGATTAGAAAAATAGGAGCCTTTAACTTTGAAAATTTGGTAGCACCTACCTTCAAATGTACCACTGAATGAGGAAAACAAACTGCTTAAGCCGCAGTAGACTAATTTGTGTTCCGTGAAGAATCCAACTTCTAAATTACACAGGGATTCATCTCTAGGCTCCTAAAGTGAATGCATTTGGGTTTAGGGGTGAGGAAAGTCCCTATTTTGTATGGTCTAATGTGTATGAAGCATAGGAAACCAGCAGGGCTTAAACATCTGGTCAATCAAGACTCACTTCATAGGTGGCTCAGCCACCATTAGTCCTGGCACCATGAGGATATGTGATTTAATATATGTTCAGAAGCTGCAGTAAATCAGGTCAAACTCTGCCGTGCCCCGCCCCCCACACTTCCTATCACATCTCCCTTTCAATATCCCTTCCACATTCCACTCTTTTACCATACTAGCTCCCTTTTTAGGTCTTTTTATGATGAGGTATAGCCATTTGAACTTCTCCACATCTCTGTTGGCTTTTTTCAGGGAACTGGATCTGAGAAGATCACATATACAACAGAAACTGTATTATCTAAACATGTTTATATATCTCCCGCCCAAGACCAACTCTTAGAGTGTTGTCTTGGAATCCCACGTATTTACGGTTTACAAATTTCTCTTAGTCCTGGGAGGCCAAATACCTCATCTTGGTGGGTTTTTTTTAGTGTATGTATGTGTATGTGTGTGTGTTTGTGTGTTTGTGCATGTGTGCACATAAAAATTACCTGGGAAACTTACATAAATTCTTTTTCTCAATTTCCACTCCTAGAAATTACAATTCCACTGCTGGAACCCAGGAATTTGAATTGTTAACAAGCATCCATGTGTGTCAGCTGTAGGTGGTCTCTGGATTAGACTTGAAGAAATATTGAGCTATGATAGGCCTGAGGTGGCTCTATGTGAATGAGCTGGTACCCACCAGATAAGATTTAGAGGAAGATGAAACTGGACTCAGGCCTGGGGATGAGGGTAAGTGGATAAGAGATATGGGAAAAGACATCTGACATGAGAAAGGGGAAATGATATTAACATAGAAGGATGAAATTGTTACAAGACAAAATTTCCATCTCCACAGAAGTTTGGACCTGTCATTTTGGACCTTGTACCTTATCATGACACAACATTAATATCAAATTGTCTGCTTAGCTTAACGATTGTATGCTTATTATAATAGGTTGTTAAACCAATAGAACATGAGGCATAAGGAATTTAATTATACTACTCTTTATCTTTAAAGCATTTAAAGTTAGCTCTGTTGACGTAGTCCAAGTTCTTACCCAGAATCAGATCATTTGAATTCAGAAGACTGTGTGTAAGCATGTACAAGGTAAACAGGGTATGGTGTGTCATAATTCACGTAATATCTGTATAGTCAAGAGAATTCTTATTTTAGAGAAAAATGAGACAGATTTGAAAAGAAGAGTTCATTACCTCTGAGCCACAATCTCTTTTTTTCTTGGGTCAAAGCAGCAAGTGTTTGAGGCCCATTCTGAGCCTTGAGGAAACAAGGTTCGCAATGAAGTGTTTGGACCAGGACACATCTGCGCTAGAGCTATAGCAGTCAGAGCTGTTCGAATGTAGTCCCACAGAAGCCAAGTTAATAAGGATTAATTTGTCCTTCCTATGTACCAGGCTAAAGGTAATTGGGTCCCTGGACACGCTGACTTTTTCATTTACTCACCATTTAACATGAGCTCTTGGCTACCATGTTTGAAGCTTTAGCAGTAGTACATTTAAAGCAGTAGCCACATTCTATGTGTTTATCCATCCTTCTTTGCTTCTTTTCTTTCTTCCTTCCTTCCATCTACCCTTCTTCAAGCCTTCTGAGGGATCAGAGTGGCCTCCTAGTAAAGGTGTTCTGCCAACAGAAGACAAACATTACTTGTTGTCTGGCCTTCTCTCTAGGGGTGATGAGAGGCATCACTTAATGAGGTCTCAGCCTTAGCAATGAAGCTGAGAATTTGAACAGAATGGCTCTGCTCCTTAGTGTTGGCTCCAGCTGCCCCCTTCAAACCTGCTCAGAATGGGCCAGCTGGACCTCCTCCATGCCCCACAGGCTAGTTGACAGGCTGTGACGTGGGCACTTGTGCACTGGAGCAGTGACCCTACCTCTGCACCTCAGCGGCTTTCTTTTTTGCCACTAGTTGCCATCTGAGTTAACTCAATATATTCTTTCAGCCAATAGCAGGCTAAAGTATCCACATCAACATAGGCCAAGGCTGGTTTATATTTCATTTGGACCGCTTATGGCTGCCATTTTCCTATTTCTAAGATGACAAGATTCCTGAAGTGATATCTCTGCAGCCAGGTGGCTTCCTGGGATCCAAATAAGATGAATAGCAGTTAGGTTCACATATGTTCTTTTGTGCTTTTGTGCTTTAGAATGACTACTCACAATGCAACCTGCCTACTCCTATAGCAGAGTGACTTGACCTCTCATCCAGAAATCTCTGGGTCCTCCTATTCTGAAATAACATGCCACATGTGAATTGTGTGTTCATGTACACATAGGTACTTAAAGACACTCCATTGTTTTCACTATTCTTTCAAAATGGCCACCAATCTAGAGTCCCACTGCTATGTTCTGGCCCAAGGTATTCATGTGAAAATGTGACAAATGATTTATAAAATATATGAATGAATATTTTTTTATTTAAATGTCTTAGAAAAAATAAACTATTGATCAAAACAGCAGTTTTATGGATTTTTAATTTTGAAGAAAAATTATTTTTAAATAGTTGATTTAAATAAATATATCACTCCAATAATTATGCAGGTGGTATGCTAATACATCAAAAAATCAGGAAGAAGCCAACTTCTTGATATTTGGGAACTCATTTTAGCCACTCAGGCTTCATTGTGGTTCCACACACTCTGCTGTTCACTCCTTAAAGGACTGCCCCTGCATCCCATGTTCTTGACCCCAACCCACAGGCCTAACACTGACTTGTCTCCTAGCCTCATCTGTCCATTTCCTCTTTGAATCTTTTCTGACTTTCCAGAAGAGCAGCCCCTCCCACTCTGTGCCCCTTGATACCCTCTCCATCTTCTCTCACATACCTTCAACAGGTAACTGAATATCTTTGTCTGGGTGCCTGTTTCCTCTGAGGCTTACAGCTTCTTCAAGGAAAACTCAAGTCTCCCTCACACATCGAAATTTGCTGACTTACCTGGGGCTGGGCTTATTGTAGATGTTCAAAAAGAAATGTCTATGGAATAAGTGAGCAGATGAATGAGTGCATAAATGAATGAACAAAGGGTAGGTGGACAGTCTATATCAAAACTTTTGTGATGTTAGAAACTTTTCTATGTCAGGAAAACAATAGTTAGGAGCATGCTATTACAAGACAGACCTGGGCTCAAAATCTGGTTCTGACACAAATTAGTTTGGTGACTTCAGGTAAGTTGCTTAACTAACTCTGTTTTCTTATTTGTAAACTGGATGTAACAAGTTATACTGGGAAAATATAAAAAAGTATGTATGCATGTATATATACACACACACATTATTAATGTAGACTGGACTCAGTGAAAGGCTAGTATTAAAGCCCATTTTATATAAAAAATACTTGAAAAATTATCCACATTTTTTTTTTCTTAGCAAGCACATTCCTGTTTTATCCACAGAAGATATAGGATATAATATAATGTGTACTAACTATTTAGTGTTTTCAGTGGGAGCGCCACATATTGACCTGCACAGTAACCCACTTCTCTGATTATGTTGACTGGTATTTCATTAGCTTCTGTATTGATATCTGGCTGCCACGTGTTATTTTTCCTGCGGTCACATATGAAAGCCTAGCTTCCCATCTCATTTCTTCATTCCTGCAAATAACTTTCTGCTGGTTTCCTATTTTCCTCAGCAGCTTCACATCTCACTCTATCTCATTCTCCCTATAAGGTCCTTCATTGTCAACACAGATTTGCATCACTTGTTTCACAGATAAAATGGAGGATGAGGGGCAGGGTTGTTCACGATCTCCTTAGTGTCCTTCAAATTTGTCAGCATCACCATCTCTTGTCTCTCCAAGCCTGACTTCTACATCCTTCCCTCTGGCGTTCTGTTCCTTCTCAAAACTTCTGCCTCTATTTTGTCTCAGGACCTTTTCTTTTTCATGAACATCTTGCCCTTTGCATGCAAATTTTATTTAAAATCCTCCATCCTGAAATGGACCAATAAAGCAAAACGATCTTTACTTTAACGTTTAAGCTCAAGACTTAACTCTCTCCCTGCCTTTATAGTCAGCTTCTCTGACCATTTTTGCTTTTTTAGCCCCACTTTACTCCTGCCAAACTCTTATCTATCTTTGTACCTCAGTATTCTACTTAAAGTCCTATCTCTAAGGTCTTTTACAACCTTCTAATTGCCAAATTAAATGGCTTTGTCTCATGGCTGTGTAAACTATTGGCAGCATTTATGGTATTTACTGACCCTGTTCATTTCTTGAAACTGCTCTCTCTTGGTTTCTATGGTTTTACCTCTTTTTATTGTTTTAACCAATTTTCCCATTTCTTCTGCCCATCTTCTGACTCTATCACCCCAGAATTCTTTGTATAGCTGCTTTTCTTACCACATACTTGCCCAGGAGAATATCACTCACTCTCACTGCCACCAATCTGCCTGTTCTCCCAAATCTTTCTCCAAACACTCTTTTTATCTCAGACCCTTATTTAGAGTTACTCTACTCCCAAGTGTATCTCAAACTTGACATAGAAGAGCAGAACTCATCATTAGGTGACCCTGACCAAAGTCTGTCTGCATCAATCTTTTTTGAGTCTAACTCACAAACTGTGAGTTAGATGCCTGACCAAACCATGCTCAGATTTTGTAACTGTGGACAAGTAACATTGTCTATTCTTCTCAGTTTGCTCACTTGTAAAATGGAAGACTAATTCTGTAAGACTGTATGTATGTGGAAGAATTAAAATAAAGTATGTAAAATTTGGAGCACAAATGAAGCTCCTTTACTCCATATTGCCTCATCATCTTGCCAATCATTTATCTTTTTCATTCTACTCTAGCCTGTCCTGACCCTCTGAAGCAGAATCATTTTTCCTTACAGATATTCTCTTCCTTGAAGTTTACATAGTTTATATATTTTCATAGATCTTTGTTCACATGCTGTTTTCCCTTCTACATTGTGTGATCTTGAGTTCATGCTAAATTTCTCAATTCTCACACCAGGTATTCAACAAACCAGGCACACTTAAGGATTCAACAAATGTAAGGTGAATGGGATTAAGTTGAACAAAGCATAATAGATACTACTTAATAAGATTCTAGAAAAAGACAGTAAAGTCCATGTCCTCAGATGTTTTTGCTTCAAAGTGCTGAGTTTCAAAAATTGAGTTTATAGTGGTAAAAATTTCTTAACTAACCTAAGAAAGTTAACTAATTAAAAGTACTATTTTAACTGCAATCCCAGGAAATTTTCTGGAGTCAGCTTTGGTGTTCTTGGACTTTCTAGGTAGACTTTCCCACCTAACATGTAAAGTGTAGAAAGGCTTTAGTTATCAGATCACTATCATTTTTTTTTTTTTTTTTTGGAAAGGTGGGTTGGAGTCTCCTTCCAATTTTTTTTTTTTGAGAAAAGCTGAAAAAATGGAAACTTCTTAAGCAATTGATTTAGCTTCTCTGAAGCTCCTGGTTCTTGTCAGGTCAGATATTGGAAACTACAATAAGATTCTTTTTGCTGTTGTGTTTTGAACATTTGCTTCTTATTCCATATAAAACTGCAGTTGCTATGAGGGGATATTGTTGGGTCACTCAGAACACAAGAAAGGAAAATAATTGTAACACATATATATACTGCAAAGTGAGCAAATGTTCCTTCTTATCCTTCTTATGTTTTTTCCCCAAAAAAGTGTTGAATTGGGGGGTGAGGGATGAATTTTGAGAAGCTCAGGTCACTGGGATGACCGATCATTGCTAGGATTTGTGAAAAGGAGGTATTCTCTCTTCTCTTTCTTCTTTCACTATCCTGGGTGCAAGCATAGGGTTGCTGCAAGGTTGTGTGGGGACTCTCTCAAAAATTCTCACTGATGCCTTCTGTATTTTGGCTTTTCCCTTATTTTTCCTCACTCCTATCATTCTGAAGACACCAAACTGAGGCCCTGAGACATTAACCTGAAAAAATGGCACATTGGCTGAAAGACCAAGTGAAGCTTCAAATAATGGTTATTTAGGGTACACTCTTCAGGCTTTTTTATACATTGAATACAATGCTGCTCTGAACAAAGTGTCATATTTTACTCACTAGCAATGTACCCAACTCTTTTGTGACCAATACAGATTTCAGAGAGGGGTGGGAGATGAGTCGCTTCTCTCCTCAGTGGAAGAGTGCTGTGTAATCACAATTAACCAAGAGAGTACATGTGACACATGCAAATTGTCACATATACTCTCTTGGTTAATTATGCTAGATGAATAGAAAGTGCTCTGTAAACCATAATTATTGCTTTATTTTTTTACACATGTGCTATTATTTTATCTCTATCATTCCACTAACTTCTCACATGCAACTCTTTCTCCATCAAAGGTCCCTTTTCTAATTCCAAGTCCCCTGTGACTCTCTGTTTTATTAAAGTGAAGACATCATCGGGAAAAAAAAGATTTCCATAACAAGTGTTTACCATTGAATGCCAACCTCTCAGCATCCCCTATGTGAAGGACACCAAGACCTGGGGAGCTGGCTTTTGTGAGAGACCAAGCTCAAGGCAGAAAAAGAGGATAATTCTGTGTGTGTGTGTGTGTGTGTGTGTGTGTGTGTACACATGTCTAGAGTTTGTTAAGGGTTGAGGTAGGAGGAGTTAGGGGTTTGGATAGAAAGAGTAAATTTAGAACCCAGGGATTTCTTGGAAGGAGAGACCACAGTGGTGATGATCAGGAAATACTTGAAAAGAAGGGTGATCCTGAAGGGAGAGTTATGGAGAAGAGTAATGGGAAAGAGGACTCCCTTCCCTGATCCCTACTGTTTGCCTCAGGCTACCTTGGGAAGCCTACTTGGAGCCTCAGGATAATTTGTAGAGTTAGTGATGTAGCCCTAAGAAAAATCTCTGCAATCACTACCTTTTATTTTTTTATTTTTTTTGCATGTCCATCACTTGTATTCTTTGTGCTCATGTTTCCTTGGTTCTAGCATTACACTTGGTGTCTAGGCTCTCATGGACCTCTTGCCACTCTCTTCCAATGTGCTAATAATATTTTCTCTTCTCATATTTGTTGTTGATTGTATTTTTTAAGGAGGGATAAACGGTTTCCATATTCTTTGCACATATCCAGTCACAGTGTATTGGATTGAAAAAAATTTTTCTGAATAGCCCTAACCCTATATGGGGCTTCTGTGAATCTCATTCTGTTTACTACTGACCTTCTCTGCCATACTGCTCTTGAAAGCTCATGTTGTGGTGGGGAATATAGTATGACTTCCCATCTAGAGATTCTCATCTAACCATGAGATCTGGCTAGGATCTTGAGTGGCTAGGAGAGTAGGGAGAAGACAGGGGACAATGTGGGGCTAATTTAAAGTCAGTTGACTTAATTTATAAAGAAGGAGACAATATTTTCAAATTTTAAAAAAACTGATTTTCTCGAATTGGAAGGCTGTTGTGGCACCTATACTCATTGTTCCTAAGTAAGCCAAATAGTTTGTATGTTAATAACTTGATTCCAAAATTCTAGGCAAGATGGCAAAAGAGACAAATGCTGTTTTTGTCTTTGCCCATGACCACATTAAAATTACAAATAAATTATAGAACAATCAACCTGGAGAACCTTCTGAAGACTAGCTTAACAGAATTCCTATAACTAAGGATATGTAAAAGAGGGCACATCAAGACTGGTAGGAGCAGCAGAAATGCGAAAGGGTCTGGCTCCACACCCATGTGTGGCATTTGAGCATCAGGAGGAATATCTTGGCAGCAGAAGTTTCCCTGAGAAATGAGGGGCCCAGCCCCACACTGGGCTCCCCAGCCCAGTGTTCCAGTGGTGGGAAGAGGAGTCCCCACATCTGGCTATGAAGATCAATGGGGATTCTGTCCATCGAGGTGTGACTAAAGGCTGCTAGAAATCCAGGTGTCCTCTTAAAGGGCCTGTGCACAGACTGACTTGCTCATAGGCACTTACCCCAGGCTCTGGAGGAGGGACAATGACTTGGGAGGAATGAGAGACATACAGGGAGAAACTAAGTTGTGTGGCTTTAGGGTGAGGACTGAAAGTTTAATTGACGTTGTCCTTGTGTTGAGCCCTCCTCCATTGCAGACTATAGGTGGATGCCACTTTTTCTGTATTGTGCCCTCTCCTTACGCAGTCAAATCTGAATCTGCATTGGCCTGGTGAAATCTACTCACACCACCCAAGTGACTCCATGGGACCCTGCCCCACCGAAATCACACACCACCAGAGGCACTTTTGGCTGCTGGCAACCAGCCTTGACCCGCACACTGCAGGAGGCTCTTTCAGGAGCAAATAGCTAACCTCAGCTTGTACACCACCAGAGACACTTTGGGTGGTGGGCAATCAGTTCCAGTCTGCACTGCAGTCTTTCTTTGACAATTCTCAGCTGTCTGTGGGCCTGAGGCAGACAGTTGCTTACCTCGGTGTGCTCTGAGACTTTTGTAAGTGACAATAAGTTCAGCACTCATGCCAAATCTAAATCTCTGTTAACCTGGTAGACATCACTTACCTCACCCTTGTGACTCCCTAGGACCCCACCTCACCTAACTCACGTACCTTCTAAGGCTCTTTCAGTGGTTACACCTTATGAGAAGCTGACAGGTGGCATCAGACCTCTGAGTGCCCTGAGACTTTTGCTCATCTGCCCCAGGCCTGGTACTGATGACAGACAGCCCATCCCATTTTGCAGCATGGCCTCTCCCACCTATCTCCAGGTCCAACAAACAGCAACCAGCCACAGAGAGCTTTGTAGCTTCTACCAGATAACCCTGAGCCAGTCACAGGCAGCTGCTGACTTTGGCCTGCACCAGAGACTCTCCCCAGAGGCTCCAAAACCCATACACCTAGAGGCTGGCTTCAAACCACAACAGAGTACTATCCAATTAGCCCTACAAGTGGCACACACAAAGGGTGGTCTCAACAGGCACACAAGCCTACTGAGGTGAATCCTACTCCATGGGGTCAGCCACCACAGACATTCAATCCCATCCACTGACATCCCAACAGCAAGCAAGGCTCAATTATAATAGGAGGGCACACACAACCCTCACAAGGGACACCTAGAGCAGGTGATCAGTGAGATTATGCCACTGGGCCCCACAGGGCGCCTACTACATAAGGCCACTTGGACAGGACTGGGAGATGTAGCAGATATATCTAACACATAGAAACAAACACAGGGAGGCAGCCAAAATTAGAAGACAAAAAAACATGCCCCAAATTTAAAAACAGGAGAAAAATTTTAAGAAAAAGAACAAAATAAAATGGAGGCAAGCAACCTACCATATACAGAGTTTAAAACACTGGTTATAAGGATGCTCGATGAACTTAGGAAAAGAAAAGATGAGCTCAGTGAGAACTTCAACAAAGAGATAGCAAAAAAAAAAAAAAAAAAAAAAGACCTAGAACAGCCATTTGCAATACTTTGAGCTCCATAAACACAATGTTTGGGCAAGTGCAAGCCAGACGGGCACCATGAAACTCTATGGTTGCTGAGGAAAAATAATTAAACATGAGCAAAAGAGATCCTAAGACGCCAAGAGGCAAAATGTTATCACAAGCATTTTTGTGTGTGTGTAAACTTGTCAGGAGTTGCACAAGAAGAAGCACTCAGATGTTTCAGTCAAATTCTTAGTTTTCTAAGATGTGCTCAGAGGAGTAGAAGACTATGTTGACTAAGGAGAAATGAAAATTTGAAGACATTACAAATGCAGAGAAGGCCTATTGTGAAAAAGAAATAAATCTTATATCCCTCCTAAAGGAGAAACAAAAAAAAAAGTTTAAGGATCCCAATACACCCAAGAGGAATCCTGCAAACTTCTTGTTTTGTTCTGAGAATTGCCCCAAAATCAAAGGAGAGCATCCTGGCCTCTTCAATGGTGATGTTGTAAAGAAGCTGGGACAGATGTGTAATAACATTGCTGTGAATGACAAGCAGCCTTATAAAAAGAAGGCTGTTAAGCTCAAGGAAAAATATAAAAAGGATATTGCTGCATTCCAACCTTAAGAAAGCCTTATGCAGCAAAAAAGAGAGTTTTCAAGGTTGACAAAAGCAAGAAAGAAAAGTAAGAGGATGAAGATGAAGAAGAAGATGATGAATAAGTTGGTTTTAGTGCAGTTTTTCTCTCTTGTCTATAAAGCATTTAACTTCCCTGTACACAATTCACTTCTTTTAAAGAAAAAAAAAATCTAAATATAAGGCCGTGTAAGATTTGTTTTTAAACTGTACAAGTGTCAGTTTTAGTATAGTTAACACACTATCAAATATGTCTTTTGATAGCCTTGTCCTGATGGTATTTTCAATAGCCACCAAACTTGCCTGGTATAGTAGGGGTATTGTAACTTGGCATGAAAATTTAAATCAGGTTCTTGTTGGTACAGGGCACAAATTAGTTATATTTGTGGATAGCAGTTGTTCATCCTCACTTGTCTCTGGTGCAGCTTGCACAACATAATTGTTCTTCTAACTGAATACCACTCTGTAATCACAAAAAAAAAAAAAACCCTGCACTATTTTGTTGATATTATGAATGCTTCTGAGTAAATACAGTTTTTAAAAATAATTGAAAATGTATATAATATCATTTGTATTATATCATATATATTTTAAACAATTTTTAAAATTATAAAAGATTGTAACCACATTATAGAGTATTAAAATAGAAAAAATATGTTACTCAAAATGCTATGAATATAATACAATTACTGTGGGGTATAAATACTTATGTGAATTAAAATAAACTTTAAAATGAAACTTATTAATAAGAGACAAAAAGGGACTTCACATAATGATAAATGGATCAATTAAACAAGACAATATAACCGTAGTAAGCATTTATGCACCCAACATAGGTACACCTAAATATATAAAGAAAATATATAAATATATAAAGGCAACATTCACTGACATAAAGGGAGAGATTGACAGTAATACAGTCATAGTAGAGGACTGTAAAACCCCATTGACACCAGTGGAAAGGTCTTCCAGACCAGACAGAAAAGCAACAAGGAAACATCAGCCTAAATGACACACTAAATAAGATGGCTTTAATTGATATTTTTAAAGCATTTTACCTCAAAGTAGCAGAATATACATTCTTTTCAAGCACACATAAACATTTTCAAAGATAGAACACATGTTAGAACACAAAACAAGTCTCAAGAAATTAAATAAATTGAAATCATATCAAGCATCTTTTCTGACCACAATGGTTTGAAACTAGAAGTCAATTACAAGAAAAAGAAATGAAAAATACTTGAACTCATGGAGGCTAAATAACATACTATTAAACAATGAACGGGTTAACAATGAGATCAAGGAAGAAATCAAAAGGTAACAAGACAAATGAAAATGAAAACACAATGATTCCAAATCTATGGGTCACAGCAAAAGCAGTTCTAAGAAGGAAATTCACAGCAACCTAGGCCTACCTCAAAAAAAGAAAAAAAAAGAAAAAACAGGAAAAATCTCAAATAAACAATTTAACCTTACACTAAAGGAAAAAGAATGGCAAACAAAACCCAAAGTGAATAGAAGGAAGAAAATAATAAAGATCAGAGCAGAAATAAATAAAATAGTCTAAAAAAAGAATACAGAAAATCAATAAAACCAAGAGCCAATTCTTTGAAAGGATAAACAAAATTGATAGACCTTTTCTCAGACCCATGAAGAAAAAAAGAGAGAGAACTCAAATAAAATCAGAAATGAAAGAGAAGTGACAACTGACACCACAGAAATACAAAGGATTATAAGAAAATACTATGAGCAATTATATGCCAAAATGGATAATCTGAAAGAAATAATTAAATTTCTAAAAACATACAATATTCCAAGACTGAGCCAAGAAGAAACAGAAAATCTTAACTGACTGATTAGTACCAACAAAATCAAATCAGTAATCAAAAAAATTCTCAAAACAAATGTCCTGGACCAAATGCTTTCACGGGTGAATTTTACAAAACATTAAAAGAAGAAATAACACCTATTTTCCTCAAACTATTGCAGAGAATTTAAGAGGAAGGAAGGCTTCCAAGCTCATTTTATGAGGCTATCATTACCCTGATTCCAATATCAGACCAATGACTATGAAAAAAATAAATAAATAAAAATTTACAGGGCAGTATCCCTGATAAACATAGATGCAAAAATTCTCAAAAAAAAAAAAAAAAATACAACAAATCAAATTCAAGAAGACATTAAAAAGATCATACACTATGATCAAGTTGGACTTATTCCTGGGATGCAAGGTTTTTTCAATACCTGCAAATCAATTAGCATGATAAACGACATACACAAAATGAAAAATAAAAGTCATATGATCATATCAATAGATGCAGGAAAGGCATTTCACAAAATTCAGTAGCTATTTATGATAAAAACTCTCAACAAAGTGGTAATAGAACATATCTGAACATAATAAAGGCCATATATTCACAAACCCCCAACTAACATCATACTCAGTGAGGAAAAGCAAAAAGCATTTTCCTTAAGATCAGAAACAGGACAAGAATGTCCACTTTCACTACACTATTCAAAATAGTATCGGAAGTCCTAGCCATAGCAATCAGACAAGAAAAAGAAATAGAAGTTATCTAAATTGGAAAGGAAGAGGTAAAACTGTCATTATTTGCAGATGACATGATACTATATATAGAAAACTCTAAAGATTCCACCAAAAAAAAAAAAAAAAAGAAAAAAACTACTAGAACTGATAAATAAATTCAGGAAAGTAGTAGGATGCAAAATTGTTATTCAGAAATTGGTTGCATTTTTATACACAATATAATTTGTACAATATAATTTGTGATTATGAACTATCAGAAAGAGAAATTAAAAAAACAATTCCATTTAAAATTACACAAATAACCTTTAAAAATGGGCAGGGATTTTAATACATATTTTTCCAAAGCAGCTATAAAATCAAAGCCATAATAACACCCCACACCCAGAAAATGAAACTGTTGGCAAAGAAGTGAAGAAATCGAAACCTTTATTCACTCTTGGTGAGAATGTTAAATGGTGCAGCTTCTGTGGAGAATCATATTGTAGTTTTTCAAAAAATTGAAAATAGAATTATCATATGATCCAGCAATTTCACTTCTGAATATACATCCAGAAGAATTTAGAGCAAGGTGTGGAAAAAATACTTGCACACCCATGTTCACAGTTGCATTATTCACAATAGCCAAAAAAAGGAAGCAACCCAAGTGTCCATCAGTAGGTGAACAGATAATCAAACTGTGATATATCCACACTATAGAATATTATTCAGCCTTAAAAAGAGGGAAATCTTGACACATGCTACAATATGGATAAACCTTGAGAACATTATGCTAAATGAATAAGCCAGCCACAAAAAGACAATTACTGTATGATTTCACTTATATGAGTCATCTAGAGTAGTTAAAATCATGGAGACAAAGAGGAGAATGGTGACTGTCAGAGGCTGGGGAGAGGGAGAATAGGGAGTTATCATTTAATGAGTATAAAGTTTCAGTTTTGCAAGATGAAAAAAGTTCTGGAGATTTGTTGCCGAACAACCTGTATATATTAACACTACTGACTGTACACTTAAAAATGGTTAAGATGGTAAATTCTATGTTATGTATATTTTACCACAATTTCAAAATCTACAACAGAAAAAAAAAAGGTCTTTTGGTGAAAGCAATAGTTTCTGTCTGCCTCAAACAAGTCCAGAATTTAACCTTATTATGTCACTAATGTTAAGCAAGCGGCTTGACTTTGATAAAAGTTCTGTTTCCTAGTCTGTTAATACAGGGTGTACATTTCCTCTCAGGGTAACTGCAAAGATTAAATGAGATACTGTCATTTGAAAGCACTCAGCACAAAGTTTAGTACATATAAGGTGCTCAGGAAATGTTGGTTCCCTTTACCTAATATTTGTCTACTCCCCAAAATTGTTAATTAGGTGTTCTGTCAGCGGAAAGAATTTATTGGGGAAAAAGAAAGATTTGCAATTCATTACATGAAGCCACGATGAGCCATGTGCAAATCCCCAGGACAAAAAGAAGAAATTTTTTTTAGAGGGGAAGAGTAAGTTAGGTTTTAACAGATGAACTGTTATAACCATAGAGTTCTTTTTACGTGTAGTACTTTTGCAACTGACATAATGTGTGAGTGCTCCTCCTGCAGGCCCTCCTAATTCCTGTCTTGGTTAAAGTCTGTCATAAATTTTGACAAATTTATGAGCATGTGAGTGAGGGCCAGTTGGATTGCAAAGGTAATGAGGTCTACCTGGAAGATCTCTTGTCACGAAGCAGGAACATGTGCCTTGTGAACAATCCCTCCCTGTTGCTCTTCAGGAGAGAAGGGGTTGATGCACTGTTCACTCTAGATTCTGAGGCCAGTGGTTTCAAAGCTGTGTTTCTGGTGCTTCTGCAGGGCTTTCCTAACTGACTTGGCTCCTGAGGTGAGAGAGGTTGGAGGCAGGGAAGAGGAGGAACAGATAAAAGGAGACTAGAATTCTATGGGCCAAATAAAGGTGAACTTTTAGCTATTTATGAATATTGAGTACATTTAGCTGAGAAATTATCAGATTTCTAAAGTCAACTCACCAAGAGAAGTATGATTTCAAAAGAATGATGAAGCTTTTCTACCTCTAAATCTTTTTCCCTCTCATCACTGAAAGTTCCTGAAATAATCACTACTATTGTTGTTGTTGTATTTTCATGTATATTGAGATTTTAAATTAACGGGTTGTCTAAAATATTTCCCAGGATGAGTTTATCAACTCCCTCTCACTGAGTCTAGAGTTACTGAGGGGGCTCTGGCAGGAGGAAGTAAAGCCTCAGAGTGGATACATCAAGTGATATAGCAGAGAAAGGCAGTATGGCCCAGCGTGGAGCTCCTCACAATGTAGTCCTCGGTCCAGCAGCATCATCCAAGGATGCCAATGCTCAGGCCCTCTCCAGACCTACAGAATCAGAAACTCTGAGGGATGGGACCAGCAATCTGTTTTCCTTTATGTTATTCTTTCTTTTTTAGGAAAAAAGAAAAACAGAACATATATAGCCAAAATTTGCACACAGTTAGAACCTTCATACTTTGAATGTTTGAGTGTTAAATCTCGTAGTGGACTCTCTTGATGCACAGACATGGTTACTGAGGCCCAGAGAAGTGAAGAGACTTCCATTAAGTTGTAGTAGGGTTGGAGCATGTCAGATTTACAGTTCTGGCCTCCTAATTTCGAATCCAGGTCTTTTGCTACTTTATCTGCTGCTGCCAATTTTCTGAATATCATAATAAAGTCACCTCTGAAAATGTACTTTTGTTTAAAGAGATCTTTAAGAGGAAGCGTGGATTGCTCAGGACAGGTGTGTTCAGTCTGAGTGTTATAGACAGTACATCTCACATAGTAATTTGTTAAAACACAGATCCTGATCAGTAGATCTGGGGTTGGGTAAGAGTGCATTGTCACCAGCTCTTGGCAGTACAGATGCTGCTGCTGCATGTGTTGAGCAGCAAAATTGTGAATGGTATCTTTCCTCCTTGCCTTCCTTTTAACGAACTGTTTTAAGAAGACTCTAAGTGATCCTGATGCACTGGCAAAGTTGGAAACATGCCTTTACTAGCCACAATTCATAATTCCTGTATGCTGAGCTCATATATGCTCCTGGTTCTGTGCTAGACTCTTTTACATTTGACCTACTAATTACAACAGTCCTTTGAGGTTGGGAAGTCTGGTTGAATACCCTTCCTTGCTGGAGATGGAAAGACAGGCCCTGCTGAGACAGCAGTTTGGACATTTTTGCCAACATCTAATGGATGTAATAAAGGAGCTCTCATCAGACATGACTCTCACAACCTCTGTTTCTTAAAAACATCATTTAGTTTCCTTAAGGTCCCAAAAAATGAAAATGAGCACACTGTCTGCTTGACCTTTGTACTGACACCATATGTGATTAAGAGTTGATTCAGTTAATTTATGCCCAGGATGCCCTTAGCATAGTGCATATTCTAGACACATTAAACTCTTTCCTGTAATTCTCCTACCCCTCAATTTTTATTCTTAGGCCATTTAAAAATTTCAGATTATTTTTTATTGCTAAAATGTCGTAACCAACACCACACCAAAAAAAATTATAGGCATTCCTGAAATATAGGTTTTTCTTCACATTGTCACTATGTAAGATGTGACCAATATGCAGACACTTTATCTCATATTCTTTCTCCAGTTATTTTCAAAGATTCTTTATGGAAAAAGTATTCTTCTCTCTCGTATGTTGTAGCTATTTATTTTACTTTTCATTGTCAAGTTCCTCATAAGAATAGTCTGCAAATGCAAATGGCAAATAGGTTCTGCTTGGTGTGCTCGTCAAGCACGCTGTTGCAGAGAACTGTAAGTCCTTTGCCATCTAAACTCAATTGGAAATATTTTTGTGGTCCTTTCTGATGTCTTCTGTGGACAAGTGATCAAGGGCAGTCATTTGCATGCTGCATCTTCATTTTTCCTTGTCTGCAGTTGCCTCCACTTTCTTTGATTTACTGCTTCTTTACCCCTTTCTTTCCATTAACAACTCATCACCATTAATTAATTTATTTATAAACCCCTCAGTATTTATAAATAAATACTGTATTTATTTATAAATACAGTAGGTGCTTACTGTGTGCCAGGAGTTTTCTTAATGCTTTTTTAGGGTGTTAATGGTAAAAAAAGCACTGTGAGCGAAGGCAGAGGCATGGAACAGTTCAAAGGGATCCCATTTCCGCTTGTGCCATAGTGCACTTATATGCCTGGAAATACCTGCTCATCTAGTCTTGGAAGATGTTCTGATGCCTGCAGGTGGCACTGACCACCTACACTATGTCAC
The DNA here is from genome assembly GCA_028627145.1 of Eidolon dupreanum. NCBI lineage: Eukaryota > Metazoa > Chordata > Mammalia > Chiroptera > Pteropodidae > Eidolon > Eidolon dupreanum. Next base: position 45,326,253 of record CM053514.1, on the reverse strand, counting down.
TGCACCATGTTTATGAAACCTAGATAATGGTACCCCATAATTGTGTATGTTTACTTGCCAGTCTGTCTCCTACCACCTGGCCACCCCAACAGTGACGGAAACTATGTCTTATTCATGTCTGTCCCTTGAGTTTCACTGTGTCTGGCAGATTGGGCATTTAAATTATTTCTGGATGAATGGATGGATTGTTGGATAGATGAGTAAGTAAATAAATCTAAGTTTTGGCCAATGAGGAATAATGTATCAAGTTTATATATTTCCAACTTAATCTACCACTTTACTTAAAAAAAATAGATCTGTAGAATTGAAAATTGGGGGAAATGTGTGATTCTTATTTACTAAAATTTTACTAAATCTCTCTTATTTTAACAATGGACATTCCAAGTTATCATAGAAAAACGAGAGGATAGGAAAGTTGTTTCTGTCAATTCTTCATACAATCCAAAATGGCCCAGTGCATAGACACATGTCATTAGGACATCGCTTTACTCTGTAAAGTAGTGCTGTTTTAGGCAGGATTTGATTTCAAGTAGCAGTTGAATTTCAGTGATGGCCCCTGACCCTCTGTGCTGGGAGAGAGTTTAAGGAATTTTAAGAGAGCAATGGTCCTGGAGAGTGAGTCATTTCCTCCTTCTGGCTCTCTCTGCAGGGTTGGCCTGAGACTCTGATTTGAAATAGATTTGGAGTGAACCCTGGTGTGTTTTTACCCCCCACAAAGTAGCCTTAAAAATATCTTTATGCCTAACCGGATGTAAGTTAAGCTAAAAAATGTCTCTGTGTTAGCCAGTAATGTAGGTCATCAAGCTAAAGGGTGGAGTGCAGCTGGTGAATGATGTTTGTGTTGTCTCACAAGAAGTGCCTCTTGGGGAGGGATGAAATGTCAGGGAGGACATCCTAGGAAGAGGGGCAAGCTGAGCCCTCAGCCAAATCTTCTCATAACAGCTACTTAATGTGGCTGCATCACTTTAATTACTGCACTAGTGGGACCTGTGGGAAATGAGGAATCTTGCAGGTGAATTGGACACACACTCACATGTATGGATACCCCATGACTGGGTGTATTTTGTGAAGGGATTCCTTCACTGCCAATATCTGACAAGTGCTGAACCTGAAGACTAGCAGTGTCAGCATAACTAATGTTGTATGTGTGTGGGTAGAAGGGAAAGGGATGGAAAGCCCCTGTCCCCAAACATGTTTCCTTGGTGACAATAGCCCTGGGGGACAATGCACAGTCATCCTAATCAACTGAGTGTGTACCTGTAGGATAAGCACTGAGAGTGCACTGGGGAGAAAAAGCCAGGAGAAGAGAAGGAGCCAGCTCCAGTTTGCTAAAAGAGAGATTAAATTTCAACCCCCGGAGGAAAACAAAAAGTGAAAATGAAAAATGAAAAATGCTAAACCTTAGGTTTATCTTTTGCATTTGTTTTTTTGTTTGTTTGTTTTCTTGTTTAAAAAAAGAAAATTCACCTGTCTTTTGAACACTTGCAGAATGACAGATACCTGTGTTTTGACCATGGTTGCCTGGATGGTGCCTGGTGCAGTGGGGGCATCTCCTTGACATTTCTTTCTGGACAGAGTGGTGAAAGGAAGAGTGAAGCCTGACCCTCCATAGTCTGTCTGATCCAGCACAGCTGCACTTTCTCACTCCTGAGGACCGGACGAGTTTCCTGAGGCCTGGGCTTATAGTCTGTACCATCTTCGGTGCAGCTGTAATTTTAACAGGGGGAGCCAACTTGAACTTCTCTAATCCTTACTCCAGAAACCTTGCACTCCTGAGACCGGTGTGTATACATGAATGCATTTTGTGTGTGTGTGGGGCGGGGGGGGGGGGGGTCTTTCAGCTGTGCTTCTGAGAAAGTGGTTCTGTCCACAGTTTGAAAAAAGAAAAGGAAAAAAAGCAGAGAGAGGGTTAATGACACCACTGCCTAATTTTGACCACAAAATATTTCTGTAGCTTTAAGATTTACAACAGCAAAAATAATGTTATTATCCTATGCTCACCTACTTATGTCTGTCGATTCCTGTTTCTTTTACTGGGGTCAAATAATCGATACCATGCCCCTCTTTCTGCCTTCAATCATGGAAGAATTAATCCAGAATTAAAAGTATGAGAGGCGGAGGGTGGGGGGGAGAGAAACTTGGAAATCCACTGCAACTAGTTTCAGAATTGCTCAACCAATTTTAGATATTTTTCTCAAGACTTATATTTTGGGAAAGAGCTATTTTATGAATGGATAAGCCCTGACACACAAAACGCGTGGGATCTGTCTGAGTGCCTCATCTGGGTCAGCTGTGACATCTGGCTCTTATGAATCTGGCATATTGTGACTCATGGATACACAAATAATAATCCTTGATAGTGTCCACTTATGACTGCCAGCAAATAATGTCAAATGCCAGGGAACTGCTATGGCTACCTTGGCTGAGCTGCTCAGGCCACTTCAGTCTCTGCTGCTGTCAGGGAGGAGTGGCCAGGATAACTGGCCCCTAGCAATGACAGATAGTCTTGATTTGAACTCCGGTTCAGCTACACCTCAACTGAGAATGTGGCAAGTTATTTAACTATTCTAACTCTCAGTTTCTTATCTGTTAAAAAAAAAAGAAAAGAAAACAAAATTATTAAAACAGCTAACATTTATTGAAACTTCCTATGTGCTGTTCTAAGCAAGATACAGAAATTATTTCAGTTAAAATTTTTAAAATAGGATGTAGTTGGTACATTTGTCAGTGAGAAACTGGTACACAGCCACATTGGTAGCAATCATTTGAGCTAGAATTCCTTGTGCTTTTTCTGAGACTCTAGAGCAGTGATTCTCAACCAGGGGTAATTTTGCTACTCAGAGGACATTTGGAAATGTCTGGGGACATTTTTGGTTGTCATAGCTGGGGTGGGAAGGGGGAGAAAGGTATGCTATCTAACATCCTACAGTGTACAGAATGGCTCCTACGACCAAGAATTTTCCAGCCCCAAATGTCAGTAGTGCTGAGGCTATCAATAGCTCTGTCTTAGAGTCTGTCCTCTTAGCTGCCACACTAACTCACTAGATAAGATCTACTAGGAGAGATTTGTGAGAATAAAATGGGAGGATACATATAAAACACTGAGCACAATGTCTGGCGCATAGTAAGTGTTCAATAAATTAAGGCTACCATTGCTGCTGCTGCTGCTGCTGCTGCTGCTGCTGCTGCTGCTACTGTTTTTCATCCCCAACCTCTTTTCTCTATTACTAGCAATGTCTTGAAGCCTACCTGGATCTTGGTGTCATTTCTCTTTGCCAGAAGAGCCTGTGAGGTATAGTAAGAAATGACAAATTTCCTTTTTCTTCCTAGTACTTGCTGAAATTGTGGTTTTTTGTTTTGTTATGTTTTGTTTTGTTTTGTTTTGTTTTGTTTTGTTTCCCTTACTGAATTCCTTCTGTGCTTAGACCTCCACAGGGATATATGAGTGCCCATGTGGGAGCTACAGCCTGGTATCTTTGTTGGAGAGGTGGTTCTCAGCCTCACTTCTCGTTAGGATCTTCTGAGTAGGCTGGGCTTGATCCTCTAGCACAGGGGTCCCCGACCTCTGAGATGCAGATCAGGGTATCAGTCTGTGGACTGTTAGAAATTGGGCCGCACAGCAGGAAGTGAGTGGCAGGCAAGTGAGAGAAGTTTGATCTGTGTTTGCAGCCACTCCCCAGCACTAGCATCACCACCTCAGCTCCACCTCAGATCAGCAGGCATTAGATTCTCATAGAAGCATTTGTCTCTGGTGCCAAAAATGTGGGGACCACTGCTCTAGTAGATTTATCCAAAATTAGGTAATTCCAATTGTCCAAGGGGTTATGAAATTGGTTTTATCAGTGAAGAGATTTCATAAATGAAGATTCATAAATGAGGGAAGCTTATGACTTCCTGTTATGTGTCTAGCTTCTCTTTAATTCTAGAATATCTCCAGAATTCTCTTCTTCCCTGGAAATTGCGTGGGTCTGGAGATAATTTTTAAAAAGTAAAGACTTGAAGGATCAGCAAATGCCATGCAATAAAATTTAGTTTGGTGAGAACAACGATGACATTTCTCTTTACCTCCTCCAGTTGGGAGAGAAATTTCTAGCCCAAGTGGATATCCGTCATTTCAGAGAGCTGCTAGAGGATCTAAGGCTCAAGTGCACATTGTTCTGTAGGCAGCCTTCAGCAAGGCCAGCCGAGGGTTGGTTCCTAGTTCTTCAAGGCCATTCCATTGGCTAAGCAATTGTGCGGGAGTTCAGGAAGCTGTAGGCCACTATGCTTAAGCAAGTAGGTAATAACAAGCACAACTCTACAACTACAGTGCACTTAGTGAATGTTTTCCAGGTCCTTGGCACTGTTCTAGCCACACAATATGTATTAACTAATCTTCATAATAACTAGACAAGAGAGGTTCTATTTTTATCCCCATTTTAAATATGGAGCAACGAAGGCACAGAGATGCTAAGCAATTTATTTGCCCAGAGTGCAATGATAGAGGTGGTAGAGATAAGAAGTTAACCCAGGTAGTGCAATGCCAGAAGCTACACTATTGATCACAAGGATGGGCTACCTCAACATAGAAGGAGTTAAAGATCTTCTAGTCAGGTGTACAAAGGTTATGAAGCTCAGAATCAAGAAGGTCAAGAGATAACATCAATAACTGAAATGCACACTTAAGTTGCCCACATTCTTTATGAGCATTTTTATATTTCCCACGAAGGGCAGGAATTGATGAGTGGGTATACATAGCCATGCATAAAGGAGTCTTACACAGGTGTGGTTTCAGGTGAGAAGAACCAACCAGAAGTTGTCATCCTGATCAGTGTATGGGGAGGAAATTTGGGGTTACAGAGGTTTCAAGGATTGATCTGTAGCTATGAAGTACATCTAACCATAAGGAGGTATCCACAATGTACACCTTCCACAAATTACTCAACAGATATATTCTAAGTGCCTGTTGTGTGCCACAGGGAACCAGTCAGCGCACTGGGTATATCAACACAGAGTCACCACAACCGCTAAAGGAAGAATTTATCACGTACATATTCTTTGAATATAAAGATCAGCCTATTCAGAGAGATATTTTTAAATACAGAGTTGTTCTATAATTCTGTCATATGTTAGAACTGTTTACTCTACATTTTAAAGGATTCAAGGATTAGACACAGTGTAGGGACTGAGTTGATAGAGAAACTAAGTTGAATCAATATCACTAAAATATCCCTTTCACACAGGTAAGGCCCTATAGGTTTGGCCATTTCTGAATATCACTTCTAGTTGAACTTCTAATGCCTAGTAAACTGTAATTAAAAGACACCCTACAATTTGATTATATCATCTGTTAACTGAAAATGCTGGTATTAGTCATCTACCAATCTGCTACCCAACAGCCAGGCAAGGTTGGTGAGGGAGCTTTGTAAATGCATTGATGTTCTTAGGGTCATCATGATTTATTTCTATCAATGTGTATAGATCCTTAAAATTCTTACCTTTATAAGTTGAAAAGCATGTTCCTGGGCACACATGTATGGCCATATGCATTGTGCCTTAGAACAAAATGGGACTAGAGACTAAATGACACTCTGTACTCTGTGCATTTCCTAGGAATGCACATGGATTTGCCTTTACACAACTGCACAAGCTCTTCTAATCCCTTTTATAACTAAAGGCCATGCAGTTGCAGACCAAATATCAGGGTTAATGTAATGATCTGTGAGGCTACAGTCACTGTCATTTCTACCTAATAGCCTTCTACCAACTTCCAAACTCTCTACTGTTATCTTCTTCCCTGATATGTCACTGCAGTTGTCTGGGAAGCACTGCTATTTGGACAAATCTAGTGAACAAGTCCCAAACCTTATCTTATTAGGGAGCAACTCCTTGACATAGATCTTGGTGATGATTTTTTTAATCTGACACCAAAAGCAAAAGCAACAAAGAAAAAGTAAATAAGCAGGACTTTATTTTACTAAAAAGCTTCTGCACAGCAAAGGAAACCATCAACAAAATGAAAAGGCAACCAACTGAATGGGAGAAAATATTTACAAGTCATATATCTGATAAAGAGCTAATATCCAAAATATATAAACAAAGTCATATAACTTAATAGCAAAAAAAAAATTATATTTAAAAATAGGCAGAAGATCTAATAAATGTTTTTCCAAAGAAGACATGCAAATGGCCAAGAGTTACATGAAAGATTCTCAACACCATTAATTATCAGGAAAATGCAAATCAAAAGCACAATGAAATATCACCTTACTTTTGTTAAAATGGCTATCATCAAAAGATAAGAAATAAGTGTTGGTGAGGATGTGGAGAAAAGGAAAAGCTTATGTGCTCTAGGTAGAAAGGTAAGTTGGCACAGCCACTATTAAAAAAGGTATGGAAGTTCCTCAAAAAAATTAAAAATAGAACTACTATATGATCTAGCAATCTCACTTTTGGGTATTTATACAAAAAAGATAAAAATGCTAACTCAAAAAGATATATGTATGCTTATGTTTGTTACAACATTATTTATAATAGCCAAAATATGGAAACAACCTAAATATTCATTGATGGATGAGTAAATAAAAAATTGTGATATATACGTATATTATTCATCCATAAAAAGAATGAAATCTTGCCATTTGCAACAACATGGGTGAAGCTTGAGTGTGTTATGCTAAGTGAAATAAGTCAGACAAAGAAAGACAAATACCATATGATTGCTCTTATATGTGAAATCTAGAAAACAAACAAACAAACAAAACCCCACAGATACAGAGAACAGATTGGTGGTTGCTAGAGGCAGGGGTTGACGGTGGAAGAAATGAGTAAAGAAAGTAGTAAAAAAAAAAAAAAAAATGATGCAATCTATAAAATGCCATTCACTCAGTTAACAGGAAACTATTATCTCTGAGTCCTACTCAGCATTTAAATTTTTTATAAAATAATAATAAATCATGGTCACAAGAGAGAATCAAAGGTAGTTATTTTGTATGTCTATGCATCTTTCTGTGTGTGTATGTGTGTGTGTGTATGTGTGTTCTTACACACACATATACACATGTATTCTCCACCTAAACTACACAGAATTCAAAGTATCAGTTTGCAAGTTTCTGAAAGCATTTATTTGGGGAGGGGAGGGTGTACTCTACAGTAGAATTTGAGGAAATCAGACAGGCAGTTACATAAAAATTAAATTAAAATGAAATTACATTAAATTAAAATATAAGCTGCTTTAAGACAGCTGCTCATGATCCCTTGTTACGCCTCACGACACTTAACAAAGTACCTTGCTTAATGTGATTGGGTACCGACCCAGGAAAGAGAGAACTTCCATTAATCAAAAGCAGATGGGGTCAGATAAGCCTCTACAGGTTAAAATATGCCAGTCTTTGAGGAAAAAAATGGAGTGGATTTCAGAGGCAAATATTTATGTGTGATGAGTTGGAGTTCAGGGAGTTTTTGTTTTTTATTTTTTATTTTTAATGGAAAAAAAGAAGCCCAAAGAAGCCAACAAGACACTAATGGATGAAATGCTTTGCACATATGGGATGGAAAATTGTGCTCTGCTAAGTTAAAAAGCAGCTTCTGAAGAAAGTATTGTGGCTGCAACTTCACAGGTGCCTGACCCGCTGGCCCCGCTACATCACTGCGCCATGTGTTTGGCCCTAGTCCTTCATTCCAGCCGCCATGCAGGAAGATCATATTCAGTGAGGCAGAAACTTCTAGAACTACTTGGAACCACTGCTCATGCCAAAAAAGATTCCCTCCTTCTCACCCTTTTATCCACACACAGGAGCATTAAAGAACTAAACAGCTCTCATCTCAACTTCCTCTCAACCTCACTCTTCTGGCTTATTCTCCTCTGAGGAGCAGCTGTTTTTCAGCTGATGTCTTAAACTCACATACTCTGAGTTAAATTACTCCATTTCTTCATAAAGGAAGAGCTCTTTTTCTCTGTTTTGTTTTAATTTCTTCTAAATATCATTCCTACAGAGTACCTCACTTTACACATTTTTAACTCTCCTCAGGAACATATGGTTTACGCACTGCAGTATAAACTCAATATTTGCAAACTTAATCAGGGTTGAAATTCACCAAGAAAGAATGCCATTTAAAGAGATTATGTGGGGAATTAATTTTTTTTTTTTACTTTTTAAATTTTCTTTGTTTTTTTACCCCCTCCTGAAGCAAAGAATCTTTCGACAATGCAAGTGATTGATTTTCTTCATTCTTTTTCCAGAAAAATGCACTCCATTTTTATAAACTTAGTAGATTTTGATTGATATGTATTGGGATTTCTAAAACTGGGACATGCATTTGTTCCCAGGCAAGCAGTTACTCTTAGACCTTGGGATATATCATGTGTTCCTCCTCATTTTCTCAGCTTGTTCTTACTCTTCAAAAAGTGGTGACTATATAAGAATGTAATATTTAATAAAGATATTTAAATTTATATGTCCAAACAAATGCCATTTTACCAAGTCATCATGTTGGGACAACTTATGCTGAACATTGAGAGTTGTTTTTAGTTCCAGTTTGGAAATGACACTAGAAGGAGAGTCTATAGAATCTATAGTCACAGCACAGGAACAGTGTGGTCTTGCTGTATGCTCAGGTCCTGGTCCAGAAAATTTGGTTTTTGGGATTAAAGACACTGTCTCTCTCACCAGTTCCCTTGTCTCTCTACCTTTTCTCTACTTTAAAAGTATCATCAACTAAACTTAATCAGTACCTATTGTACACCAGGCACCATTCTCACCAGTTTACATATACCAACTCATTTCAACCGCATGGTAACTGGAAGCAGCAGGAATATGGTCAGCACCTACATTTTGTACAAAGGGAAGCTCAGACAGAGAGGTGTAGGACACACAGTGGCTGAGCTGGTATTCTAAAACTTTACCAGCTCACTCTGTGGCCTGGTGTGGGGAGGAGCACTCTGACTGTGAGCAGGGTCAGCATTTCAATGTCATTCCATAACACTAATAAATTACGTTTACTTTGCACTGAGTAGGTATGAGGGTTTTCTGTCTTATTTTATTTAATCCTTGTAGTACTCCTTATAATCCTTGTTATTGCCATTTACGAGTAAGGAAGCTGTGTTAATAACTTGCTTGAGGTCACAGAGTTATTGAGGGGGTTCACCCACAAACTTTACTCATTATGATGTACGTAGTTAAGCTGAACAGAAAGAATCAGCTCCTGTTAAAGGAATTTCAGAATAGTGGGATGAGTGAGAGATTTTTGAAGACAGGGTTAGGAGTTTATGAAATTTTATCATGCAAATTTGAAACTTCTTATTGGATCCACTACCTCCCCTAATTCTCTCTCTCTCTCTCTCTCTCTCTCTCTCTCTCTCTCTCTCTCTCTCACACACACACACACACACACACACACACACACAAACACGCACACACAAACACGCGCGCGCGCGCACACACACACATACACATATACCAAAAGAAGCTGCTTCACAAAATAAGACTTTCGATTATAAAATGCAGAACTCTTATAGCAAGTTAGAATAAGCTGAACAAAATTCCACGCCCAAAAAGAGCTTGTTAGGACCCCTTCTCTCTGTGTGGCAGTGATTGGCTGGCTTTGCAGTGCGGTGGATGACCTCTCAGGGTCAATACCTGTTGCTGGAGGAGAAGTAGCTTGTTCAAGTACAGATGAAAGAAAAGCTGTCTAGATGATGTGGCTTCTGCTCCCTGCCTCTGAGGCCTACTGGCATCTCAGGAACTCCCTAAAGGGACTAAGAACCAAGCGCAGCATAGGTATGCATTGTATGTGGCTGAGATGATGGCGGGCCCAGAGTGAAATTCATCAGTCTTCATTTCACTGCATTGAAATAATCAAGCCAGAATATTAATAATTATTGCTCCCTCCCCACTTTGTATTTACAGAGAGACAAACAGCTGGGGTGGTTGACATCTGAAACAAGTGCAGCTCATCGTTACTTGTGCAGCAGATGGGCTTGGGTAATGAATAAGCAGCAAATGGGAAAGAGAGTCACAGGGTTGAGTTAGGCTTGCATATGCATAATTGTTAACTCTTGCTGCTTGCCACTGTTCTTTGTTTGAGTTGTTGGAATGCTTCTTTATATGGTCAGAGATCTGATACCACTGGATGTGACAAAGACCAAAGCAAAACTGCCCTGGAAAAGTGCACAAGAAGAACAGAATCATGTTTGGTGAATAAATGTGAAATCAAAACACAACACAGATCCTACCATAAAATGACTGGAAATGAAGCCTCTTTGCCTGTATTCAAAGTTCTGGAGTTATGTAAATCAATACCTCATAGGAGGGATGGTCTCATGAGAAGCAGGAAGTTAATTCATGCAATGGGCATCCTGAACATGATGAAATTTGAAAGGTGTCAGAATGTTCCCATATTCCATGAACATTTCCCCAACTAACTTCTCACTAATGCCTGCAATTTCATTTTTAGAAAGGTATTCCTTCATGTTATATAACTGAATGAGGCTCATTAAAATGCAATGTCCTTGAGGGAGGTAATGTTGAAACTTCTCAGTGTTTACTATTATCATATGTAAATTAGTTTGTTAGATCCTTTCCAAACTTCATCAAACTCTCAGAGATGGACAAATGATGAGAAAGAGATTAAACTGAGGAGGAGCCCTGAGCCTTGTGAATGTCTTGGGCATCTAGTTCCCTCCCCCACCCCCACCTCATCCCTGCCACTTACTAGCCATGTGCTCTTGAGCCAAGTCTTGACCTTGGGACATGTAATCTTTAGGATCTTCATTTGAAAAAAGTCAGAGTAATAGCAAGTACTATGAATAGATCATAGGATTTTGTGCAGATCAAATGGGGCAAAGATTAAGAAAGTACCTTGAAAACTGAAGTAATATTACAAGTATAAGGTAGTTAGTGATGATGATTGGAGAGGTGTTTATGAGAGGCATGGCACTTTTCAATAACTACATATAATATTGGGGCAGGGACAAGAAAGCTTGAGCCTCTCTATGGCTTAAGTAATCAAAGCCTTAACTAAAGAAGGCATTAAATGGCTAAACAGAACAGCTCCTGAGGTACATTTATGGAGGGTATTTCTGCCAGCAATACACAGGCAGAGATATCTAGTTTGTATTTCCGTTTAGTATAGGGGGATGCTCTGATCTAACCCAAGGAGCAGAATTTAACTCCTTCCACAGTCACCAAAGACAGAGAATACAGAACAGGAATCTCAGGGATAGTTAGGAAACACACAGAAAGAGGAGGAGCTTGTGGGGAAATTGGAGAGAATGTCAGTCTCCAGGGTCCTGCTCCCTGCCTCAGAGTAGACAGTCACTATCTCCAGATGGGATAGGTGGGAAGTAAAAATGATTAGTAATTCCTGATAAAGACTGTCTTTAAAATTAACTTGGAACAATTTTATTACTAGGAACTACGAGGAAAAGCCCTGATTGAATAAAATGAAATAGTCAAGGGGAAGATCACCTTGTTAGGAAGAATACCATGCTCTTAGGAGAATCAGCAGAATTTGACAGAAGATAGCACAATGCCAGACTATGTGGTCCCAAAAGCTCCTAAATGAGGAAGAACTGCAAATTTATAGCAGAGTCACTTTTTAAAAAATCATTGATAATTTATAGTATATATTAACTTGCATTGACATATATTAAAATATTATTTTCCTTCCATTTTCAACAAGTCTCTTATCTTTATGAGTGCAGAGATAGGGAGGCAACACAGCACCACTAATGGCAGAGCCCTGGAGTAGGGTCAAAGAACACTAAACACATCGGGCAGCAAGGTCTGTGTTTTGTCCTATATGGTATTTCAGTCCTGATAAAGAGTGGCCCCTTCCTATTGCATCCTTATAAGAAGCAGCTCCCAACTAAAGTAATTAGAGTACATCTGTTTTCATCTGAAAGCCTTTAAGACTGTACTCTTATTTCTTTCTAGATGAAGGAAACGATGTCTCCTTCCCCACCCTCCTGCTTGAGGAACATGGGATTAATGTGCCTTCAACTGGACTGCTTGAGGAAAAGAGCTCTTCTTTTTCCTAATCTCTTTGATCCCAGAAATGAGAGCTCATAGATAAAAATAACACCTAATGAAAAGGTAGCCCCAGCCAAGATGCTGTATCTACCCTCTCTATGTGGACAAACTGTCCACCAAAGCCAGGGAACCAGGAACTTTGGACTTAAGTAATGACAGCAGAATTGGGCCCAAGCTGTGTCAGCTGCAGCCCTTGGCACATCCCCAAGTGAAAGGAACTGCCGGTTGAAGATAGGAACTCTTTAAACAGTTTTCCATTTGACAAACCAGCCAAAGTGCCTCCTTTCCCTTGCCCCTCCTCATCCCAACAAATGACAAAGTACAGGCTGTGGCCTCCAGGTAAGCACAGTTCTGAGGAAACAAGGAAAGCAAACAAATACTCTATGTGGTTGCAGGGTTCCCAGGCTCCATTTCAAAGGCAGTCTCTTATGGCTTTGTATGCTCCTGTTTTTCCCAGCATAGGAGTTTGATATCACACAGACCCTTTTCTGAGATTTCCAAGGAGAGAAGTATTTAGTTTACAGTGGGTAGCCAAGAGTTTCCTAGTTTGAAAAAGGGAATAAGTTACCTGTCCACCAGATATATTTAAAAGCCCCCAATTGTGCTGGTGCTGATGGGACATGAGAAAGCTCAAATCAGGTATCTTCAAAAAGCACTTATTGCAATGGCCTTCCTTTTCTGAAACAACTTAGCAGCACTCTCTGTCCTTGGTTGAAGGGAAGCCTCCTCACTTGGAGGTCACTCCCTTTTCCAGCTTCAGGTGTGGCAAGAATAGATCAGGCCTTGAGGTGATTACTCAGGCAGGTAAATGTATAAAAGACTAAATAAATTTCAGAGAAAATAGGGAGTGTGAGATTCTTATAATACTGCACGTGTCACTTGGACTCACTGACATTTGGAAGTCTCAAAACCCTTCCCTACTTTGCCTCTGATACAAACATTATTAAAGCATCAGGGGAACTTCTAGTTTGCTTCCTTAACTCTAACCTAGGCAGGTACCAAAGCTTTCAAGCCTCATCTGTTAAGAAGGAAACAAGAAAATCCATCTTTAGCCTTGAGGAAGAAAGATCTTTCAAAAGAGTTTTGAACACAAACAAATGTCCCTAGGGCTTGCTAGGGGTCACAAAGGGAGAGATAAAGGGGTGGAGCTTCCAGATAGGGGTCCCAGGCAGAGGGAGCTATACTCTTGTGCCCTGAACTATAAGAAGCAGCCTGGGGCAGCCATGGGGGATAAGGATATTGTCTCCAATTCCCTCTCCACTGCCTCCCTCCTCAGTGGGGTCTGCAACCTCAACATTTCCTCTTTTTGAGAGACCAGCTCCTCTCACCTCCTTAAGCCTGCTCTCACAAATCAGCCCTGGGTAGGTGGGAATAATAGGGTATATGATCACCCCCTGGGTATTTGCATTTTAACAAAGGAAATGGTTTTAACCTCTAACTTATTGAAAACAGTGTCTCACTTTGAGGTTTCAAAAATATACTTGTATAAAAATAAACACGATGTGGACAATGGCACCTACCTAAATATTAGTTTCACGCAGGCAATTCTGTTCTGGAACAGAAAGTGGCATTATTAGCAAAAATTTTCTTTAAAAAATGAGTCAATTAGAAAAGAACAAAGTCTTTCCCTCTGTCCACCAGCTTCCTCCCTACTCATATGCAAGAAAGGGCCCCTGGCAGTATGCCTGGAGGCTTCAGTAGACAGTGCATTTAGAGCTTAATACAGCACATTCTAAACTTTAGATTATTCTAAACTTTAGGCCATTATGACTAACAATGGCAACCAGAGTGTGAATTGCCTTCACACACACAGGCCCTGTGTTTGAGTGACAGACAATACCTGCACATCCAGTGTGGGAATTCCTTACCTACTATTGCTATCAGTAAATGATTCACAAGGCCTACAAAGGAATACATTTCTAACCATGTGGCCAACCATCAGAACTGCTTGGACAGATGCCTCTGCCCTGGGCGTATCCAGGTTATGCTTTTCTGAAGTGAAACACAGCCCAGGCAGAGGGAGGAGCCAATCTCGGAAGTGGGCCCAGCCATAGAGTTGGCACTCCTCCCTTCTATTTCTGTCACCTGGCAGTGCAGCTCTGCCATGGGCCAGGAATGACAATGAGAGTCAAAAGAGAACATGTCCATAGTACTTACTGTGTGCGGGCACTCTTTTAGGGGCTTTTACATCCATGGTGTCACATAATCCCCATTTTACAAATAACGAAAATGAAGTTTAGAAAGGTTGAAATATTTGTTTAGCTATATAACTACACATATTGTCTGAATTAATGTCCAATAGGGTACCAGGCATGAGAGAAGTAAAAGCACCTGATTTCAAAGTCACGAATCTTTAATTTTTTTCCCCTAGATGTTGTCTAAGCATGGTTACCAAGAGATTTATGGAAGAAGAAAATTTCCCCCCAGTTCCCATTATAGTTAAGGTGACAAGAATAATCCACATAAACAATTCATACATGACTAAACTTTGTGGTCCTATTTTAAAATATATCTCTGAAAAAGACTCTTTAATTTGAGATTAACTTTAAATAAAATATATAAGGCACAACTATATGTATGTTTAATAAATTTCACTTATTGAAAATAAAAATGTACACAATAAAAAAATCACAAATATAATTATATTCAATGTATAATTTGATTAAGGATATAAAAAATCTTGACACTTTTAGGTTGTTATATTAATGAAAGACAATGTAAAATGACTATAATTTTGCCTTTTATTTTCCTTTCTGACCATCCTTTAATGAAAAAACAAAGTAAAAACAAATTTTTATAAGTAATAAAAATAACCTATAATTACATAATGTACATTTAATAAATAATATTGTTTATAATGTTCAAAAATTATGTAATTTTCATAATTTGTTTGAAAATATTCTTGTAATTGTTTTAAAGATTAAAATGGGTATATCAGAATTTATTTTTTTGGTTGAACCAATTTTTGTTGTTTTACATAAAGCTGCCATGAACAATCCTGTGTTGTGTTTATACCTCTACTTGTAACCTCAGAATGCATACTAGAGCAGAATCACTCGGTCAAAAAGTCTGAAATCTTTAAGGCTTTTGATACGTATGGCCTAATTACTTTCCAGAAAGTTTTAAACAGTTTTCTATCCCATTAGCAGTTTACAGGAGTGTCTGTTTCCTGTGTTAACCATTTGTGATTTATTTCTTACCCTAAGAATGATCTCCTTTAGTTATGATTCTGTTAGTAAATAAATATTTTCCTTACTGAATTGGAAAATGGTTTACATATGAAGAATATTAAGCTTTGGATATTTGCTGTAATTCTGTACCTCAGTTTGATGTTTATGTTTTCCTAGGACATTTATACGTAGCCCAGGTAACTTTCTGTGTAAATCTTCCTCTATTTTCTCTTTATTTATTATTGTTTTTAATCTTAGAAAGTTTGTACCCATTTCAAGATCAGTTAAATATTAAATATTTAATAAATAAAAATTAAATTCATTTTCTGCCAAGTCATCATTTTCATAAATCACATTTATTGAACAATTCCACTGATTCACTGGTCCATTTTTATACCATAATATACTATTTGTATTGTTGTACTAAAATATATGTTAGTATCTTTTGGAGTAAATCTTAGCTGTTCTCATCTGCTTTTTTCTTCTATAAACTTTAGAAACATTTGGTCAAGTTCCAAGAAGAAAAGAAGAAAAACAATTGTTTCAGGAATTTGTGCAAATATCACATCTATAAATTTTCGGTCTATCTATCCACCTGTGTACCAACCTAGTTTTATGATTCATTATAATTAGAATGTCTTTACTGCTTCATTACTGAGTGTGATGTTTAAAATAGATGTTCTTGATTTTGCTAAGGAAGTAGACATGCATTTCTACTTAAGTCTTTTGTTTTAAAAAAAATTTATATATGGTGTTGGAGTCTGTCCAATGCATTTTCAACATCTATTGAAATGATCATGTGGTTTTCTCATTACCCACCTATATGGACCCTCACTCTAGATAAATTAATCTGCTTGCTTTTTTTAAAATGTTATGTTTTAAGTCCTTAAAAAAAAACTTGATGCTATTCTGTATTAGTCATGATCTCTAGGTGTAGTGATGGAAAACCAAACTGCAACCTGTTGAAACAGAAAAGGATATATATCGGATTACTTAACTGAAAGTCCAGGAGCAGGGTTGACTCAGGAACCCAAAAATTGTCATGAGGATTCAGTTTTCTCTGGCCTACTCCTTGAAACTTTAGACTTGTATCCTCACAGATGAAAGTCTGGGGGAAACTGAGCTTTTCTTTACCAACAACTCTGACACATTCCTAAGCAATTCTCTGTTTAGTCCCAAATTACTCACATGCTCAAGTCTATACCAATCACTGTGGCCAAGCAAAGTTGATTGACTGAAGCTTAAGATGCTTGTCTACACTGAGGCTGAAAGTGGGGTTGACAGAGAGTAGAAGAGGGTTTCCACAGGGAAAATTAAGGTGCTATTACCAAAATAACAAGGATGGATTCTAGGTGAACATACACATTAAATATCTGCTATATACTCTTGATAGCTTGAAATCTTCCAGAATTGAAGAGCTGAAGTATTTCTGAGCATGATGTTTCTCCACTGTCCTCAACCCACTGGGCCTTTACCTTTTTTTCAGTGTGGTGGCAACTCTTCACTAGTCACACTATGAAACTAAGGGTCTGAACACCCCATCGCTCAGTCAGCTTTGAGGATGAGTTGTTGCTCTGGCTCAGGCCTTGCTTGGTATTCCTCTTATAAGACGTCCACTGTGAGTGGATCCTTGGCTTGCTGCTGCTCATCACATAGGCTCTGGAGTAGGACACTGTTTCCTGGCTTCCCCATGTGATGCTACTCCCATAGACAAGTGTTGGTGTGGCCTTCAAGACAAGGGTTCAATTACTAGTCTCAACATAGGTACAAGAGGAATAAAATCAGGAGGTTACACTCGTTCTCATCTTTAATGAAATCCTCCCCATGCTGGTTCCTGATTCATGGCACTGATTTCTCTTGTGGAGATAGTAGGTTACAGCCTTCCTGCTTTTTCTGAGCTAAATTCTCCCCAGATCTTTTTCCTCTAACGCTACTTTCCCATATGCACCATTCTTCACAAGGGACTCTATTCTTTGGGAAACTGCAAAAGGGAACTAGAACCAAAGGTAGTGCCTCCCAGCTTTGAAAGTACTTTGCATTAAGAGCCTCTCAATGAGGACTTGTAACCTCCAGAGGCACCTACCCTACTCAATCATTTGAGGCCTTTCTTAGAATTAAAAAGAAAAGTCCACCCAAGGCTGAAGGAAACCACTTCCAATCACCTTTAAGGTGTGAAAAAGGCAATTAGAGGAATTATGTTGGATATCCCTACCTCACAGAAGTATTGTAAAAATTAGAAATTTAAGTTTAGGAGGCAAAGAGATTTGCTTGATCAATTAATTGATCTGAAAGACAGAGGCATATATATTAAGTTTAAAACTGCCCTTTGAAAAAAATAGGTGTGTAATTGCCAGAGATGATGACATTGAGACTGTGAAGGGTTTACCAGTGTGATGACAATGAGGAGAACACTGCTTTGCGTGGCTTAGAGTAGGGCTGAAGCCAACTTCTCAGAAGCAGTTTGATGCCTGGAGGCTGTGGGTGGGGGAGGAGGTAGGAAGGGCTGGTGGAATAACCCAAGTAAATCTGCCAAGGTTCTGAGCAGGGTTTGGCTGCTTAGGCTAAGACTGCCTGAGTCAGGTGCTAAGAAGTACGATTCCTTCCTTGTGAACCTGTTTGCTTACATTCTTGAAAAACAATAAATATTCTTTACTTACTTGGTTTCTCTTCTCCTTTTCATCTTTTGTCTCTGCTGTCCTTTTCCTGAAGATTTGTTACACCTCAACAAATCACCACACCCATCAGGATAAATTCATGGTTACAGGCAAAATGCAATCACCATGTTGGTCCCACGAAGATTCCCTGCTGGTGTTTCCAATTGTATAAGTGCACAGTGGAGGAAAATGAACTTCACCTGATACCAAGTTCCACCTGCAAGTCAAAAATCTTTGGACATTTGGCCTAAGATGCTATATTTAAAAGATAGTTATATAATATTTTATATTATTTTCCAGTTGCCCAATCTGATTACTCTCATTTTTTTATCATGCTTTCAAACCAATAGACATCATAATTGTTATTATACTCTTTCAAGTAAGAAATCCTAAGGTAATATGGCTTAATGATAATATTAGCCAACACTATCTTAACTCTGTACTGCTGGGCTTTGTTCATTGTGGCACTGCTGTCTGTCATCACTAAAATATAGAATTCAATAGTGTGTGGATCCCAGAATCCTATCTGATATATCACCCTGTATGACTTTCTCCCTTTCCACCATGCCAAAGCCTTCTCTAATATGGAAAATGTATTTGCTTATTAGATGCTATCAGATCTTTCTAGGTATTAAGTGCCATTGGCACAAGAAATTTGAACTGATTTTGGAATGGGCCATGAATTCACTGTTTTTTACTCTGAAAACTCCTAAACACAAATGTATGACACATAATATTAAAATCATACATCGTGGTGTACCACATTAATTGATTTTCATATGTTGAACCATCTCTGTGCTCCTGGGATAAAGCCCACTTGATTGTGGTGTATACTCTTTTTAATACATTGCTGCATTTGGTTTGCCAGTATCTTATTTAGGATTTTTGCATCAGTGTTCATGAGAGATATTGGTTTGTAGTTTTCTTTTTGTGTGTGTGTTGTCTTTACCAGGTTTTGGTATTGGGTAATATTGACCTCATAAAATAAATTATAAACAAATTAAAAAATAAAAATCATACAATCATATCGATAGATGAAGAAAAAGTCTTTGACAAGATACAGCATCCATTTATGATCAAAACACTTAAGAAAATTGATAGAGAAGGAAAGTACCTTAATATAATAAAGTCCATATGCAACAAACCCTCTGCCAACATTATACTTAATGGCAAAAACTAAAAACCTTTCCTCTAAGATCAGGAACAAGACAAGTCTGTCCACTATCACCACTGATATTCAGTATAACACTGGAGGTCCTAGAGAGTGCTATGAGGCAAAAGAAAAATATAAAAAGTATCCAAATAGGAAATGAAGAAGTCAAACTGTCACTATTTGCAGATGACATGATTCTCTCTATAGAAAACCCTAAAGATGCCACAAGAACACTACTAGAAACAATAAGCAAGTACAGTAAAGTTTCTGGATACAAAATCAATGTTCAAAAAGCTATAATGTTCCTATACTCTACTAATGAATTGTCAGAAAAAGAAGTGGAAAAAATAATTTCTTTTGCAATGCAACAAAAAGAATAAAATACCAAGGAATAAATTTAATGAAACAAGTGAAAAACCTATATAATGAAAACTGAACTATAAGACCTTATTAAAAGAAATCGAAGAAGTTACAAAGAAATGAAAATATAGATATTCCATGTTCTTGGATTGGAAGAATCAACATCATTAAAATGACCTTATTACCTAAAACATTATACAGATTTAATGCAATCCCCATCAAAATCCAATCAGCATTTTTTAAAGAAATAGAACAAAAAAATCATCAGATTTGTATGGGAGCACAAAAGACACTAAATTGCCAAAGCCATCCTGACAAAAAAAGACAAGGCTGGAGGCATTACTTTGCCATACTTCAAATTATACTACAAAGTGACAATAATCAGTACAGCATGGTATTGGCAGAAAGACAGACACACAGACCAGTGGAACAGAATTGAGAGTCCAGAAGTAAACTCATGATTAAACAGGCAAATAATTTTTGACAAAAAAGCCAAAAACACACAGTGGAGAAAGGAAAGCCTCTTGAATAAATGGTGCTGGGAAAACTGGAAAGCCACCTGCAAAAGAATGAAACTAGACTGTTGTCTATCACCACACATCAAAATTAATTCGAAATGGATTAGGGACCTGAATAAAGATTTAAAACAATAAATTGCATAAAAGGAAACATAGGAACTAAACTCATAGACCTTGGACTTAAAGAAGACTTTATGAATTTGACCTCAAAGGCAAGGAGAATAAAAGCAAAAATAAATGAATGAGACTACATCGAATTGAAAAGTTTTTGCACAGCAAAAGAAACCGTCAATAAGATAAAGAGACAGCCATCCGAATGGGAAAATATATCTACAAGCAATGCCTCCGATAAGGGCCTAATATCCAAAATATATGAAAAACTTATACAACTCAATAACAACAAAAAAACAAACAATTCAATTAATAAATGGGCAGAGGACCTGAAGAGACACTTCTCTCAAGAAGACATACAAATGGCCAATAAACATATGAAAAGATACTCAACATCACTAGCTATTAGGGAAATGCAAATTAAAGCCACAATGAGATACCATCTCACACTGGTTAGAATAGATGTTATTAACATCATAAGTATAACAAGTCTTGGAGAAGATGGAGAGAAAAAGGAATTCTCATACACTGCTGGTGGGACTGCAGATTAGTACAGTCACTATGGAAAACAATGGAGTTTCCTCAAAAAACTAAGAATTGATCTACCATATGATCCAGCAATTCTTCTATTGGGTATTTACTCAAAAGACTTGACAACCACATCCAAAAAGATATTTGCGCACCAATGGTCATAGCAGCATTATTCACGGTGGCCAGGACATGGAAGCAACTGAATTGTTCTATAATAGATAATTGGATAAAAAAACAATGAAATATTACTTAGACATAAGAAGAGATAAAATGCTGCGATTTGCGACAATGTGGATAAATCTTGAGATAATCATGCTAAGCAAAATAAGCCAGACAGAAAAAGTTGAAAACCACATGATATCACTAATATGTGGGATATAAAGCTAAAAGCAACAAATGAACAGGACAAACAAACAGAGACTCATGGACATGGACAATAAACTAGTGGTTACCAGAGGGTAGGAGGAGGGGGGAGGGGGGAGGTAAATGGGGTAAAAGAGGTCAAAATGTGATGACAGAAAGAAATTTAACTATGGGCAGTGAACACACAATGTAATATATATATAGAAGAAAGAAAGAAAGAAAGAAAGAAAGAAAGAAAGAAAGAAAGAAAGAAAGAAAGAAAGAAAGAAGAACATTTAAACTGAAAAACAAACAAAAAAATAAAATAAAATAAAATAAAATAAAATTATACATTGCTCTGAAAGATGGTTTGTTTAAAAGTATATAGAAGCTGGTGGCCATTTTGAATCTGCAACATTTCTGCAAAATTCAAAGATAATAGAGAGGGACTATATTACCATTCTCATTGAGCCACTCTCCTTTGCATTATTTCAACCATTATTTCAACAAAAGGGATTCTTAACCTGTAGGGTATAGCCCCATTGGAAGACATAAAATAATCCCAGAGAGACTGCACTTGGAAAAAACACATTCAACAATGTAATATCACTTTATATTGGGAAAAATGTTGTTTACAATACAAATTTAATAAAGTTGGCCAAATTGTCTGACCAAGTACAGATACACAGAAGGTAAAGTGATTCTTAGTCTGTGGCCTGCCAGAGTCCCAGTAGTGGTGTATATGACGAGACAGAAGCACAGACAAAAAGACAGAACGGAGCAGAGACAAAAAGACAGAACAAGAGACAGGAAGTAAGAGACAGAAGAGTCTGTATAGATTTCAAAAGTTGCTAAAATGGGTAGAAATCTCTGTTTTCTTGTTAGAGTTGTTAGCTTTTCTGTAACTGATGCTGAGAAAAAACACGAATTATGATGCTTTTCTGAGAAGGACATACGTCTGCTGTACGTACTTCTATGTGCCACGTAAAGTCATAAGTGACTTATTTTACCATGACAGTGCTGCAAGATAAATTACTGCCATACAATTACTTATAGATAGTGGTTTTAACCTGAGGGCTTCTTTTTCTTGTTTGGGTGATGGACCATTGGATATCAAATTTATTCTGTCTACACTGTTGTCCCATGAAACTACTTGATTCTAGTGAATGCAGAGCTTGGCAGTCCTTGATGAAGCATATTTATGAGTTAAGTCCAAGTGAATCCAAATATATGGATTAAATTTCCCTTGAAATATCTAAACTAAAGGTGGAAAGTACTTAGAAGAATGTACGGGGGATCTGCTGTTCCTCAGACCAATTTTAGAGTCTGAGCTCTTTTTTTTCCAATCAAAGTTCCAAGTTTGCTCATGTGGCCCAGAACTTGAAGGTCTCCATCTAGACTCTTCAATGGCTACTGCTATCCTGGGCAGATGGATCTTTATATTCCAATAGTGACCATACCAAGATCCAAGGCCCATGCATCAGATTGAACATGGAATGCTTTATTGAGTGATACAGATTACTGTTTCTTTCAGATTCTTGCCTTATCCAAGACTTTAAGCACTATTAATGCCAAATGTATAGGAATAAAAATGGAGTTAGAAAGGCATCCAGAAAGATTTTGAGGCAGAACAAGGATCACATTGTCTCTTCCTCCCAAAAGCCACACTAACAGTGAATGTAGTTCAGTAATGTTTTTAAAAGAAAAGTAAAACAAAAGAAGAAAAGTCATTCAGTCATCATGATTTTTTTCATTTACAGATAACCCAATCTCTCTTAACTTTTGGAACAATTATATAATAATATAATTTCCTTCCATAATGTTGAATTTATGTTTTTGTATTTGACATCTTGAATTGTAATAGTATAACTTCAAATAAAGATACTTCAATTAGTTCAAGAAGCTTAATCTCCCTTCTATTTTTTTTTTTTTTGCTTTGTACATACTAAGGATCATGTAAGATCTCAAACCATTATGAATCTAAATAAGGTTACTTCTCAAATCTCCATTCCTTTTTTACATATCTATTTGTATAGACTTGAAAGAAAATGCTTCTTGCATAATTTCATTCTTATCATTACCATATTAGTTAGTTAGTTAGTTAGTTAGTTAGTTAGTTAGTTAGTTGTTAGTTTGTTTGTTTTTAGGAGACTGAAATAATGTTCTCTCTGGTCTTTGGTCTCAACAGAATATTCCAATGAAGTTCAGGCCTATTTATGAATAAGTTAAAATTTGGAAATTGATATCTGGTAATTTTCTCTATCAGTAATAAAGTAGAGAGATTGATTATGTTTTCAATGGAAAGAGTTTGATTTTCCTCTGGCTAATGCCACCTTCATCAATGCCAATGAATCATCAAAATTCAATCCTCTCAAAATCTAACTATGTGCATATTTATTAGAATCCAAAGTTGTAATAGTGTCTTTGGAATCAAGCAGAATTAAGCATTTTAGGCACCAAAAGTGCTCTTTGTGGTCAATGGTTGGCCCATGAGAATGTAACTGGCTCAAAGCAAGTGACTATAATTTTAACCCACGTAAAGGAAAACAGTGCTCTCTCTGTCACCTAAAAAAAAAAAAAAAGAAAGAGAGAGAAAAAGCGTGTACTTGGTGATGTTTTTAGACCCATTATAAATGAGTTTGAATTTTAGTCTTTTATATTTAGCACTCATCACAAATAAATATCCCCATCAAAATAAACCTGTGCCAAATTAATTCCAGTTGTCAGGCATTACAAAGTTGTCATCATTTTGCTGTTTTTCAAAATTTTACATCTAATTTTAACACTCACATTCCTTTTAGATCTACATAGATAAATTTGAAGTGGATTTTTAGGGAAAACAAATTTAGAAAATTTTGATCAGAAGGCATTTTTTGTGGCCAGAAATATTTGGTATTAGTGTTTGTATCCAAATGAACAAGATAATAGCTACCTGCTTCCTTCTCTGGGTAGTCATTACTTTTCTGTCCAGATTTTATCCTGGTGAACCTTGAATAGGGAGAAAATTGTGATGGCATCTTGTAATGTATTCTCAATCACCCTCAAGTAACTGTTCAATCTTGGTCTATAACAAAGCAATGCCTCTCTTTAATCTATGAGCGACGCTACATGGCCTGAGTGTTTTAATAAACAGTCACCCCAAATAGAGATGCTCAATGTATGATGACTGGTTTAGGGTGTGTCAGTTCCTTGCAGCAATTTCTTCCATTCTCTCATCATCCTCCAGGTCTCTGGGCTAGACCTCCCTGTGTCTTGACCCCCTGTCTCTCTCCAGGCTTTAAATCTGGCTCAGTCTTATATTCTGTCTAGAGGGAGTAGTGGGATTCTCCAGTTAGAATTTAAGACTTGACATCTGGCTTTTTTTTCATATTTCTCTAATCAAGTTAATTAGAAGCCAACTTTTAGTCAACCCACTCAGAGAGAGTACTCGGAGAAATATTTCTGTTTCTTTGTGTCACACATTGAACATAATTCTTTTAGGGAGTAGGGAATATAAAAAAATCAATTCTCATAAAACAACAAAAGAACTATTTCCCAGTATTTTTATGTGTAAAGGTGAGGCCAAAGAACAGTGAAGTCTTCATTTTCACTTCGTGCCCTTCTTTCCAATTATATGGTATGTGTGTATGTGTAAGATATGGACATAACTTTTTTAGCACCAATAGATTAAAATTTCCTTAATTTTTTCAACATTTGAATAATTCATTTTATTTAAAACAGCAAATTTCATTAACAAAATTCACTATATCAAATAGAAAAGAGTAGTATATAGGTAAAACAATAGCATTCAGGGTTTTTTGTTTTTTTTTTCTTCTGTTTTGTTTCTTTCTTTTTTAAATCCACCTCTTAAGATTGATACTATTACCTAAATAGTTGTATGTGATTCTATTGTGAACTTTCATAACATTATGCATGTGGGTGAGCAAGTATGCATGCTTCAGACATTGACAAAAGATAAAAAGTTTCTATATTGGTCAGTTTGGCTGCCTTTGTGAAGATTCAATGAGTTTATAAAAACAAGGTGATAATGTCAATTGTCCTTGTTCCTGTCATTAAAATTAACTATCGTTGACCACTTTTTAGCCCCCTTATAGCCACCATGCAGCACTTAATGAACAAGTCCTACCACCTACAGTGACCTTCAGTGGCATTCTGACTCACAGTGGCCACTAAGTAATTCATTCTCAAGAGTAATTGCAGTTTCCAGGGATGGAGGGTTTTTAACTCCTGGGGGAAACATTATAAAATAACCAAAATGGTTCAGAGAGACTTGAATTAAAAGTGTGCTTCCACTCCTATTAGCCAGTGATCTGCAGCAAGTTCTACCAATTTTCTGAGCCTCTATTTCCACATTTGTCAAATGCAGGTCATAATACCTGCATCTCAAATTTGTCATGATAATTAAATGAGTCATGTAAAGAATTTGACCCAAAGTAGGTGCCAACACACGTTGATCAAATTTCTTAGTATTGGTGGACCAAATCTGTCTGTTTTCCATTTTATTCTGTTCCAGTGTGAAGCAGAGAGCTCAGGGAAAGGTACAAAATTTCTATTGTTGTAAAATATGTTTGATCTGCCTAATTTTACCAGTTACCAAAGATTATTTAGGGCAATGTTTATAGGTCATGCTTGCCTTGATAGGGACAAGAGCTAGCATCTTTATGTTTTTCTGTTCCTCATAGAATTCAAAAACTTGCTCAAGAGAATAGGAATGAACAGAATTCTCAGAAATGTTTAGTTATATCTTATAAATACATAGTTGTATTTTTGACGGATAAAGACCATTTGACCAAAATTGTACTTGTCAAGATATGGTAGGAGATAACTGCTTAGGAGCTTTTCATGTTGTCTGAAATAACTAAATGCAGTTCTTAATATCATATTACACATAGTCGATGAACTATTGCTTTCCCCATAGAACAATTCCAAAACAAATTGAGTTTCATAGTCACTCGAAAGGCTTTTGTGAACTAAACCAGTCAGAACGTATTTAACCTGAAGCCACTTGAGTAAATGGAGAATGATAAAAAAAAAAAAAAAAAAAAAAAAAAACACTCATCTAATTCTATATTACACACTCAGTAACATTACTAACATGTCTTCATTTTTCTTTGACCAGTGTTATCAAAACATGGGGACAGAAGGCGATTTCAAGAAATGTGGTAAAGAGAAAAAAAGATCATATAATATCAGATAATATCTATTTGCTAAAATATAACAAAATGAACTTAAAATGAGTATACAACATCAACACACACACACTCACACACACTCTATACTATAGGAGAAAAAAAAAGATACAACTTTAGATCGTAATCTTTGCCAAGTCTGAATGAAGAAAGAGAAAGACAGATTATCAATTTCAGAAACTGGTGCATCTCTTAACTGTGACCTTCAGAATCAGTCTGAGGAAAAGAAGTGGAAAAATTCAGAATAAAATCTCATTAGTATCTCTCAACTGAGGGACACTTAGACAAAAGAGTTGTGTGTAGGTACTTGGGCAGAAGATAGGGAGGAAAAAGGAAAATTGAAAATTAGAAGCCCCTTTTTAACACCCCAAAGTCTCATTTGAAGTCAAAAAACAAAAAAACTAGGTAAGACTCTTACCCATAGAATTAGTCACTCTGATTGTAATCTCCAGGGGTAAACAGACACTTATCTGAAGGAAAGACAGAAGAGAAAAAAGAAATCTCAGAAAATGAGTTCTGAGGGAGTGAGATGCCCAAAGTGGAAGAGGTAAACAGAATAGCTTAAAGAACTGTTTCTTCTTCTTCTGAACTAGAAGTTGTAGCCCATGACCATGGATTTTACTCATTTTGGCCCAGATTTTTTAGGAGAGAAAGGGGACAGCTGCTTGAGAGCAGGGAAGGGAACACTGGGAGCAAACCATGTAATGTTCTGAGGATCCCTCCTGAATGAACAGGGGAGGAGAAATTTCTATACCCGAAGGTAACTCAGACAGGATCGAGAGATGCCCTGGACCAGAAGTGAACACTAGCACATATCCCTTAACCAAAGTGTTGAAAGCAGAGCAAAGATTGGCTTGTTGAAGTAGCAAAGAACTACCTTCCTTTACTTGCTCCAAGCTTTGGAGTTACTGAAGAAAAGTTCCAGAAGACACACACTATCTTGACTCCAAACTGAAGCTCTAAGGAGAAAGCCAAGTAAAGGTGACAGAAAGTCCAGGAGAATTCATCTGCGTGTTATGAGAACAGAGATTTAATAGACTTGCTTATAATATGAAAGTGATGAAAAGAAATACTAAGATAACTGGTTATTATGTGATATCAATATCTATATTATGGAAACTTGAATTGTGCTTCTAAATATATAATAACAATCTCTCTGGGGGTGTGGGGAAATGTAATTTGTAGCATTCGCTAATTATAGTGGGCTAAATAGTCTCACTACAGCCAATTCAACCTGCCAAAATGACATTACTGAAAGTGAAGTTGGGAAGAGATGTTAATATTTGTCTCTTCTGAGTCAGCTCTGACACATCACAGACAGTAACAAATAAGGATTCCAGTGCAATAAGTATGGAGAGGAAGAATATGCACAAGACAGATAATGTTTACATTTTGTAAGACATTATAAGCCAGGAAATGTAAGGAAATTTTCAGCAATGAGTGTTTTTCTTTCTAGAACTTAAACAGAACAAAATTTTTAAAAAAGAAAAACATCAAGAGCAAAACATTAAAACAGCACAATTTCAAAGCCAAGGAAACAAATTCTGGATTAAAATAAAACGACTACAGAAAAACTCAGTAAATTAGAAACATCAAGAACCATATTAACACCACTGAAAATTAGTAACCAAGGAAAAAGGCTCTATATCAATAAAAGATTACATAAAAAATGAGATTAAAACAATTTTAGAAACCAATAATTATCTAATATAAATATAAATGATACATTTGAAGTAGAAAACCCAACAAATGGTAGAGGAATTATACAATGGATCATTTCATTTATAAATATGAATTTAGTTTCTTAAAAACATTAGCAACTAAAATTCAGCAGCACCTTTAAAGAAAAATGCAGCATAACCTAATGATTTTCTCTGCAATGCAAAGTTTGTCCTTTATTAATAAATCATATAATTCACCATATACAAAATTAAGTAGTAAAGCCATATGTATTTCAAATATATCAAAACGTAATTTCATAAAATTCTCTATTCATTGTTAATTTAAAAAAAGAAGCCCTGACATAAAATTTGACTGATACTTCTGCAACATTTTGTGCATATATACATATATGTGTGTATTTGTATTTATATGTGTGTAAATACATTCTAGGAAAAGCCACCATCCTGTTAATGATGAAATACTAGTTGAATTCTATTAAGGATCGAAACAGATATGCTCTCTATCACTATAATATTTAGCATTGCTCTGTAAATGTAATTAAGAAACACATAAAACAGATATAATAATTAGAATGTAGAGGCAAAAACATCATTATTTACATAATAATTATTGAATATCTAGAAAGTCAAGAGAATCAATTAAAATTATTAGAATGATATCATTTGTTAAGGAGCTAGTTACAAATTTAAAATAAAAATGAATAACCTTCCTATATGCAAACAATACCTGATTAAAAATAGATTGGGAAAACATGTTTCTTTTGCAATATAAAAATAGTAATTATATATTTTTAAATGTAAATTTCCTTTATATAAAGGACCTAAAAGAGAAGTCAAATGTTAAACCATATCATGTCTTGCATAGGAACACTGAATTTTTAAAAAATTCATTCATTTATTCACTCAAAAATAATTTGAGGGCCTATTACATATCAAGCACTGTTCTAGGCCTTGGGGAGACAACAGTGAGGATAATAGACAAAAGTACCTAACCTCATGTAGGAGATCTAGTGAGGGGAGACAGACAACATAACATGCGATGATGATGATCGCTGTGAAGAAATGTAAAGCCAGAAAGGAGATAGAGAGTGAAGAGTTGGATAAAAGTGTGTTCTCTCAAACAGTGTGGCTAGAGGGATGGTCAAGGAGCACCTCACTGACAGGTGACATTTAAACCTGTCACCAAAAGAAGAGAAGATGCAAGATATATGCAAAGTTCTTAATGCAGGAGAAGTTTAGGTATTTAAAAATAGCAACCAGGCCCACGTGGTTGTGTAGAGTAAGAGAAAGTACAGAAGATGAGTTTAGAGAGAAAGCTAGGACTGAAAACATTAGGTCTACTGGCCATCATTGTACTCTAGCTTACACTGTGAGTGAGATGTGAGCTTGGGAAGGGTTTTGAGCAGAAAGAGACATACTATGTATGACTATATTTCATAAGGATTGATTATTTTAATAATCTTCATACCCACGCCATCCAATTTTATTTAGTTAAATTAATCACATTTTGATAATCAAGTGTTTTTTTTTTCTTTTGCTAAGGAAATTAAGAAAATGATACTAAGCTTTATTTGAAAAAATCCAAAGTGCAAGAGTAGTCACCAAATCTATGCAGATAAAGAGAAAAAAAGGTAATATCAGTCAAATCAGACATTAACCATATCATGAAGCTCTCATAATTAATATATTTTGATATTGACATAGGCCACGTAAACAAGTGGATTTCAGTATTTGGTAATACTGGAATTTTAAATCATTGTTGAAAATATAAAATAGTCAATAAATAGTATTATGAAAAGTCTACAGTTAAAACATAAACAAAATATATGTGAAGAAGACCTGTGAGGTTTTATATCAAAACAAATTTCAGTTTTAAAAATATTTACATATAAAAAAATTCACAAAAAATCTAAAAGACAATATGGGGAAAATGTATGTGTCTATGTGTGTATGTATTTTAAAGTGTAATTTTTATAAGCAGGAATTGAAATTACTACCTTATCAAGGAAATATTAAATATTTTTCTAATACTAATTATATTTTACTAATGTATGGTAAAAATACACAAAATTAAATTAAAAGATAAAATTTTAAAAATATATTAAAACACACATTGTTGACTGAAGGCTAATTTATTTGAAATAGAACATTTTTAATAAATATGAAAAATACTAACAACCTGATACAAACCAAGATATAAAAGAATGTAAAATTTGGTTCAACTCTACTTTTTAATTAAAATATTCAAATTTAAAAAGATGTTTTTGTTCAACAAGTAGATTGACAAAAATAATTTAAAATGATTAATAATATTTCGAGCTGGGAGGATGTGGAAAATGGGAGTTGCACAATGATCAGGCATTTTCACAAGACACATTAGCATAATCTATTCAAATTTAACTGTATTTGCAATTTGATGAAAATGATGTATAAGAATAATGATACGGATGCTTGAAACAGAATAAAGATTAAAAACAGATCCAGACTTTAATATAGAACAACTAGGCTTTCAATTTAATGAGGAAAGAATGCTTTATTTAATAAATAATATTTGCATAATTGGTCATCAACCCAGAAGAAAACAAGACTGTATCTCTACAGCTTGTCAAAAATAAATTTCAAATAAATTAAAATTTCAAATGCTAAAAGTGAAGTATTTTAAAGAACAAATTTATTTGTTGACCATATGATCCCACTGTTAGAAATTAACCACTGAGATACATTAAAAAATATGTTCCAAAACTGTAATAGAAAAGAACTGGAAATGTCCAAATACCAGTCGATACAATTCTACTTAAATTTTAAAGATGTACTTCTATACAATAAAATGCTGTATAGCTATTAACAAAGAATGAAGAAAATCTATGTTTACATGGAGAGATCTTGTTGCTATTTTATTTAATGAAAAAAGTAAGGCAATCCATGAACACAGAATATGTTTCCATTTCTTTGTATCTTCTTCAATTTCTTTTAATAATGTCTTGTAGTTCTCAGTATGTAGATCTTTCACATGATCCATTAAGTTTATTCCTAGGTATTTTATTCTTTTTCTTGCAATTGTAAAAAGAATTTTTTTTCTTTTTCTAAACCTTCATTGTTAACGTATAGAATTGCAATAGATTTTTGTACATTGATTTTGTATCCTGCAAATTTACTGTATTTGTATATTGTTTCTAATAGTTTTTTTTTATTTTGTAGTGTGTGTGTGTGTGTGTGTGTGTGTGTGTGTGTGTGTGTGTGTGTGGAGTCTTTAGGGTTTTCTATAGAAAATCATGCCAATTTGACTTTTTCATTTCCAGTTTGGATGACTTTTATTTCTTTCTCTTGCCTGATTGCTCTAGCTAGGACTTCCAATACTATATTGAATAAGAGTGGTGAGAGTGGGCGTCCTTGGCTTATTTCTAATCTTAGAGGAGAAAACTTTCAGTTTTTTTGCCATTAAATGTGATATTAGTTGAGGGTTTGGACGAATCTTGAGATTATCATGCTTAGCAAAATAAATCAGACAAAAAGTTGACAACTATATGATTTTACTCATATATATAGTATATAAAACTGAAAACAACAAATGATAGGTAAAAACTCATAGACACAGATAACAGTTTAGTGGCTATCAGAGGGAAAGGTGAGAGACAGGAGGTGGATAATGGTAAAGGGGGTCAAATATATGGTGATGGAAGGAAATTTAACTTTGGGTGGTAAACACAATGCGGTATACATATGATGAATTATTGAATTGTATACTTGCAACTTATGCAATTTTATTAACCAATGTCACCCCAATAAATTTAGTTTAAAAAAGTAAAGCAAAGTTAAAAACATCATGTTCCGTATGTTTGTATAAGTTTTTAAAGAAATTATACATAAATAATAATTATATTAATTATATTAATAATAACCAGCATTTATTTAATTATGACCATGTGCCAGCTACTACTTTTAGCACTTTACATGTTCGAACTACTCTAAAAGATACTATTCATAGGTTCTCGGTGAGTCAGAAAGCCAAAGTAAATTGCCCATGGTCCTAGTAAATGATAGAGCTAGAATTCAAAATCAGGCAGTGCAACTCCAAATATTGCACTGTTAAATGTTAATCACTGTACTGTGGACACACACACACACACACACACACACACACACACACAAAAGATTATTTTCTAGATACAAAAAATTATTAGTTGTAGTTAATAGGAGTAGAAAAATGAAAGTCAAATACTGGAAAATGGGACACAGTCATCTTCTAACTTTCTGAACCTTGACTTTTTAAAACTGTATGCATATTTTAATTTTTCTTGATTAAACAAATAAGAAAACTTAAAAGGAAGAAGAAAAAAAAGGAAAGAATTTCAAGCATCCTTGGGAACTCCAGGAATAAACTACGCAACTGGCATAAATCTCTCTATGGCACAGAGCCATGAAACTTGAAGTCATGAACCCTGAGAGCAGCAGGTTCTTTGCTTCTGAGCTTCCTTTCCTGAGCTCGTGAATGGGACTGACTTACTGGAGCAGAACATGGGCATCACTGTGTAGCATTCCCTATCAGCAAAGAGATGAGAGAAAGATGCTACCCTCTCTATCATGTCATTCCTATCAATTGATCAAATCATCTCCTTGATCAAATCATCTCCTTTTCTGTATGCTTGACATCCTGATACCCAGGAGCTCAGAGAGTGCTGCTGGACTCCAAACAAACAACAATGCTCAGGGACGGTACTCACTTATCATCCCATGGGAAGGAAGGCCAGAGAGCCAGTACTGGTTGGCTAACTCCCTGGTACACAGGCTAAGTTTCTCTGGCAGGAAAGAAGTCACCATATGTCTCCAGGCATCAGCTAGATGGCCACCTCCAAAGGAGGAGTTACAGTATATATCACTAGAGGACTCAGGAGTCAAGCCTACTAACAAGCTCCTAGCTGCTACCTGAAACCTTCAGAATACTGCACTGTTCTTTTCCAGGTTCTGAGATAGAGGTTAAGAGAGGCAACCAAACAATTATTGTTGGGCCACAGTAAATAAAATCATCCCTTCTGCAAATTCAGAGTTGGTATAAAGTGATAAAATGTCCAGTGCAAATGGCAAAAATAAAAAAGATTTAAGGTGTTGTAAATCTTGCCTTATTTTCTCCAATAATATAGGGTATGGGTCCAAATCAAGTCCTAACCCTTGATTCATAGAGCTAAGTGGCCAGTAAAGTTATAAGTGGAGAATATAAAATTATGTTTATAAGGGTGTGTGTGTATACAAAGAAATTACCATACATTTTTTTCAAACAGTGAGGAATCAGAGAGTGATGATATATATTTACAAGGATGGGATTTAGTAAAGAAGTGCAAAGGCAGTTTACATGGACTCAAGAAGTATTTGGGGGGTGGGTAACAGGGGGACAGGAATAGATTTTCCAAATATCATTGTTCTGGATCTTTCATGAATAAGATTCCTTAAAAAAAGAACAAAGTTAATCAGATTTATATCAGATTTTGGACTTCTTCCTTTACAAAAAATTATTTATGTTGGTCTAGATCAGTGATTTTCAATCTCTTTGGTCTCAGGACCACTTTGCACTCAAAAATTGTTGAGTACCCCAAATAGCTTTTATTTATATAAATTCTATCTATCTATATTGATCATATTAAAGATTACAAATGAGAAAGTTATTGAATGTTTAATAATTTATTAAAATAACAATAAACTCACATGTTAACATAAATAACATATTTTTATCAAAAAACATATTTTCTAAAATAAAAATAAAATTATTATGGAATGACATTGTTTCACATTTTTCCAAATCTTTTTAATATCTGCCTTACTAGAAGACAACTGGATTCTCATATTTGCTTTTGCATTCAATCTATTGTGCTGTGGCACTATTGTAGCCTCTAGAAAACTCGCGTATACTCTTATGAGAATGAGAATTTAAAAAGCCAAATAATGCCTTATTTTTATGAAAATCATTTAGATTGCAAAGACTTTCCAAAGAGTTTCAGGGACCCCAGGGTGCACTTGGAGAACCACGGGTCTGATTAACAAGCAGACAAGTAAGTAAAGTAGTCCCTTTCATATCGGCAGGAAATATGTGCCAAGACCATAGACAGTGGATGCCTGAAACCATGGACAGTACCAAATCCTAAAGAAAGTATACTATTTTTTCTATACATACATACCTTTCCACTTAAAGGACACACTTTACAGCTTCTCTTTGGCATATCCGAATTGTCAGCATTACTATTGTTGTGCTTTGGTACCATTATTAAGTAAAATGAAAGCTACTTGAACACAAGCACTGTGATACTGAGACAGTAGAACTAATAACTGAGAATGCTACTAAATGACTAATGAGCAAGGAGCAGGAATGATTCATGTCTCAGGTGAGACAGAGTGGGACGGTGCGAAATTTTATCACATTACTCAGAAGGGCGTGCATTTTAAAATTAATGAATTGTTTATTTCTGGAATCTTCAACTTAATATTTTCGGACTGCAGTTGACTGCGGGTGACTGAAACTGTGGAAAGCAAAACCACAGATCAGGCGTACTAGTAATTGAAGCGATGTATGGAAAAGTCGCTGGGGTTGTTGGATTGAATAAAGTGTTACTAGCACTATTATATCTATTGCTTCTAAGCTACACACTGGAAGATGAGTGCTTTGGGTTTGAGGAAGGCCAATTATGATTTTGAAAATCAAGCCACATAAGGTTGTGTTTTGCGAAAAACGTAGGAAACACACATGTTCAGTTAAACAGCAATAACAACCCAGCTACCCTCATTCCCAAGGACATGGTTTCATGGCTGGGTAATTCAGTACTGCTGATAAATTCAATAATTGAGAGTCTGGAAACCTATAGAAATTAGAAATCAAGTGCTTTTTTGTTTCTTAAATAGTGTTTTTGGAGCTCTGTGCCAAGGTCATTTTGCATAAATGGCACACCAACTACAGGTTAGAATGGACAAGGCAGGTCTTTGTCTTCTGGTTTGAAACTCTTTTTATCTCTCAAGGATTTGTTGGGTGAAGAACGAATAGATGGAAAAGCTCACTGACAAGTCAGTGCAATAAAATATAAGATTTATTTTTCTCTATGTTTGTTTGATTTTTGGAGGGTCCATGGGAAATAACTGCCATGTTAATGTCCAGAATATGACCTTCAGGGAATATATGGACCACACAGATAGTTTTAAAATTGGAATACACAGTAAGAAGTTTAATACATTCAAATTTAATAATAATTATTCACGAGGTCATGAATCTTGAAAAACACAAATCGACTTTTAACAAATAGACCCCAAGAAGCTTTCTGAAATATTGAATTATTTACAAAAGAAATTTTTCCCCCAGTAACTAGAAAGACTCTATCTATGAAGAGAATTGTGGGTTTGCAGCATAAGAATCCCAAAGAAAAGAACACACACACACACACACACACACATCCATATGCACAGGAAAGTATCCTGGGTTTGGCATTCCTGTTTTGTGGGTTTGTTTAACTTCAACTTACTTCTAGATTTAGAATACTGAGATAATATCATAAAGATTTCTGATATATTACCATTTGTGTAGTAAGCGCACAGTAGAGAATACATTGAGTTATAATGTACACCTGAAATTTATATACTGCTATTAACCAATGTTATCACAATAAATTTAATAATAAAACAATTTTCAATCTTTACTA
This sequence comes from Eidolon dupreanum, assembly GCA_028627145.1. Taxonomy (NCBI): domain Eukaryota; kingdom Metazoa; phylum Chordata; class Mammalia; order Chiroptera; family Pteropodidae; genus Eidolon; species Eidolon dupreanum. Next base: position 45,290,859 of record CM053514.1, on the reverse strand, counting down.
ATAAGCATAATCTAAACTAGCTGTAAAACCATCTCTGGCAAGTTAATTAACTTTTAATGGGTTCATTTTATAACATAGGTATAATAAGATACTCTTCACAGAGTTGCAAGGTTTCAGAGAGTTAAAATATGCCTAGAACCTAGTTTTGAGTTTGAGGTTTCTTTCTCACCCATGAGGGAAAGATAGACTGCTGTTTGGGTAAACCCATTGCCTTTTGTGTCTGTTAAGAAAGAAATAGAACAAAAAATTATCAGATTTGTATGAAATTACAAAATACCCCAAATAGCCAAGGCAAACCTGAGAAAAAAATCAAGTCTGGAGGTATCACACTGCCTGACTTCAAATTATGTGTCAAAGTGATAATAATCAAAATAGCATGATATTGACAGAAAAAACAGACCCACAGACCAGTGAAATAGAATTGAGAGCCAAGAAATAAATCCACATGTATATGGGCAAATAATGTTTATTAAAGGAGCCAAAATATACAATGGAGAAAAGAATCTCTTCAATAAATGGTGTTGGGAAAATTGGAACGTCACATGCAAAAGAATGAAACTAAATGCTATCTGTCACAATACACTAAAATGAACTCAAAATGGATCAAATATCTAAATAAAAAATCTGAAACGATAAATTGCATAGAAGAAAACATAGATACTAAACACATGGACCTTGGCTTTAGAGAAGATTTTATGAATTTGACCTCAAAGGTAAGGGAAGTAAAAACAAAGAAAAATAAATGGGACTATATCAAACTATAAAACTGAAAACCTTCTGCACAGCAAAAGAAACCATCAACAAAACAAAGAGGCAACTAACTGAATGGGAGAAGATATTTGCAAACAATTCCTCTGATAAGGGACTAGTATCCAAAATATGTAAAGAACTCATAAAATTCAACAAAACAAAAACAAACAATCCAATTAAAAGGTGGACAGAGGACCTGAACAGACATTTCTCCCAAGAAGACATACAAACAGCAAACAGGCATAAATAAATGCTCAACTTCACTAGCTATTAGGGAAATGCAAATCAAAACCACAATGAAATACCACCTCACACTTCTTAGAATGGCTATTATCAACAAGACAAGTAATAACAAGTGTTGGAGAGGCTATGAGGGAAAAGGTACCCTCATAGACTGCTGGTGGGAATATAAATTTGAGGTTTCTCAAAAAATTAAGAATAGAATTACCATATGACCCAGTAATCCCTCTTCTGGGTATCTACCCCAAAAATTTGAAAACATTTATCCACAAAGAAATATGCACCTCAATGTTCATTACAGCATTATTCACAGTGGCCATGACATGGAAGCTACTGAAGTATCCTACGATAGATGATTGCATAAAGAAGCTGTGGTACATATATACAATGGAACATTACTCAGCCATAAGAAAAGATGAAACACTGCCATTTGCAACAACATGGATGGATCTTGAGATTATCATGCTAAATGAAATAAGTTATACAGAAGAAGTTGAGAACCACATGATTTTACTCATATGCAGGATATAAAACTGAAAACAAAAAAGGAACAAAACAAATAAAAAATAATAGACACATGCAATGCAATATACACATGACATTGAATTTTACACTTGAAATCTATATAATTTTATTAACCAATATTATCATAATAAGTTTAATTAAAAAAATAAATTAGAACTATTTTGCAGTGAATGATAATAAAAATATAACACATCAATGTTTCTGGAATGCATGTAAAGCAGTGCTAAAGGACATTTTATGTTTCTTTTTTATTGCTTTTAATTGCTTTAAGTGTTAATATTGGAAAAGAAAAAGTTAAAAAATCAGTTACCTAAGGTTTATGTTAAGCTAGAAAAAACATCAAAGTTATGCCAAAAGAAGTAGAAATAAAGGATAACACCCCAGGATGTTAATGGTTGATCTGGTGCATCAATTATTTTTAAAATCTCTATGTGACTGGGGCAAATTACTGTTTTCTGAACACTGCTTTGTGTGAAGTAATTACCCTCTTACTAAGGCACTCTTGATCCATGGTGTCATTGTGTGACCAACCTTTCAAGTTCTACTCTCTCCAGACTCTGAGGAACCCCTCCTGGATGTCCGCAAGAGCCTTGAGTCATACATCTGTTGAGGACATGGACTTTGGTAAGGGAGTGTGATATGTGGGATGCTGTGGGATTCTTCTGACACTCTAATATTCTTTTTGGAAAGAGACCTGTGGCCCACTTTAAAAATGTTATTCATAAGCCAAGCTATCAGGAGTACTACAGACACAGCACAGATGGGGGTTTGTTCCAAACTCAACTATGTAGCAGAGTAGAGGAAGAGGTCAGACTGATGTATATTCCTAGCACATTCCAGATATAACAGAAAAAATGGGTCTGTTTCCTGGCAGTTGCCACTGTAGTTTCCACAGAAAAGGGTGGTGGGGGAGTAGTGCACTCATGTATTGTCTATCAGTGTGGCTACTTATTTTTTAAGAGGAGAACTTGCAAGATGAAAGGAAACTAAGGTACCCTATTATGTCCTTCTCCTTTGTGAAATAGATTAGAGTGAACTATAAATGCATTATTTATTGATCATTTTAAAAGACATTAAATTATGTAATTAAACCTGAAGCACTAACAGAATTTTTAAATTTTCTGTACTGTGTCCACACCTTGTAAATTTAAAGCTAATGATGAATAAATTTTCTTCAATTATATTAAAAATCAAATAAATATATTCTGGTACATAGCTAATAAAAAATAAAAGCAATTATTTACAGATTTATTAATTTGATCAGTGGGGATCAAACTTATAATGCAACTATGTGGTCAGAAGTAAGTAAAATTTTAAAAAATAGCCCTTAAAGGATTTGTTTTGTGTTAATAAAATATGTGAGGGAAACAGCATCAAGAAAGTTCAGAATGAGAAGTTTGTTTCATCAACTCATGTCAAAGCTCCTCACTACTATCCTCAAGCTACTTTCTGGATTTCTGAAAGAGTCATCTCTTTCTTTCACAGACTCCCTACACAAACTAAACCCTGACTGAGACACACTAGATATAACTGACTAGTTAGTCTTTTAACTGTTTATGTAGAAATTTATAGTTGTATAATAAAATAATGGTTTTATTCTGAGTTTTCCCTCCTCTAGAGAAGCCAATTTTATGAATAACTTCCAGCAATGACTAAGTTAAAATCTTCTGGTGTGTTGGAAGCTAAAACCACTGATGAATCATCATATTGATGAATGGCCACACAAATTCAGACCACACAAGACTTCAAACTGGGCCTAGAGTAAGTCAAAGAATTGTCAAGCATTTAAATTTCCTTGTAAAAAAATCGATTGCTGAATTAATATTTTAAATTTATAACCTGGAAGAATTGGCATGACTTACATGTTTTTTCATGGTCCTTTTCCACTCTGATTCAATTAAAAAGTAGAATTCAGTTAATTGACTGGTATTAGTTACTATGGAGTTATTTTAAAAGTAAATTGTTATTTAAATTAAGTCAGCTTTTTTTTTCCTCAAAAAAAGTTTATTTAAAAGTGTTGTTTGACTTTATATTTGTTATATTTTATTTTCCATAAAAATGATTTACAAACTTTTAAAATCCCAAAAGTAAATTGTATACGAATAATAAACATAATGTTGTAACACATAAGAAGGATTTTAAAAATGAGTGACCAAGCTATTGAGACTTGAGTAGTCATTTCTGAAGTAGTCATTTCTGGCTATTATTATTACTATTAACGACTATAGTTTGTATCATACTACTTCTAAACTTTTATTTTAGTTAAGTGTTCGTGAGTCAGATTATTGATTCTAATCAATCATACAGTTTGACTTTCTTTGTCATTTATAATTGTACGTGGTCCAATCACAGCCCGTTAACTGCTCTTGGTTATTGCTTTTTCCATGACACCTTTCTCTAGCAAGCTTGATTCCAAACTTCGCAATAGGACAAGTGAACACTTCCTAGGCTTCAAATTCTGGGGAAGGGGTGTATGAATTCCGTTTCTCCTGACATGTAAATCACATATACTTTTTATAAACAGACTATGTTTTTTAGAGCAGTTTTAGATTTGCAGGAAAATAGAATAGAAGGTACATATTTCCAATATATTTCTTTCCCCAAGTATGCACAATTTCTCCCACTAACAATATGTCATAACTGAGCGGCACATTTGTACTATCAATTAACTTATATGGACGTAACATTATCTCCCAAAGCCCACAGTTCACTCTTGGTAGCACACATTCAATGGATGTTAACAAATATGTGTATATGTGTACATATAGACATCACTATAGTGTCCTACAGAATAGTTTCGCTGCACTAAAGATCCTCTATGCTCTGTCTTTTTATTCTTCCCTCCCTAACCCCTGGAAATCACTAATCTTTATACTGTTTCAATAGTTTTGCCTTTTGTAGATTATTATATAGTTGGAATCATACGGTATGGATCCTTTTCGGATTGGCTTTTTCCACTTAGCAATACACATTTAAGCTTCCTCCTTGTCTTTTCATGGCTTGCTAGCTCATTTCTTTTTTACTACTATTCACCTTCTGAAGGACAGCTTGGTCGCTCCCAAGTTTGACAATTCTGAATAATGCTGCTATAAACATTCATGTGCAGATTTTGTGTGTATATAAATTTTCAATTCATTTCCATAAATACCAAGGAGTGATTGCTAAATCATATAGAAAGAGTATATTTACTTTTGTAGGGAACTAACAAACTCTTCAAAAATGGTCGTATCATTTGAATTCCCAATAGCAATGAATGAGAGTTCCTGTTGCTCCACATCATTGCCAGCATTTTGTACTTTCAGTGTTTTGGATGTTGGCTCCTCTAATAGGTGTATAGCAGATTCTCGTAGTTTTAATTTGTAATTCCCTATGATATATGATGTTTAGCATCTTGTCATATACTTATTTTCCATATGTTTATCTTCTTTGATAGAATGTCTTTCAGATCTTTTTCCAATTTTAATCATGTTTTTGATTTTCTTATTGCTGAGTTATAGAAGTTTTTGGTATATTTTTAAATAACAGTGCTTTATCAGATGTCTTTTTTAAGTATTTTCTCTCAGTCTGTCTCACAAACCAGTCTGTGGCTTGTTTTCTCATTCTCTCTACAATGTATTTCGCAGACATGTTTTTAATTTAAATGAAGTACAGCTTATCGATTATTTCCTTTATGGATTGTGTCTTTGGTGCTGTATCTAAAAAGTCATTGCTATACTCATGGTCATCTAGATTTTCTCCAACTTATCTCCTAGTAGTTTTATAGTTTTGTGTTTTATGTTTAGGTTTATGATCCATTTTGAGTAAAATTTTGTGAGGAGTGTAGTCTGTGTCTGGATTCTTTTTTCTTTGTCTTTTTTATTTTTTCCTTTCTTTTTTGCATATGGATATCCAGTTGTGCCACCATGATTTGTTGAAGAAATGATCTTTTCTCCATTTTAGCTTTTGATCCTTTGTCAAAGATTGGTTGAGTATATTTATTTGGGTCTATTTATGGACTCTTTATTATTTTTTACTGATATATTTGTGAATTCCTTTGCTAAGACCACACTATCTTGATGATTGTAGCTTTATAATATGTCTTAAAGTCAAGTAGTGTCATTCTCCAATTATTGTGTTGGCTAGTTTGGGCTTTTTCCTTCTTATAAACTATAGAATCATTTTGCTGATGTCCATAAAACAACCTGTGGGATTTTTGTTGAAATCGTATTGAATTTATAGATTAAGTTGGGAAGAATTGACATCTTGCAAATGTTGAGTATTTCTATCCGTGAACATGGAATATCTCTTCATTAATTTAATTCTTTTTTGATTTATTTTTTTAGAGTTTTATAATTTTTCTCATATAATCTTATACATGTTTTTGTTAGATTTATACTTAAGTATTTTATTTCTGGGGGTTCTTTAATTCTAAATTCCACTTGTTCATTACTGACATATTGGTAAGTAATTGACTATTATATATATTAACCTTGTATATAACAACCTTGCCATAATGTCTTACTATTTCCAAGAGTTTTTCAATTTTTAAAAATTTTCTACATAGATGATCATGTCGCCTGTGGACAAAGACAGTTTTATTTCTTTTTTCCCAACCCATATGCTATTTATTTCCCTTTCTTACCTTATTGCATTAGCTAGTACTTCCAATATGATGCAGAAAAAGAGTGGTGAGATGGGAAACCCTGCTTCATTCCTGATCTTAATGGGAAAATTTTTAGTTTCTCATCATTAAATATAATGTTAGTCATAAGTTTATTTTTAAATTTTTTAAATCTAACTGTGGACATTCCCTCTGTTTCTAGTTTGCTGAGAGTTTTATTATGAATGAGTGTTAAATTGTATTGAATGTTTTATCTGCATTTATTGACATTATTATGAGGTTTTTATTATTAAACCTATTTTAATATGATAGGTTACATTAACTGATTTTTGAATGTCTAGTCAGGTTTGTACCTGGGATAAATACTTTTGGTTGTGCTGTGTAATTATTTTTAAATATGTTGATTTGGATTTGATAAAATTCTGTTCAGTATTTTCACGTCTATGTTTATGAGATATATTCTTCTGTAGGTTTTTTATCTTGTAATGTCTTTGTCTGGTTTTGGTTTTAATGTAATTCTGGACTCTTAGAATGAGTTAAGTAGAGATAATAGAGAATTTGTATATCTTCTTCCTTAAATGTTTGATAGAATTCACTAGTGAACCTACCTGGGTCTGGTGCTTTCTGTTTTTGAAGATAATTAATTATTAATTCAGTTTCTCTAAAAAATATAAGCCTAATCAAATTTTTAATTTTTTTATGTTAGTTTTGTCTGCTTGAGTATTTCCAATAGTTTGTTCATTTCATCAAGGTAATCATATTTGTGGGTATTGAGTTGTTCATAATATTTGCTTATTAGTTTTTAAATATCTAGGGAATCTATAGTGATGTATCCTCTTTTATTTCTAATATTAGTATTTCGAGTCATCTCTTTCTTTTTTTTTTTTTCTTAGTTAGCCTGGCTAGATGTTTATCAATTATATTAATCTTATCGATGGATCAGATTTTGATTTTGTTAATTTTCTCTATTTATTTCCTATTTTCAATCTAATTCTGTTCAGCTTACAGTCCCTTATTTTATTATTATTATTATTATTATTATTATTATTATTTTTAATTCTTATAGCACCTGGTCTTCTTAGGTGATCTCCCATCCAAATACTAACCAGGCTCGACCCTGCTTAGCTTCCAAGATCAGATGGGTTTGGGCTTATTCAGGGTAGCATGGCCGTAGACAAAGCACTAATTTGTTTCATCTCACAATATTTGATAAATTGTATTTTCATATTTATTTAATTCAACATTTTTAAATTTCTCTTGAGATTTCTCCTTTACCCTATATGTTATTTAGAAGCATATTGTTTAATCTCTAAGTATTTGGGGATTTTCTAACTATCTTTCTGTTAGTGATTTCTAGTTTAATTCCACTATAATCTGAGAGCAGACATATGATTTCTATTCTCTTAAATTTATTAAAGTGTATTTTATGGCCAGAATGTGGTCCGTTTTGGTGAATATTCCATATGAATTTGAAAAGAATGTATATTCTGCTATTATTGGATTAAGTAGTTGACATGTCAATTTAAGTCAGTTGACAGATGATGCTGTTTAGTTTAACTATGTTCTTAGTAATTTTCCGCCTCTTGTATTTGTCTATTTCTGATAGAGGGGTATTGATAGAGGACTCCAAATATAATAGTAGATTCATCTATTTCTCCTCGCAGTTCTATCAGTTTTTGCCTTATGCATTTTACTGTTCTGCTGCTACATGCATACACATTAAGGATTGTTGTGTCTTGTTGGAAAATTGACTCATTTATTATTATGTGAAGCCAATATTTATCCCTGATAACTTTCTTTGCTATGAAGTCTGCTCTGTCTGAAATTAATATATAGAAATTCCCGCTTTTTTGTTATTGTTAGTTTGCATGGTATAACTTTATTCATTTATTATTAATCTACATGTACCTTTATATTTAAAGTAGGTTCTTATAGGTAACATATAATTGGGTTTTGTTTTTAGGTTCACCCTGACAATCTCTGTGTTTTAATTGGTGCATTTATACCATTGACATTTAAAGTGATTATTGATATAGTTGGATTAACATCTACCATATTTGTTACTGTTTTCTATTTGTTGCCCTTGTCTTTATCCCTAATTTTGCCTTGGACCGTTTTCTGCCTTTAGTTGTTTTAATTAAACATTTTAAATGATTACATTTTCTCTCCTTCCTTAGCATATAATTATACTTGTTTGTTTGTTTTTAGTGATTGCCCTAGAGTTTTCAATATCTACTTACAACTAACCAAAGTTCATTTCCATTAATACTATACCACTTCACGGATAGTGCAAATACCTCATAGTGACAATATATTTCTAATTGCCCCCTCTTATTATACCATTGCTGTCATTCATTTCACTTATACATAAGCACATATATATGTGTATGTATGTGTATATATGTACATATATGTATACACACATACTTAATCAAATATATTGATTTTATTATTTTGAACAAAATGTTTTCTGTTAAATCAGTTAGGAATAGGATAGATATAAGTTTTTTTTTTGTCTTTACTTTACTTCTCTGGTACTCTTCCTTTCTTTATGTAGATCTGAGCTGATTTATATAATATTCTTTCTGAAGAATTTCTTTTAACACTTCTTACAAGGTAGGTCTACTGACAACAAATTCCATCAATTTTTGTTTATCTGTGAATATTTTTATTTCTCTTTTACTTTTAATGAATAATTTTACAGTTAAGAATTCTAGGTTGGTGTGTTTTTATCTCAACACTTTAAATATTTTATTCTGCTTTTTTTTTTTGTTACATGGTTTCTGAGGAGAGGTTAGACATAATTCTTATCTTTACTCATCCATAGATAAGGCTGTTTTTTTTCTTTCTCTCTGGCTTCTTAACAATGTTTTTTTCTTTAATTTTGATTTTCTGTAGTTTAAATATAATGTAGATTTGTGGGAATTTATCCTGCTATGAACTTCATGATTTTGTGGTTCTGTTTGACAGTAATTTAGGGGTATTCTGAGTCATTATTTTTTCAAATATTTTTTTTCTGTTTCTTTCTTCTTTTTCTGGTATTCTCATTGTATATATGTTACCTCTTTGTCACACAGTTATAGTTGTCCCAAAGTTCTTAGATATTCTGTGCTGTTTTTTCCCAGTCTCTTTTTCTCCTTGCTTTTCCATTTTGAAAGTTTCAACTAACATATCCTAAAGCTCAAGAATTCTTTCCTCGGCTGTGTCCAGTTTATTAATGAAGCCATTAAAGTCATTCTTTATGTTTGTTACAATGCTTTTATCTCTATTATTTCTTTTTGAATCTTTCTTAGAATTCTCTCTCTGCTTACATTATTTATCTGTTCTTAACATGTCATCTACTTTTTCTATTAGAGCCCTTATCAAATTAATCACAGTTTTTAAAATTTCTGGTCTGATAATTTCAACAATCTTGTCATATCTGAGTCTGATTCTGATGCTTGATCGGTTTCTTCAAACTGTTTTAAAAAAAGTTTTTTCCTTTTGATATGGTTGTAAATTTTGTTCTTCCTAGCCATATACAATGTACTGTGTAAAAGAAACTATAAATGAGCTTTTAGTAATGTGGTAGTAAGGTGCTGGCGAGGAGAAGTATTTTATACTCCTATAATTAATAGTCTTTTAATGAAGCTGAGCCTCAGGATTGTGAGTTTCACAAGTAACTCTCAGTCTTTTCCTCTTCGTTTGGTTCAGGATGGCTAGAGCTGGCTTCATTTGTGTATTTCCCTTCCTACAGTTGGAAGGCTAGAAGGAGCTGGGTTAGTCTCCATATCCTCTTCCCCCACAGAGAAGGTTAAAGTGGGCTGGAGTTTGTTTTTTCCCTTCCCTCAGGTCTGTTGGATTCCATAAATTCCCAATAGGTTAGGCTTTAGTAGTTTTTTTCTGAGGGCAAGCCTCGTTAAGAAAAACAGAGTGATGTATTTCAAAATGGTTCTTTTCCTCAGCCTGTTGGAAGCTTAGGTGATTTTTCTCTGGTTTTCACTGTGTAAATCTGGTAGAACTCCTAGAAGTAAAACTCACAAAATATGAGGGCTCCTCTATGATCTCCCTGGAATTGTTACCTCTCAGGCTTGTCCACATCTAGCAATCTGTCAATTATATTTCAGGTGTTCCAATTTCAGCACTAGTTCCTGTAAGTTTCTATTCATGGGTTTCTGTTCTGATAAGTTGTGATTCTATGTATCCTCCTGTCTGTCTCTCCAACTTTGGGCATTTGCCCTATGACTTCACTTTTCTGATAAATCTAAGAAGATTTGATTTTTTCAGTTTGGTTTTTTAATTGTTGTTAGGTTGAAGTGATAGCTTCCCAACTCCTTACATGTTATACTAGAAACTCTCATACATATCTTTGAAATTAAATCTTGCAAGAGGAAACATTGGCTTTAAACTTCAAAGGCAACAACTCATTATGTTTAGTTAAAATTATCACAAGGTCTAGAAATTAAACTAATTGGTTTATTAATCAGGCTTCCAGGCTAAGAATGCTGATTAGACATGTCTCTGGCATCCTGTTGGGTTTGGTCAATGGAAAGTACCAGCAAGGCATCAGAATGTGAGAGGAGTATGAGTGTGGGATAGCTCTTTCCAACACGCTCTCTGTTTTTATGCTTTAATTACATAGAAAGTTATAGCTCCTACCAGATAGCCCAGGCCCACAGTTTCAGCTGTGTTTCAGGTATCAATATTTCTTTCTTTTGTCCCTTCAGGCCTATGAGTGTTATTGGCTTTCCTTTGTTTATAATCTGTGGGTGCCTAAAGGGTTTCCCTTACCCTATTTATATCTCTAAAACAGTCTCATTGGGTAATTTTTGTTTCTTTCCAGGACTCTGACTAATACACTAGTATTATATAAAATCTGTGAAAATGTCCATCAGTTGTGCATATAAAACCAGGCATTTTACTTCATTATAAAAACAACTTCCAATTAGTGAAGAATAGCACCAAAAAAGTCAACACAAATGTAAACAGTATAACTGTGTTTAAAAAAAATCTCTTGTCTTCTTTAGGATGTTCCTGGCATATGCTTTGTGACATGCTCTTTCATACATTTACTTATGCTTGTTTAGTTGTATATATTGACACTTAATCATCATCATTATATATAGTTATATATTTTATAAAAATGTTTATATTTTATACTTATATGTATTATACATAAATTTAATAATATACCTAATTGCCTCTAAGTCAAATCAGTAACCTGTATCTCTGGTTTGCTTATTCTCTAGAGATTCAACTTAAATTAATTCAGCTTCAAATTAAACAACAACTTTGATTTACCCAAGTACCTCATGCTCACTATGTCTGTCATAAGCTGAAACCACTTTTACTCCTCCAAACCTTCCTCTCCTATGTTCTCTTTAGTTAGTTTTACTACTTTGTTTGTAATCTAATTGAAAAAATGAGTGCTATCTTTCAGTCCTCTGGCCCCTAACACCCTATATCTAATTAATAAACAAGTCCTGTTAATTATGCCTTATAAGTGTCTCTTGATTAATGATATCCATATTTATTCTCACTGCCATAGCCTTAATCCATGCTCACAAAATTATTTTCTTGACTATTACAATAGCTATTTTGAGACCTTCTCTCTCTACTCTGCTTCTAAATTTTGTGACTCTTTTTAAACACTTAATAGCCTCCATATCCTATAACATTTTTTAAAAAAATTCTTGTTATTAGTGGATCTTAAAATCCACTTAGTGGGTGTATACATACATAAATGTACTCATAAACACACACCAATATAATGGAGAGAAATTTTTATAAAATAATACTAACCCTTACTACATGCATTACATTCCAATATTTTTATTATACAATTTTGTGTTCTTTTTCACTAAGAAGCTATTTAAAATGTGGGCTATGGATAAAATATCTGAGTACTATTATACTGTAGACATAACCCCAACACACTTCATTCATACTCTATCTTTTATCCATATTCCATGTCTCAGCTTCAATGCATTCCTTACCTTTTGTTTATGTATTTCATTCTTCTGTGATGCTTTTTCCTAATGCTCCATATTTTCTGTATCTTCTCTCTGAAGATCTCTGAATTCATTTTTTTAAAGATCTCATGCAAATGTTTCTTTCTGTATAGACTTTTAAAGTAAAATTAATCACTCTTTATTTTGGGTGCATTTAACATGCTTTTTTATGACTTAAAAAGACAACAATCTTGATTTAATTTGTTTATGTGTACATATGCATTCCTCAATGAGGAATTCCTCCTGAAACAAAGACTTTTATTTACTTTTATATCCTAAATATCTAGCACAGTGTCAGGCAGTAAGTATTTAAAAAATATATTGTTAATGATAACTAATTAACTGTAGTGGTATATAATAAAAGACAGCAACAAGGATTTTGAAGGAATTATTGCAGTAAGTATCCGTCTATTCAGATGAAGTCTTGTGCTTAAAATAAAAACCACCTCAAGGAATTAAGTTTCTAAAGTATTGGTCTAATTCTTTCATCATCATTATCACATTTAATTTTTTAAGAAACTACCAAACTTTTTTTTCAAAGTATATTGTACCATTTTATATTCCTACCAGAAGTATATAAGTGTTCAAATTGCTCCAAATCTTCAAAAGAACAAGATAAGATCAGGCTTTTTTTTTTTTAATTTTAGCCATTCTGGTGGGTGTAGGGGATTTTACTATGGTTTCAATTTACATTTCTATAATTATTAATGATGTTGAACATCTTTTCATGTGCTTATTTTCCATCTACATATATTCTTTGGAGAAGAGACTGTTCAATCTTGTATATATTTTATTGGGTTGTCTTCTTATTGAGTTGCAAGAGTTCTTTATATATTCTAGATACATGTCTTTTGTTGAATATGTTTTGAAAATATTATCTTCTATTTGCCTTTTCATTTCTTATGTTTTTTGAAGAGCAAATTTTTTAATTGTGATGAAGTCCTCTTTACTAATTTTTAAAATAATTTTTACTTCTTGTGTTATAGTCAATAAATCTTTGCCAAACCCAAGGTTAGTAATATCTTCTACCTTTTATTTTCCCAGAAGTTTCATAGTTTAGGTTTTACATTTAGGTATAAATCTACTTTGAGTTAATCTTTATTTATGGTAAGGCATAAATACAAGTTATTTGTTTTTTTGCAGAATAGCAATAAATTGTTCCCACATCCTTTATTCTTTCCTGGTTAAACTGCCTTGTAACTTTATTGAAAAGCAATTAAAAATATATGATTGCGTCTACATCCAAATTCTGTATTTAGTGTTATTAATATATTTGCTTATCTTTATAACTATACCATGTTCTCTTACTTATTACAGCTTTCAAAGAAGACCTGAAATCAGGTAGTATAAATCCTTTAACTTTGTTCTTTTCAAAATCATTTTGCCTCTTTTTGGTTCTTTGTATTTCCATATGCATTTTGAAATTGGATTGTCAATTTGTATAGAAACCTGATGAGATTTTGATTGGGACTGAATTGTATTCACAGGTCAATTTAGTAGGAATTGACATCTTAATAATTTTTGAGTCTTACAATCTGTGAACATAATATGTTTCTTCATTTACTAACTTAAAAATTTTTTTTCTAATCAATGTTTTATATTTAGTATGCATTTCTTTTAGGCAGAAAATAGTTGAGACTTGCTTTTTTTTGGTCCAATCTGATCATCTTTTTACTGAAGTGTATAGACCAATTACATTTAATGTGATTAATGAGGTGATTGGGTTTAAATAGTCAATCTTGTAATTGCTTTTTCATACTTATCCCATTTCCTTTTTGTATGCTTTCTCTTGGATTCATTGAGGAATTTTATCATTCCATTTTATCTTCTCTGTTGGCTTATCAACTATAGATTCATTATTAGTGGTTGCTTTAGGGGTTATTGTATACATCTTTAACTTACTAAAGTATTCAAGTAATATTATGGCAGTTTAAGAATAGCATAAGGAACTTACTTAGTGTATTTCCATTTCCTCACTCTTGACCTTTGTGTCTTCTTGTTATATATTTTACTTCTACATATTTTATGAACATCACAATTCATTATTATTACTTTTACTTTGAATGGTCAATTATCTTTTAAATTGCTTTGTATAACAAGAAAAAAAAGGACTTTCATATTGCATCAAAATGATTCAGACATTAATTTAACAGACATCAGCATATAGATTGTATTTAAAGCTATGAGATAAAACAGAAACATCGAGGGAGAAAATTTGAATAGAAAATAAGGTACAGATCTAAGCCCTAAGAACTCCATCATTTAAAACAGGTATATAAGAAGGAACCAGCAAGAGATGAAGAGTGATCGAGAGATTGGATAAGGGGGTGAGTGCATTATTAAAGAAGTTAAGACCGATCTTTAATTGTGTTAAAAGAATGATGCAAATTAGGACCACTTGTGAAGCATAAATAAATTACTGAAAAATGGTCATAAAATATTCAAGAAAAGAAAACATAAACATGAACTTTCTAAAAATGGATTAAATTTGTTCTCTGAAAAAATGATGCTTGAGAATAGCAGGCACTTTTAGGGAGAGATCTTTACATTTAAACATGAATATATAGGGCATGCTTTTGCCTTTGGATAAGGTTAATTTTCTGTTGACTTGTTCTAAATATAGAGAGAAAAATGGAAGGTGAATGCTAGGAGGAATAAGGACATGTTTAAATGTGTTCCCTTGAATACTTCTGTCCAAGGAAAGCTATTTGTAATAAGATGATGAAAGTAAAGAATTAGGTCCCTACAGAATTTTAGTGATAAAATTCAAGATAATGTGAAAAGACAAATGGAAGTATACCCTGATAACTGGCTGATGAAATTCCACATGAAGACGTCAAATAATGAAGACTGGGTCAAAGTTCCAGAAAAAAAAGAACTATATAAAGCCCAGCAGTATTTGGAGGGAGAGAGTTCTGAGGGACTGGAAAAATAAAATCCCAAGTATCCAGCACAGATTAAGAATAAACAGTATAAAGGGAAGACTAGGAACCAGAAGGAAAGAGTCCGAATGAATGCAAATGGAAGGAAATTATTTCAGGCCTTTATAAGGGATTAATGAGATTACATATAAATTATGGTTAACGCTTCTTGTATGTGGAGATGGTGAGGGGTGAAAAAGGGGCCTGAGGACTGTGAAGTTTTCAGTCAGGTCAGAGAAAGAACAGCTTCCTTCTGACAGGGCCAGATCAAATTCCAGACTTAGAGATCTTTGTTCAAGGTAGCCTATAAGTACATTGAGCAGTGCCAAATGATGACATAGTTCACAGTGGAGTCTATCCTTGGTCTTTTGGAAATTTCTAGCATGGGAGGGGCTGCAAAGGACCATATAAAGCCTGAAGTGGAGAGCACAGGTGGTCGGTTTGCATAATAATTGCCTGACCCTTTCAGAACTTTCCTGGTACTTTCTTATCTGCCTCCTTATCACCCCACCCCACCTGGGAATTTAGCATAAAATGTCTTTGTTACTGTATTTGTCTAGACTGTGTTTACCCAACTCTCTATTAAGTTCTTTGAGGACCACAGAAGTTGTTATTAGTTGTCTTAATATCCACACAGTTATAGCTCAGGATCTTAAATGTAGAAGAAATTCAGCAGAATATGTAAGCTCTTCCTTTACCAAAATATGAATGGTTTTTCACTGATGAGGATTTCATCAGCCTGGAAGAAGTCATTTGAGGTTTTAGATGTGCTGAATCTGCATTTTTTAGACTCTAAAAAGCATAGGATCAGTCTATTTTAGGCACTACTCAAGATGTAGTCATTATGAGACATGTTAAAAAAGATATTTTTGAATATCCACTTCAGAGGTTTGTGTCATTCTGGCTAACCATTATTAGTATGACTGATAATTATTGTTATTCTGCATATGTGCATCCTTAATATGACTATGGAGAAGAGTCTGCAGACTACCTAATTAATGTATTCGAAAAGTAATTTCTCCAAAGACAAGAAAAGACTTGTTCATAATTACAAGAAATGATCTAATACAAATACCTACAAATTTTTGTTTAAGCTTACCTAAAAAGTACATATATTAGGACTATGAGCTATAGATTGACCACTATCCAAGTGTTCATTACCAGAGTTACTGGTATTTCCACTGTCCCATTCAGTCCTCAAAATAATCTCAATTTACTTTTCTTAATAAGGAAACTCAGGCTCAGAGAGGTCAAGTTCTTCAGGATAATACTTGAGTTAGGTGAAGATCTGGCATTCAAAGACAGGTTTTTTTTTTTTTTATTTCAAACCATATATATGTGTGTGTGTATGTGTGTGTGTGTGTGTGTGTGTGTGTGTGTACATATACATATATATATTTTAGTAAACAAAATAAATTTTCCTTATAGTAAAGGCTTAATACTCACTGAATTGAATTCAACAATTCAAATATAATCAATATGTGAAAAGTCATGATCAAAATACAACCAAAATGTAACCAAATGTGACTTTGCACTAGTCAATTAAGAAGTTAGTGTGTCCAGGTTACAATAATAATTGTATTTTCGACTTTTATTTAAAATTAAATTTCTCCAACTTTTTCTCCTGTTAATGACCATATTAGACAGCTACTGACCATCTGGGAAGGGTATACTTAGCTTTCTCTCTTTTTTTCTCCAAATTTTTGTTTGGTTTGTGACTAAGAGCAGTAAGCACTCCCTTCCTTACTCAGATGCTGGTTCTCAGGTGGTCCATTCTTTTCTAATGAATCTCCTTCCTTCCTAGTATCCTCTCGGTTAGGACTTGAATATCTTTCTAGGTTTTCTCTTTACTTTGTGATTCATGTGAAAAACACACACTCATGTGGAAAAATCCACACACGCTCTGCCATGTATGAGAGATTAATTACTTTCCAAATTATTTCTCTCTCTGCCCTGCCTCAGACCACTTTCAACCTTCTCAGGCATGAGTAAGGCTATAATCCAAGATAGACCCATATTCCAAGAACATGCTTCAAATTCTCCTTATACTTGGGTCAGAGTAGGTAGTACCTACTCACTCCCAGATCCACTCCCCAACAAATCCCCTTGAGATTGGAAGTGGCTCACCCACATAGCAATTCTCTTGACAGACAGTATGTCACAACTCTTTCCTTACATATTCTGACCCCTTTTCTGGCCTTAGCTTGATGAAAGCTTTGCGGGTTTGGCTCTCCACCATTTCCCTTATGAATTCTGAATTTTGGTGTGGTCCTTCATTTTGAGGTTCAAAATTTTATTTTGCCATTTTAATAGAAATTTTAATACTAATACTCTGTTCTGCAAAGGTTGTTTATATTTTATTCTGGAATGAACTACTTTAATGAAAAAAAGAGCCTTCGACCTACTGACATTAAAGTAGAATTTAATTTCAAACAAGTTGCTAATCATGTTTATGGGATCATCAGCTCTAGTAATTGAGGGAGAAATCAGTGGGCAACTCAATTGAATGTAGCTTCGAATTCACATTTCATTTGGTTAGTCATGCAAGTTTACACAGTAACTTGCCGACACATGACAGAATTTACAGTTATAAACAGGGGTGATTTGGTTAAATTGTTAAACTACAATTACTGTTCTTTTAGAAGTTATAGGAATCGTCTCAAGAGAAGACATACTTCTATATTTTCTAAAAACATGTCTGTCGAGGTAGATTGAAGGAGGGAAAGAAGTACATTTTTTGGAAGAATGTACAGAATTGTCTTCCTGAATTTCAAGGTAAATTGCAAGGGAATTTCTAAGAGTCTAAAACTGGGAAGCAAATACACTATATTCTTTTTGCCCGACATTAATTCTAAGGACATAACAACTTTAGATATTTCTTGGTATTAAAAAAAATTCTTTGGTAAAACAAGGTGTTTTCTTGTTTCATGATGTGGAATAAAGCAAATTCAATTTCTATAAATAATAAACTAGTCTGTTCTTATTGAAAAAAATAAGACCTGTTTGATTGTTGTATACACATGAGGCTAATTTGAAAAAACTAGAATGGAAGTTCTCTTATTCCTCACACAGACTCTGAGATTTGATGTCTATGTAAAGGTCAATGAAAACCCATCAGCTTAGATTTTGGGGGTTTGAATGATGCCATCAGCCACCAACTCAATCAGATCATATATGGCTTCCATCTGGGGAAAGTAAATGGTCTAATTATGGGTACCAATTTCACAGGTAAGAGATGATACGAAGTGTAGCAACTCTTTTCCAACCTGATGTGTTGTAAAGTTTCAGGACTAAATTATTTTATTGGAGGGAGTGATCTACCTAACTCTTCTGACATGACTCATTGAGAGAAACTTTTATGCTTTAGGTACTAGAAAAAAAAAGAAAAGATAATAGTATCTATTTGGTTTGTGATTTACTTTTGATAGAACTGGCTTAGTTGGAAATTTGCCATTTAGAAGGAACTACAACTACCTCTGTATCTCTTTTAAGAAGAAACTATACTATTTTGGTAAAAAGCTGTTTGTGCCATTATTATTTATCTTATTTTGAGATCCAATGGAAAAAAGATGATAAAAGACTCTCATGACTTTCATATATAGGTAAATTGCATGGGGGAATGTCCCTTTCAAACTTCTGATATACTCAACAAGCAAGATATGGCATGCATCAAGTTGGCAAGTAGACACACAGATTGTGTCTACAGAAGTACATTTTGTTTGTTTGTTTGATAATACAGTATAGAAAACACTGGCATAGTAGGGAAAAGCAAAGGTATATGATATGCCCAGTATTGACTGGTATAGATATCAAAATTAAAATTGAGTAGAAGTCAAGTTCAGAAACTGCAAGAGATCAGAAGAGCATGAAGATCTTGCTGAATGTGGAGAGACAGTAACTTATTGACTGACACTTGACTACTTAAAAAGAAAAACTGTTTTCCTTCCTTGTAGTGCTAAGGGCTACATTAAAAGTACCACTCAGTGACCAACAACATCAGGAATTATCAAAATAGAGACAAAGAAAGACATTATAAAGTTAAAACTGGCAAGACTTAGCAATTGATTGCCTTGGGAATGATAAGGGGGAAGAATGAATGAAAATAAATGGTACCCTTTTATTTGGTTATTTGGAACAACAGTGGAGTGATTAATTTGAGTGAGGAATTGCAGGATCTAAGCTACTTGGGGAGAGAAATGTAGTTTGGGATATGAGAAATGACAGGAAATATAGAGATGGAAATAAAATTTTGGAAGTCAGAAGAAAGGATAACTTTGAGAGTCCTAATGTAAAGGTGAGACCTGATGTCATTGCTTTGGATCACTGATAGAGTACAGATGAAGAAACCACAAGAAAGGATCTTAAAATTGGGTGATGAAGTACAAAGCAAGAGAAGGAAGTTGAGAAAAGCCAAGAGGAGGCAAGCTCCTTATATGCTTTAGCATTACAAAACACAAACACATTGTCCTTCTGTGTTGTATTAACAAAAAATGCAATGAAATAGAATGTGAAAAATAAAATACAATTAAACTTTTACATAAATATTTGATGCTATTATTGATCATTTAATTGGGTTTGTAAGTATAACTTAATGAAGTTAGTTTTCTGTTCAGATAGAATTAACATGTTTTTATTGTTTTGTTTATATAG
Organism: Eidolon dupreanum; assembly: GCA_028627145.1. Classification (NCBI taxonomy): domain Eukaryota; kingdom Metazoa; phylum Chordata; class Mammalia; order Chiroptera; family Pteropodidae; genus Eidolon; species Eidolon dupreanum. The sequence continues at coordinate 45,271,183 of CM053514.1, read as the reverse complement.
AAGGATATACTCTAGCTGTAGACTCAATTTTATATGTTTCCATATCCTTTTATTAAGAATTCTGATTATAGAGTGAGCAATAATTTTCCCAGGACTGTCCCATTTTGGTAATGAAATACCCACATCCTGAGAAATTTCTTGAGCCTGAGCAAACCAAGATGGTTGGTAGTCCTAGTTCTTGATACTAATAGACCTACAGAAACTTGGAAACAAAGGAAAGCATATACTATTAGCATTTAGTTCTTAGATATAAACTTCTCTTTTTTAAAAAGCATGCTTATTGTAAAGGACTTGCTAAACAATGAAACACAAAAGCAGAGAAGTCATGCATAATCTTACTATTTAGATATAAGTTTCTTAACCTTTTGGTGACTTTTTTATCTGTGCATATTTTCTGATATTGTTTAGAACAGACTATATTTTATATTATTCTCTTTATTTTTATAATATGAGCACTTGTTTTGATGTTAACTTTTTTTATAAACATAATAGTTGATGATTGTGTAATAATCCACTAGAATTTTTTGGATATTTTTCTTAGTTAATTGACTGTGGAAAATATGTTTTTGACAGTTTTTAAAAATGGCTACACTGCATTGAATACTTTCATTGCTTAAAATTTTATGTATCTTTTTAATTCTTTCTAAAGTTTTATTTTCAAAAGGGAAATTATTAGATGAAAATGTTTATGATTATATATAAAACTGGAAGAGTTTTCTCTAGGTAATCTGACCAACCAAAAAATAACTGTAGAGATATTGACACACTGGGGTTTCCCAATAAGGTGAAGTTCAAAGTCCACATGATCCCACATACAATCTGAGGATATAATCAGCTTATTAGTTTTTTACTTTTATCATGAACAAAGACCCCAAAAGTATCAAACAACTGATAAAATCATGTAATATAGCAGAAAAAAGCAACTTAGAAGAAACAGAAACTATGCAGGGAGAAAAAAAAAACTATATTTCTATTAATATACACACATGTGCACACATATATAAATACATTATATAGAGAGTTAATTCTCATCATTTGTGGTACTTATGTTCTATAAAGTTCTTATAAAATTGAATCAGAGAATACTAAACCATTGCTCCAAGGGGAAAGCACAGGTTAGATTCCTGTGAGCTTCTGGTGACATTTTTGTCAACTGATTAATACATAACCAACAAAAAAAATCACAAAATGTTAAAGTGTGGCGCTACAAATACTGCAAAAAGGATACTTGTTTACAGAATGAGAGCTTAACCAAAAAGGCAGAACATGACTTTGTTTGACCTCAGCTAAAAATATGCATCATTTGTCTCAAATTTTTCACAGTTAAATATGTTTATGAATAATTATGAAAGTGCCACTAAAAATTTTTGTGAATAATGAGGATCAATCGTGTGTGTGTGTGTGTGTGTCTGTGTGTGTGTGTGCACACATGTGTTTGTACATTCACAGAACAAAAAAATAGCTCTTAGATATTACAAACATTATAGATAGCACTAATGAAAACTCAATAATAGGTTAGAAAATAAAGTTAAGGGACTCTTCCAAGTAAAAAAACAAAAAATAAAAGAGGTGGAAAACAGGAAAAAATGTTTAAAAAAGTAAAGAATATGGCCCAGAAGGCTCAACAACTGAATAATGTATCTTCTGAAAGAGATAACACACACAATGGGGCCAAGAAAATTATTAAATAATTCTTTCAGAATTGAACGAGTTTCCAGATTGAAAAACCTACAGAGTTTTCAACAAAATAGTTGAAAATAGATCCACACCAAGAAACATTATTATGAGCTTTTAGATCCCAGAAACAAAGAAGCAATTTTATAAACTTCCAGAGAGAAAAAAAGAATGTATACATAAAAGATAAGAAGTTAAAATGGAATCTGAATGTTTTAGATTGAACTGGAAGCTAGAAAACTATTGAGTAATGCCTTTAAAATTTTGAAGGAAATGGAATTCTCTGCTAGGATTCTATATCTAGGCAAAATATCAATCAATTGTAAGGGTAAAAATAAAAAGATTTTAAATATGCAACATCTCAAATATTTTGCTTTCCTTATACTCTGTTACAGTAGCCAATGGCAGATGTTCTTCACCAGAAGAGAAAGTAATATAGAAAGAAGACACAGAATTCAGAAAACAGGAGAGTCAACACAGCAGAGAAGCAAGGAAATCTTCAGGATGATGAAGAGAAATTCCAGGATGATCACAGTGCCCCCAGGGTTGAAGGAAATCAGTCCAAATGGAACATGGTGACTCAAAAGACAGGCATATTGAAAGTCGTTATCATCATGACTTCTGCTCTAATACTATATATTTAATCTGACAGAATGGCTAAAGAATTGCTCACTTAAAACAAATAAGTATTTCATTACAGAGGGAGTCATGAGACACAGAGAATAGGGAACCCAAACAAGGAGAAAGGCAATGGGAATTCTAAGAATGAAACGAAAGAAAGTCCCGGTATGACAGTTCTAAAACAGGCCTGAAATGTCTCAAAACAAAACAGAAACGAGTATTACTGATGTTATTTACCTTGTGAAAAATTAATCTGACTAGGTTTTGGAAAGTTTTTAAACAATTAACAGCATACACACACACACACACACACACACACACACACACAAGTAAATAAAAAATAAAGTATGTATTAATTTCAGGATAAGCTAAAGTAAGGAAGAAAACAGAATCATAGTACACCACAATGCTCAAGTGTGGATAATATTTTCCGAGGTATAATACTTCCTATTGATTTAACCTCAAAATATCATACTATGAATTTGGGAGACTGGGAATGTTGTTACTAGAGAGCCAAAGCCTAATCTATCAATACATGAAGTCAACAGATAATGTCTAATGTTGATGAATCAAAAGTCAGTTGCTTAACATTATTTAAGAAATATGAAGATGTGTGAATAGTAGAAGTAACAGGTAAAAGAGTTAAAAGTGATTGTTTTGGATCAAGAGGACTGGAGCAAGTGAAAAGGACTAGAGCAAGGAACCTGTATGTTTTTCAATAAGCTTCTTAGTAAGATTTGACTTTAAACCTTATACATTTGTTTTTAGATTAATTGATAATTCAGTTGAAAATATTGTACTAATTTTACACTTCTTCCAGCAGAGAAATCCTTTAAAATTGACAGCTAACAACTGTAATTATGGAGGTCTGGATTAGTAGGATCATCTGGTCCAGCAATTTTGACCAAATTGATTGCACTCTCCAGGTACTGCAGTTATGCTTGCACCTAGGGTATAACAAAGAAAACTTTCTGGAGCTGGATTCCAGCTACCCAAACCTCCTAGTGTTTTGGCTAAGAATGCCTTTCGCTTAACAAAGAATTATGACCAGAATTAGATTGCAATAAACTAACCTTTCATTTAATTTAATTCCTCATGTTAGATTAGTACTAAAATCTATTTATGGGCTTTTCCCTTTTCTACTTTCTTCCAGGAACATTATCTGACATTCTAAACTTGGGGATAGTCAGTATATGGAACCTCTAAATCTTGGCAGAAAATATAAGTTGTTAGAGATCTCATGAGTAAGACCAAGCTGTGGGATGTTTCAAGATTGACCTTCAAGATCATCTTTTCTAATCCTTCTCATTTTGTGTCTTACAAAACACTGTAGCCAAAAAAGGCTAAGTGATTTATCCAAGGACATACAGCTATTAATGACACAGTAAAGATGAGAACTCAGGGTCCTAATTTCCATCTCAGTGGTACTTTCACTATACTACACTACAGTATACTACACCAAACTATACTGCAATATACTATACTACATTATACCACATTACTCTGTAGTTTACTACACTATAACAAACTACACCACACAGCACAACACTACAATGTATATATACCACACCATACTCTCCTGTACTACTCTGTACTCACTATTTTGCATTATTCTATATTACACTACAGCACACTGCACTAAATCACACTGTGCTATTAAAGAAATAATATGGAATGAGTTTAACCTCCAATCTTCTAGATGTAATCTACAGCAGTCCACTAATATCCCCAATTGAGCTCAGTTCAGCTCAAATTTCTGAGCGCACACTGACCCTATCCTTGTCCCACATTTCTCATACCTCCTGCACTGTGCTTTGAGATTCAATTACCTTCCATGTAACAGACAGCCTAGTCTTTCCTACTTACCTGGACTGTACTGGATGATAATCCAGTGTCATTGCTCCAGGGATCATCCCCTGGCTCTTTAATTTTATTTGCCCACCTGCATGGTGCCCATTTTGAAGACTAAATCTTATAGATGATTCCCTATGCTCAAGTCCCTTCTGTGTGCTGCAGTTTACAAGGCTGAGCTTTGCTTCTGGTTCCCTTTCTAACAAACTAAGAAAGTCCCCAGCTCCTTCTTTGAACTAAGAAGAAGATCACAGCCTTATCTGTCCTACCCCAACAATTGGAGATGTACACTAGAAACTTTGGCCAAGAACATTATTCCTATCCTCAATAGCAGTAGCAGCGGTGGTATTATTCTACCATCAAGGAAGAGAGATTTTTGAGAGGAAATTTTCATTTGGCTAAAAATCTTGGTCCTTGAAGTCAACTTTGAATTTTTCATTTACCAGCCAGTGACCTGAGAATTACTTTCCTCATAAATAAAATGAAAATAATAATGACATCGATCCTGTAGGATTGTCTTGAGGATTAATTATAATTAAATATAGCAGGCTCTTTGCATAATACATAACATATAGTGCTGAATAAATGTTAGATATTATTATTTCATTTTATTTAAAAAAAGCCTTAGTAACATGATCTGAAACTAAGGTTAAGAAAGATTGAGTAACTTGCCCATGATCATACAGTTAAAAGTGGAGTAAAAGAGACCAGGAGCCCATGTTCTAACTCCTTTCATATCCTGTACTTTTGATAATCAAACCCCTAGCTGGTCAGAATTTCTGAGCAATGCTCTGCCCACCTGTTGGACAGCTCCAGCTTGGATCTCTCCTGGTGCCAGGCGTCTGCCTGAATCGTGATGAGAACATGTTGATCCCTATTGGACCCATGCCTAGCCCACCCAGCAGTAACTTCTCCGCCAGCCTCTGCAGCAAGGACAGCTCTCTCAGCTCCTGTTCCAACCTACAGAGCAGGGCTGATGCCAAATCTACTCCCTGCCCCAGGCTTGTCTGGCTGCAGGTAGGCTGCTCTGATTCACCAGAGAATCCTGTGTTCTGACTAATCCTTTGTCTAATGTCTTTTGCAGTGTCAACATGATAGCCGCTAATGGAAGAGTACAGGGTAAAAAAAGGAAAGAGAAAAAGGAAGAAAGTTTGTGTTTCTTATCAGACTAGTGAAGTCAACAGGAAATGGCTCATTATAGATCAACCACCTTAAAGAGAAGGATGATCTCTTCCTGAGTGACTGAGAAGTTAATCATGACCTGGTCAAGAGTTTATCAGCCAGAGTTTTATGTTTGAATTTTGGAGAATTCCCTTTGTTTCATCTCAGCACATTCACTTCAATGACTGTGTCTATTTTAATAACCTGGAATGTAATTCCCTTTGCCCATTATTCTCTTTCACTATGGTGTTTTTTCACCCCTCAGGGTATGTTTATGCTTCTAGCTGAATGATTACTCAGTGAATCTCTGCCAGAGGATGTTCTGTTCCAAAAATGACACATCTCTTTGAGGATGACTCTCTACCTATCAGGGCGGGGGGAGGGGGGGAGCTGGAAGGTCAGGGGAAGCCCATACCCAACAAAAAAGAGTTTGTGTGCTTGAAGAAAAACACTCAGATGATGAACACCCTGATTTGGGGGCTGCGAGTGGGTGAGCCACTCCAGTGAAGTCGTCTTCATCGTTCCTCATAAGGAAAGATTGTGAATTTAATGAGCAGGAGAATTCTGACAAGTCTTAAAGCCAAAGGCAATTAGCAAAAGCTGAATTACTTGAAATCCTTGCAGTTATGAAATTATTTAATTATAATAAAATTATATATGCATATTTCTTTATATTTTATCTGTATATCTATATCACATTTGGGACTATATTATATTCTTTTATTTGCCTACTTGAGCATTTCCTACTGTGTTTTCAATTACCTACTAGTTCCAGGAGAAGTTATATGAAAGTAAAGTACCATGATCAAATCTGATTGGAAATGTTACATGTTAGAGACCTCTCATTGCTATACACAAAGAATATTAGTATATTACATACAGTAAGGATTTTGTTTAATTTTTTGACTCCAGCATTCCAAGTATGTTTGATCATGAAATCCTTTTGTCCACCCTAACACCTACCAATATTCCAAGTAATCAATTCTTCATACAATATGCACTTTGAGAAATGATAATATACTGTGATGTGACAATTAAGTCATGGAGCAAGACAAAATGTTCATCTCTTTGATGATGCCAATGCTTCAAATATTTTTGACGCTATTTTACTTTACTCATGTTGCTTTGAATTACTGTGTGGTGATCTTTAAGACATTCTAAGTGATGGTAAGTGGTTTGGTTTTTATAAATTGCCTTCACTCAAACCTTTGTCTGTTGAATGAGGTCACTGATTAATCCATGACATTATAAGTCAACAGTAAAGTACCTTTGTATAGCTGGGGGAGGGAGGAAGAGCTTTGGATGTCTTTACTATTCCATAACTGAATTATTATGCCAACTACTGGTCGGAGCCCCCAACTCTGACTTTTCCTTGCTTTAGTCCACATCACCACTGAACCAACCTTTTCAGATTCAGTGGATAAGCAGTCACTCTCCTTAATCAAAGCCTTGGGCAGCCTCCAGATCAAGTCTTTCTTGCAATACCTGCTTTTAAAAGTCTTCCAGAATCCCCATCCATCCAATTCTATTTTTCTCCAATTCCCTAATCCCTGAAATTGTCTACTAGTGTTTCCACAATCTCACAATTTCCCAGGTTCTTTCTTTCTTATTCTGATTGCCTGAAATATTCAACTTTTCCCCTTGAACCAATCCATAATTCTTAGATTCAATTTTTTCATATCTTTCTTGAAGCATTTACTGAATATGCACATAATCATTAATGTATGATTATCCTCTAGATGTCTTCTGATTCCAAAGCTATATCAATGGTGTTTATATTTTCTAATCCCAAAGTACAATGTTCAGTCTAATAAAAAGGAACTTGTGAAAGAATGACATAAAATATTAGAAATCATTGTAGTCTTGAATATATGAGATCTTCCAGAATATTTAAAACAGTCTCAGATATATGTGACATGTTCTCATGTGACACAATTTAGAAAATAATTATTTATTCCCATATAAGTTCATAGCTGACTCTCAACAGTGTGGTAAGTCAAAGAGTCATATTTTTTGATCCTTCTGACTTCCTCTTGCACATAGCATATGTGCATGTTTCTCAAATGTTTTCTAGCATAAGAAGAAGAGTATAAAATAAATTATACATTAAATACTTCTAAAAATGTATTCATCATTTTACATTTCAGAATTGCAGTGGGAACAATTGAGCTAGGCAATTTCTGCTTAGGTTAATGTTTTATTGTTTTCTTCATTTCCACATTCTATCTTACAATAAAATCTTTTCCTCATTATAGATGCCATTCATTAGGGAGAGACACAGGGTGTCTTGCGTAATTCAGGAAACCACTTAAATAGTACTTTCCCAAAAAATGATAACTTAAGATGATGTAAAGAAATAAAAATGCATATCCCCAAACCCTATTTGTTTCCATATTTGGCTATATCCCTCTATACATTCAGCATATTGTTCTGAGGGTGTGAGCTATGACTCCTCTGGAAAACTCAGCATTATGTAATGTGTAATTGAGCCCCTGGCAAAGACTATAGATGCAAGGTTACACTAACACTTTATGTAAGAAAAATTAAGTATCAGTGGTTTATCATTAATTCCAGCACTGTGGATCATGAAATGATATTTCTGAGCCTACATTCAGACTATGTTTCCACTGTTTTTCTTGTAGTAAATTGGCTCAATAATTATTACAAAATTCCAGTAGACTGCCATAATATAATGGCAGATTCTAGGTCATACCCAATCACCTTAACACATTTAGAAGCATTTCAAAATTGTAACAAACTTGTCTGATTGTTTCTCTCCATGAATCCCACATTTTCCATCAAAGATCAAAAGTTATAAAATTTGAATCACTTTTCTAGCACAAAAAAAATATCTGGAGCTCATAGCAGGCTCAAACCTACATATGTGTTATGATTAGAAATGAGCAAACATCTATTAATACAAGGGGCACTTTTGTCCTAATACATACAGCTCAAGACTAAAGAATAATTACTGTCATTGTTGTAGTTATGATGATGATGATGATGATGATGATGATGATGATGATGTCCATATGATCTTAGTGTTCTGCGGTGACCTATAAAATCTTTATTATGGAAAATACTTTCTTCAACTGATCTCTCATGTTTCAGAGGTTTACACTGAAGCTGATAAGGAGAAGAGAACAATCACTGGGCTAGTCACAGCCACCATGTGCAATATGACGATCAGTAGAAATTTAGAGGACAAAGTCAGATTGATCTGTTATCCTGGTGAAAGTAAAGATCATGTAGTTAACCAGTTTTCCAAATTTGAAGGCACTTGGAGAAACCTATATGATTTAAAGTGTTACTTATTTTTATTCATTCATCACTAAGTCAGTAATATAGAAAATGTAACAAGAAAAATAAAGTAGTGCATATTTGTTTTCCCTGAACAGAGGATCTTTATACTTTTGATCACTATATAATTTTACTTCCAAATCAGGCCAATTTAAAAAAAGAAAGGAGCCATTGTTAATACTTATGCTGAAACAACAGACATAAATTGGGACATTATAGTAAACTGGGATTTAAAATCCATATGGAATTTGGAAGCATGTAATATAATAAGAGATGAGACTAAAATGACAGATTATCCCAAAGTGCATATTGGTCTCAAATATTAAAAAGTTACCCCCTTACTCGAGGCAGTCAAATTTTTAAAAACACTTCTCATTGAGAAGCAATCTTGAGAATGGCAGCCCCGTGACAAGTGTTAGGTGTGCCCAGATCATAAGCTCTGGTGTTTTTCACAAACTGCGTAGAGGTAGACCCTTAGTTGGACTCGCCAGAACCTTCTTTTCCTCTTCATTGGCAATTAGTCATGCCATGGTGTTTAAAACTGAAATGTTCGTTTTAAATACTACAAAAATGTGGCACAGAGCACAGGCAAGGCATCTGTTCCAGCAAAATGTTATGTTTTGATCATTTTCAAAAATGATTTTTCTGTTTTTAAAGAAAGTGTGTGGATATGGAGATGAGTCAGTCAATCTGAGGGGTACTGTATGCTGGGTTATTTTGAAAGCTGTAAAATTTAAAAATACATGGAAAAAAATAATTTTCCTTAAATATTATTTCAATTTTATTCTTTGACTTAGTATTCTTTTTTTTTAAATCTTTCCATAGCATAAGATTCATTGCCAAAAGAAAAAATGTTATCTTGAAAGTAGCTTTAGAATCATCATCATCATCTGGAAACCTAGATGCAGGCCTACAAAAATGGTTGCACTAGGATTTTTATATCTAGGTCATCTTTATTTGAAAAAAAAAATGACATATATAATGTAAAGTTGATTTACTTAGGTATATAATTACATTTCTTTTTGAAACAATTCCTGATTGCATAAATATTTCCAAAAATCAATCTCTCCCCTGAGTAGAACTTGTACTGCTTTAATAATAAACCTACTGTTCAAGTTCAATTGTACATAAACTGTATCATAACCTCAGTATTTATGTTTTGATTATTTTCAAAAATAATTTTCCTGTTTTTAAAGACAAATTACATAACCTCAATATTTTCTATCTTGATTTATATAGCCCTTAATTTTATAAATAAAACACATTTAATGTATTAACATTGATTGATAGCCTGATAGTAGGCTATTCTCCAGAATTAGAATACTTGGAAACTTCAATGTAGTACACAGTAAAAGAGGATTTCAATAAGATGTCTCTTACTTTCTGTCTTTTCAGTTGTGTAGTATTTCTATTCCACAGAACCTCAAAAGTAAGTTATAGTTTGTTGTCTATAAGTACTCATGTGTATTTTGTTCTCATTTTGAGGGTTTGAGGCCCTACCAAGAGAGCAACCCACAAGTTCTAGCCGAGAATGAACACTGACTTGCTATCAATTTCTCAAAGTAAACCATGTTACTTTCTGTACCATTTCTTTATCTGGAGAACTGAGGAATCATAAGAGTTATCTACCTCGTAATAGATTACTGAATTCTGAGATATGAGATTTTATTTGCATTTGGAAAACACTTATCAGAATTTACCACCATACCAATTGAAACAAATTAGAACAGCTACCTAACCAACTATTTTTATCTTGATCTGTTCATTTTGGCCATCTAAAGCAGCATAGTCAATTGGACCAACCATTCTGAGATACGAATTGGCTGTTGAGAAAGGCAAAACACCAGTCTGGCTGCTTTTTTTAATTGGTGTTTTTCATGATATGAAAATATTGGGTAAAAATGGAAAAACTGAGTCAAAGATCCAGATGTTTGATCCTCCCTTTGCCAAATAGCCACACATTTTGTAGCATTCATATTTGGAACTGAATTTCTCAGTTTTCACCAGAAAGCCTGTCATCATATAGATATAGCCTTAGAGGAGCTGTAAACATGAAACTGATATGGTCCCAAGAAAAGCATCTCTTTTACCCAAGATAACAGTTGCTTGTACATCTGCTGTTTTCTCCTTAGTAGGCAACTTCCTGGAGAGGAAGGGCACAGGATCCATTGTTCAAAATCTTAGAGTGTTCCCTTCTTTATTTAGGCCTAAGTCTGCTTAGAAAGGAGAATATCTGTGTAAGCCAAATAACGGCCATGACAAGAAAAGTTTATTTCCTGAACTGGCTTACTTAATAATTCAGATATAGATGCAAGATCTATTATTGCAACATCAAGAAACGCATGACCCAGCTCATGTTTCCTGAATTTGTTCGCCTTATTATACAATAACTAGGACTCCTATTAGACATGTGTGCATCAAACTATTCTACATATATTAAATCTAGTCTACTAACAATACTTACATGGTTCAAAGGTGCTTAGCAAGAGTAAATAAATTACCTTTAAATGTGTGTGTTGAGGAGTGTGGGGTGGAGAAGTTTACAAGTTAAATTATTGTGATTCTGCCTATTTTTGATGGCTGACATTTGTTTGCATTGCTTCTTCTATACCCGGGTACATATTAATTCAAAGACACAATTGCAATATGTATTATCTGTAATTTTTCTTTTTTCCTTCTTAGATTCACTCCTCTTGAAATATCACATTTTAATTATGTGCATAGCAATGACTTCATTGCTTCTTCACTCAGCAGCAGCCAACTCATTTTCCCCTGATGGTATGATGACCTGTCCTTGTGGGAGAAACCCATCTGTTTATATTCTTTAAGCTCTATCTACATGAGGAACAGGTTTTGTATGTTTTAAAACCATCTTTCATCATTTCACTACTCATTGCTTGCCTAGAAAGGAGAAACCAAGAAACTAGAAGGAAATCACTGCATTCAATAAACATTTCTAGTAAAACCAATAAACAATGAGCACACTTGGCATAAAGAACACAGCCTGAAAATTATCAAAGACCATGGATTTCAAACCATTTAAGTATTTGATCTCAGTGTCAAATATAAGCATAAACAATTTATAACAGGAGTTGGTATATGGTATAATAAATATTAGTTATATTGTTTTTTTTGGGATTATTTATAGAGAGATCAGAAGATAAAATATTTGACTCTTGATGTGTGAATGTTAATGGAAACTTTTTTGCAACCTGGTTGTCTACCTGATCATAATAATAGGTTTATAAAAGAAAGTTATTCTACCTATCTGGCATAAATTCTTGGCTTGACAGTAAACATTGGTTAAGATATACTTAATAGAATACCTTCAAAAGAAACTTTGTGCTGTCAACTTACTTTTACAAGTAATTGGGGAAGATTTTTATCACCTGTCACAAGAAATCTTTCCATGAGAAGGGTTTATTCCAGGAAGAATGCTGCAGTGTTTTGCCCCTCCATATAATTTCTGAATTCTACCATGAATAGAATGGCCTTCACTAACAATGGTCCATAGTTAATTGTGGGAATTCTGTATAATGAGATAATAACAGATATTTGTATCCAGAGTAAAATTTAAGTTCAATCCTGGGACAAAGTTGGTGGTGAAAGTTCAAAAAAGTCTCCTCACTACATAGGAAGACTCATCTTCATAGGGAAGAATGGATATAATTTTTCTATACATAGTAATTTATCAAAGAACTAGGTAAAGACCCATGAGGATACAAAGCATTATCTAATCTGAGCAATATCCAATTTAGCTCAACTTCAGAAACATGTAACAATACTCAAGCATAGCCTTAAACAGTCTTGGAACTAAAGAACATTTAGATTTGCTGAAGAGCCTTTCGCATGAGCAGTGAGAGACTGGAGATAGTTTCTGAGTGTCCTGTCTCTCTAAGATCTAAAGGGTTTGAAGGTAGGTGGAGTCCTTCATACCAATGAGAGCATACTATTTCAGTTTTACTTCTTAGTCTCAGGATGCATACTGCATAGCTAACTGACTACAAGTTTTCCCCACAAATTTCTTCACATTTTCTTCCAATTTCTTTCAATTTCTTCTATAGTTCAGAGAGATTTGAACCTGGCTATGGACCTCAAGCACATTACAAGGCATATCACTATAACTTGGAAAAGGAAAGAAAAACAGTAAATTATTTAGTTTCAGTACTAGAAACCAAGAAGACAGAAAAATCACTTTAGGCTGGAAATTTTTCCCAGAAGGAAACGAACATGTGTTAGGTTCTGAAGGTGGACAATAGCTGGAAATGACATTCTATGAGGGCAAATGATAAAAAAGAAAGGAGAATCTGAATTGCAGGGAACAGCCTGGAAATGAGTAACTACAGCTTAAATATAGGAAGTTGATTTGGTACCATCTAAGAAGGCATCACATTGACCCTAATGAAACAAATGACTAGGGCTTCCCGAGAGAGAAGTAAGACTTGAGAATCTCTACCTTTGCCTCAGAAAGGGTAGTAGGCCAAATTTTCATTGAACGATTTTTATTGAACAGCTACTTTTTTTCAGGTAAGGTTCTTCTTAGATTTTTGTCAATTATATTACTTAAATCCTGCTGAAGCATATTTCATTATCCTTATAGGTTGTGCCAATTAGTAAGCTGTTGTCTCTCAGCTTCAAACTCACCTTCTACCACTAACTTTGTGTTCTGAGTCTGGGACTCTCAGACCATATTTCTACCTGTTGAAGGCTCTGTATTAGGTTCTGCCAATAGAAAGTGCTAGAGGGAGATTGCAAGGTTGGAGGAGAAGGACTTGTTTTTTTCCCTGAGTATTACCCAAGCAGTGCTTCTTCACTCCAACAAGGACAGCTCCTCCCTATAGCAGTGGTTTTTCCTACATTGACAGAGTCAGTCTCATGGAGCCGTCTCAGAGGCAACAGCACTCAGTGAGTGATGCCTTCGCATAGACTTGTGGCCCAGTCCCACAAGACTGCGCCTCCAAGCTTGGAAGTATAAATAATTCCAACCTCTTTCCTTAGTTCTTCTAGTCCTGTGAGCAGTGGTTGTTTGCTGCAGTTGCTACCTCCATAATACCTTAAAAATTTCCTTTTACTCTTTCAGTTATTCCAAAAAAAATAGTCAACAATTTTTTATACTGAATCCTCTGTTAAAATAACAGGAGTGGTTTTCCGTGTCCTGAATGAAACTAAAACTTAATTAAATTAATTAATCAGTTAACTTTTTAAAGTTCCCACAACTAACTTGTAACTTATAAACTATAGTTTATCTGACTAAATCATATATTTTTTCAGCCTTCACCATAACCTCTTTAGATATCCACAGAAACAGAATATTACTTTTTCCAACTAATTACAATTCACTTGAATTAGTCAAGACTTTTATATTTTAGGTGATAGAAATTTGAACAGACATGGGTTAAATAAAAGGAAGAATTCCTTGATTTATACCCATATGTCAGGAAAGGTAGGGGATTCAACTGGATGTATGGCCAAGCACTGGATATATGGGTGGAATGAGCATATATCCATGCCCATACATGCTTACACATGCCTACATCTTTTTTCCTGTTTCATTTTCTCTGATTGTAGAAAACCCACCTGCTGGATTATATGTTCCAATTTCAATTTCACCACCAGATAGATTTAAGAATTTTTTTTCGCTCTGGTCCCAAACTCAAAAATCCCAGAAAAGGCCTCATTGGTATAATATGGATCAGGAGTCCATACCTGTATAGAAAAGCTGGAGGATGACAAGAACACTGTTCCAGCTTGGGTTATATACCTTCTTCTGGAACAATAAACAGTAGTCAAGGGGGGAAGATTTATAAACCAAGAGAAGCTTCCATTTAAACCCCAATGTTAAAGTGGAAGAGAGATTTCCCAGCGGAAATGTGTATGCTAGCCTAGGCTAGTGAAACAATAAATGTCCACTGCTCTCACAACAAACTTTACAGTGATACTCTGTGTGTCAGTACATAATAGCTTACACTTCTATGCTTTGTAGAAATATGCATTCAATCATTAATAAAATTTATCAGTTGTTTTGGTAAATGGGTAGTCCTACTAGATTTTAAAATGTCTTTTTTTTTTTTTTTTTTGCTTTAAAGTCTTTTGTAATAGTTTTTAAATGTGAAAAGTGAAATTTATCATCATACACTTCTGACTTCAAAAATCTTTCAGTTAGTATTTCTGGGACTAACTACAGTATTCTTTAGGATGGGAATAATTTATTTTAAAATAAATAACAAATATTAAGCACCATGTCCTAGGCACTAGCTTAGGAGTTTTACCAACATTTTATTTAACCTCTACAATGACCCTGTGAGATGATCATTATCATCATTTCCATTTTTTAGAAGAGGAAATTAAAATGGTGAGATTAAATAGTTTACCCAAATTCATGAAATTATTAAGTGGTAGATTCAGTATTATAACATAGACCTAAATGAATTAAAACCCAATTTTCTTTTCACAGCATCAGTAGTCTCCCAGCTGAATTCTGTGGACTGTGTTTGGAAAGCCCACTTGAGTTCACCTCTTGCCCCAATCAGCTGGCTTTGTGCTTCTAATCTCACCTTGCTTCTTCCTCTGCAGCAGACTATAGCTCTATCTCTATATTATATTTATTCAGGACTTCTCAAAGCTCTCTTTAAAATAAATTAAACCATGACAACTTAATATTAGCTGCATTCTTGCTCTCTACACACTAGATGCAGTAGTACTGCCTTCCCCAGATGCAATAATCAAAAATGTTTCGATACATTGCCAAATATTCCTTAGATGGCAAGATCACCCCTGTTGAGAACTATTGCTTTAAACCTATCTGTCCTTTACCTAATATAAAGACTAAGGATGCTGTTAATGTGTTCTAAAGGTATCTTTTTAAAAAATGGGTTTAAAAAAATGGACCCATGTCCTCAGAATACACTGTATTACATAAACACCTGAGTACAAGATGATGCTAAATTCCAGGGTTTTTTTTTATTGCAACTTTGATCGGTGTCATTACATCTTCAAAGCTTTAAAATGCTACGGACAAACAGTGAGCAATTATCTCAAGTGTTCAGACCTTTGCTTCTAGTTTGTGGCATTTGATGTATTCTTCCATTAATACCCAGGCTTGTTGAAAGAATCAGATCTTCTTGTGGTAGAAGGAACCTGGAGAGATGACTTGCGGAACCACTTTGATTACAAATCAAAATCTGAGCCATTCAGGGATCACAGGTCAGTGCTGAAAAGTGAAGAATTATGGTCAAATGATTTTTTCTATCTAATTGTTGCCAGAATGAAAAGTTATAGCTAATATCTCTTAAAATGAAAGTTCCTTAATGTTTAACATATCATTAACAATCCCATTCAGCAAGCTACCTCACTTATTTAGCTTGGTGTAATTCTCAAAAGCACACAAAAGTTAGCCCTTGGTCAAAGGTAAGTGTTCATAGGTGCTTTATGAAAACTTTTTATGGGTAGGGTAAGAATTTTTTTGTTTGCCTTTAAGCTTTATATGAAAAATTATTTTGATTATACAAAATGAAAGGAAGATCTTAGAGCCCAGTGGTTAATTTTGGTAAGTTTTAAGGATTCAGAAAGAATAAGGATAATTTTATCTTGCCAATAAGGTCTTTTTGTCTTCTTTCTCAGTTAAGGTAGAATGGTCTTTCATTTAGTTATGAGTCCTTGATAAGTTACTCAGTTTTTCAATGGGCTGAACTACTGGATTGTGTATTATGACATGTCTCTGACCTTCACTGGGACCACAATATCTGCATTCCAAGTATATGAGAGAAACAACATATATGAAGAATTTCCTAAGGATAAATTATCCATTCCACTATAGATTCTTAAACTGTGAGGTCTGTGTGTTTTAAAAGGCTTATGAACACCAAGAAATGGAAAATGTATACAAAAATGTGTGTTGAATTGGGAGAGATTAAGAAAACAGAAAGTTTTTCAGACATCTAGTACAAAAATATTGTCCTTCTAGAACAAGACAAAAGAAATGAGAATTATAGAATCTGGACCAGACTCCCCTATGGAATTGCTCTGAATGATTGACCTTTGCTGATTTGCCATCAATCCTTAAGGCATACTAAATACTAATAGTTAATTTTCCTATGGAGATGATTATTGAGAGGGTTTCCTGCCACATTATACAGTTTACTTTTTATGAGTGAACCTTTTGGAAAAATTTTCTTCTGGTGTGAGTGTGAAGAATAGTTATGCATCCACTAACCAATTGTTTGGTGTTTATTTTATGGGTAGAAAAAAATTTGCAACTGACTACTTTTCTCTCCCTATCTTGGCTGCAGGAAGGCTTAAAGCTAAATTTGTGGCTCACCTATTAGGGCTTTGTAAAAGGCATATTTATGTCAATTTCATTCTTGGCTCCATTTTCAGTCCCCAGGGCTATTTTTTTCTTTTTCACAAAATTCTAATATTTATATTGTTATACTGTATTTATAATTGTTTATAAACTCTTGTAATAGTAATAAACAACAAAACAAAAAAGAACAGAGGAAAAATGATTAATGGTGTTACATTGTTGAAAAAACTGATGGTAAAATGAACTTTGAAATATGAATAGGAGTTCATCCAACAGATTAGAAAGAAAGGAATGCACTGCAGCAGCGGGAACTGCTTATTCAGTTAAAGAGAGTGTGACACTACTTGCATGATTAGAGAATGGAGAAAGCAGGAGGCTCATGAAAGTTTGAAGGCTAAGTTAGGTTCAGGTTATAAAATGGAAAATGATTAAGTGATTCAAGTTACAAAGTGGTGTGATCAGAATGTGTTTTCGGAAGATAATTCTGGTGTCCTTGAAGAGTAGAGAATAAACTAATGGAGAGAATAAAGGTGTGAATACCTGTGTCAGCCTCAGTTTTCTCTATGCCCAGCATAGCATTCATAGTTAGGTTTTATACCAGCTCAGATCCTAATTTAATCAAAACTAGAATAGAAGATAAGCTAAATGTCTCCTTGCCTCCATAAAATGAGGTTTGAAAATATTCTGCCACCCTGCTTCTGGAGTTCTATGCTCATGGGAGCTTGGATTTACAGTCTTGGTGTCCACCTGCATTACATGACCCATCTGTCCCTGAAATCTGTGCTCAGGTTCTAGGAGTCCATTTATTCTTTTCTTTCTATTTTTTAGTACCCATTTCATTGCTTCAGCCCATCAGCTAAAAACAATAGCTCTTTATTTACTACTGTCAATTTCTTTTTATCCTGGGATAGATCGTGATGCCAATATTCTCGCATCTTTACCTAAATGACCTTCCCTGGCTTGCGAAGTCATCACATACTGGTTACCACAGTAAATTTTTCTTACCCTCATTGTTCACTGATTAGTGACCTAGTAAGGATTGGACCTAAATTTGACATGCTGCTTTGAATGTGGTTTGGATTGTTGGGTTGATGGAATAGGAGCTGGAAGATTATCCTGGTCAGTACTCTTCAGCTTTTACCTCTATTAATATTGTGATTATGGTCTATTTACTTCCCTTGAGGGGGAAGTAAAATGTAGTAACTCCAAAGATGTAGTAACCTTGAGGCTAACCCATTTACTGATGGTAAGGAATCTAATGATAATCTATTGTCAGAGCTGGTACTATGACAATAGAAAGAAAGAGAAAGAATGAGAGGTCTTTCTGAGATTTAATTGTTAAGAATGTATGATTGGATAATAGATCAAGAATTAAAGAAAGTTCTTTGTTTTGGAGCTTGGCCAATTTAATATTAATGATAACATTGATTATCTCAGTTTCAGCTCTCTCTCCCTGCTCTGTTACTGCCATGCTTCCTGGTCATGCATGCTGAGGCATCCCCATTGTCATCTCCCAGTCAATCGTCACTAACTCCAATCTGTATCTCCCTCTAGTCTGTATTCTTCCTCCATTTCTTCATTAAAACTCCTCTGCTGAGGATAATCAGATTTGCATGATGTTAAATCCTATCTCAATAGTATTGGATGCCAATGATGACTCTCTTTTTTTAAAAACAGTCCCTTCTCTTGGCTTTTATGACACAATCCTTTCCTGGTTTTATTTCTTCTATGATCCATCTTTCTATTCATCATTTATTCAACAATATTTATTGATGTTATACTCTGCATTAGGCAGAGTTTGAAAAACTAGGATATAATAGTAAAGAACACTGATGAAAATTCCAGTCTCATAGAGCTTGCATTGTAGTGTGGGGAGATAAACAAAATAAACACACAAAAAATGCATAGTATATTAGATAATAATAAGTGTTAAGGAGAAAACTAAAAGTATGAAAAAGTAAGAAGGGGTTCAGCTTTAAGAAGGGAGAGAAGAAAGGCCTCACTGAAGTGAGATTTGAGTGAAAAAAAAAAGATGAAGGAGGATGCCATATGACTAATGGTGGAACATCTGTTCAGGTAGAGGGACTAGCCAAAGCAAATGCCCAGTGTCAGGAAAATTCCTGGTTTGTTCAAAGACTAGCAAGAAGGCTGAGAAGGCATTTTCAGAGGATAATTCTGGGTGGTGAGAAGAAGAGTTGTTTGGGGGCTTGGTAGGCTTTATTAGGACTTTGGTTTTATATTCTAAGTGGGATATGAATCTGGATAACATGTAACGAGATCCAACATATTTCAAAGAATCATGCTGGCTTTTGAATTGAGAAGAATACTTAAGGGCACAAATAGATGCAAAGAAGTGGCTACCATTGTCCAGTCATTGGACCAGTGTAGTTATAAATTCTAAAAGTACCTGGAGGTAAGATGTGAATATTTTTTGATGGATTGGATATGGATATTTTTTTAAAAGAGAGAGTACTGAAGGATAACTCCACGGTTTTTGACCCAAACAAAACTAAAATAGAGTTGTAGTAACTGAAATGGGAAAAATGACAAAATAGGTTTGAGGAGGATGATCAAAGTTTTGGTTGTAGAGATGGTGTACTTATATAACTGAACATTTGAATTTGGAGAAAATATTAAACTAAAGAGATGCATTTAAGAGAAGCTAGGATATGGATGGATTTGAAAGCAATAATATAGGACAAGATCATGAAGAAATTGGATTTCAATAGAGAATAAAAGAAATTTGAGCTCAAGACACTCAAAAGTAAGGTTGTCTGGTTGGAGAGAGGAACATCACAGAAGATTAAGAACAATTAAAACTGAGGCAGATATTAAAATAGGAGATGTGGTGCAGTGCAAGCCAAAGGAGAGAAATGCATCAAAAAAGAGGGAGTGAAAACCTGTGTCTACTGTTGCTGATAGACAGGGAGACAATAGGCCTTAGTTTGCCCAAGACAGACTTCAATTACATTTGTTTTCTCAGCATGTTTTTTTTTTCAAATTGAAACAAATTTTTATTGAGATATAATTAATGTATAATATTAATATAAACTAAGATAATTTTATGTATATAACATAATAATTTGATATTTGTATATACCACAATCACCACAATAAGTTTAGTTAACTTCTATCACCACAAGTAGTTACAACTTTTTTTGTCAGCATAGTTATTAATAGCCCCTCATTTAATTCTCACAAATGAAGAAGTAAAGCAACCAAGATCAACAGAAAACTATTATATTTGAAATATGAAAATTATTAATGATTTTGTGGTGGAGGGCATGTATGTAATAACCTGGGCAGAGAGAGCTCAAAATAGAATGTGAGTAAAGGAATTGGAGACAGTGAGTAAAGACAACTGAATCAAGAAGTTCTACTTAAAAAATAACAGAAAAGTAGATAGTAGTTGGAGGACAAATTTATGTCAGTCAAGAGTGGTAGGTTTTGTTTGTTCATTTTGATAAGATGGGCATCCATAGCTCCTTTTCAATTCTGCTTCGTTTGTCCTCTAAATGTTGGGCTTATTCATAGATAAGTCCTAGCCCTCTTTTTATTCTAAATTCTCTTCCTTAGTAACTTCATCAACTCTTATGGCTATAAATACAACCTAGATGTTGACAACTTCCAATGGGCATCTAACACTTAACTACTCTCAAACTGAATTTTTAATACTCTTCCTCACCAAATCTACTTCTGGCCCATACCTTCCCTGTTCTGTATATGGTACTAATTGCTTAAGCCCAAAACCTAGCGATCATTGACATTTCTTCCCTGCTCATCTCTCCACATCCTACTCAACACCAAGTCATGATAATTCTATCTTCAAATACAGATATCATGTAATACCAGTTCTGAGCCTATTTGTGCTTAGATTTACCTTTTACTTTTTTGTACTATAATATAGCGATGTAGTCCTGAAAGTTATGTTTCCAGGCAGCCTGTGCCAGATGGCTTCTGGCTGTGTTCCATGAACGAAAGTCACTTACAGGAGGGAAAACAAGATCAAGGTATTTTTTCCTCCACTCCATTTTAAGCAATAACTTTGCTGGGTTCCAGCTTCCAATCAAGTGATTGTAGCCCAGGAGCTCCCATGGTGCCACCTTCTCTCCTAGTCTCTCCAGCCCAGAAGAACAAAAATGTCATATTGTTTAAGCTTGTTTGTCTCATCTTCCCCTGTTTACTTCATTCTTCCATTGCCTGACTAGAAATTCCACAGATTAAATTTCCTCTACTTTAAATATAGAGTGCTCTCTAGTTGCTTTTTTTTAAATTAGATCTTCAAAAATACTCATATTCATTTGCTTTTCTTCTTTTCATGAACAACTGTCTTCTAAGCTTCCATTGTCTCTTTCCTGGTCCTCAAACTTCTGTCTGGTGTTCTCCACCTCTAATCTTTTCTTCCATTGATTAATTCACACAGTGGCCAGAGTGCTCTTTAAAAAAACTCAAAGCATCCCCTTTAATGGCTTTTAATTCCATGTAAAAGAGTAGACTAACTTCTTAAGCTTCCTACAAGATCATGCATACTTTGGCCTCTCACTATATCTCCAACATTATCTCACTCATTCTATTCCATACCCTCTCCCCTCATTCCTTATAACTTTTATACTTCTCATAAAACTCTTAATTATATATCATATAATATCCTTCTAATCTGTTATTTTTCTTTTGGTTTTCTGGTCTTTTTCTTTATTTGATGTACCGTGATTTATAATTATGTATTTACTTATGTGTTTACTCTTTTCCCCTTTTCAGTGAAAGCTTCAGCAGGTTAGGGAACATGATGTAATGTTCTTCATCATTTAACTAGTGCCAGGCACAAGTGCTTGCCTTGTAGAATGTCAAGCACTAGAGATAGTGTTTGAATAACTGAATAGTAATTAAGTCACACTAGCATTTTCTTCACTGTTAGGTAACAATGTTTCTTCTCAGAGGCATAACTAATAAAAAATAATTAGCTACAAGTTATATTTGGAGTTACCAAATGAATGAGGCACCACTCCACTAGTTATTTGCTTTATGCTTGAAGGAAAACTAAGTTAGCTCTGGTTTAAGAAACCAGAATTTAAAGTCATCGAGCCTTTTCAAACTTACCTTCTCTTACATTCTACTAATCTTGTATTTTCTCCAACTCCTTCAAATATGCTCCATTTTCCAAAAGAAAAATCCAAAGTTCTTAGTGTGACATGTGAGGCAGGTGGCAGCCTCTTTCCATGTTCTTCGATGCCCACTTCCTGCCTCAACAGCCTGTTCTCAGATAGTATTGCTATCTCAGAAGCACCACTGTTACACACACAGTAGACTCTTCTACTCCTTCATTCATGTCATTGCCTTTCTGCTTCTATCACCAAGAGTTTTCTTCCCACCTTGTCCTCTGAGGAACCCTGGTAAATTTCCTGATCTAACACAAGTAACTCTTTTTCTGTTGAGCCTTCTTAAACTTCACCAACTGAGTCAGTTCTCCTTCTGAATGCTGCTAGCATCCAATATTTCTCTTTAGGCAGTTTATCACATCATATTTTAATCCTCTTTAAAGGTCTCACACATGTACTAGACTATAAGCAGGGGCATTCCAACGCACAGTGCCAGGTCTGAAAGGTGCTTAATAGGTTTGTGTTGAATGGATGATTGGGTGAATTATAATTTGTCTTTTTGTACACTTGCATCATCTCAAGAAACAATTTTTCCATAGAAACTTCTACTTGTTTCCTCTTTCTTTTTGGTTCCTGAAATGCGCTTCTTAGTACGTTGTTCTCCTTTGCTAAAACTCTTGAGACAGCCACCACCTACCCATCTGCTCCCCCTGCCACCTGGCCTATTGACTCTGCCTCCTGTTCTCTTCCTCTCTGCTCAGTGGCAAATCTGGTCTCAGTTCCTCTACTTTCTGTAGGGACAAGAAGAAGCTGTGTCAGGACTGTGATCCTACTTCTGGGGGTGGGAAGGCACAGAGTGGCCCTGCCAACCACTTCACTCCCCCAAAAAAGGCCCCCACTTTGTCTTCCTTAGCACTCGGCACAGTCCTGTGGCTCGCTGAGCTAATCCATTCCCCCTCAACCAAGAGGGTACAGTGGGAGGAGACATTTTGCAAATCAAAATAATAATCAGAGGCTCATTTACATCCACTATTGATTTTAATTCCGGGGAATGTTAAGAGCAGCAAAGAGTGAGACCCTCATACCTCTTTTTGCTGAAAAGCAACCCTCTGCCTTTACAATTCCAGCAATATTCTAGAGAATGACTCTGGAATTTAATTAGTGAGAAATGCAAGGTCAAATTCCTCCTTTTGGAGTATTAGTGATAAACTCAAACCTTTCTTAATAAGATAGCTTCTTAGCTTCTTCAAAATAATTTCTTTTAAGAAGGTGTACATAAAGCAATAGTATATTTTTAATGTGTATTACTCTATTTCTATGACCGGTACCAGCAATTATCTGGTTGTCTTTTCCCCATGTTCTTCCTCAGATGAGAGGACTAGGAGAAAGCCCTGCAACCCCACGAGTCCGCCTGTTTGTTGAAATCAGTTCAAGATCATCCAGGTCTGCAAAACTCAGCTGAAGCAGCTTGTTGCATAATTTACCAGAGAAAAGAGGGCCATCTGGAGAGCCAATCTGGAGAACTAAGCAAAGGCATAGTCTTTTTTTTTTTTTTTCCCTCTTAAGTTCTCCTAATTGACTCCCTGTCTATATTAGGCCTCAGCAAACCTTAGCCTATAGCCTGAAAGATGGTGGTCCAGGTCAAAGGTCTTGGCCTTCTGTCTTTGAATCCTGGCAAAGTATTACCCGGCTCACAGCTGCTAGCAGCTCCACCCACAATCCCTGTTCAAGGTTCTCAGTTAACTCCCACCAGTCTTACCCCATGACACTGGGGGCCTGTGTCATTCCAAAGGACAGCTGGTTAACACATATGCAGAGGAGGCAGCTACCCACAAAGAGATATGGGAAAGCTTTATCAAATTTTAAAAAATAAATAAATAAACAAACAAACAAATAAATAAAATGAAAGAAAGTCGCCTTAACCTCTAGTCAAGTAGTAAGTCATTTCTTCCAAGAGATTAAATCCTTTGTGTTAAAAGCAACCTATTTCTTTTTAATTCAGAGCCTGTAAATAATTCTATGGGATAAAACACAATACACTATTAGCAGATGATAGTATCTTCTCAATTGTTTAGGTGATCTATTAAGGGATATAAGGACTTCCTATAGAATTTCCCCTCCACAGAGCCTGGGGAAGAGGCTAAGAAACCAGGATTTTCCATCAGTCAGCTCCTGCCTACCTCCTCTAGAGTTTCACCATGCCCACTACCCCTGGCTGCCCTGGCACAAGGCATTACCTGTGTGTTAACTCTTGTTGATCTATAGTGATTTCCTTGAATGTTTTATTGGGCAGATTTTGAGGCTGGGAAGGGAAAAAACACAGTCATTGGTTTATGAGGTCTGCCACAGCTATGGTTGAGAGGATATAACAGGAATTTTCCAATCTTGTCCTCATCACTCTTATAGTCTGTATGTTTTAATATGATCATATATAGATGTAGTTAATGTCCATCCTAGAATTTGGCCACTTAAAATATATTCCAATCTTACATTTAAAAAGTTATGTAACTTTTTAGGCTTAATTTCTCATCTATATATAATGAAAATAATAAATTTATTTCATTAGATCCTTAAAAACTCAACATATGTCTGTCTTGCCACATAACTATATATTCAATTAAAAAGTTTGTTTTCCTTTTCTTTCTTATGCCATTTAAAATGTATGGATTTAAACAAGCCAATTTTGCTGGTCCAGCAGTGTAGAATTTCTTTCATGTGTCCCTCAAGGGTACTAATATTCAGGTTCCAGGGCTCTGTTACTTGAATGACAGTGTACCTTCGGCTTCCTTTCCTGCCAAAACCTTGAACTCAGAGTGCAGGGCACAGGGAAGATTTGTGTGCATTCTTGCATGAACTTCTATAGTACCTCAGCCAAACAATGTTTTAATTATGGCCTTTCAGTCTCAACCACATCTGCCCATTGCAGTATCAGAAAGAAAAATCTCTCTTTTCTTCCTTGTTTCACTGTTATACTTTAGAACCATGATTGTTTTTGCTGTAATAGATATTGACTAAAGAAGGGCAGACCTCAAAGGACTTGGATTAAGTTCTCTTTCTGATAGACATGTTGGAGTTTGAATGCTTCAGGGACTCCTATTCAAATTATCTTAACTTTTGGAGCACATGAAAACTGGAAGAAAAAATTATTTCTTGCCATTTTCTTTGGTTTGCTACCATCAGAGAACAAACTGCAAGCATATCACTCCAAGGCTTTAAATGGAATTGTTTTCTAACATGTTTTGAGATCCTAGAAAGACAATATGCAAAATATGGATAATAAATTGGTCTTTGGTTAGCAGAGGTTCTTATGCATTTTGTACACTTGTGAACTGTCAAAATGACAGTCTGGTGAGGTCTATGAGCCTCTTTTCTAAGTAATATTTTTAAATGCATAAGTTAAAATACAAGATTTAAAAAACAATAATCATATTGAAATATTTTTTTCTGTGAGCAAATTAGTTTCCCTTGGGATACAGAAAGATTTTTAAAAGTAATATTTTTCTGAATTTTTAATTATAAAATACATGCTCATTATTCAGTAAAGGTGTGAAATTTAGAAATTATAATAAAAGAATAAAGAAAAAATTTAAAATTTAAAATCACTTAGAGCTTCATTTTAAAAAGATTTTTGAATATTGAATCATCTCTGATAGGTGGTCAAATTACAAAAAAGAATTATTTGCTTGTTTTAAATGCTGAAAACATAATAAAAGTACAGATGAATAGCGAACACAACCATTGAGAACCTTTCAATAGACACCTAGTCCTGGAGTACTCAAGTTTAATAGGATGTAGAAGCTCACCTAATCCCACAGTATCAAACCTGGCACGAGTATCAGATTCATTTAGGAAGATTTTTTTAAAAAATAGGTTTTCAGGCTCTCTTCTAGGCTTCAAAACTGGGAATCTCCAGGGGCAGGGCCAAGGAAGTTGTACTTTTACAGATTGCCTAAAGACCTCTGATTATCAGCAAGTCTTAGAAACCATTGATAATACAACCCTCCCCTCCCACCCCCAACCCACTTAGTGCACAAAGCTCTCTGAAAGGTCTCTAAATGCTTCTTCCAAAGCATATTCGGGTTTGGAGATTCAGCTCAGATGGCCCAACACAGATTGTCTTAAACTGGTAGCATAATGGCCTGTGACAGTAACAAAAAAACTGGTAACACTTCAGGTTCTAAATTTGTGATTTCTGCTAAATTGTGTCCTCATCAGATAGTTCTTTTCTATTTCCCATGCTTGAGTGCACAGAGAAAGGGGGTAGGCTTGCTGGCCATAATGAGGGATCCCTTTGTGGGGAATCGAGTGAGGAACTGATACTTAGAGCGATTCTTTGGATCTGGATTGTAGGCTTTTTCATCCTCATGAAGTCTACGTGCTGCATTTTATTCATTAGCACCTACAAGGGACTAATTGCCATCAGGCATGTAGGTGGAATTCCTGGCAGGGAGCAAGAAATGGAATAGGTTTGATGACAACCAATGATCTGCCAAAGCCCTGTCAGAAGGAGAACAGAGTCTTGCTGTCACTCATCCACCCCTTTAAATTCAAATGAAGATGCTTCTGGGTGAGAAGGGGGAGGGGGTTGGCACTCATCCAACTTTGCATTGAAGATACTGTACATTTTTACTGTATATGCAAAAGTCCCTGCTCCTGGTGGTGCTGTTTCTAAAATGAGAGAAAGAAAAAAAAAAAGGGAAGGAAAGAAAATAAAAATGTGAGGCCTTCAGTTCCAGCCAGCTGCACTTGCTACACTTTATAATGTCAGTGGGTAGAGGTGACTCAGTCATTAACCAATGGACATCAGGAGTCTGCACACCTCCTGTAACTGTCAGCATAGTTTCCTGTATATTATGTATATATGTCCATAATGTTCAAGGAGGCTAAGCTCCCCCAAAATAGGAAGAACTCTTGCCATAGAGTATCAAGGCTATCATGAGACACTTGGAGGTCACAGTCACACAAACTGAACCAAGATACCCTTGCAGGAAAAAATTTCAAGGTACAAGTAAAGTCCCACTGATCTAAATTACATTTTTGCATGTAACAGTAATTTCAAGAAATTATACACAAGAGGCACGAGCTGCCTGGGTGTGGAACCACATCCCCTATGACAGTGGGTAGTAGTAACAGTGGGAGGTAGTGCTCATATATTTAAATCAGATCAAGTTATCCCTGATAAATGCCAAACATGCTCTTAACTCTCCCAAGTAATAAACTTTAGCAACTCATGTAAAATTCAGGCTTTTTCACAGGGGATAACCATATCTCTCCTTCCCCTTCCTGCAGCCCATTCTCCTCCTTTCTCCTATTTTCTGTAGGAGGAAGAGAGCAAACCAGTTCCAACCTCTGCTACTCAGTAAAGTCAAGGAATGACTCAGTGACTTCATATGGTTTTACTGAAAGAAGCTGCAAAATCTCTGGTTTCAAATATGTTTAGCAGAATAATAGAAAATGATTTGTCTTGGAAAGTTTTTTGGTTGAAGATAAGGAGTTCAATTAGACGACCCTATAAAGTCTTTTGAGTTAATAAGTCAGCAATTATTTAAAATCGTACCAAGTTATCAACAAATTCAATGTAACATTATGGGATTTTTCAGCAAATGTGTTTTCAATAAATAGATCTTTTTGCATTACTTTGCCCTTTTAATTCACAAGTACTTGATTTTGTTTTCTTGTGCTTGGAATGACTACATTTTCTTAAGATGAGTGCAAATGTTATGCCAGTGACATTTGTAGGTGGAATCAAAATAACATTAATTAGTTTTATTGAAGAGTTCCCTGGCCTGTGTGTCAGTAACAAAGACACTGTATTTTCCTTAACTCTAATGGGTAACTAGTCCTTTGTGGCTCAATATGTTACCTTAAAGCACCTCTACCTCAAGCCAAAGGAATACATCAGTTACAGAGATCCCATGTGGCATGTGGCAGCATTTTACTGGGAGAATTGGTGGTTAATGAGCAAGTTTATCTTTAGTCTGTTGAATAATGTTCTTATCTAGTATTAAAATGGTGGCCATGAGGTTTACATTATTTTATATTAATCATTTAAAGTTTACTTGTTTCCAAGAAGGGACACTTAAATATCAAATGTTAGTTAGTTTCTATTAAAACTACTAAGGTCAGTGGACATGGGAAAATAATAAATAGGAATTCAGAGCGCAGAGTTAGGAAAGCGGAAGATAGGAAAATAAAGTTGTTTTTCTACATTATATTTTGTGTCTTGATATTTGGAAAAGAACACAGCTTCATCTTGCTTTTTTGTGTGTCAATGTTGTGAAGCATGAAGGAGAAGAAGAAGAAAAGAATGTAAATGAAAAAGAAGAGATGAGAAGTGTAGATGCAGGATTACACTAAATTGGCTATAATTTGGGTTTATCTTCAAAACTGTAAAGAGAGCAGAAACATGTAGAAATGATCCTTCAAAAATCCTCTTTGAACTGTCTTTTAATCCATTTCCTCTGAGTAGATAAAATATTCTTATTTTAAACCAAGTGAATGGTGAATTGGTGTCCAAGCAGAGCCTCCCAAACCTCACAGGGGTTGTCTAAACTGAAAGGGCCTTGGCAAATGTGTTTTTTTTTTTTTTTCAATACGTCTTCAGTTGCCTAATCTCAAACTCTCTGCCTTTTAATTTCTCCTGGGATTCATTATAACTCAGGGTTTACATTTTTCCACACATCACTAGATAATATCCCATCAGAACAGGCAATGTCTCATTTTTAATTACTCCCCAACTTCCTTTTCCCTCAAAAGTCCCCTGTTCTCTTCCTTATTCCATCAGGCTCCTGCTTTCTGATTGATTAAAAGTAGGTGTTGTCGTGTTTTTAAATTTGATACAACCACCTCTGATCAAATGACAATTGCTCTTAAGGTAGATTTTATTAATTCAGGTAAACAAATAAATAAACAAACAATAAAAACAGTCATCTCCACAGATCACTCAAAGAGGAAATATGATGGTCAAAGATTTAAAGCTTTGGAAATGTGCCTCTAAATATCTCAAAAGCTCTAAAAGATCTGTCCCTTCTTGTGGGGTCAGTGAAAGCTGCTCCAAGAATGTTAACCCCCTATCCCAGGAGTTTCTGGAAACTATAAATAATCTGGTATAGCTAATGAAGTCCTTCCCCGACTGTTCTTCAATACCCCTTAAGAGTAGAGTGAAAGTTTTTATGCAAGACTGAGGTGAGAATGGAACTAATCTTATCAAAGTAGAATTTCTAAAGAAGTTCTACTTCAAAGTATACCTGTATTTATTTACAATGTTTTGAATGTATGCCCTAGCTACTTCATAAACTACTATCCCACCTTTATGTCATTCTATCCCATATGAGAAGCATGGACTCATACAAATATGTATAGGTAAATCATATCTAGAGATAAGGCTGAAAATGAAAGCTGGGCTTAGTTTATGAAGAATTTAGATCATTGAGGTAATGGGATGAGATTCAGATTTTTATAAATTTGTTAAAATAATCTTTTCACATAATCTGTGTTTTGAGATACAATCTAATTATGCAAAGCAGTGGGTTATATCAAGAATAGATTATTAGATCAACATTTTCCTAACAAAGATGTCTTTTTCTCCTTATTAATCTTTATTTTTCCTTATTAATCTTTATTACATTCACACATGCAGCCACATCTGACTCAGGGATCAAAGAACAATTCTTAATCTATATCCTTAGTGCAGTTATGTAGCCTCGTGATGGACAGGTGAAAAGAATGATCAACTTCACTTTGAATACACAGAAATGCTGGACAGTTTTCAAAATAGTTTGCCTGAATCAAATTAATGTCTATAACAGGGAAGACATAAATATGACTTTCAGCCTGCCAATTTTAGTGCAATAAATTCTATAAAAAAAGTCATTTCTATCAAACTCATTCATATTTGATAAGTTTGGTTCAGATTTCTTTCTTTTTTATTTTCCCACCCTTGGACTACTTGAGCTCCTGTCATCAAGGCTGACCTTAACCCTAGGTCATTGGAAAGGCCTTCTGCCCCCTCTCCCACCTTCAGTGATGCCTGAAATACTTTAAGTAGGAGACCGATCAATCAATTTTGCCTCCACAATATGAGTAACACCTAGACCTAAATTCATACAAAAAATGAAAACTGAAATCAGACATTTTCTAAGGCAGCAAGTATGGGTAGATAGAAAAAAAGAGAGTATACAAGAGTGCTTGTGGCCAGAAGGAATACCAGCTGTACCAAGTTTCAAAGAAAGCAAAAAAAAAAAAAAAAAAAAAAAAAAAAAAAGGATATAAATAGCAAATGTTACCTATGCCAGTTATACCCAAAGCTTGTACGAATGAAACTCAATAATACACTCAATGACCCCATGATGCAAAACATATTTCTTGTGCTGGTAACTTGTGCTGTTAAAGGCTAAAGACATTAAAATTATAACCAAACATAAACTTCATAAGAATTCTAATAAGAAATTTTTATTTAGTCTCCCTGAAATCAAATTTAAACCATCTCCAACAAATCAGTTTTAAATGCCTTAAAACATCTAAGTTTAGTCCATAACTATGAAAAGTTCCATAAACAAGAAAGATTAACCAAGTAGTAAGAATTTAAATCAAAGTTATCTTTCAGAATGAAAGTGAATATGAAACTATATACCACAGGTTTCACAATTCATATCATCTTTTGCATTTGCACCAAGTGTATTAAAAATGATAATGGAGAAAGGACATATAATTATGTTGGTACAACTGTAAAGGGTTAGTTTGATGATTCTTGCAAAGGAGCAGGTAATTTAGATGTAGGGTGACATTAATAACTATAGTGAGGAATCGAGTGCTTTGTACAAGCTATTTTCATATCCTCAGGGAAGGACAATTTTAAGTTTTACAAATCAAAATGAGTTTACTCTGTCTCTGATGTTCATTACGTTCTAAAGACCATAACTGACCCTAGGAAAGAAAATATTTCCTAGGTGTAATAAAGACACTTGTGAGAAGCCAGAGCAATGGTAAAGCTAAAGGTGTATCTGAATGCATCACTAGTTTGCATTGTCTTGTTCTTAAACTTTTTGGAAGGCTATTTGTTACAATATACACTACTGGAGGAAATATACATCACTTTTATTAGTTTGTGATAGGCTGGCAACTGAATTTCTCGAGTTTTCCTCAGCCATACAAAATTAGGCATTCCAACACCTATTTAGATATAATTTTTGAAATCTGGTTTCAATTGGCAAATGTCTTAAATTTGTCATCACTTCATTCACATCTTTCATTCCGGTACATTCTACGAACAATTATCTTCCTTTTTAGTTTCCATGCTTCCAGCTATCTCTGCACTTAAGCTGTGTCTTTTCATTTCTGTTCTACTAAGTGATAGTGGACTTAGAGAAAGAAGAAAACACTACACAGAGCCTTTCAAATGTGAGTTAGTTGCAAAATGAAGAAGGTGATAGAGGAGACTGAGAATTATCTGTTTTTTTGCTTTCTTTTGTGACACTGAAAATAGATAACTTCTAAATAAAACAGTCTTTCTAAATAACCTCATGGACTCTTAGACTAAAATTTAGCTTATTCTATAAAAATAGATATAGATGTTAGATATAGATATTATTCCTAAATTTTATGACTTAAAGATGGGGGTGAAATATTGGGAAACATTGGATAAATACGTTTTATAGTGTTTTTATGTTAAAACTACAAATACCAGGTAGCTACAGAGAATGAGTTGTTGGACATAGTGGATTTTTCACTTACATGAGTTTGTCACTGTAAATCATCCCCTCTGCAAATATTTTTAATGGAAACTTCCTAAAATTTGTTAAAATTATTCTAAGTACAATTTAATCTATTTTAATGACTTAAAAATATTTGTTCAGTATTCCATATACTATTTAGTATTACTGAAGTATAAATGTCTACTTGCCCTTAAACTCAATGACCTCATACTTTTTGTGAGATACTATATCTGTTTTTTTTATGGTTTTCCTGCATTGTCAAGCACAATCAGATGAGGACCTGGCTCCACTTATGTCTTCTGACCCCACCCCCCCTAAAATACACAAATTCTAATCTGCATGAGTCAAAATACTAGGCTTTCAAACTTGTTAAAATTAGGTTTAAAATAAGACTAGATAGATGCTAAGTGAGAATCTGAAAAAAGCATTATTGGCCACCTTTTTGTTTAATTTCAGGTTGGTGGTCATATTTCAAACATCTGAACTGTTAAATAAATGGTGGATAGGTGAGATAATTGAATAAATTTTTGCTATAATTTAAATAAAGCACTTGTATTTTGCAAAAATAACATGTCATTTCATTTATGTTTTTGATACTAAAGATATGTCATTTTATTTTATAACTAGGATCTGTTGAGAATGTTTACCAAATATGGAAATGTCAAAGAATTAAATATCTGGTTTTTCTACTACTGAAGCTAATCTTGTCTAGGAATACAATAGGTCTTGTCTTTCAGATACCAGAAGCTAGTAAAGGAAGCATTATGTTTGAATTTGCTAATGTTGTTTATTCCTTTGGTGTTGCCATTTCATGGTGGTTAGTTACTGAGAGGGGTTACCAATGCATTTTTTTTTTAATGCTAAGTAATTTTTAGTTTTAGTGAAAAGGTATGACCAAATATCTGATAGATTCTCTACGGTTAACAAGATGGGATGATATTCAGTTTCAGGCCACAAAATAAGACAGAGGAATGAATGTGATATGCCCTTTCTAATGGAGTGAGACTCTGTAAACAGTCCAATTTTCTATTTTGGCGGTGGTTATAAACAGGAATTGCAACTTGCTAGACTTACATATATCTGACTACTTCTACACTTAAGCCCAAAGACAAAGCCTTATGTAACACTATCAAAACATCTACATTTACATTTGTATAAATAGTTTCAAAACCTTTACCACAAAAATTGTTTGTATTGTCAGAGAATACTCAGTTGTAGATTTTAAAATAAAACATCAGATGTATTATGTATTCTAATTTTTTAAATATCCATGAATACACAAGGACACAAAATTAAAATAAAATTGTATTTTAGGAGAATAGTATATTACTTATTAGATATCTAAAGTATTAGATATGTTAATCCCTACAAAATAAATCTATTTCCTAGAGAGAGGACAATTCAACCAATGACATACTTGACCAAAGGTGCTATGGCACTGGCTTCCTGAGATTTCATTTTATTTAACAAACTCTTACTACATGTACAAGAGATTATTTATACACTTTATAAATATTAACTCTTTTAATTCTCTTAACAATCCATGGAAGTATATAATATTAGTCCTCATATAGGTAAGTCAACTGAACCATGGACAAGTAACTTGTCCAAAATGGGTATTGAGGTCAACGATCTAACTGTAGACTCTATGTGCTTAATCATTAATGTTTGTTACTTCATTAATTTACAATCTCATGGCAGCTGGGGCTAAGCCACTGTTGCCAAACACACTCACTATGCCAGCATAGCTGGCTCACAGGAGGAGTCAAGATTCACTCATATGCTACATTCAGAGCAAACTTTTCACACAACAAACAAGGTAGGCTCTGGCTTTGCATCCAGTCTTCTGTCCACACTCCTCTCTTTTCCTCATAAGATCCTCTTTTGTCATTCTTTTATATTGAGGATGGGTGAGGCACATGGGAAAGCATCTAATTCCTATCGAATTTCATTTGCATATGTGGAAATCAATCAAAAAATATCTAGTAATACAAAAATTAAAATAGAAGGAGTTGTGGTCTCAAACCATTTGTTCCCTGAAAGTTCCTTGGTCTCTAGTGCAAATTATCACCTCTTCCCAGCAACAGCTCTTTATAAAAGGAGTATTGAGAAGTAAAACATTTGACAAGCTACAAAATCTGTGTATTAAAGCAATGCATAACAAATTGCCTGTCATTCCTTTAATTTAGAAAGGCCACTCAAGTGATGCTTCCGACTTAGACCTAGCATTAACTGGCAAATCATGTCAGTTTCACTCACTCACTCACTCACTCTCTCACTCAATGATAAATATTTAAAATTTGCTTAACCAGATAAGTCTTCCCATCCCCAAAATATGTAAGATCCAACAATAAATATTCTAGTTAATAGTGTCAGAATTATCTTCAATTCATTACTGGCCATTAGAAAGCAAACTCTGCTTATGTGCTCACTGTTAAGTTATTCATATCTTTTCTACAACATGGCTATTATTTACTAATCTTTAGAAGACTGTTTTAGGAGGATAAAATATAAAAATAATTAATTTAATTTTAGATATTTTGATTTTCAAGTGTTTGCAAAAGACATCCATGAAGAATTAGCTCTTAAGGCATTTGGAAATGTTAGTCTTC
The DNA here is from genome assembly GCA_028627145.1 of Eidolon dupreanum. Lineage (NCBI taxonomy): Eukaryota > Metazoa > Chordata > Mammalia > Chiroptera > Pteropodidae > Eidolon > Eidolon dupreanum. The sequence continues at coordinate 45,236,853 of CM053514.1, read as the reverse complement.
AACTCACAAGATAAAATAGTTAGAAACATATACAGTTTTGAATCATTTTTGTATATTTACTTTGAAAAGTTCATTGGGGAACGTTAATTAGTGGCCAGATTGTAATGGATCTTAGATTTAAGAGCAAGAAACTTGTAACTATTTTATAAGCAAGAGCCAGGAAGTATCCCTACAAGGTGTTCATAACTATATCTACACTTCAGAAGGATGTCTGGTTGGATTAAGAAGATGTAAAAAGGGGGAGTGGACAATTTGTTGACAGACAGAGGGGAGAGGGGTTGGGGGGCTGGAAGAATGGAGTGAAGGGTTAAAGAAGTACAAATTAGTAGTTGATAGTTGGGCACAGGGATGGGGAGCATGGCAGAGGGAATGCAGTTAGCATTAATATGATGGCTAGGTGGAGGGCCAGGGAAGGGAGGGAGCAATTGGGGGGATTGTTTTATGAACTATATAGATGTCTAACCAATGGATTGTATACTTGAAACTAATTTAAGTAAATAAATTTAAAAGGGGGTGTTATAGGAATGTCTGAAAAGAGATGAAGAGGTCTAGAACCAAAATCTTGGAAGTGGAAATTGATATATAGGAGCAGTAAGAACAAATAGAGGAATAAAATACCATTTATTAGAAAAAGCAATTTTTTTTGTTTTTATAAGGTGAAGTTTTGTTGTTTTACTTAGTTTATTCTAGATTGAGAGGCCAAAAAAAATCTGTCAACACATCAGAATGCTGGACTGAATTGGAAGAAACAGGGATTTTTATGAGCATGGGGATGTCTAATATTTACTGTTAGGTGGTTTGTGTTGCTATAATATTAATGTGGTGGGTTTTAGGTTTGTGGTTGCTTATTTTGTTTACTTTTCTGTGAAAATAAATAAAATAGGCTGGGTTTGACCCAGGAAGAGCATACACAGTGTATCAGTCATAATCCATAAATCAAAATGAATCAGCACAATTCAAGCTCTCTCTGTATGTAGTTTAGGATTTGAGTCATTTTCATGATGCATCTGAAAAGACAGGTTTCCTTGAACTACTTCAGCTACTTGAGTTTTAAGGCAGCAGAACCAATTGTGCTCTTGGCTTGATCAAGGAGAGATATATACTCTCCCACAGTCTCATAGAGCTCTCCAGATAAATTTGTACAAGCTGAATACACAAACACCAGCTAGAGAGAATACAAATCTGATACGAAACCTTAAACCTCTGACAAAACATGAATTTAAATGTCTAAATACTGGCTGCTGTCAGTTTCATAACAAACCATGTTTTCTTTTACCTATCTTCATGCTTCAGGTACATCACAGCTAAGGTACCAGGTGACCTCAAGCCAGACACAGTATTTAACAAGAAGGATAGAGAGTTAAATACCACATAGCTCCTATCCCTATGAATTACATGGTCTAGTGAGAGGGGCAGCTATTTCCCCCATATAATTAAAAAACAGAACAACGGTGAAGATATGAGCTAAATGATTCTGAACACTGCATAGGACTAATCGACCCTTTGGAGGATCACAATTAATTTATTTTTACTCTCCCAGTACCTTACTTTCCATCTTGCGTATTCGAGAGATAGTTTTTGATAGTTTTTGAAATTTCAGATGTCAGACCTCTATGGAGGATATCTTTGTGGAACATTTACAAATGTTAAGGATTGCTTTTCCTAGAGGGAAAAAGGACAGCAGCATTCTTCAGCTGTATTAGACGTGATACCTTATGTAATTCTCTTAACACATGAATGAAGATGGTACTATTATTGTTACCTAATAATGAGGAAACAGGAGCACAGAGGTCTACACTAACGAGAATTCAAATCGTTGTCTACCTGATTTCAAAGCTCTTACTTTTCCATTAAGTCAAATGCAATGGCCCAACATGAGATTATTATACATGTCTTATTGTATAAGACAGTAGGTGCATTGTAACACTCACTCTAACCAAATATATATATACATATATAACACCATTATGCATTGGCACACATGCACACATATAAAGCAGTGTTAGTCATTAGGCAAATTCTAATTGTAACCACAGTGAGATACACAAAGAATGGCAAAATAAAAACAAACAAAAACTTGGCAATATCAAGTGCTAGTGAAGATTTGGAGTATTTGTAATATTCATACCTTTTTGATGGTTGGAAAGTCTGGCAGCCTATTATAATGTTAACTATAAAAATTAAACAATCCACCAACCCCACTTTTGATATTTTATATAAGGTAAATGAAATCATTTGTCCACACAAAGACCTGTATGTCAATGTTTATAGTAGCTTTCTTCATAATACTCAAAATCTCAAAATATCTCAAAAGTTCATCGGTTAATGAGTAAATAAATAAATTGTGGTATATTGATATAATAATATACATATGTATATATCTATTCAAAGAAATGATACTCAAAAGTAATAAGGAACAAACTACTGATATATGTAAAAAAAAAAAAACATGGAGAAATCTCAAAAGATGCAGAATCGGACATTACAGTGTAATTCTCAGAAGTACTATAGATAGTTCCTTAGCAGTATTCATAACATCAGCTGTACTTGTCAGGACTCATACAAATCCTTAGTCTGGAGTGAGAGTACACCTTAAAACTGGGCAGAACAGGGGGATATTAAGGTGGCTGCTCAGAAAGTATCTGATTTGACTAAATATTTTTATTTCCTTGATTATTCTGACCAATTCTGTCTCCTATGTTCTTGATTTCATTCTGATTTCATAGGTTTCCTGAGCCATCAACTTGTGATGACAACTATTTGTCCTGGTTCCTATCTTTAGCCTGGTAACCTAGCTGTTTGTTCTTCTATTCAGCATCAAAAATGTACCCTTTATTCTTTTATTTACTATGCCCACTCACTGTAGTATTTTGTCCCATGCTACTGATTCCATCTTCTTGTAGATACATTTCTGCCTCCTTCTTTATCACTGTGTGGCATTTACCTACACAAGCCCACAGAGTATAAATTATCCTCTTGGGTTTTGACATGAACCACTCAACATCTGACATTTGATTAATACAATCAATTTTATATATAAGTAAGATTCATACCATGGTTATCACTTAGGTTTGGTGGGATGAGTCTTCAGAGATGTACAATGACAGTAGAAAAAGAGATATCTGTCTCAAAGGAAAGATATGTAATGTACAAAGTGGATTGTGAATTAAAAATACATTCTTATGTTAAACAGTATGTTTAAAAGGATATTGACAAATAAAAAGAGAAAAAAAGATAAACGATGTTTCTGAGAGACATTGCAGACTGCTCAGAGAAAGAGAGAGAAAGTACAATCGATGCTTTCTTAATATAGATATTACTCTAGTAATCAGGCTATTAGTGTCAGAAACTTGATCTCTATCATATTTGAATTCCCCTTAGATTTCAATACAATGCTTTTTTGAATTGAAATTAGTCTCCTATTGGCAGTGTCTTTCTTCTACTTGCTCAACAGTTCATATATTCTTGATGCACCCAGAAGAATCTTTTATGACTGAAAAGCTAGAAGAATCCACAAGTGAATGGTTACTCTGTCTTTGAATTCAGTCAACAAAACAGGGGACAGATGAGCTTAACATTCATCAAACTCTTCCCAAGTGCTCTGTAGACATCACCTCATTGAATCTTCCTAAAATTCATTGAAGGAGCATTTATTAGCCCTATTTTTCACATGATAAAATAAAGACGCAGAGAGATTAATAACTGTGTGATAGGCAGTAATTACTAATGGAGGGGGTTAGAATAGAAACTCTGGCTTCAGAGTCCATGCTCTATTGGCTCCATCATGCTGTCCTACAGTGGCTGATGCTTAGGAAATGAGGAGAATCTTTAGAAATACATGTTTATGTCATTCCAGTGAGGAGAAAGAAGAAAAATCTTTTAGATTATGTGGCTTCTGGGGAGAAAATTTACTTAGGAACTTTCATTCCCAAACAAAATGTGTATTTAACCACAAAAGGAGACTAAAGAGTGCCATGTAGCTCCAAATATGGTACCAAGAAAAGCTCAGAATAAACTCATATTTATACAACTGCTAAATACAACAAATAAATAAATAGATAAATAAGACCTTTGCACATGTGGTTGGTATAAGAAAGTGGACAAAGGGTGAATAGCCTTGTTGTTCAGGGAAGGTTGTACAGCATCACACAATTTAAAGAAAAGACAATATGGCTTAACCCCTTTGTTTTTATGTTTTTCACTAAGATAAACAACCTTTTAAATTAAATTACATATCAATTATTTTTAAGAAGCTATTGTTATTCAAGTTAAGAAAGAATAGAATAAAACAGCATGAAGAAACGTATTGATGTTTTTCAATTAATTGTCAACAAACTTGTATATGTGATTATGGAATCATTTTCAACATGTTTGGAGATAACTTGAAGAATGAGAGTGGTGCCATAAGACCATACAGGAAATGGAACCCCAGCTGTACTTCTGAGAAAGACGTAAGAACAGAGAATTCGTATTGTGTCTTTCCTTATTCTATAATTCTCAAGCATTGGCCACACTGCTTAGTACCTAGTGACATTTAATAAATCTTTTTTCGAGGGGTCCTACATAGATTTAATTTCCCAATATATGGATTACAATGATGAATGTATGGATTATTATGATATATAATGAGAGAAGCAAGTGAAGATTTCAATTATGAATTCATTAAAACAACAGAATACTAATTTTTAGAGCTGCACATATTCAATGAGAAAGGCAAGACATAGTGGCGGAAGAAAATGAATGTTTATTCTGTGCCATGCACTGTTCTGAGTTTACATGCAATATTTCTTTTAATGTATACAACAACATTGTGAGGTAAGTGCATTGCTTTTGTTTTACAAATGAAAAAACTGAGGGATAGAAAAATGAAATATTTTGCTTAAAGTCACAAATAAAATAACTAGATCTGAACCCAGGAAGTTTGAGTATATATACCTGTAACATAGGAGCTCCAGGCCTGGAACTTGCACCTGGGTTTGGATATTCCAGAATGACCACCAGGAGGGCCAGAGGGGTGGGAAATGCAGTTTATTACTCATGAGTCAGGGAAACTTCAGCAGCAACATTTTCCTGCAGCTCTGACCGGCTGCTGTTGAAGCTTCCCTGCCTTGTGAGTAAGTAGCATTCCTTACCCCTCTGGTCCTCCTAGTGGTCTTTCCCAAATACCAAACCCAGGTACAAGTTCCAGGCCTGGTGCCCCTGTATTATAATTGGCATGGCCAGAAGAGTATTCTGGAAAGTACCCCGGTTGAATCAACCTGGAGTGAGAAGAATAGCATGCCTGGTGGGAGTCTGCCAGGGGGAATTCCAGGGTGGGTTTCTGGGTCTATTGTTATTTGAGGTTGCAAGCCTTTTAGATTCTTGGAGCCTGCCAAGGGCATGGGGGGATGCCCCCTCATGTTTATGGGCCTCCTACAGGTTTTACTGAAAGTAGGGGAATTGTGTTCTTTAAAAAAGAAGAAGGACCCGAGGGTTTTATCAGCTGCAATAGGCTGGCCCCTTCTTCAGGTGCCCTGTGAGGTTACCACTAAACAGTCACAGGCTGAGGAAAAGGTGAAGAAAGTGAATGAGGAAATAAGGCTAGAAAGAGACCTGTGAGTCCCACAGGCCAATAACAAAGATATTCTAGGATGACAGTTAGAACAAACTAGTGAACAACTGCAGGACCTAGCCTGCCACTTTGCGAAAGTTTGGGGATGAAAGGTAAGGAGAGCTCAAATATGAGCAGTAATTGCACAGTCTGAATGGAACCCCAGTAAGTGGGATCCCACAGCAGAAAGTGAGTCTGAGCCAGATGAGGAAATAGAGGTGCCCCTCCCAGAGGAAGCCACATTTGTGTCTCAGATCTGCCGGGTAATTGTTCAGAAACTAGACTCAAGAAGAATGCCCTGAAGGGCAAGATCCGAGAAACTTAAACATCTACACACCTCCACCTGGCCATATACATCGGCAGAGTTGGTAGAACCAGCTGCCAGGTTCCACCAGAAAGAATCAGAGTCTGTTGCAGGGTGGCTACTCTGCCTCTGGGACACCGGTGAGGATGGCATACTACTGTTTGGGGGTGAATTGACCCAGATGGCCTCTGTCACCACCCACCCTTCTTTGTGCCAACTCACACATCGGGCAATCCAATATGCAGAAATGCATTGCTGAAAAATTAGCTCATGGTGGGAGGCTTGGCTAAATATTAGCTCATGACGGAAGCTTGGCTAAATATTTGAGAGGAATGCAGAGACTCAGATATGATCAAACAACTTTAAGGAATTAAGATAGACTTACGGAAGCCAATGAAAGCCTATGGAAATATTGGCCTACTACCTTGCTCTCATGGTTCCCAGCAGCCTTCCCATGTGAGTAAAGAATGTCAGTTTTTAGCAGGTACAGGAACGTCGAGATATTTTGGAGATCTCTAAAAGAGAGGAACTCATCAGAAATATATAGGTATTGCAAGCATCCTCTGAAGACGAGCCCCTTGCCTTGGCTTTTCTGGCCTTGTGAAGCCTTTTAAGTTCAATCTGAAAATTCCTCGTAAAATCCTAAAAAAGCAGAATTAAAAGTGCCTATCTGGTTAATTAATATTTCTCTTGGGCTTATGCAAATGATCAGGCCAACTTTATTGAAATGACTTATTTTGTAAATGAATGAGTCTTAATTTGGCTTTTCAGTACAAATTGAAACAGGGGTAGTTAGAGGGGAGAGGAAAACCATGTTTCAATAAAAATTGAAATATACCTATGTAAACATTAGAATCTTATGATAGTCATTGTCTTTTAGGTTTATTTTATTTTCTACTTGTAAATTAAACTGAATCCTTAATTTTAATTTCCTCCAATATCTGTCTGTGGCTCTTATAAAATGTTTTCAATTTATAAATTTTCTCACATTCCTTAACAAGGAATTATTAAAAACTATATAACTTCTTTTTCCAAGCCATGCAAGCTAAAGATGAACAATTTGATATAAAATTTGAGAGATTACCACAACTGTTCATCTTTGAACAATCCAGTGACTGTGCTGTGTGGAACACACTAAGAGTTTGCCTTGGTGTCTGCAGACATCATCAGGGACATTTCAAGTTGTGGGAGATGCTTCCAGCCTTATAGCTGAAGTCTTTACTGACACCCTTATAAGCTCAGAAGCTGGTTTATAATTTGCTCTGATTATTAAACTTTGTTTTTCTCTTGTTTTCATAGAAATAGGAGGTGTCTATACAATGGCTAATACAATACAATACCTGCTAAACCTACAATACTTCTGCAGAAGTTGAGACTCAGATAAATAGAATCATGCGCAAGGCAACTTTGTATTCATAGTAAACCAAAAAAGTAACAATACATTAAATTGAATGTACTCCTCTAACCCCTGAACTCCACCCCTTTTTAACAGAAAGCAGCCAGAGCAATTCTCACCTCTCTTCCCTCAAGATTGAGGAATGATCAAGAGACTTGGGGGAGTTGCAACAGGAATTGTAGCCTCACACATTGCAGCACTTGGAGCAAACTCAGCACTTGGAGCAAATTCCTTAACCACTTGATAGCCCTCATTGGGCTCTTGGGGCCATTACCTGGTAATGAGACTGCTTGGCTTATGCATACTGTTGTTAGTATTAAGATGTAGTCTTTATTGTATTTATGATATATAAATGCAATACACAAATGCTCTAACCACCCAGGGACTCCTGTCTGGAAGAATTGACATAAAGAATGTGAGGTGGAAGAGCTAAGTCCGGGTGGAGTGTAGGGTTAATTTGAATACAGCCCCTCCACATACTCAGAAGACTGATAGCTGCCCAGCCAACAGCCAAGGAAGACAGTACACAAAGAGCTTTCAGCAGTGCCTACTCCCAAGGACATTTTCTGTTGCTCCCATGGACATTATCTGTTTCTATAACCAAGCATCACATTTTGTTCCCATCCATCTGAGAAGGCAGCTGCGCCCCCAAAGAGATAACCCCTCTCTCTCTGCTTGTGTGCATAAGAAACTCTGCTTGCTCTTGGTCAGCAGCTTTATTCCTGCAGCTTTAACTAGCTGCTGCTGAAACTTCCCTGCCTTATGAGTAATAAATGGTATTTCCCACCCTTCTGGGCCTCCTGGTGGTTTTTACAGAATATTCAAAACCAGATGCAAATTCCAGGCCTGGGGCTCCTGCATTACAGTATTCTGTAGTCTTACTATTTACACTGAAGCAAAATATAGTTATGTGCTAAATAGGGAATGCCATAGAAAGAACAATGAACTGGTCTCATTATGGACTTTCTCTGTTTTACCACCCATCTTCTCCTCTAGGCACCTAAAACTATGCTGAGAATTCTAGGCCAAAGGAATAGTATGTAGTAATCTTATTCATACTAAAGTATTAAAGATCTAATGTTAGATATTTCCCCCAGATATTGTATTTTAAAAAGAGGATACCAAGGAGAGTATAATATATAACACAAAAATATGAGTTTCAATAATGAAAATTTGAGGCAGGATTGAGAATTATGTGGACTATTGAGGGTACAGCTCACTCTCCTAGGAATAATATCTTTCTACCTAAAAATGGCCAGTAGTGTAAGAAATATAGTTGAGAAAAATTTGAGAGAGACTTTTTTAAAAGATGAGCTTTGAAGTAGGTCATAGAAGAAAAAATAGATATGAATCCTCAGAGCAGAGGGCTAAGAGCCATTGTTACCACAGGAAGAGCAAGAGCAAAGGCAATGGAGAGGAGAGGAGAGTTTTTAAAAAACAAATTTAAATCTAATGAGCCTGAATAATTCTGGAATCAGTGAATACATTCAGCCTTAAAAAAAAAAAAAAAAAAGAAAAAGATTTTCTGAAGGTACAACAGGGAAATACTCAGTTATTTCCACTATCTTACTTTTTTTTTGGTCTTCTTGACCAAAAAAAAAAAAAAAAAAGCAAATTGAGGTTAACACAAAGGTTATATATAAGTTTTTGATATTTTTTCCTGGAAAATTACTGGTCTTTCACTTTTAAAACATAATGTTTTATGTAGAAGGCCTATACAGGGCTCTAACCAAAGGGACTTCATTAAAACTCCCAAAATTCTATCATACAGTTTCTTATATAAGACAAAAATTTATTTTACAACAGTAATACAAACTGTGACATTTTAATGTTCTTTATTTTTTACTAGAAGAATTTCATAGCTTCACAAAATAATTATAGCCTGTGCTTAATTTGAGAAGTAAAATATTCTATGAAAACTGCTTACATATACATAAATTTCATTTTCCAAGTCCTGCACCCAATCTCCCTCTTAATAAAAGGATAAGACCCTCTTGTGACTCATCCTTTTTTCCTGTTTTCCAGTTTTCTAACTTTCTGAAAGCTCCTCTATACTGGTGGTTGGGTAGAGAAGCATTCACCCAGAAAATGAACTCAAAATACTCTCTCATGCGTTCTTGGTTCACTGTTTTTGTTTTGTTCTGTTTTTCCCATGCAGTTTGTCTTTAAAAAAAAAAAAGGCTGAATGAACAAGACAAGCAATAGATATATTAAATTAATGTTGCTGTACTGTTTGTCTAGAACATAGTAAGCCAGAAGATTACTAAGAGATGGATTTTTGTTCTTCTATAATTTTTCTTAAAATATACATCTGCATATCATTCCAAATGTATGTGGTATGTTTAGTAGAGAAATTAAGAATGCTTTTTCACTTAATCAAAAAAGTAATACCAGTTTATAACATTTATTTCCAATGAAGTAAAACCTTGATTGGAATAATTTGGAGTGTTCTCCCTAATATTCATATGGATGAAGCATATGAAATATTTGATTTTGTAGGACAAGTAGTTGAATATGGGGAATTTGATATATTCCAATATATAGAGAATGCAAACAATAGAAAAGATTAAATAAAAATCTTTGGTTTTAAGATAAATAAGATGGAAAACTCTGGCATTGAGATAAAAAGTAGAAGGCAGAAATATAAAAACAAGAATTAAATAAGAAAATAACTATATATACAATAGTTTTAAAATAAAAGAATTTTAAGGACTCCTCCCAAAATGGTGGCATGGGTGGACACTGAGCTCCCCCCTCCTAAGAACATATCGAATATGTACATATATTTCGAGCAATTCCTCCTGAGAGACAACTGTGGCTGCATAGAGAAGATTGGGTAACCGTGAGAGCTCTCCAAGGACTGAGAGAACAACCCAGGACCAGAGGAACTGGTGAACAATATTGCTTATGTTTCCCCTGAACCTGGATAGCAGGTGGTAGCTCTGGCCAACCTGAAAGGTTCTGTAGCATGTCCCCAGCCACCCTACCTAGAGCTAGATCCAGCATGAATAAGACAACATAGCATACATACAAGGGGCCACTGCGCCCAGAGATTGTTCCAGTGGGTATGGCAGGGTGCTGCTTTGTGTACCCAGTTTGCTACATGCATATTTAGGGCTCTCCACCTACAGAGTGTGGAGCTAGCGAAACACTGAGGTACCCGCCTGCAGGACTACCCTATCCAGAGAAAGTGTGGAGATGGTGGGGTGCTACTATGTGCTCATGTGGGGTTGCAACTTTGGAGAGAGCATGGAGCTAGTAAAACACTGCAGTACCCACACACAGGGCAGTCCTGTGCAGAGGGAATGGAGTTCTGCTGTGTACATGCACAGGATCGCCCCATCTAGAGAAGGTGCAGAACTAGGAAAGTATGACTGTGCCCTGTACTCAAGGCTGCCCCACCCAGAGATAGGGCAGAGTTAGTGGGCATTGAGACATAGGTACACAGAGTGACCCTGCTCAGACCCTGCTCTGACTGAGGACAATTGAAACAACAGGGCGGGCAGGCAGGGATGTCTGTGCGGAGTGAGATGAGCATGGCTGAGCATGCAGGAGCTGTACTACCTGCAGAGGGAGCAGAACTAGCAAGGTGCAGCTTTGTAAATGCAGACCTGCCCAACCTACAGAGGAGTCAGAGCTGGCACCCAGTCCCTGCTCTGACAATAGATAGTTAAAGCAACATGTCATGCCAGAAGCTCACTGAGCAGCCCCTTCTTATCAGGCAGCACTACCTGGATTAGAAGGGCAATAAAGCATGTGCACATCAGACTGCCCAACCCAGAACCCACTCCTTCAGACACACGAGGCACTGCATATGTCCGCCCTGACTACAACCAGCCTGTCAAAACCATTCAACACAATCTACACAGAGACCACTTTCTCAAGACTGAGAGATAGCTATTCTACCCAACTTATAGGAACAAACACAGAAAGTCAAACAATATGAGGAGCAAGAAGAATATGCCCCAATGAAGGAATAGGAAAACACTTCTCCCAAAAAAACCCTTAATGAAATGGAAGTAAGTAATTTGCCTGATGAAACAATTCAAGGAAATGGTCATAAGGATTATCAACAACCTTCAGAGTATAATAGAGGAACTCAGAGAGCATTTCAGCAAAGAGATAGAACATGTAATCAAGGAGAAATCAGAGATGAAGAATACAATAACTGAAATGAAGAATGCATTAGAAAAAATCAACAGATTAGTTAATACATATAAATGGATTAGCAACCTGGAAGACAAAGTAGTCAAAATCACCCAATTGGAATAGCAAAATATATAAAAAATAAAAATAAAAATAGAATTTATGAAGATAATATGAGATCTCTGGGATAACATCAGGCAACTTAATATTTGTGTTATAGAATTTTAGAAGGAACAGAGAGAAGGAGACAGAAAGAATATTTGAAAAAAGAATAGCTGTAAACTTTTCTAATCTAGTGAAAGAAACAGATATCCAGGTCTTGATTCAGGAGTTCCAAACAAGATGAACCCAAAGAGACTCACACTAAGATGTATTGTAATTAAAATGGCAAATATTAAGAATAAATAGAAAATATTAAGGGCAGCAAGAATGAAATAAAAGGTCACATACAAGGAAAACCCCATAAGGCTATCAGCTGATTTCTCAGAAGTAACTTTACAGGCTAGAAAGGAGTGAGAAAATATTCAAAGTGCTGAAAGAAATGTACAACCTAGAATACTATATTTGGCCAGGTTATTGTTCAGAATTGAAGAGATAAAGAGTTTCCCAGACAAGCAAAAACTAGAGGAGTTCACAACCACTAAACTGGCCTTACAAAAAAAAAATGTCAAAGGGTCTTCTTTATAGAGAAGAAAAAGGCCATAAACAGAAATAAGAAAATACAAGAAAGAAAAAAGCATATATACATTAATCACAATGAAACAACCACTTAAAAAACTAATGAAGGTTAAAAGACAATAGTAGCAAAATTAACTATAACTACAATAATCAGAGGACACCTAAAACAAAAAGATATAAGAAACGACATCAAAAATATAGAGTGGAGCAGGGAGTAAAAATGTAATGCCTTTAGGATATAATTGAACTTAAATGCCTATCAGCTTAAAATAGATTGCTGTAGATATGGATGGATATATACGAACTTAATGGTAACCATAAATCAAAAATATAAAAAAAATACATGAAAAATAAAGAAAAAAAATTCAATGAAAACACTAAAAAACACCCAAATCAACAAGAAAAAAAGAGATCAAGAAAAGAAGAAAAGAACAGAGAACAACCAAAACAATCTCCAAAAAATTAACAAAATGGCTATAAGCACATACCCAACAATAATTACTTTAAAGGTAAATGGACTAAATGCTCCAGTAAAAAGACATATGGCAGAATGGATAAAACAAAAATGATACATCTCTATGCTACTTACAAGAGAGTCACATTAGATTGAAAGACACACACTAAAAGTGAAGGGATAGAAAAAGATATTTCATGCCAATAGAAACAAAAAGAAACCTGGGGTAGCAATACTCATATCAGATAAAATAGACTTTAAAACAGAATGTAAAAAGAGACAAAGGAAGACATTACATCATTTTAAAGGAGTCAATCCTAAAAGATGCACCCAATATAGAAGCACTCAGTACATAAAGGAAACTTAATGAACATAAAGGAGAAATTAATAGAAACTTAATGAACATAAAGGAGAAATTAACAATAATAGTTGGAGATTTTAATACTCCACTTACCCCAAAGGATAGATCATCCAGATAAAAAATTAATAAAGAAATAATGGCCTTAAAAGCCACATTAGACCAGTTGGGCTTGACAATTTGTAGATTATTTCATCCAAAAACTGTAGATTATTAATTTTTCTCAGGTCTACATGGGACATTTTCCAGGACAGATCACATATTAGGCCACAAAATAAGCCTCAATAAATTCAAGTAGATTGAAATTATATCAAGCATATTTTCTAGCCACGATGGCATGAAACTAGAAATCAACTATAGAATGAAAACTGGAAAAAATACTAATGCATGAAGATTAAACAACATGCTTTTAAACAAGCAATGGATAAAAAAGGAAATCAAGCAGGCAATCAAAAGATACTTTGAGATAAATGAAATAAAAACAACTTTATAAAATTTATTGAATGCAGTAAAAGCAGTTGTAACAGGGAAGTTTATAGTTATATAGGCCTACTTCAAGAAGCAAGAAAAATCCTAAATAAACAATCTAAATTTATACCTAAAGGAGCTAAATAAAAAGAGAAAAAAGTAAAACCCAAGGTAAGTAGAAGGAAGGAAATAATAAACATCAGAGCAAAAATAAACAAAATAGAAAATAGAAAAACAGTAGAAAGATTAATGAAACTAAGATCTGGTTCTTTGAAAAGATAAATAATTGACAAACCTCTAGCAAGACTCAGCAAGCAAAAGAAGAGAGAGGGTCCAAATAAATAAAAACAGAAATAAAAGAGAAATGACAAGCAACATCAAAGCAATATACAGTATTTTAAGAAAATACTACAAACTGTTATTTGCCAACAAATTAGACAATCTAAAATAAATGAATAAATTTCTAGAAAGATACAACCTTCCAAGACTAAACAAGGTAGAAACAGAGAATCTAAATAGACCAATTACTAGTGATAAAATTAATGCAGTGATAAAAAAAACTCCCAATAAACAAAAGCTTAGAACCAAAGGGATTCAAAAGTAAAGTCTACCAAATATTTAAAGAATTAGTGCCTATCTTTTTCAAACTAGTCAAAATAATTGAAGAGGAAGAACCACTTCCAAACTCATTCTACAAGGCAGCATTAACCTGGTAATGAAACCAGACAAAGACACTACAAAAGAGAGAGAGAGAGAGGGAGTATGAGAGAAGGAGAGGAAGAGGAAGAGGGAGAGGGAGAGAATTAGAAGCCAGTATCCTTGATGAACATAGATGGAAAAATTCTCAACAAAATACTAACAGACAGAATTGAACAGTACAGGAAAAGGATTATACACCATAGTCAGGTGGGATTTATATCAGAGAGGTGGGATTTATACCAGAGATGCAAAAGTGATTCGGCACCCATAAAATAATCAATGTTATTCATCACATAAACAAAATTAAGAATAAAAATTACATAATCATATCAATAGATGCAGAAAAAAGCACTTAACAAAATTCAACATCCATTTATGATAAAAACCCTCAACAGAGTGAGTATAGAAGAAGCTTATCTCAACTTAATAAAGACTATATATGCTAAACCTGCAACTAGCATCAAACTCAATAGTCAATAGCTGAAAACTTTTCCTCTGAGATCAGGTAAAGACAAGGATTCCCACTTTCACCACTATTATTTTATATAGTATTAGAAGTCTTAGCTACAACAATCAGACAAGAAAAAAATATAAAATACATCCAAATTGGAAAGAAGGAAGTAAAATGGTTACTTTTTTCAAATGACATGATGCTATACATAGAAAACCCCAAAGAATCCACCAAAAAGTTAATAGAATTAATAAAACAATTCAGTAGAGTAGCAGGATACAAAATTAATTTACAGAAATCCATCTTTTTCCTGTACAATAGTAATGAATAATCAGAAGGAGGAATTAAGAAAACAATACCATTTCTAACTACATCAAAAAGAATAAAATACTTAGGAAAAATTTAACCAAGAAGGTGAAAGAACTGTACTCTAAAAACTATATGACACTGAAGAAATAAATTGAAGAGGAAAGTAATAAACGGAAGAATATGTCATGTTCATGAATTGGAAGGATTAATATCATTAAAATGACCATCCTTCCCAGAGCAACTACAAATTCAGTACAATCCCCATTGCAATACCAATGACATTTTTCTCAGAAGTAGAACAAATAATTTTAAAAATTATATGGAACCACAATAGTCAAAGCAATCTTGAGAAAGAAGAAAGTTGGTGGTACCATGCATCTATTTTCAAATTATACTACAAAACTATAATGATTTGAAAATATGGTACTGGCACCAAAACAGACACATAAATGAATGTAACAGAATGGAGAGCCAGAAATAAACCCTCAGTCATGGGGTCAACTAATCTATGGCAAAGAATATACAATGAAGTAATGATATTCTCTTCAACAAGTGGTGCTGGGAAACTGGACAGATACAGTCAAAAAAATGAAACTGGACTACTCTCTTACACCATATACAAAAATAAACTCAAAATGGATTAAAGACTTAAATGTAAAGCTAGAAACTATAAAACTTCTAAAAGAAAACATAGGTTATAAGCTATTTGACATAAGTCTGGGCAATATCTTTTTTAATGTCCCCTTGAGCCAGGGTAACAAAAGCAAAAATAAATAGGACTGCATCAAATTGAAAAAGCTTCTGCACAGTGAAGGAAACCATTGACAAGACACAAAGACAACCTTAATGGAGAATATATTTACAAATGATATTCTAATAAGGGGTGATATTCGAAATATATAAGAAACTCATGCAAAAAAAATTCAATAACAAAAAATAAACAATCCAATCAAAAAATGGGCAGAAGACATGGAAAGACATTTCTCCAAAGAACATGAACAGATGGACATATGAAAGGATGCTCAGCATCACTAATGGTGAAGAAAAACAAATCAAAACCACAATTAGATACCACCTTACACCAGTCAGAATGTCTATTATCAAACAGTCAACAAATGACATGGATGGAAACACTTACGCACTGTTGATGGGAATATAAATTGGTGCAGCCACTATAGAAAACAGTATGGAGATTCTTCAGAAAACTAAATAGATTTACCACATGACCCAGCAACTCAACTTCTGGATATCTATTCAAAGAAAACAAAAACACTAATTCAAAAAATATATGCACACCTATGCTTATTGCAGCATTATTTACAATAGCCAACATATGAGAGCAACTTAGGTGTTCATTCATAAATGAATAGATAAAGAAGATGTGGCATACATATAATATATGTAACAGGATATCATATATATATATATGATATATATATAAATACATATATATGTTTATATATATAAATACACATATATAAAATGGAATATTATATATGTATAATGGAATATTATGTAGCAATAAAAAAGAATGAAATCTTGCCATTTTCAATGACATGAATGGACCTAGATGGTATTATGTTAAGTTAAATAAGTTAGCCAAGAAAGACAAATGCTGTATGATTTCACTTACATATGGGATCTAAAAAGCAAATAAACAAACAAAACAGAAACAAACTCAAAGATAACAGAGAACAAATTGGTGATCGCCAGACATGAGAGGGTTGGGAGGATAGGTGAAAAAGGTGAAGATAAATATAGCCAATAATATTGTGATAAGTTTTCATGGCAAGAGATGATTTCTAGAATCAGCAGAGTGATCACATTGTAAGGTACAAAAACCTCAAATCACTATATTGTACATCTCAAACTAATATTACCAATATAATACCATATACCAATATACTTAAATAAAAAATAAAAAAATAAGGCAATTCATTTTAAAATCTTGTTAAAATATATATTTTTCTCTACCATAAGATTGCCAACACAAGAAAAAATAGAAAAGCCATTAAATAAACTGAAATACAATTTAACATTCTTTTTTTCTAATACAGCAGCTTAGATGGTGTTTTACATATGTTCTTTCAAATTTTAAAGATATCTTTATCTTATGCAAATGATTTTTAAAAAACACATAAATAGGGAAAATTTCTCATTTTGCATGGCTTGTATTACTCTGTTACCAATAGTAGATAAAGTTAATATAAGGAAACAAAGTACAAAATTAAAATACATGCAAAATACATTTATTAAGTCTGTATTATATTATGTGTAGTATAATATTTTATATATAATACATCTCACCTTTTTTATTATACTTTATACATATAAATATTACAATATAGCATGTTGAAATTTATCCTCAGAAGGCATGTTAAGGTACAGATTACAAATTTCCAGACAGTCTATTTAATAGCACTTAATTGGACCTAGGAATCTGAATATCTAACTAGAATCTCATGATATTTTGATGCAGGTAGTTTCTGGCTCATACTCTGATAAGGACCATTTTAGTGCATTAGAAGTAAACTCTTTTTTAAGGAGGAATAATATCAATGAGAAAAGAAGTTCATTAATGTCATTATTTCTAATATTGATTTGAACATTCTAATAAATTCAATAATATTTGAACCATGAATAGAAGCATAAACAGAAAGAAATGGACAACACATTATTATATTATTATGGCATACAAAAGAAATTTTACAGTAAGTTCAACCTCAACCTCTAAACAGGCTCTGCCCTCTGTGCCACAGAAGACAGAGGAAGGGGAATGTGGACATGGGTCAGGGTCGCTAATGAGTTTCTAGAGTTGATTAGTCTAATGCAATATTCAAAGGAATGTGAAAAAGTTGGTCTTTCCTCTAGAAGGGTTTCCTATTACAGATCTTGAGAGTACTTGATAGATGGAGTAGATATCCTACAGTACAGGCTCATAGTATCATGGTTTTGATTGATTGATGTCTCCTTCATCTAATCTTCAAACAGCAGTCAAGGTATGATAAGCAATATTCTAAAAGATATGAATTATAAGCATCTAAGGTGCTTGTTGAAACACAGAGCCTAGGCCCCACTTCATATCTACTAAGTCAAAATTGCTGTGATTGGAAATCAGCAATCTGTATCTACTCACATAATTTTTATGCCCTTTGGAAAGATTAATGCTAGAAAAAGCAGCTAGTTTGTACTCAATGGCTGGCATGCATTATAATGGGAAGAACAAATAAATGTATAATATCAACATTGGCAAATAGCATTTTTATGGTGTGTGTGTGTATGTGTATGTGTGTATAGAGAGGTGGTTACCCAGAAAAACAAAAATGTAATGTCAATATCCATAAAGCAAACTAGTTTCAAGAGTGGGAGAAGGGAAGTTTTGTGGAGGAATTGTGAAATGAAAGATTTGCTTATATTGTTATTGTTGTTGATACGGGATTATTAGTGTAGGTTATATATGTGTTTGTTGTTTGCTTGTGTGTGGTGGGTATTGTCTCCTGGAGAAGTATATTAGCAGGGGAAGAAAACAAAGAGAACTCTGTCATCAGAAAATTTGTGAAATTTTGAACCTGAAGTCTTGTCACTCTGAGCACTGAGTGACAGAGAATAATTCAGAATAGTGAATAGAAAGACGTCTTCTCACTAACTCATCAAGCTGAGCTCAGTTGAGACTGTGCACTTTGGGAAAATCAGAAGGTAGTCTCCTAGACACTTATCCAGAAGAATCCTTTGGGAGACATAAGCAATAAAAAGGATGGGAAAAGCAATGTGTGTGAGAGAGGAGGCCAAGAAATATGATGCCTAATGTTTCATTGAGGTCAGTATTGAAGTGACTAATCAAAGAGCTCCAACTGAACAAGAAATGTTACTGGTAGGGGTTATTAGAAAATTAGTAGGCACAGAGGTCAGTGACAACAAAAAGATACGTTAAGAAATAAAGATAAAGGGTTGTGTGATCTATATAATCAACTCATGCTCAGAGAAGAATGTTTTAGATCTTGAAGGTATTGGGTTAAGATTGAGGATCTGAGTTGTATTCATTATAGACTGGTGATTGCTGGAGTTGAAGGTCAAAGAAGTGGAGGGAGGTAAACATCAATGAATCAGAATATCAGCTGTCATGTTTAAGTCACTAATGATGACAGAAGTATAAAGGAAGATGGCAAATCAGTCACAGAAATGGTCAAGCAAGTTGAGTTGTGAATGATGATAAATAATGGTGAAGAAGCTGATAAAAATTAATCCTGCCAGCTTGGATTCCACTGAAATGATGAGTTGATCAGTGATCAGAAAGCAGTACTGGGGAGTCAGGCCCAGACTTTCCATGCATTAATTATAGTAGGAGAATAAAAGCGTCCATACCAGCATTGAAGGAGTTACTAGGTATCAGGGGAAATTTCAGGTGATGATTTGAAGGGAAACATTGAAAAAACACTTACAGATAAAAACAAACTTGTTCATAAATGAACAAGATTTCTAAGGAACTTAATAAAAGATACTAGAAGTTAGATCAAAAAGAGAAGCCCAAAAGGGAGACTGTAATGTGAGAGAATGAATTAGGTTAGAATGAGAATAAAAGAAAGTTGTTGGTTTGAGGGTTAGAGAAAGTTAGGCAGAAGCCATAAGTGTGACCATGAGAATGACATTCAGGAGCAGAGATAGTAGAGCACTTGGAAAGGTCTAGTAGAAGTAATGATATCTGGCCTCTTCCACACTGTAGAAGAAAACTATATGCATATATACCGAAGAGAGGATTTTTTAAAAAATAAATTGACTCTCTGCATATGATGGAGCTTCTAATCAATCACCAGTTATTTTTCTTATAGTGTTACATGGCATATTTATTTATATACCAGGCATTTCAGTTCTCCTAATTAAAAAAAAAAAAAAAAAACATACTTAAATGGAAAAATCCCAAACTTATTGGATACCTAAATAAAAACTGGTTAGATTTTTAAAGGGAATCTCTATGGCAAAGTTTGACAGGATGATAATATTTGGTAATTTGTATTGACTTAAAATAAAAATATTTAAAGAGCAGGGACTCATCTATCCATTCTTTCATTCATTTGTTATTTGTGTTGTTTTGTGGATTGATTCATTAATTAGATATCTACTGAGCACCTATCATGCATGAGGTACCATGCTAGAGTTTGAGTGATAATAAGTAAATAAAGTAGACTGATCAGTGGGGCACAGACATTGAACAGGGGAACAAAGTAATAATGCATAATTTTAAATTATTAGTTATGGAATAAAATAACTGAAAAGGTGAAGTGACAGAGAATTCCCAGGGAAAAGGAACCTACTTACTGAGAAAGGCTAATCAGAGACATCTTTGAGTTGGTGGCAGCTAAGCAGAGGACTGATTGAAGAAGGAACAGTTAGACAGAGTATTCCAGGCATATGTGAAGTCCCTAGGGAAGGAAAGAACTAGTGAATTTAAGGAAAACTTCGGAGGTAAGGCTGTCTTCAGTTCAGAGGAAGAGAGAGAGATAGCTGGAGCCAGACTGTACAGAGCTTGTTGACACGTGATTCCCAATTGGGTCATTGAAAAAAACTGTGATGTTAAAGGTTTAGTATGTATATTCTGGCCCAGTGAAGCATGACTGTTTAACTATAAGCTAATAAGTGCTTTTGCCTATTAATCATAGGTTATTATCATAACCAAAACCTGTTATTTTGTTTTGTTTTGTTGTGTTATGTTTCTCCTCCTACACTTAAAGCATAGAGCTCTAAGTGATGATCTCTAATAAAACTCATGTAGAGTGGGGGATATAATGCTGTTCTGCTTAGATTTGCTGTGGTTTAACACAGATGGGGAATGTATTTTAAGAAGCTTAGCTATTTTGTTAAATGTTTATGACTTGTAAATTCCCAGCCTTTAGGATTATCCAAATGTGTTGACAATGATGGTGAATTGAAGGGAAATTAGCCAAATATGTTTGTCTAATTAACCAGTTGGGTCTAAAAATAGCTGTCAGAGTGGTGTGTAAAGCAGGGCTACTTATTTACTGCATAGAGATATATTCATATTTTTTCCCTTTGAAGTTTCAGTTTTCAAATCCTTTCCCACAATTTCTGGAGAGTCATTGAATGAGCTGTCAGAGCATGAATCTCCAACCTCTCTTCTTTCTAAAAAAGAAAAGAAAGTAGCCTACCAGTTTTATTTCGCCAGAAATCTGAAGTCTGACTCTTCTAAACTTCTATTTCTGTGCTTCTCATAAGATACAGAAGGGAAATCATTCACTCCGCTTCTGGCTTAGTGGTCTTGAGAAATGAGAAGTTTGAGTTTCTTGTGACAGTTTTAAATCTCTTGGGTTAATGGTTTTATAATTCAGCAATTATATATCATCCTTGTTTAAGTAAATGTATCAGTTAGGTATGTAAAGTTGTAATAATTCTGTCAGACCAAAATGATAATATTTAGCAAATTACTATAGGACCTCCTACAGAGAGTAATAGACAAAGAGAAAAAATACTGTCATTGAGGGAATATTACTTCAGATACCCTACCAGATATTTCACATATAATTTTACTTACCTTCACAAACAGTACTATGCTATAAATTTGTTTGACACATGAGAAAATAGGCTCACAAGCCCTCAGGCTACATTGGGAAGCATTCATTTAGACCTGTATATCTTAAAAGTCTGTGCCTTTTTCCTGTTTTGATCAATGTTGACTTATTATAACTATTACTCCAGTGAAAACATTTTTATAGTCATGGTCATTTGTGTATTAGACATGCTGGTTCATAGCAAACTATATTTTCTGTTTTAAAAAAATTTTGAAGATGATGATAATGAGTGATTGTCATCTGTTTATATTTCTCAGCCCACCGAATGGGTCAAATGGGAGAATAATTCCATATGAGTGTGACTACTTATATTTTGGGCTTTAGGGTAAGATATTAACATATTGGTTATCTCAGCCTGCAAGTAATATGAACTGCAGATGTACCATAAAGGTGAGCTATTTTTTTATATCAAACTTATAATTTACCCAAAAAGAGCCACATGAAATCAACTCACTTTAATGGAACTCACTGACCACTACAGGTAGGCTAAGGAAATACCTTCTAAGTGTTCCTGTACTGATTCTACCACTAATGATCACAAATTGCCTACCTTTTCCAGACTTTGTTTCTTGTCTACAAAATAAAGAATTTTTAAAGTCTCTTTTTTGCTATAAAATGCTTATATTTAACTCATAAGTAGTACCTTATAGATTAAACAGGATGGGATAAAACATTAAGCATTTTTATTTAAAACATAAGGATGGCTTCATCCTCTTATTTTTATCTAATGCTTAAATAATTTTGTGTTTGGTATTCATGGAGAAGTGTGGCTTCTGCATTTTTCTTTTAATGAAGTTTTCTTTCCTGCTTCAGTATTTTCTGTCCTTTACAAAATTTTTCTTAAAAAAAATCTGAATAATAAGTATACATGAAATATTTTCTTTATTTTAACTTTGATATGTTTATTTTAAAATCTGTAGGTAAGTTTGTTTTGTGTATTTTTGGTTTTATTTTTAAGTATTGTTGACAATCTACATCACCTTGGCCCTAGGATAGTAACTAACAACCTAGTCAGAGGTTGCTAGTAACTTCCCATTTATTTGGAAAGAAGATTTTATTAAATAAGTTGGGATCATAAGTACTATGTAGAGCTGATTTTTGAAATTATGTTTAACACAGTGGTATATACAAAAAAGGAAATGAGCAAAAACAATTAAAATTTAAGTCTAGAAGTTAAAAAAATTAGTTTTCAAAAGAAGACAATCTTTATAGAAATAAGTATTGTTGACCTAATATGTTTGACAATGTGTTTCAAATCTTTAGCTAGAAAAACAAATCAAAACAAAACAAAAACTTTAAATCCGAAATAGACGAAAGAGTAGAATGTCTTTATTTTGAAAATTTGAATGCATAAGTATCATATATTGATATTTAAATTGTCTTCTCTTATGATTCTGTAATAAACAAAATGTGAAAAGAAGTATAAAATGTAGGTGGAATACTGCAATAAAATAATAAATGATAAGCAAATAATCAAAACATGAAGTATGTAAGTATTTGGGAAATGTGAAGTGTGTGTTGTTCCCAGCTTCAGAGCCCTGCTAAGATTGATACTTAGTCACAGTAACATGTTCTGACTTAGAAACATGAGTGGCATGTGTAAAGTGGGAAGTGGGGGCAATTAAATGATGGTGGCTGATCTCTCTGCAAGTCTATAATAAATGTTTGCTTTTGTTGTTTATTCATCCACTTTAATATGCATGGAAGTTAAATGCTAACTAAAATTAGTAGTAGAGTTGTATAAATAAATATTGTTTTAACTTAGAATAAAATTTCAATTTAGATATAAATAGAATTTTTTTAAAAACAAATAGCATGACTAGAATCTTTTCAAATGAAAAGTTTTGTTAATCTGTTTTGTTGAAATAAAATTCAGTAGAAATTTACTTAAAAATCTCTTAATGTTGTAGAGATTTTATCTAAAGAATTTATCACTGTCACATCTGTGTTTTATATATAAATTATGCAGATCCTAATATTATAAAGAGATAAAAAGACTCCAAGCATATTATACTAATGTCTTCCTCCAAGACATGTATAGCAAGAAGTCATTGACCATAAAATATTAGAAATGGAAGAGACCTTAGCTCTCTACTAGATAAGAATTGGTAAATCACCACCTGGGACCAAATCCATCCCAATGCCTGTTTATTTATGCCCAAGAGCTAAAAATAGTTTTTATATTTTTAAATGGTTGAAAAGATAAAAATAAAAATATTTCATTACATAAAAAATATATAAACTTTTAATTTAAGTGTCCATAAATAAAGCTTTATTAGAATATAGTTACATCTATTTGTTTATGTATTGTCTATGACAGCATTCATGCTCCAATGGCAGATTGAGTAGTGACAAAGAGCAAATGACCACAACACCTAAAATGTTACTTCCTGGCCCTTTATAGAAAATGTTTGGAGACCCCTGATCTAGATAAAAAAACATGTTTCCTCTCTGAGGTTTATACTCAGGGTTTGCTAAGACCCTGTTGGAAGAGGATTCTATGTTTGGGTTTGTAGGAAAGTTCACAGTGATTTACAGGGTATGTCTATCTGAGATAAAACAGGGGGGTGGTGACACTACTTCATCATTTTCTAGTCAAACTTCTTCTAATGTATAAAATCCATTGCAACTAAGATTGCATTAAGGCTCAGTAAAACACTTGGTCATTACCCTTTAAAGCCTTATTTCCATTATTTCTGGGATCAAACCAATTAAGACCATCTTAGTATACACTGAGAATCATGGAGAGAGCTTTTTAAAAATGTAGCTCCCCATACCAACACACACAAGATTACAATTTTATAAGTTTAATGTGAGGCCAAGGGACTTTTGCTTTCAAAGATGTTGAAACTTAAACAATGTTTATGTAGGACCATGCTGTCCTACATAACACTAAGCGCATGTGGCTATTTTAATTTAAATTAAATTAAATTTAAAATTCAACTTTTCAGTTGCACTTGCTATATTATAGAAAGTTCTGTTGGACAAAGCTGATCTAGGAGATTCTAGGATCCCAATTTAATATCAGATATTTACTAATCAGCTTTAGAAAACAGCACTAGTTTGTTTTTATATTGTTAGAAATGTACAAAATTAATGTTAAAAGAAAAAAGAAACTCAAAATAAAGATGGCAATCTTCACCACTATGTATTTCATCCATTCACAATTAAGATGGCTAAAAAGATATATAAAGTATAAAAGATACATAAATTGAGTAAAATCTATGAAGTTGAGGGGGTATAGTATTTTGGTGTCAGATGTTTGGAGGACTTTTCATAAAATGGAGTGTAGGGGAGACAGGATTGAGACAGGACTGATCAATCCATCAGTCAACAAATACAATAGAGGCTTGACTTAGGAGTAAGAATTTGAGATGATGGGGAAATCCCCGCAGGCTTCAAGAAGTTTGCAAAAGATACCAGAGACAAGATAAGCCACTGAGAAGTCAGTAGGCAGTACTGACATCTCTGAGAAAGTTAAGTGATACTAGCTCACTGAGGCATGCATGCCATGGTCTCTCTTAGAAATATGTAGTGCATTGATATCTTGCATTGTAACACATACTGCTTCCTCCAGTGCCTAAAGAATGTAGTCACACAATTTAGAGAAAAGGTCTCCAGCAAGAGTCATGGTGAATAAATCCTCTGGAATAGCGTCCATGGACACTATTGACCTTGGTTGGCTTCTCTTATTGAACTGTTTTTTATCCTAGTCAAGAGAAAGTCTGAGGTGACAAAATAAATCTACAAATCTAAACTTTTCTTTTCCCACTCATTTGGCATAAGAGATTAGCACAATGTATTTTATAGGTACCATATTATTATCTTAGTACTAAAGAAAACTGAAACAGCATAGAAATTCATAAACAACTAACTGTAAAGATAAACAGAAAAATGTGACCAGATATATGAAATAGCTAGTAATTCAAAAGCAGAAAACCTGCTTCTGCAAATCTATGGAACAGATTTACCACAAGAAATGTGAGGAAAATCTTTAAAAATTTCTGTGATTTAGGGAACTACTTTGTCTCCAAACAAGGTACACCTGCCAGAAACGATAGCTTTCAAATGAAAAGGATGATTTACAAATGCTGATAATGGCCCGAAGGTACAAAATACATGTTTGGTATACAGAAAACTGAATTATACCAGACTGATAAACTGTCCCTGAGTTTAGAATAAAAGAATTAAGGAGATAAATGTACTAATCAAAAATATAAAAGACATCGATGACACGCTAAGAAGTCAAAGACACATACGAGAGAAAACAGAGCAGCTACAGGAAAAGTAATTTCCAAAGAAGTAGTGGAAGAATATTTCTTGGTGGAGGAGACCTAAAACTCAAGAAAAATCTCTTATCTGAAAATACAATCATGAGTTCTGAATTCAAAAAAAAAAAAAAAAATGGTCCTCCCACCATTGCTTCAGTGCACAGATGTGTTTTTAGATGTTTTATCAGATTTTACTGAAAACAAGTGTTCTGCAACTCAAAGTTTTTGACTACCACTGTAATAGACCCTTGCTTCTCAAGGACTGACAGTATCAGTCCTTGTTAGCACTGTACTCTTACCCCACCCTGGATCTTCCAAATTAGAATCCATATCTTATCAAGAACATTAAATGACTTATCTCAAATTAAAATTTAAGGAACATTATACTTGAAGATCTCTAACGTCATTTTCAGCTATAACACTGTGCTTTTGTATATACATTTATACAATATACATTTTATCTTCCTTATTTTGCTTTTCTTTTTCCTAGACACTTTAGTTGAGAGAAAAAAATCTGTCAAAGATATACAGCATAAAGAAATGTTTGATTGACTGTAGATGGGGATAATTGAATTGAATTAGGCTCCAACTTTATTTCATTTCTAGTGATAGTAATGATGGCAAATGAAAATGATCTGTCCTTGTTTAACTATAAATTTTAATTGCTTGCTCCTGTGAGAAAAATATATGAGTCCAAATATTCTATAATTAATGAAAAAAATAAAAAAATCTTCTAAAGATAGTTCAAAGGAGATTGGGAGGAGAGAAGGTATGAATTATTGATAATGATAAAATCAAGAGAAGAAAATGAGCTCTTACATTGGTAGAATGTTTTAGAGTTCACAAGTATTTGAATATTTAACAACTCATCGAAGCCATGAACAATTCAGGGAGAAAGACAAATTAGGTATTTTCAACCACAGTTGACAAATTTAAGTAAGACCTAAACCAGTATTTTATCTTAACCAAGACTGGTATATATTATTTCTGTCCCAAAGTTTTCTCCCTTTCCTTTAACTTCATGTTAAAACTATGTTTGTCCAAGCACAAATGGATCATGGATAAGGATGTTTTTACTATATTCACAATATCTGGGGTTGATATTTTTCCTGTTACAAAAATGTTGCTTTTTGGTTTCCATTTTTCTTATGCTTCTGTATTTATTTTTAACCACTTTATTCTTTCCTTCATTTTTTCCTCATCAGCTTCTTCCTCCCTTTCTTTAATTTCAGCAGCATCTGAGGTCAGACTCTGCTAATTTGCAATAACTGGTTCTACTTTTTCTACATCACCTCATTCTTGTAGTGGCTTCCTAATTTCCTATGGCCACCTGCCTCCTGATTGTCCTCAACAGGACTTGGGACTTGGTGTGGCTCAGCTCTCTGTTCTACCTCCTCCTCTCCACCTGGCCCAACCACTGCTCTGCCAGGCCTCCCTCCTCTGCCTAATGTTGTTATGACAACCGACAGTTAGTGGGCCAGGGAGACAGCATGCTGAGCCAAAACTGGCAGGAAGAGACACTGAGCAGCATCTGCAGGGGCTGATAAGGCCAAAGTGTTGGGTCAGGTCTCTCATATAAGGAAAGAGGGAGGCAAGTATTGAGATCATATTGGCAGTAATAGATTTACTAGGAATGATTCCTGACCTGATGAAAGACTGGAAGGCTGTTTACAGGTCTTGGTTGAGTTGCATGTGACTTTATGCTTTGTATGCCTCAATCCAGCATTTTGAATCAAAATATCCATCTTCAGTGCTATTCACAACAATTAGAAGAGAGAGAAAAGTGAAAATGAATATAGGTACTGGGTGAAAAAGTGCAGAAGAAAATATTGGTTGCTCTATTTACTACAACATATTATTATATCTTAGTTTTATCCAAATGTTAGCTCTGATTATCGTGGAGAAGGGTAAATGACAATTGTACATTTTAAAAGGCACGTGCTAGTATTTAGTAGGAGTGTTCTTCTTTGCAGCAAACAGAAATAACTAATAAAGACATTAATTTTTTCAGTTTTCTGAAATATCTCCAAGTACCCAAAACGATCAAGGAGCATAAGTCTTTGGCAATCATTCAGGGTCACTTAGAAAAATGGAATTAGAAATAGGGATTGTTAGAACTGCACTTCTAGGGCTGCTGTGTCATTGTACGTGCAACACATGCCTATATAATATTCAATAATTTAGAATATTAAAATGCTGAAGCGACTAGTTCAACTCTGTCTACAGGGTAAACTAATGAGAAGAACAAGGCCCAGAAAATGGAAGGATCTGGCTGCAGTTCACACAGCTTCTGAAATGGGTGTGCGTTTCAGTTATAACAATTTTTCATCTTTCCACTAAATCCGAATTCAGTTAAGACAGCTTAAATGAACTTAGAGGAGAATCCTTTGGACCTCAATGTTTGCAGAAATTGTTGCATGCGCCCAGTACGTGTTCTCTTCTCATGGGTCCCTTATACAGTACTGCTCTGCAAAAACAATCAATCTCCAGTCATAAAACCACTGATGCTCATGCCTTTGGGATCTTAGACTCATTTCATACAATAGTCAGAGAAGAAAAGCTTCATTATACTTATTAAACAAAACATAATGTAAAGGTTATAAAATTTAACAACTCAAAAAATAATAAAATGAAGACAAAGGGGAAGGGAAGCAAAGTAAGAGGTAGTTGTAAATATGCTAAATTCTTTATTTTAATTAAAGAAAATTAACAAACACTGTGCTAAATAACATATTGAGTAACACATGTTTAAGTTTATTACTCAAAAGTTATAATGGTAACCATCAGAAGTTCTAAAAAAAAAAAAAAAGTGTTTAAAATTGATTACCTTTTAGAGTAGGAGCAGAAGAACTTAACATTCTGTTTTAGACTATTTCATGTGGTTTGAATTTTTAGACATGTGTATTTATTCATTTAAGACTATAATTGTATAATCAATGGGGATTTGGTTAAATTATGATATAACTATAAAATGGAATATTTAACCCCACTGAAAAGAACAGAATTGATCCATTTATTTGGTACAAATATATGTCCATGATGAAAGGATGAGATAAGAAATTAAGAAATTGTTATGGAATTATATAGAGAGATAGAGAGCATTATCTATAAAAAAATATACTTCTATGTGTGTGTATGTATGTATATATGTGTGTGTTTAGATATATTTCTATATTATATAAAAAGATATAAAAAGACACACACCTAAATCTTAGATTTCAGAGGAGTAGAAATGAGGAATAGAATTTTTTAAACTTCTGTATCATTTGCATGTTTAATAATGACATATTAATTTTTAAAAATACTAAGTATTTTACTTTAAAATACTAAAATAAAAATTATGTAACTAGAAGGAAGTCAGAAAAACCTATAACTTATTTTGATGAAATGTTTCACAAATATATTTATCTAAATTTAGCACAAACTCTTTTAATATTGAAAAGAGATTTTAAAAACTTCCTAATTTATTTATTTGAGTGTGTTTCTGAATTTTTTTTTGTGGAGTATAAAGTAAAAAAAGAAGTATATTAATAAAAACGAAAAAAACAGTAGAATTCAATTTGAAAATAAACAGCATAGGCAACTTCCGATCATGAAGGCAGAATTGAGAATGGTAATTGCTTCCTTCCCCGACCACATCAAAATTACAACTGAATTATAGAATAACTACCCTTGGGAACCACCTGAAAATTAGCCTAATAGTAATCCTAGAAGAAAGATATATAAAAGAAGCCATGTTGAGATGGTAGGAGGGGTAAACGTGCAAAACACCTGGTCCCACACCCATGTGTAGTGGTTGAGAATTAGGAGAGATATCTCAGCTGTGGAGTTCCCCACTGAGGAGGGAGGGTTTCCAGTCACATACTGGGCTCTTGAGCTCAGAGCCCTAGTGTCAGGAAGAGGAGTTACTCACAATTCCTTGTTATGAAAATCAGCAGGGACACAGTCCAGGTGAGATGGAGGGTGGCTGAAGACCTAGGCATACTCTTGAAAGACCTGAATAAAGACTTTCTCACTCACAAACACTCCCCCTAAGCTCCAGCAAATGGACAGCAACTTTAAAAGTACCAGGGACATATGGGGAGGAACTGAATTGTCTGTCTTCACTGCGCAGGCTAGAAGGGCAGCGCTCTCTAAGACAAAGTGCAAGCAGGTACCATTGTTCCTGTTGAACGTTCTCTTTACACAGTCTGAAGGCAGAGCAGGGAGCCAAATCTGAGTTTCCATTAACCTCACTAGCACTGTTTTCCCCCTACCCTGGTGATTCTCTGAGACCTCATCCTACCCAATTCACTCACAAATACTAACTTGTTTCAAAGGCTAATCCACACAAACAGTAGGCCTGCCCCTGTGTTGCATAATTTTTTAAAAACTCTCAGAGGTCCACAACCCCAAGCAATCGGTGGCTGGCTTCAGAGTGCCCTGTATCTCTTGCTAAGCAGCCTCAAGCCTGGAACTAGTGGCAGCTGGAATTGGTTCATAGCATAACCACTCCCAGGCACCTACAAGTCCAGCACAGGTAGCTGCCAACGGCAGATCAGTTTGTAGCTCCTACCAGGTGTGCCTAGGCCAGACATAGTCAGGCAGCAAAAATGAGGAGACAGAGAAACATGTCCCAAATAAAAGAATAAGACAAAACTCCAGGGAAAAAATAAACAAAATGGAGGAAAGCAATCTACCAGTTGCAGAGTTCAAAACACTGGTTATAAGGATGCTCAATTAACTTAGGGGAAGATTGGGTAATATCAGTAAGAACTTCAACAAAGAGATAGAAAATATACAAATGGATATAGAAAACATAAAAAAGAACCAGACAGAAATGAAAAATATAATAACCAAAATGAAGAATACATTAGAGAGAATCAACAGCAGATTAAATTAAGCAGAGAAACAAATCATCAATTTGGAAGATAAAGTAACAGAAAACACCCAATCAGAACAGCAAAAAGAAAAAAAACACAGTGAGGATAGTTTAAGGGACCTCTGGGACAACATCAAACATAGCAACATTGGCATCATAGGGATACCAGAAGTAAAAGAGAGAGAGAAAGGGATTGAAAACCTATTTGGAAAAATAATGACTGAAAATGTCCCTAATCTGGTGAAGGAAATAGACATAAAGATCCTAGAAGTTCAGAGATCCAAACATGATGAACCCAAAGAAAACCACGCCAAGACACATCATAATTAAAATATCAAATGTTAAAGACAAGAGATAATCTTAAAAGCAGAAAGAGGAAAGCTCCCTACAAGGGAGCTCCCATAAGGCCATCAGCTGATTTTTCAATGAACACTTTGCAGGCTAGAAGGGATTGGCAGGAAATATTCAAAGGGATGATAAATAAGGACCTACTAATAAGATTTCTCTACATAGCAAGGCTATCATTTAGAATCAAGAGAGATAAAGAACTTCCCCAGCAAAGAAAAGCTGAGAGTTCATCATGACCAAACCAGTATTAAAAGAAATGTGAAAGGGACTTCTTTAAGAAGAAGAGGCAATATATGTATAAACAATCTCATACAAAGGCAAACATATAAAAGCAATGATAAACCAACACAAAAACTTGTAAAAAGTTTAAAAGGCAAAAGTAGAAAGATTATGCATATTACAATGGTTACTTAAGGAACACACCCACACGCACACACACACAAAAGAAACAAAAAATAATATCAAAAGCATAAATGTGGAATGGTTGAGTAAAAATGGTAGTAATGGTAGAATGTGTTCAAACTTAAGTGACTTTCAACTTAAAATAGACTACTATAAACATAGCTTGGTATATATGAAGCACACTGTAACCACAAACCAAAAATCTACAATAGATAAAGAAGAAATAAAGATAATAGAATCCAAACATAACACTATGGAAAGTCATCAACATACAAGAGAAGAAAGCAAGAGAATAAGAAAGGAATGGAGAAAAACAAACAAACAAAAAATTAGAAGACAATAAAATGACAGTAACTATCAATAATTACTTTAAATGTAAATGGATTAAATACTCCAATCAATGAGAAACACATAATAAAAAAAAGATATAGTACACATATAATGGAATATTACTCAGCCATAAAAAGAATAAATTTAACATTTGTGTAAATGGATGGACATTAAGTGTATTATGCTAAATGAAATAAACCATACAGAGAAAGACAAATACCATATGATTTTACTCGCATGTGGAATCTATAAAACAAAACAAAACAAACAAACAAATAAAACAGAAACTCACAAACTCACAGATACAGAGAACAAACTGATGCTTGCCAAATAAGAAGAGGTTTGGGGAATGTGTAAAAGATGAAAGAATTAAGTACAATCGGTAGTTACAAAATAGTCATGGTGATGTAATGTACAGCGTAGGAAATATAGTCACTAATATTGTAATAACTTTGTATGGAAATAGGCAGTTACCAGACTTATCAGGGAGATCACTTTGTAAATTATGTAAATGTCTAACCACTATGCTGTACACCTGTAACTAATATAATATTGAATATCAACTCTAATTAAAAGTTTTAATTTTTTTAAAAAAGAAAACAAACAGTATAATGAGGATTCTTCTTTGGGATTTTGCAATGAAATTTTTTTGAACTTTTGCTTTAAATAGATATAATTTCTCTAACCTAATTACTAAATGAGATAATTATAAGATTTTCATTCTTCTTCTTCCACATTAATCCATATAACTATCTTGAAACATTTAGTGAATGAAAAAAAGGCCATAATCTCTGTTATGATGACTATTGTGTTTCATACTTATGAGTAGTTGGGCTAAATGCTAACTGGTTTTGCTCTGCCTTTCTTTTCTTTTTGGAAAGAAGCTTTGGATGTCAGACTCTTTAATTAGCTCAGTGAGTCCACAAAGAAAAAATAAGCAATGGATTGAAATTTCAGCTCAAAAGTTTTGAAGGTTTCATGGTTTCACCTGTTTTTTTTTTTTTTTTTCTGATTTTGGTTAAATGCATGACCAAAAATAAAAAAAAGCAACCTTAAGCTCTTTTAACATCTTTAGCTGAAAATTGGCAGTTTTGAAGTAAACGAAAAGGTCATTTTGGTAATAAAAATAAAGCACTCTCTTGTTCATTTAATGTTTTATAATCTTCCTCTCTCTCTATTTTTCAAACTTGAAAAAAAATAAGGCTTACTAACTTTTCCAATTTATAATAACATATAAGATCAATGACAATTCCTTCAAGTGTTACAAAATTTCAAGTGGGTAGGATATGCATATTAGCAAGTTTTACCTTGTTAGTCTCATTATTTGCTTCTATTTCTATTTAAACATATTTCTGTTTATCTTTTGGATGGTCAAATGTCCTTAAAAAAAAAGATG
Organism: Eidolon dupreanum; assembly: GCA_028627145.1. Lineage (NCBI taxonomy): Eukaryota > Metazoa > Chordata > Mammalia > Chiroptera > Pteropodidae > Eidolon > Eidolon dupreanum. The sequence continues at coordinate 45,203,811 of CM053514.1, read as the reverse complement.
CTTTATATAGAAAACAGAAAATAGTAAACTGTGATTTGCCATATTTTCCCATGACTAAATATATTAATTCCTGGTTTAAAAAGAAAGTAAAAAATAAAGAAACAAATTGTTCAAAATGAGTCATGAAACAAATTCTTGTCCAACCTTTAAAAGAAATTTTGGTTTTATTGCCAGTATTTTAACATTCATTTTAAAAAATATTTTTAAATTTTATCTTTTAATTATAGTTGACATACACTATTATATTAGTTTTAGGTATAAAACATAGCAGTTAGACCTTATGATCACCCTGACAAGTGTAGTACCCATTTGACATGACATATAGTTATTAGAATATTATTGATTATATTGCCTAAGCTGTATTTTATAACCCTGTGACTATTTTTAATAACAGGAAATTTGTATTTCTTAATCTCTTTCACCTTTTTCACCTATCTCACCATATCCTACCCTCGTTGCAACCATCAGTTTGTTTTCTGTATCTATGAGTTTGCTTCTGTTTTGTTTGTTTATTTACTTTGATTTTTAGATTCCACATATATGTTAAATCATATGGTATTTGTTTTTCTCTGTCTGACTTATTTTTGCTTAGCATAATACCCTCTAGGTCAATCCATGTTTTTGTAAATGGCAAGATTTATTTTTTATGGCTGAGTAATATTCCATCATATATACGTTACGTTTTTATTCCTCTTTTGATTAGAACACTTAATCCATTTACATTAAAGTAATTATTGATAGGTTTGTAGTTATTGTGATTTTTTAAATTGTTTTCTGATTGTTTTTGTAGTTCTCTGTTTCTTTCTTATTTTCTTGCTCTTTTCTTATATGTTGATGACTTTCTGTAGTGTTGTGTTCGAATTTCTTTCTCTTTATTTCTTTCGAATCTTGGCTATCATAAATAACACTGCAAGAAAAAAAAAAGAGTGCATTATCTTTCAAATTAGTGTTTTGAATTTCTTTTGATAAACATCTAGAAGTGGAATTGCTGGGTCATATGGTTGTTTATTTTTAAATTTTTAAGAAAACTTTATACTGTTTTCCATAGTGGCTGCACCAATTTACAATTCCACAAACAATGCACAAGGGTACTCTTTTCTTCACAGTCTCACCAATACTTGTTGTTTGTTGATTTACTGATGATAGCTATTCTGACAGGTGTGATGTGATATCTCACTGTGGTTTTAATTTACGTTCGCCTGGTGGTTAATAATCTTGAGTATGTATGTTCTCTTTGGAGAAAGGTCTGTTCAGGTCCTCTGCCTATTTTTAATTGAATTATTTAGTTTTTGGTCTTAAGTTGTATGAGTTCATTATATATTTGGATATTAACCTTTATTGAACCTATCATTAATGAACTACTTCTCCCATTCAGTAGGTTGTCTTGTTTTGTTGATGGTTTTCTTACTGTGAAAACTTTTTAGTTTGATGTACTCCCATTTGTTTATTTTTTCTTTTGTTTCTCTTGCCAGAGGAGACACGTCTTCAAAAATATTGCTAATTTTAGAGAGTTTATGGCTTATGTTTTCTTCTAGGAATTTTATTATTTTAGATCTAACATTTAAGTCTTTAATTTATTTTGAATTTATTCTTTTATATGATGTAAGAAAATCTTCCAATTTTATTTTTTTGCTTGTATCTGTCCAGTTTTCTCAACATCATTTATTGAAGAGACTGTCTTTTCTTCCTTGTATATTTTTGCCTCCTTCGTTATAGATTAGTTTAGTTGATCATATAAGGGGGTTTATTTCTGGGTTCTCTGTTCTGTTCCACTGATCTATGTGTCTGTTTTTGTGCTAGTATCATGCTCTTTTAATTAATATAAACTCGTAATATAGTTTGATATTAGGTAGTGTGATACCTCCAACTTTGTTTTTTCTCAAGATTTCTATGGCTATTCAGGGTCTTTTGTGGTTCATATAAATTTCATTATTTGTTTGGGTTTTGAAAAATTGCCATTGGTATTTTCATAGGGATTGCCCTGAATCTATAGATTGTTTGGGGTAGTATGGACATTTTAATGATATTAATTCCTCCTATCCCTGAACATGGTATGCTTTCATTTATGTGTCTTCTTCAATTTTTCTTCAATGTCATAGTTTTCCATATACAGATATTTTACCTCCTTTGTTAAATTTACTCCTAGCTATTTCATTCTTTTTGATGCAATCATATATAGGATTGTTTACTTAATTTCTCTTTTCAATATTCATTATGGTTATAAAAATGCAACTGGTTTCCAATTTTAATTTTGTATTCTACTACTTTACTGAAATAATTTTTTAGTTCTAATATTTTTTTGGTGGAATTTTTAGATGTATTTGTTTCTATGTATTATATACATCTGCTACATCTCCTGGTCTTGACAGAGTGATTGTATGTAGACAATATGTGGTCCTTGGTGGCCCTGTTTTCCTGGTTACCTGAGCAGGGTACTTCAGGGATGTCCCATGTGTGTGTTGTGTGTGGCCTGTTATTGTAGTCAGGCTTCAATTGCTGCTGGCATATCAGTGAGTGAAGTTGACCCTCAGGCTGGGTATGACTACAGTGGACAATCTGTTATGTGGGAACTGATCCCATGAAATGAGACTCACTTTGCCGAATTCTGGTGCCAGCTGAGTCCTCTCTTCAGGCGCTTCATTTGTGGAGCTGAGTGGGTCTCTGGTGCACTCTGAAGTTGGCCATACAGTATGCTGATTTTGAAGTCTCTTTTGAGGAGCTCCAGTGCAGGCCAAGGTTGGCATCTGCTTGTACCAGATTCGGGGCCACTTAGTAGGAGCTACAGAGTGATATGTGTTTGGCTGGCACTTCTCCTGGGCTTGGAAGCACCTGGGAGAAGTTATTTTGTAAACTGAACCTGGCTTCCCTTGTACCTGGCTTTGGACCCTTTGGTGGGCACTACGATGTGAGCCGAGGCTAGCCATCACTTGTTTTGGGCTTGTGAGTGTTTAGTTGGAGCTAAATTACCAGTCAACACTGGCCACCACTTGTACTAAGCTTGTGGCCACCTGATGGGAGTTACAATGCAACCTAAGACTGGTTGCAGCTTTTACTTTGCTTGAGCCTACTTGGCAAGAGCTATAATCCATGCCAAGGCAAGCTGCTGCTTTTTTGGTATTTGTGGAACTTTGAATGAGTCTGTAGCATGAGCTGAGGCAGTCTGTTTGTGTGCAGGAGCTGCTGGAAGAGTCTCAGTCCAGGGAGTGAGTCAAGTGGGGTAGGGTCTCAGGGAATCACCAAATTGGTGTGAATAGTGTTAGCCAAGATAATGGGGAATACCGATTTGGCATGCACCTGAGTCAGGACAGCTAGTTGGGAGGATAGCTCTACAAAGGAACAATAGCACCTGCCAATGATTCTGTCCCAAGAGAGAGTTGCCCCAACTCCTATACCTTCAGCCTTTGCTTTGAAGTTAGTTATTTTAGTTCCTCCTTGTATGTTCTTGGCATTTTTTAAGCAGTTTCACCTATGTTGGAGTTTAGAGCAAGTGAGGTTTTGAGCAAGTAAATCTGTGCATGGGCCCTTTAAGAGCAGCATTTGAGTCTCCAGCAGCCCTTTATCTTTCTCGGGTGCAATCCCCACTGGTTTTCACAGGCAGATCTTATGGGGACTCCTCCTTCCTGTGCCAGGTGTGCCAGGCTGGGGAGACCAGTCTGGGGCTGGAATGCCTCACTCCTCAGGAGGGACCTCCACAGCCAAGATATCCCTCTCAATTCTTAACTGCCACATATGGATGTGGGACCTGACTGTTTTTCCTCTCTGCCCCTTCTACCAGTTTGGTGTAACTTATTCTTTATATCCTCAATTATGGGAATTCTGTTCCATGAGGCTTCAGGTGGTTCTTAATGGTTGTCGTTCTATAATTTAATTGTAATTTGATGTGATTGTGGGAGGTAGTAAGCACAGAGTTTACCTACTTCAATATCTTGATTGGAAGTCTACCAGTATTTTCTTAATACATCTCTTTTCCAGAAGAAATTATTCAGAATGAAATAAAGATTTTAATGTCTTTACTTAAAGGTTATGTCAAGATAAAGAATTGAATTCAGTATTTATTTTCTCCTTTCCTACTATGTATACACACACTGAAGTATGGTCCATGTCTGACATCTTCTAATATACTTAGTTGTTTGCATTTTATCTTTGTCATCTGAGCGTCATGTCTTAGTCTTTCTTAATGGATTCATTAGCTGGGTTTTTTGTTGTTTGTTTTTGATAGAGGCTCTGTATAGTTTCACACAAATTATCAAGTCACCACCATTTCTGTAAATGTATGAAATAATGTCTGACTTTGATGGTTGATGACTCTGCCAGAAGATGTTTGCATTTCCTTCCTTTGGCAAGAGCAACAATATTTCCTAATTCAGTCCATTCCATGACCACCATACCTATCCAGGTGATATGCACATATACACTTCATTAACAACAAATTTGCTGGACAGTGGAAGCAGAGCACATACCTGTCTCCATTGCCAAGAGAATTAGAAGGTGAACCAATTATTTATCTGTCTCTGTGCATCAAATGTTTTCCTAAAGGCTGTAAACAAACAAACAACAACAAAAAAAAATGGAAGAGGAAGGCAGAGGGTCCTGCATTTTAAGTGTCTTTCATAAAACTCTTCATTCCATACCAGAGTCCTACCAGGATCTTTGTTTTATCTATGCACCTTTGGCTAGGTCTATTTTTTTTCTTTTCTCACAGGATTTTCTCCCATTTGGGCTGACTTCAATTTAAAATGAGAATAATTTTGAAAAATTCTTTTCTACTTATGAATTACAGAGTATGAAATATGTTATATTGATATATGTGAAGTAAAAATATTTTTCTGAAGACAACTCTAACTTTTATGCAAAGTATTTGGAGCATACTAGTTTATTAACAGTGTTAGGAGCATAGCAGTTTTCTTGTTTCTCCACTGTCTTACTCAAGCATTATTATCTAATATGAAATTAATATATCACTAATGTGCACAGTTTGAAAATAGAGATGATTTAGAAATGAAATGAAAATAACAATTATTCATTATCTCAGCTAGAGAAGAGAATGCCTATTAACGTTTTCCCATATTTTAATATTCTCTTATTTATACATTATTTTTAGTTGAAATCATATTATGTAGACAATTTTATAATGTGCTGTTATCTACTTGATATTTCAAGTTATTAAAAACTTGGTTATTAAATCATTAAAAAATGAAAACTGTCTAAAATGCATTTTATCGATATTTGAAGTTATTTATATAGAAAAATAAACTACTATGTGTACTACCACCTTCCTGAGGTAACAACTATTAGCATTTTAGTATATTCTTTCATTCTTTTTAAATACATTTTCATTACTATAGTTTATATATTAATCTTCCATGTATAACCTTTATTTCTGCTTTATAGAATTTCCCAGATTATTATATTTTACATTGAAAATTTCTTCATGCATATGTTTAATGGCTGTATCATAGTATACCATAATTTAGTAAAGTTCTTGGAACTTAATTTCTAAAGGTTTTGTTTGCTTACAAGTAAACTTTGAAAGAATTTATTTCACTTGTTAAAATGAAAATTCTTTAAGAGATAAGGCTAAACCAGGTAACTGGAAATGCAGGAAGAGTTCTGGGGGCAGGGCCAAGTAACCATGCGTGAAGGCAGGACAGCTGGAGCAAGTGCCCGCAAGAATTTGAGTCCATTTAGTATAGTAAACTGCTGCAGGACACCAATCTGTCTTCTAATAGTTCTCCTGCCAATAAGCCACAGAGCTGAGTAAGAGTGCCCACAATTGCTCCATCCATTTTTAAGTGCAGTTTTGTAGTCTAAAAGATTACATTGAAAAACTGAAAGTATTGACGTGGTCTGTAACAGCTTGACAAGTTGTCATGCTGTGGAAAGAGAAACTTTTAAATTAAAGCTACTCCAGTGTTCTCCACAAAGACTAAGTCAACATGAGGTGACTCAAAAATCAGTGTTGATTTTGATTTGCTGTAAACCCAGAGGATAAATTTGACATAATCAGAAATGTAAATCATAGCCCTCAAACTTCCCTACCCTTTACCTGGGTTGTGTCTTAACTAAAGCAAGAACATAGAGACAGTGAGTTTCCTTTAAAAGCAATTATTTGCAATTAGAGAAAGGGAGTAATGCTCCAACTATCTTTGAGTTACTAAAAGAAATATGATTATAAAAAATAAATTAACTTTTCTTTAATCAAAACTTCATGAAGTGTCTGCTCTGCCTTTTATTTGGTGAGGGAAGCCTGTTGAGTGAAGTGGGAGCTTACTACAGGGTCTATTCATTAGGAAGTGGCACCAGGTATGGAAGCAGGTGATGCTCAGCTAACTCTGGGTTCACACTAGGAATAAGTCAGAGCAGGGGATCCTTCTATTATAGTTCCCTCACTACAAATAAATAATAAACCTATAAAAGATTTACAGAATAACGTCTTTTAAACACATTTAAGTGTTTTCTTAATATTACATCAATTATATAAAATAAAATTGGTTTCAGATTTCTAAAATTTTCCAAATTAAAATGCCACAGAGGCAATAAAAATTCAATACTTCAGGAAAATAAATTAGTAAAATGGAAGGGCAGCTCTCAAAGTTTTTCTATAACTTAGAGAAAAATTATGAAATAATTATGATGAAAAACTAAGAAACAAGAAGGAACTACTTAGTAGATAAAGATAAAATAGAAATTTATATTATTCACAAGGCACATAAAAAAGGAGCAAAAATTTCTGCTCAGCGAAAGAAACTGTCAACAAGGTAAAGAGACAACCATCTGAATGGGAAAATATATTTGCAAGCAACACTTCCAATAAAGGCCTAATATTCAAAATGTACAAAGAACTCATACAACTCAATAACAACAACAACAACAACAAAAATGCTCCAGTCAAAAAATGGGCAGAGGACCTGAACAGACACTTCTCCTTAGAGGACATAAAAATGGCCAACAAATATTTGAAAAGATACTCAACATTGCTAGCTATTAGGGAAATGCTCGTCAAAATCACAATGAGATACCATTTCACACCTGTTAGAATAACTATAATCAACAGGACAAGTAATAACAAATGTTGGAGAGGATGCAGAAAAGAAGGAACACTCACACGCTGCTGGTGGGACTGCAAGTTGGTACAGCCACTATGGAAAACAGTATGGAGGTTCCTCAAAAAACTAAGAATTGATATACCATATGATCCAGCAATTCCTCTACTGGCTATTTACCCCAAAGACTTGAAAACCCATATCCAAAAAGAAATGTGCACACTGATGTTCATAGCAGCATTATTCATAGTGGCCAGGACATGGAAGCAACCAAAGTGTCCTATGAAAGATAATTGGCTAAAGAAGCTGTGATACATTTATACAATGGAATATTACTCAACCATCAGAAGAGATGAAATACTGCCATTTGTGACAGCTTGACTGGACTTTGAGATAATCGTGCTAATCCAAATAAGCCAGACAGAAAAAGTTGAAAATCACATGATATCACTTACATGTGGGATAGAAACCTAAAAGCAACAAATGAACAGGAAAAACAAAGAGACTCATGGTCATGGACAATAAACTAGTGGTATCCATAGAGTAAGGAGGAGGTGTGAGGGGAGAGTTAGATGGGATAAAGGGGGTCAAATACGTGGTGACAGAAAGAAATTTAACTATGGGAAGTGAACACACAATGTAAACATATATACACCTTACTGTTAAAGTGTACAGCTGAAACTTATTGGATTTCGTTAACTAATGTCACCATAATAAACAAACAAACAAACAAACAAACAAATAAATAAATAAATAAAATATGGGCATAATATTTTTAAAAAGGAGCAAAAATTATTAAATTATTAAAAAATACTCTTTGAATTGAAAAATTTGATCTTTTAGACATACCAATGGGAAAAACTAATAGATATTATTGGACATAAATATACTTGGGTGGAATATTTTAATTTCTTATAATGTAAAAATTCTATAAGCATCCAACAGAGAAAGAAAAAATAAATTACTAAGCAAATGGAGAAAACAAGTTAGCATCAGACATCTCAGTAATAGTAAATGCTGTTAGATAGTAGGAATCATACCTGAAGTTTCCACCGAAAAGAACATATTCTAAACATATAATTCTATGCCCATTGAAACTATCACACCCATTGAAACTATCATTCATGTATGAAAGCAATAGAAACACATTCTCAGTCATGAAGGTTTTACAAAGTTATGCATTTCTTCTAAGTGATTACAAGCCAACAAAATAATTAGCTTTCTCATATACTAGCAATAAACAGTTTAAAACTATAACAGAAAAAGATATTTATATTATGCAACAAAAGTACAAAATGAAATATATAGTAACACTTTTAATGAGAGGTATGTGCAATATGGTAATATCATCCATTCAGAAAATTACCCTCCCCATTGTGGGTGATCATCACCCAATTGTATGAGAGCCTGAATAGGACAAGAAGGCTAAGAAAGGGTGAATTTGCTCCCATTATGAAGACATTCATCTTCTTCTGCCCTCAGACATAGGCATTCTTGGTTCTCAGGCCTTTGGACTAGGACTGGGACTTACATCAATGGTTCCCTTGGTTCTCAGGTCCTCATACTCAGACTGAATTACATCACTGGTTTTCTTGGTTCTCCAGCTTGTAGGTGGCAGATTGTAGAGCTACTCAGCCTCCAAAACTGTATGAACCAATTCCTATAATAAACAAACAAACAAACAAACAAACAAATATTTTTTATTGGTTGTGTTTCTCTGGAGAACTCTGACTAATACAGTCATAGACCTCAATATAAATATGTCTTGGGTTGTTTTAGTGGTATATAACACCTAGAAACACACATACACATCCAGGTCTAATTTTATTTACTGCCAACTCCTTCACCCAGAAAGGAAGGAGTTCCCTGGAGCCAGAAGGCATGGCTCAGAGAAAGGTACTGCACTTCTTTTCTGTGTAGCCCATTGAGGGGAGTTGTCATTCCTACTGGTCCCCATGAAGTGTACCCAGCTAGTTTACCTTTTGATTCAATCTTATCTATTATTTATACATATTCAGATTTCAAACCAACATTTACAGTATCTTAACAAACACTTAACTTTTTTAGTCTTAGATTTTTTTTTTACTAATTTAGCCAGTCTTTGGCTGATAAACTGAAAGGAGTCTCAGTTCATGGTTAATAAAAATTGAGGGAGCCTGGCCCAGAGATTTCTCAGAATTCTTACTCCCAGACTCTAGACCTATTATGTGTTGCTTATTCCTGAGCCCTTAGTTTTGATATCTCTTTCTTGGTCTTGTTAGGTTCTCCTAGTAAAGGTTAAATGCATTTTGCTTCCTTGTAACACTCATCATGGGAAATACTGTTTCTTGCTTCTGAGCTTCTTGAGGGCAGAGTACATATTTGTCGAGACCATCACTGTACCCATAGAACCTGGAATATGGTGGCTGCACAGTAAATATAGCTGAACAAATATATACAACAAACTGTGTTAAGAATAGAGATTGCATTAAAAGTTTATCTCCACTTTTTCCTTTTTATCCCCAGGAGACCCCATCCTCCAGAATTCAAAGAAGAGAGTTGATCCCTTCTCACATCAAGCCTATCTTAAAAGCTGCTTTTAGAAATTCCAGTGCACACTCACACACCATTATATGTTATTTCAGGATAGTATAATAATAAAACTGTCAATCCTATGAATAAGAACTGTTTCTTTACTTGAATTCTTGCTCATGTTCGTGTACATTTATATATTACTAGAAATGCATCATTCTTAAGATTTCTTAGATTGTTTTGATAAGATATGACTCTAGTTTTCCCAGTCTTTCTTATTATAAGGATATTTAATAAGCTCTTTACACAATTTGCACATGTGACCTTACATTTTTATGTGATATAAAGTATAGCAGGATCCTTTTTTTAAAGGATTTTCTTAATATAATATTTAAATAATGAAAATATTTCTGCTGCGTAATGCTATTTGTGCAAGTAGACTAGTTATCTATGTTAATGCATGGGAAATACCAATTCTTTATTTTCTGGTGAGGAATAATTATCAAACATTATTATTTATAAGCCAGAGATTGTTTAACCATATATCTTTAATTTAAAATATTTCTTTATTAAAGGATATTAATTACAAGAGTATTTTTATTGTTAGCAAAAAAATGGTTCGGATGTTCATTTATTTAACAATTTATTTAGTGCCTAAACTCATGTGACCTTTAAAAAGTGGTTTAAACCATTAAGTGAAAATGTATAATTTTAAAAAGGACAAGTGTCTTGTACAAGACCACAGAGCACAGCCAGCTTCAGGGTGGCTGGTCCCAGCCCCATGACCACTTGTGCCTTATTGATCCTAGTTAAGAAAATGAACAAAAGGTAACAGCCTCTTCTTTTGAAACACTGTGATTCAGAGAGGAAACAGAAAGAGTGCTCTCTATCTCTACTAAAAAATAAAAACTAGGAGAAAAAGTGGAGACAAAGAAGAAAGATTATATGAAATTTCAGACAACCGACTTAGTCTTGGTTTTCCCTTTCTTATCTACCTCTTTTAACCATCTTCTCCATTTCTTCTTTCTCCTGTCATTATTGATTGTGAACTTCTGTTTTGTAATTAAGTCGAATGAACAAGGAAGCACGATGATGAATTCCTCACCACCCTATAACATCCAGATGCACCTCCAGCACAGAATTCCACTGGACTCACGATGTGTGATGTGTGGGAGATTAATGAAGCTGATTTTGAGGACAGGATAAGTATGTTATATGGAGGCGTTGACAGCCCCGAGAGGGCACACTTTCTGTCAAAACAAGAAAGAAGCAATAGTGTTCTAAGACAAAAACAACCAAGGAATCCTCTCATATCTTTCTTATTCCTGGTACTTTCCTGTAGTAGCCAACCACTTAAACTGAAAATTATGACATGAAGAAAAGGGAAAAATAGGGCAACCAATAGACATTTTTCCTTTCTGCCCTTCCTTACTCAAAATAAGCCAAAGTAGAGAGTCTTAGTAAAATGTACACATAAAAAATACATAAATGAAAATAGCTGAGCTAGGTTTGCACAGCGTTTCTACTGTTCTGATAAGAATGAAATAAATATGCATGTATGAGGTATGAAATATGAATTGTGTGATTTTGGTGATTTTGATTTGGAATTCAATCCTCTTATTGCATTTAAATCTCTCAGTGCACAATGGTAAAATTCATGCTGATAATTAAAATATTTAATTTTTCCTTTCTTTAAAACATTAAATAGCAAATAAAAACATACAAGTCTAGAAACACCATAAAAAAAGAAAAAGACTTCATATTTTATCACTTTTAATGGTACTCTTTGCTGCTTTTTGAACAAGGAATACTGCATTCTCAGTTTTACTGAGCTCTGCAAATCATGTAGCTGGCCCTGCTTGAGAGTGAAGATGAAGAAAAAGTCAGAGGTCCCCTGTGATTAGGTCCAGAAGTGGGCTATAATCCACCGGCTCCTGCATCACTTTGGAGATCTCTAGGTACCACTCTGCGATCCTTTTCACTTATAGCCTTGGTTTCTTAGCAGCTTCTGAATTCCTTATGCTTGGCTTGGAAAGGTCATACTTACTTTGATACTGGAGCACTTTATCAATTCTGGTTTCCAATTATACTTTAGCAACTTCCAAAGAGATCTCTGGACATTTTTCATTCATTTTATCATTCATTCATTCATTCATTCATTCACCAAATATATGTTGGGAGCCTAAGATATGCCAAACACTGTCCAATGTGAACCACTATGGACTGAAGTATGTCTTCTTAAAGTTCATATGTTGAAGCCCTAATACCTTACACGATGATATTTAAAGGTGAGGCCTTCGAGAGCCTTAGATTTAAATGATATCATCAGGGTAGAATCACCATAATAGGATTAGTGCCTTTCTAAGAAGAGAGGAGAGAAAGCTTGCATTTTGCTCTTGCTCTCGAACTCTCTTTCTCTTCATCATGTGAAGATACAGCAAGAAGGCAACTGTCTGCAAGACAGTAAGAGGGTTCTCCCCAGAACCTAACAATGCTAGCACCGTGATCTCAAATTTCCAAGCCTTCAGAACTGTGAGAAATAAGTGCCTGTTGTTTAAGTTACTCAGTCTATAATATTTTGTTATAGTAGCCTAAGCTAAGACATGAATAAATGTGGTTCCTGCTTTTGTGGGAGAAATAGACATTAACAAAATAAACGCAAATTAAATATAAAATAAAACTATAGAAAGTGCTATAAATAACAGAGTACTGAGGAAAAATTTGAGGGTGACCTGATTTAGACTGAGGTGCCATAGAAAGATGGTGATGATTTAGAGAACTACGCTCCAGACAGAAGGAACAGCATGTGTGAAAGTGGAAAGAATTGTGTGTGGAGAAAACTGACAGAAGGCCTGTGTGCCTGTAAGTGTAAATGCCAGGGGAGGACTGTGGTCAATTGCTATTGTGCTTTTTTTGCTTAACTTCTGTTTTATTTTATACCTTTTATATAGCTGTGACTGTGTGTGATAAAATGTCTTAATAAATGAAGTCCATTCTTTCAGGACCCAAAAGCAAAGCACAAAACCAATTAAGTACAAACGTCCACAAGGACTTTGACACTTTGAGTGTGATACTGAGGCAATTCGCTCTTCTCTTTGTACATCAGTTATTGACACTAACATGTATGTAATAACAACCACTTTTAAAATGAGAGACAATATAAATGAAGCTCCTGACAAAAAGAATAATGTTCAATCAGTGGTAACTAATCTTAATATTATGAGGAGGTCAGGATAGAATGTTTGAAATCTAAACTGCTTCCTAATAGCTTGGGATCTATAGTTATATGCTTTTTAGCTATGACATATAGCTTGATTGATACCATATATCTTATTAGTGACAACCTAATATTGCATGTTTAATACTGGGATAAGCCAAATATTATTTTAAAAGAAATAAATTTGGAAAGCATAGATATTGTAAATCTAATTTCAAATACAAACAGTAATCAAATCAGCCCCACCACTCTAAAGCTTGGATTCACAGTGTACTCAAAACGGCTATTCTGAGATGTAATGAAGATCTAATACCAATCTGCCAGTTTAATTTCATAGGTTAAAACATTTATGTTATTGAAAGGGTAAATATAAACTCTCTCCAAACTTGTGTTTGTTATTGAACATCTTCCTACCCAGAGTTAAATGGTTATGAAAGTGTCTCTTCTCAAATAGAAGCAGTCTGTTGAGCTCAGTGATGTCTCTCAGACTCTGTGAGAACTGCTCAGTGTATTTCTTAGGGGCTTTATGTGTCCAATACAAGCTTTCCAGACTTCTTAATGGAACTTTAAATGATCCAGTCATCTAGTTATTCAGCAAATATTGATTGAATATGTAATATGTGCTAGGCACTGTTCTAGATCCTAGGGTAGAACATTTTATTATCATTCCAAAAGAAGTGCCTGGTTTCTGAAACTATCAGATCAATCTTAGAAACCATAAAACCTATTTACATTACAAGCAAGGGTTATATATAAAAACCATGAGTTAAAATAAAATTTATACTCTAAGATATTGCTTTATAGTATTTTTTGTAGATATCTGGAATGTTTTTCTCCCATTTTCTAGCCTAGAAAACTGGCAAAAACCTCCTTTAATCATATCAATTATTCACTTCTCCATTATAGAATTACCACATTGTGTTTTGTGGAATAAAATTCCTTAGGAACTATGTACCTAATGCCCATCCACCTGCACACCAGGAGGTGTTCTTTAAATGGTTAGTGAATTAAGAGTTAATAGAAAAGTAATAATTTAATGAATGAGCTTGATCAGTGTTGAGGTGTGTACCTTATGTGCTTAATTAATTTCAAATACTCGAACATATAAAATTAAGCAAGTTGTCTCTGAGCCTACCACTTAGTAGGCTATGCCCAGTCTTTCAGTATGAAAAAAATAGTGGAAACAAAAGAGATCAGACAGAGATTGCAAAAAACAGTTCTAAATTTATTAAAGTTAAATTGGATCTACTGAAATAAGAAAATTTTGAAAAGCAACCACTATGTCTCTTTTTATAAATAAAGCTTAAAAAGTCCTAGCAATAAAAATTTAGACTGTAAACAATCTATTGAATCATTTAAGCAAAGTTGCAAATGAAAACCTTTAATTAAATTCAGCCTGCAAAAGAGTTTTATTTCTTACATATGAAAAGGAAATTGCATTTGAATTTCCTTTGGTAGGGCCTGCATTTCCTTTTTTAGCTATCAACTCTACTGTTCTTTATTGCCCTTAAACTCTGCCATTTATGTTAATTTATGATCCCTGAAACTATTCCCATTTGGGTCTGGTGCCTTACAAGTTTCTCTCTGCCTTAGGGCAAAAAGCTGGCCCATTTCACAGAAAACTCAGCATTAACCTGAAACTGTTAAGATAAGCTATAGCTAAGTAGAGTGAAGAAAGTTCTCTAGTTTGGTTTAGATCAGGATTTGGAAAGAGATGGTATACACACAAATTGTTTCCCTATAATAAAATATGAAAGAGAAAAATCTAGATTTTAAAAGCTATAATTTCTTGAACTCTTACAAGTTAATAAAACCATACGGTTTTTTAATCAGTATTTTATCTATAGCACTCACTATTGCTAAAATGAAATCATCTCTTAAATCAGAACTTTGTGATATGGTTAGGCTTTGCTAGTTAAACAGGTGTTCTTAACTAAGGGGAATGAGAGGTCACATATACCAGGTGTGGACCATGGAGCTCTTTCTGGGGTGGACACCTTGAGTAGCACCTTAGGAGGACCAGCCGAGGCACACCTGTAGACCAGTGAATGGCTGTTCTAAAAGGAGCCTCCATAGCAGCCCACTGTTTAAACTACAAAGTGCTGAACTGTATTTTGCAATCCCCTTACCTTGTTCTCTCACCTGCCCACGGGTAATCACTGTTCCCAGTTTGCCTTCCTGTTGGGTGACAACACCATTGACCCTTCAGGCATTGAGCCATTCATGGTCAAACAACCCCTGAACTCGAGTTCCCCTCACGCTCTCCACTTCTCTGCCTCCTAGTTCAGATTTTGCATTGGTGACTTATGTTAGACAGCTCATTCCTGACTGTGACCTGTGCTCCACTTTCAGGCTATCTTCCCTGATGGGCACTGTGCTGTCATATTTATCACTTTTTTTCCCTTTTTTCCTGCTGATTTGCTTTATAATTTTATTTTTGTACTTTGGAAAATAGGGTATAGGTAGTTATTCTATTTCTAACTGCACCAAAGCCTCATGATGGAAGAACTTCTTCTCCAAAGACTGATGCTAGCATGCTTCAGACATGACATTAGAATATTTAAAAAATAATATCTAGAAAATTCAGACATGATGGTAGAGTACTTCAGAAGCATCAAAGGGTACCACTGGGATTTGTACCAAAGACATAATAGAAACAGGGTGATTTATCCAAGAGAGGATTTTTTTTTCCAAGAAAGAACCAGTTTTATACATTCAGGTATAAGTACTTCTAGTAGACCCTAAAAGGCAGGGCTCATGTCTTATGCCTAGCTCATTACACCGATAGCATTCAGTTTTTACATATGTAGACACTCACAGAATTGAATCTAATTGACTTTAATTGAATATATATAGGACTTATCCACTGATTAGAATTAACGGGTTGGTCTTCTACCCTTTGAGGTAGTACAAAGAGCAGTGTTTTTATAGGGGACAAGAAAATTAAGATGGGGTAATAAGTGAAATAATAAAGTGTTCATGAATCTACCATGTATTATATTTCCTTGAGCATGAACCTGGGTATTATGTTGAAGGCCTAAAATAAACTGAGAAGAACCATGCAGGAGAGCATAAATTTGACACCATGTAAGAAAAGTTGGGCATAATAATAATAATAATAGTTTTTTTTTTTAAATTGTGCATCCACTAAGGGTTAGGAACAATACTTGACCTTTTTTGTTGTTGTTGTTACATTTTTCAAACTTTACAAAAGTGCTATGAAATAGAGGTTATTATGAACATTTTATGAAAGAGAAAAGTTCCACTGAATTGCTGGTCATACCCAGGGCTCTCTGACCTTAGAGTCCATATGCCTTCAGCTTCACCAGGCTGCCTTTATTCACAATTTTAAAACTGGCACAGGGAGTCAGTGAAAGAAACTATCCATCTTATTATGATTCAAACACCAGAAAGGCAAGAAAGATAAAAATAAAGAGACAACAGGAGGGTAAAATGGAAGGCAAGGTGAGCATTTGGGAACAGCTTTTCACAAAAATAGAAGAGCAATTAAATTGATGTCTTCCAAAATGCTCTGGACTTAACATACCTACAGCCCTGGCTGCTGTGTTTTATCTCATTAAATGTCTAGTTATGGATGGGCAGGTTTGCCATCTGTTTAAATAATAGTTTTGTGTTCTCCATGAACTGAGTTACAGTGTTGAGGACAATTAAAGCATCATTTCTACCATCATCTCTCTCTGTGGGAATACTGATATTGCAGGACCATTGTACCATCAGCACACAGGCATCCGTTCCCAGCTATGATTTCACTGCTTTCCCACCTAACCTTCCTAGCAGAGGTAAGCCTTTCTGGCCAAGATGCAGGCTGTACAAGCATGAACTCCCACTCAGATAAGAACAGAAGACATATTAGGAAGAGTTCCAGCATCCCTCCTTCTTGGCAATCCCAGAGTGACGGATGTGACTTCCTGTGAAATCTAACGATAAGCTATTTTCAAAATTTTAATTTAAAATTAGTGGGCAGTGATAGGGTTTGTTTCAAAAGTGAAATGCTTAGAACTAGAAATGTAAAGGAAGCCAAGTGGCTGCACTTCTGGCAAAGGAAAAAGATCTGGGTTATAAACCTTTCAGGGACACCTCTATGAGGGACTGAGAATAGTGACTGATGTAGAGGGAAAGAGTAGAGGTGCATCTCCAAAACGTGGTTTTGGAATGGGAAGTTTGGTTCTTATACTACTTGTTTTAAATCCTGAAAGCATCATAGAGTAATAACAAAAATAATAACTAATATTTATTGGGCATACTTTATTAATCAATGCTAGTAGGCCAGCCTTACAACAACCCCAGGATATAAATATTGTTATCACGAGTATTTTTGTTTTACAGATGAGAAAACTGAGGTTTCGAGTTTTCTTTACATATTTGATGTGTGGATGAGGTAAAATCTTAACTTTTGCAGTTTGTCTTCAGATTCTCTATGTACTGCAGCATAAACTGGGAATGCCCTCAGCAAAGTGCTCTGGGGCATATAGTTACCCTATTCACACTGCTTCCTACGTAAGTTGAATCAGTACATCTCAAATGAGTTCATATGTACTGTTTCTGGTGCATTGCAGTTGTCTCAATTGTTTTTTTGTAAATAATTTTTCTCAAGGATCTGGATTCCTAACACTGCTTGCCTCATCCCAGAATCCTCTCAAAAAAACAAAAATGTAATCAAGGTCCATTTAACTCTAGAAACTGGTGAACAAGTTTTGACAACACTAGAAGGAAAAGAATAGGCCATCACCTCATTTGTATGTTTTCTGAGAACGGGTACTCACAACCACATAGATGTGTATATGTGCAATGTGTATAAGTATATAATTGTGCATATACGCACACACATATACACATGTATTTATACATACATATATATTTTGAAGTGTCTTTTCTAATTTATACTACATTTTAAACATGGTTTGAGTTGTTTAGAAATCTTCCAACAAATTGTTTAATGGTTATTTTTGTCACTTGTTTAAGGTTAAAGTTGAGTTTTGATTTAGTACAGGTTTCTTTCCTTCTATTATGACTGTATTCCTCATACATTCTACCAAAGACCTCTATGATCTATAAAAGAATCCCAATATCCCAGAGTGAGTTTCTATTAATACTTGTACCACAAGAAATTCTTTGCTAATGAGGTCCAATAAAAAAAAATTGAAAGAAAAAAAAATAACAATATCATAAGTACAAACATTATTACAATTTGTGTCAACAAGATGCTTTAAATTCCCTTTCCTTTTCACTGAAATTTGTTTTTAATAATTTGAATTCACTTATATTCTGGTAACTCTGTTTTTGTCTGTGTATGCTGATATCCAGTTAGCTTACCTTGAAATCTATCTTGATGCAACTACTGGCTTGAATTTTTTTTTCTTTCTTTTGGAATGTCATCACATTATCAATGATTTCTTTTAATAATTATATCCACTGGCAGTAAAATTTGGCTATAGCAAAAGCCACACAAAAGATAAGAAATGAAGAATTAGAAGTAAATTTTTAGTAATATTTGTTCTGTGGCAATAAATACACATTATTGCATCAATAGAATGGTCTCTGTCATTGGGCAGAGATGCCAGACAGCACATGAATTGATGACCAAGGACAATTATGGTATCCTAATTCCCTGGATTCTCATGGCCCTCCACATAGAGCCATTGGCGTGAACAGTGAAGTTCTCACAAGTTGTGATGAGCTCATTTTGAGAACTTTGAACTAGAAGGATTGTTTGTAAGATTCTTGCAAAGATTATAGCTGTTATGGGTTATAATTGTGTATCTCCAAAAGATATGTTGATGTGCTGGTCCTCAGTACCTCAGAGTGTGACTGAATTTACAACTTGGGCCATTGCAGATGTAATTAGTTAAGATGAGGTCATTAAGGTGGGTGCTAATCCAATATTACTGGTGTCCTTATAAAAAAGGAAAAATTTGGACACAAACACAGACATAAACAGAGAGATAATGATGCAGAGACATATAGGGAAAAGATGGCCAAGTGATAACTGAGTTAGAGATTGGAGAGATGCTGCCATAGCCAAGAAATGCCTGGGGCTAGCAGAAATTGGGAGACGAAAAAAGGATCCTCCCTTGGAGCTTTCAGAGAGAACATAGTCCTGCTGACACCTTGATTTTGGACTTCCGGACTCTAGAATTGTGAGAAAATAAATTTTTGTTTTGTTAAGCCACCCAATATGTTGCACTTTTTTATGGTAGCCTTAGAAAACTAATATGATAGCCAAAAATATTTTACTTCTTGAATTTTGATTATAACATCTGCATTTTTATGTTGGACAAGTTCAATTTTATGGCTAATTCTCCTTCCTGATTATTAAATCATTGATTACCAAGTAACTTTACCTCAAATAACCTAGATACAAATAACTGGCTATTGTTTTTATTATGTGATGTTGTTATGATCCACATCAGCATCTCCAACACATTTTAGGAGATGATATAAGGTGACAGTATGAGACTTCTGTATAGGAAGGGAATATTTTAAGCAAAAGACTTGTTTTTATTCTCTGATAAAATTTGAGAATGAAATAGTTATTTTTCTATTTTTTAGCAACCATTATGAGAAATTTTTCAAGAAACAAACAAAATGTGGACCTTCACAAATTATCTCATTATGCTGTTAAATAGTTTACCCTAAACCCTAAATGCAGTAATAATAATAATAATAATAATAAACTTTGTTCTAACATTTTTTGCCTCTCTCCCATTTCAGCATACCTGCTCTTGTCTACTATGTTTTGTTACAATGAAAATTGTTTTGAAATCTTGTAGATGTGTGTGTGTGTGTGTGTGTGTGTGTGTGTATCTCAAAAGCTATTTCTCTATATACTATTGTCTTTCACTGTGGTTGTAAACTCAACTATGAAATTATGTAGTCCTTACTCAGCAGATTCCAAGACATGCCAGGTTTGGTCAGCAAGCCCAAGTCCTCTGTTTCATAAAAAAGAGCTAGGGACAATATATAGCAGATGAAAGGTAGACTTTGACCTCATTATCTAAGACTTGTGAATCATTCAAAGCAAAGGTTCTAACTGTGATCAACAGGGACTGCTTTAACCTTTGGTTCTTGAATCCATGAAAACCCATTTAAAAAATTCCTTTTTATAGTTTAAAGTGAAAAATCTGCAAAGATATCTTAGGAGTATGATTCAAGGACAGGGTATATGGGTGGGTGCCCACTCTCAGGAAAACTAAATTTGACATAAACATATTTCTGTTACCTCTGAGTTGGTATCACTTGACATAGGACATAACAGTATTTTGTGCCTTAGCCTGGGTTCCCCTTGGCAGAGACCAGGCAAGGGTTTGTGTGTAGGTAGTTTGTTTTGGGGGAAGTGATTCTAGGGGTCAGGAGTGAGGCACAGGAAGAATAAAATAAGGAAGAAAATAAAACCAGTACAAGGAACTCTTCTCAGAAAGTGGAGTGGATATCAGGTATTGTGTATTGGTAGCCTATATTAAAAGTTATTCCAGGGAACAGGAATGTAGGTTGGGGAGAGTGAACCATGGAAGGGGTTCAAGACAGTGCTAAAGAGTACTCTTCTGTTGGTCATGCTGTGGGCAACTGGGGCTCCCTTCCATCAGGACCCTCAGGGAAGCCTTGCAGAATTAGCCTCAGAATTACCAACCTGAACAATAGAAGAAGACATTATTTATCTGCACATTTTACCCACTGGTCAAGAGCATTGACTCCCTTGAATACGTAGGTTCCTGATGTGTGGGTGCTGGGCAGTTTCCCACAGGTATCTCTGCTTTGATCAAAAAGTCCCAGGACAAAAAGTTAGAGATTTGTGGTGCAGTAAAGAGTTGGTGCTGTCAAGTTACACTTGTTTGTAGCTGATTACCACAGCAAGGATTATAGAAAAGTGGGCTGCAAAGATGTGAAACTTGGAACAACAGGTGTCCAATATAGTTGGGGAACCCACTTTTAAAAGCTATATGAGAATCTCTGGGTCAGGAACAAAAGGAGGAAAAAATTTGAAGAAGTTTCCACAGTATTTTATAGAGTAGGTTTGGGCTATATACATAAATCTATTAGCCATTACTAAAACTAAATTTTGTTGTATTTTGCTAAAATGAAACTCACATATTATTCCTTAATAAGTGATTTGCATAGAAACAACTGAACTGGAATTTAAAAATAATGAAATATTGCCAATTCTCTGCAATCTGACTCTATATAATCAAATTAAAAGACAACTGTACTTTCTGATAGCACCAAATTAGAAAAAGATGAGAAAAATCCTCCATTTACTTTGTTTAGAATGTGTTTGAATCAGGGAAACAGTATAAGCCATTTTATTTTATGAAATAATATTGATTTTTCTCCCTAGTCAGGATCCATTTTCTCCTTTCTAGGCCTGAGGGTGGCCATCTGGTTCTTCCATACTCCTGTCTAGCATTTAGCATTTCGCGCAATCTAGTATAAAGTCTTTGGATTCTAGAACCGTGAAGGTGATAACTTTGCACAATGCCAGAGGAAATTACATATTTATTAGTGCAGAAAGACTTTTATTTTGTGAACTTTTGGGGGATTATTACATCATGTTATTAAATGTATGAATGCATGAAAAGTATTTAGGAAAGCGCCAAGCACATCATAAGTGCTCAATAAATGTTAGTTTTCTCGTGCTTGTGATCATCTCATTATCATTACATGGAAACAGCTATACCTAAAAAAATAAGCACTTGCTTAGGGGTCAGAAGACCTAGTTTTTAGTCCTAATTTTATCATTTGTCAGTCTTGTGGCTTTGGTAAAACCATTTAACCTCTCTGAGACTCAGTGTTCTTATCTTTAGAAGAAGGATAAATTCTATTTCACAGAAGAGCTATAAAGATACAATAAGTGATTTGTGGATTCCAAAGTGCTATGCCAGGAGAGGCATTTCCAACACATTGTTAATTCTGACCATCTCTCTGGACACTGTCAATGTTGGTGGCTAAGAGGCATAGATTCTGCAAAAACCCATAAACTCTATTGTATGTAATGACGTTTATTCCATTTACCCTTCTGACTCCTGATTTCATGTGTATATACACTGCTTTGAATTCCATTTCCTTATTTGATTCCTCTACCTCTTCAGACAAAAAAGTATCTATATCTTTACTTCCAGAATTTATCCTTTTGAGCAATCTGAGATTTAATTTTAATAATATAACAAAAAAATCATAACTTATTTTGTTTCCTTTTTTTTTCATTTTCCATATTTTTTAGAATGAGTGTAATTATATTTAGAAAAAAAATTAATTAAAATAAAATTTAAACCCAACATGCATTTTATTCATAAATATAAATTTCTAACTATAAATTTAAAGAACAATTTATAAATCTCTGCAGATGAAACAGTATCACTTTTAAAGGCGCAAGTCTACAGAATGCCCAACAGGAACATTTTATAGGAAGATCTTTATTTCTGTATAGAAAGGAAATGACTTAGAGTGAATTGACAAAGAGTATTTGGTTTGTTTTCTCTATGTATTGTGTAACTAAATCAGGAAGCTTACCCCATGAGTGGTAGTCTTTCCCTCCAAGTGCTGCTCAGGTTTTAAATTGAATTATTAAGGAATAACTATTTTATAAATTTCTGAGATGAATGAAGAGTAGATATATGTTTGTAAAGGCTCACCTTTTTAGGTTTTGACTATTAACACAGGAAATATAACAAGATGGCTAATACAGAAGATGAGAAGGCAGCTGTAGGCCTCATTCTGTGAAAAATTGTCCTTGGTATTGCTTTTTGTGTGATCATCCCAAAAGTTAGCACAGTACTGTCTGATTAATTGAAATCATATTAAGCAGAGATCCAGGCTCAAAAGGAGGATCAATAAAGACGAGATCCCAAATGTGACAAGGCCAATGATCCAATTTAGACTGCAGAAATTATTAATAAATTAGTCAGTAAAAAGGCTGGAAGAACTATTTCCACTTAAATCCTGTGGGAAGAGCATTGAGACAAAACATAAAATGATATTCTTCTCCATATTCTTTGCTGGTTGTATATAAATTTATTTAGTTACTCTTTATTTAGTTACTCTTTTGCCTCTACTACCAAACTTTTAAAATGAGAATGGTGAAAACCATCAACTTCTAATAACTATAAAAATTTTTTTTGAAAATGTGAATGATTTGTTTTTTAGTGTTTTCATGAAAGCACCTTGAAAGGTAGTCTTAGTGATCTAAGTGATCATGGGCTCTAGAGACAGATCTCAGACAAGTGAATTATTATTTTAAATCTCAATTTCCTTTGTTACAAAATAAGGATACTAAAAATACATGCCTTATAGCATTTCAGTCACTATTAAATAAATAATGGCATGTGATTATAATGCTTACTTATTGCTATTATTATTGACTCAGTCAGTATCATATATTCATTGACCACAATTTCCAGACACTGTGATAAAGGCCAGGGGATAGAAAGTCAAATAAGGTGCAATCCTTGTCTTTAAAATGCTTGCTGTCTAGTATATTAAAACATAGAGTTATTCTGTAGACATATTTGCTGTAGTTCTCAGTTATTGCCATGTATGCACTTAAGTGTAAATATGCACACACTTATTTATGCATTTTTGTGATACGATATGATAAAGTGTTGGAACTGGAACCCCCTAGAAAAATTATCCCTCCCAAATCTCTTTTGTCTTTCACTAATAGAGAATTAGACCTTTCCAGCGGAGAAGCACTTCCACATTTCAGAACTTCTTTGCTGCTGCGTCAGAAATCATAAACTCCCTCCCAGTTTTTGTCACCTATTCATTTTGCACCCTTTAAAAAATAACCCTTTCTACATGTTCCTTCCACATAGAAAGCAATTTGAGGAATTAAATCAAACCTGACACAGCAATACATTATTTAAGTATCTTAGGATAAGATAGATGTCTTCCTTCAGCATTGAAGTGGGCTTGACCTTAAGCAACCCAAAAATTTGCTGGATGAAATAAATAAATTCTATTAAGGATCTGTGAAATAGCAATTACTGTGAATACTAATCAAGATGCTAGTATAATAATTCTAGTAGATAGTGTTAAATGACTAAGGTCGTATGCAAGAGTGTACGTAAGTAGAGGGTGGGTACAAAACATTAATTGGGAAGTTAACAAATGGCAGTTACAGGAGGAGAAAGAGGGATACTATGTTCATGTTAATTCTGCAGCCTTCAGTTATCTCTGATATTTTCTCCTGAGGATAATTTGATAGGTGAACCAAATCAAGAAACTTTTCAAAGGATCGAATATCACTCTAAATATATGGCCGCAAAGCCATATAAAGTGTTAAATCTAAAATATGTCAAGGTTAACAATCATATACCACTCTAAATATATGGCCGCAAAGCCATATAAAGTGTTAAATCTAAAATATGTCAAGGTTAACAATCATATTCTTTTTATTAATGAATTTTACTATTTTTATTTCAAGACTCCTCCTTTCAAAGGAGAAATAATTATATGTATGTCCATTTA
This sequence comes from Eidolon dupreanum, assembly GCA_028627145.1. Lineage (NCBI taxonomy): Eukaryota > Metazoa > Chordata > Mammalia > Chiroptera > Pteropodidae > Eidolon > Eidolon dupreanum. The sequence goes on along the minus strand of CM053514.1, from coordinate 45,179,559 downwards.
GGGGAAATAGTATGCTAGTTTCCAAATATTTATTGGTAATAAATAACCAGCATCCTTGAATCCATTATGGAAAGAAGCAAAGCATAAATACTTAAATTATTTAAACATTTAATTAACTATATTTAAGGAGCGATTCATGCACTTCATCACCACTCCAGGCATACTCTACTCAAATGTTTCGAAACAATCATGAACCACCTAATAGTGTGTAATATATTAAAGCCATTAGGGAGGCCCAGAGGATGGAAAAGATTCCTGGGATAGTGATGGCTTTACCAAGGTGGAAAGCCAGCAATAGTGTTTTTGCTCCATCTCATAAGATACCTCTGAAGAGTGATGACTGCTCAGTGCTATCACTGAGGAAAGAACTCTTGGTCAATTTCACATGGAAGAATGACTTTGTATACACCAAATATAGCATCAGGGGAAGGTCAAGAAAGGGGGTGCTATAGCCTGAGACAGGAGAAATGTCCAGGAGGCAGAGCTCTATGATTCAAAGGACCACACTTGCTTCTTTCTAGAAGTGATCAGGAGACTAGAGCGTTTAGATAAAAAAGCTAGAGAGCAGATGAACTTAAATAAACAACAAATGAAAGTTCTGCTCTAAATAATTCCATACACAATTCTTTCCTTTTCTTCTCTCCCTCCTTTCCTGCCCAATTCCCTCCCTTCCCCTGTCTTTCCATCTTTTTATTTACCATAAGAATTAATTTCTAAACCATCTTGTTCTCAAAGGATATGGTAAGTAAGAAAATTAATCAGGAGGAACAGGCAGGAGGAGGAGATAAAAGGGAGGTGGAAAAGCAATAAAAGTATAATAGAAATAATGATAATGATATGGCTATCTTGTACTAAATGTTTACCACAATGGCACAAAATACTTTACATGTTATAACTCATTCAATCCTCACAAAAAATCTCTGAGGGAAGTACTATTATTACTCCAGTTTTTTTACATGGAGAAACTGAAGCACAGAAGAATCCCATAGTTAATAAGAGGCAGAAGTGAGGTTCAAGCTAATTATATCCTGGAGCTCTTTCCCACCAGCCTTTACTGTCTTTTTTGAAATAGGGGCAGCATGTAGCCATAATATGTTATCCAAAGTTCCAGACTCTTCTGTACAGGTAAGCCTCAAATTTTAGTCTCATCAGTCAGGGCAAAGAGAGCCACAGCCTTGAAGTCTATTAGCCAGAAAGCCCCGATGCTGTGTTTACACTGGGAAAGATTGCTTGGATGACTGTCCAGATGCAGACTTCTTGGACAAAACAGGCTCTCAGAAGGCCAGAGGTGCTGTTTGTGCTGGGCAGCTAAGGCCCTTTATCTCCACCCCCGCTGGGCCATGCCAGCCTCCTGCTGGGAGTGAGTATGTGAGTCAGTACCTCTCAGGCACCTTTTCCTCCATTCCACTGCAGGACCTGCATGGATCAATACTGAGTGTAGGCTGTTTGAAAAAGTTATATATGATTCAGGTGGATGACAAAGAATATAAATGATATAATTTGTCTTTTTATCTTTTGAGTTGACTTTAGATAAAATTCAAACTATATATTAACAGCAATTATTTCTTATTATTTAAAAATTACAAGGAGTAGTCAGACAAGAACATTATAAACAATTTGGCTCCACGTAAATTTAGAATGTTCTAGGCTTTAAAAAAAAATAGCCTATTTGAGTGCCAAGGAAGTTATGGTCTAAAAGAGAAAGCTAGGACAACCATATATTATAAAACAAATAAAAAACTTTAAAAAGAGAGATCTTGGACATAGGTAGATAACTGCAAATTTGAATGTACACCTTAGTTCTAAGAGGGACAATAAGACCCTCTTAAAATGGGCCAATAAGGTATCCTGGGCCATACAGGTGTGTAGCTTGAATTTGGAGTTTAAAGGACAATTGTGAGTTGGGACTCAGAAAAACCGTCCTTTCTGGTCCCCATCAGACCTAAACCTTAAAACTTCCTCCCATATTTTCTGAGGAATTTTGTGAACCTGCTCAACATCTCTAAGGAATCCACAGTGCTTACAAGTGAGCAATGGATCTCATAGATACAATCTACTGCAGCTCCTTTGAGAGTGGGCAGGATGAGCGAGAAGATTGTAGTAAGGGGATAATCTGCCCCCAAAGCTCTCTAGGATAGACTAACCAGTTTAGTGAGAGCCAAAGTATATTATTACCATGGTTAATGATGGCGCTGCAGAGTCAGCCAGACAGTGGTTTGATTTCCTGTCACCCATGGACGGGTGATTGGGGACAATTTATTTAAACTCACAAGCTCTCATCTGTAAGAGGAACCTACTCACAAGATTTTGTGAGGATTACATGAACTGATTTACGTAAATGCTTTGCATGGAACTTGACACAATAAAAGGTGGCTTTTGCCATATTTATTTCTCATTTACTTGTTTTCTTGAATATATAGTTGCATTCTCTCCATTGCTGCTTCAAATATTTGCATGAATATTAGTAACTACTAATTGTATGGCAGTGGGTCACATGTTTTGCAGATTAGTAGAGGATTGAGAAAATCAAAGAAAATCCAAAAGCATGCATTACAGATGGCCAAAGTTAAAAAGTAAATTTAAAAAGAAAAAAAGAATAATAGAGTTTGATATATTGAGATGACTGAAGAAAGAGCAAATATAACTTATAAAACAAATGTAAATGAACCGAATAAGCCTAATGTGTGGTTGAGGAATCAATCACTATACTCTCAGACTGTATAAAAATACACAATATGACAACATATATTTTTTAACAAAGACACATTTAAAATAATAGGAAAAAAATTAAGTGGTATTACTAAAATCAGAAGAAATCAAATTCAAGAATAAGTTAAAAGTGGAAAAAACTCTACTTGTCAAAATGTATGAAACTCAAAACTTTAAAAAATGCCATTAAAACTCATATTCATACAGGGAAGCTTTTAACAAACTTGATATTTAAAGATATTTGCCAAGCAGAAGAAACATGTATATGGTTATATATAATATGAGAAATATAATTGGTAGTTTATTTATTTAGAAGTATGCAAATTTTTTTTCTGTAAAGAGCCAGATAGCAAATATTTCAGGCTTTGCATGTCATGTATATTCTTCTCTGTGTATCTGTGTATCTCTTGTATATTCTTCTCTGTGTATCTTTGTGTATGTGTGTGTTTTAACAATCTTTTTAAAATAAAAAAGCCATAATTAACCAAAAAGCCTTATAAAAACAAGCATAGTTTACTGACTCTTGATTTATAATCCATGAAAGGATTCATAAATTTGATATTATATTTAAATAAGTGCTAACATACATATTAATTACATTATAGGTATAATTTCCTATGAACATATTTTTCAAGAATATATGGAACATTTATGAAAATTGATTAGATATAGTAGACAAAAGAAATCTTACAAATTTCCTAGCTCAAAGGGTCTAAGGATCCCTAGGGGTCCACAAGATCCTTTAAGGAGTTCTCAAGGCCAAACTTATTTGCATAATAACTATGATGTTATTTGCCTTCTTCACTCTCAATCTCTCAAGTGAATACACTGAAGTTTTCCCAAAGCTTCATGAAGTATTCAGCTCTACAGACTGAATGATGAAGCAGAAGAGAGAATTCAGCTGTCTTCTATTGAGCTAGACATTAAAGAGATTTGTAAAAATGTAAAACAATGTTACTTTTTTCATTTATTTTTTGTTTTAAAAACCAATCATTTTTCATCAAAATATGTTGTATATGTTAAGATGTAGTGAGTATATTATTGCTATTTTAAAATAATTTATCTATGTATATTTAAAATTTCTCAGTTCATTTCTAATATGGTAAATATTGATAGATATAAGCCACATAAACCAAAGCTCTTTGGGAATCCTCTATAATTTTTAAGAGTTTGAAGAATTTCTGAGATCAAAATATTTGAGGGCTGCAGTTGTAGAGAATAATTGCACAAGCCATATTCTTTTATTTTAATACAATGTATTTGAGACATTAATTAGTTTTATTTAGTCTTTCATAGTGAACTAGCCCAGACCTGACACTTCTTTAAAAACCAAGAATTCTTTTTTACCACTAGACTGCCATGCACCTAAGAAAAAATTACAAATAAATCCAGGATAAAAAGTCATCACTTTCCAGCATCTGCTCTCAAGGGTTTTGGACACACTCAGTAGGGTTAGTCTGTTTAGGATGGGGCAGGGACCAAGCTTCAGCTGAAAAGAAAATGTCTAATTAGTCTGCAGAACCAGAATTGAGAAAATAGTGACCAGCTTGCAAAGGATAAACCATGACAGTTTTCAAGATAGGAAAATGAAACCAAATGAGAAGCCTTCATTTTATTTTTAATGAATTGATTTCTCAACGTGTGCAAATGTTAATTTTCATTTTCAAAGCTCAAGGAAGATATATTTGCTTTAAGACCTAAAGCAGCTTTTTATAATGAATAAAATAACAAGAAATGGGTTTACTTATCTTCAAGCAGTTTAGTAATTTGGCAAAGTGGTAAAAAAGTATAAAAATAAATGCATTATTTATGGATTTAATTTTTATTTTTTAGATAAACTTTTTATCAAAATTAACATATGAAATATGTTAAGAAAAGTATAAACTCAATGTAGGCAGCTTGTGAATTTTCACAAAGCTAACATAGCTGAGTAAGCACCACCCACAACAAGAAATAGAACATGACTATCACCCACAAAAATTCCTAGTCATTATACCTTCTCCTCCCCCAAATAACCATTATCTTTACTTCTAACACCATAAATTTGTTTTTCCTCTTTTAGGCATTTATATTAATGGAATCATTCATTATGTATTCTTTTGTATCTGACATTTCTGCTCAACATTATGTTTGGAAAATTCATGCACATTATTAGATGTGGTAATTCATTAGTTTTTACTGTTGTCAAGTATTTCATTATATGAATTCTATAGTTTATTTATCCATTCTACTCTTTCATGAATATTATTATTATTGCAAATAGTTATGTCGAGAACATTCTTCCATATAAATTTCTGGTACATTTTAAAGACTTTTTTCTGTTGGGCATATTTCATCTATAGATGAAATTACTGGATCACATTATATTTATGTTTAACATTAGTAGATACTTTCAATTTTCCAAGTGGTTAAAACAGTTTACATTTTAAACAGCGGTCTGTGAGAATTCGAGTTGCTATATCCTCATTCTAATAGTGGTGCAATGGCACCTTATGGTTTATTTTCCATTTCCCTTATGTTTGAGTTTGAGCACCTTTTTTGATATTTATTGGCAAATTAAATATCCTTTTTATTGTAAAGGGAATATTTCTATTCCTCCTTATTGCTTAAAAATTTGTGTTATTACTTAGTGTATTTTAACATTGGGTTGTCTATACTTTTTACTGATTTATTGTTCTTCATATATACTAGATATGAGTCTGTTATTGTATATACAAATTGAAAATATTTTCTAGCTTTCTGTGGCTTGCTTTTTTACTCTCTTAGCTGTGTCTTTTGATAAATAGTAGTTCTTATTAATAGTTCTTACAGTCTAACTTATCAATTTTTTCTTATATGTACTGCTTTTCATGTCCTATGCAAGAAATCTTTGCTTTCATGAGATTATAAGTAAGCATCTGTTATTTTCTAGAAGCTGAATTGTTTTACCTTTCACATTTCAATAAGCAATCTAAATATAATTGATTTTTTGTTTATGATGCAAGGTAGTGATAAGGATTTTTTTCTATTTGGAATTGTAATTAACCAATTATTATTTATTGAAAAGACTGTTCATTCACTCTGAAATGCACTTTTAACATAAATCAGGGATTTAAATATAGGTCAGTCTCTTAGAGTCTCTATTCTGTTTACTGGTCTATTTGTCTAACTTTGCTGCTGAGATTTTGATTGACATTGAACTGAATCTAATAAATTTGGGAACATTCGGCATCTTTAATACAACAGCTCTTCTGTTCATAGAGTACATTTATTCCATTTACTTATATTCTTTCTGTCTTTCAGTAATATTTTGTGATTTACTACATTAAGGTTTTTCATAACTTTTGTTAAATTTATTCCCAATATTTGATATTTAGTGATACTATGTGTTAATGTCTTTAAGTTACATTTTCAAATTGTTTAATTTAGGAGTGGTTTATTTTAAAATATTTTAATTTTTGAATATTTTGTCCAGCAAGCTTACAGTATTCTCTCACTAAATAAAATAATTTATATAGACTTTTTATACTTAAGTCATTGTTTATAAATAATTATATTTATTATATCTTTTATTCGTTTCTCTTGTCTTCTTACATTAATTAGAATATTGGGGAAAATGTTGAATAGAAGTGGTGATGAGTGTATTCTTCTTCTATTCTTGATCTCAGGAGAAAACTTTGAATATTTTACTATTAAGTTTAATATTAACTGTGAGGTTTTGAAGATTTTTTAAAAAATCAGTTTCAGAAGTTGCTTTCTGTTTCTACTTTGCTAAGAATTTTTATCACCTAAATCATGAATGGTTATTAAATTCGATTCACTTATAGAGATTATCATATGATTTTTCTTCTTTATATTTTGAATGTAATAAGTACATCAATTGACTATATGTTAAATGAACCCTATATCATTGGGTTAATATTCCTCAGTCATGACCTACTTCGCCTTTTATATGTAGTAAGATTCACTCTATGAATATTTTCAGTAAGACTTTGCAACTATATTTATAATAGACATTGCCCTGCATTTTCCCCTCTTGTAAGTGTCTTTTCAGGTTTTCGTATTAAGTTTGTTTGCCTTATAAAATGAATTGTAAGTGTTTTCTCTTTCTCTAGTTTCTGTTTTGTTTTTTGTTTTTGTTTTTGTTTTTTTTTTTTTTTTTTGTAAAATTTGGATAAATTTACTGCTGATACCATCCAGATTTTGAATTTCTTTATAGGAAAGCTTTAAATTATGGATTAAATCTCCTCAGTTGATATACAATTACACAGATTTTCTATTTTTTTTTTTTTTGACAATTTTGGGTTTGTATTTTTCTAGGAATTTATCATTTTTTTTACCTTTTCAAGTTTATTAGTAAAAAAAAGAATAATACCTTCTTTTTATTTATTTTTTAACATCAGTAGCTCTAGTAATGTTCCTCTTTTTACCTTTGATATTGATAATTTGTATTTTCTCTCTTTTATTCTCAGTCTTGCCAAAGTTTTGGAAGTTTTATTAATTTACTAGCCTTTTGATAGTCCCTTCTATTGAGTGTTTCTTTTCTAGTTTGTTAATTTCTGCTTCTTTCTCCCTTTTATTTCTCTCTCTCCTTTTTTCTTTATTGATTTTGTTTCTTTTAATTTGACTAATATATGCCAATAAGTAAAGCAATACATTTCCCCTAAGTATACTTTAGCTGTATTCTGCAAATTTTATGTCATGTTTGCATTATCATTCATTTCATTTCAAAATATTTCTTAACTTATACTTGAATTTTTTTATTGATTCATGGATTATTTATAATCCCTTTGTTTAATTTCTAAACATGAGGAATTTTCTGGTAGTCTTTTTGTATTGACATTGCATTTAATTTCACTGTATTCAGAGAATGTTTCATAGATTTCTAAACTTTGAATAAGTTTATTTTTAGGTTAAGTATTTTGAAATTTATTTTCGAGACATGTAAAACTACTAAAGGTTTACAAAAGAGAACTGTTTAGATGTGAGTATTGTTTCTTAGGAAACAGTACCCATTTTTGTTATACATGTATATTTCTTACCATATGAATGCTTTAGATTTATATTTCTTGTGATATGAATGCTTTAGATTCTTCTATTAATCTAATTCTAATAGTCCTCAAAGGTGCTATAACTAAGGGATATATCCTTTATGATTATAACAACTTAGTGTCTTAAATTTAAACCTTAATACTATTTTTTACTAAAGATTTTTTTTGCTCACTTCATATTCATTCTTTTTTTAAAATTTATTTGAGTGACATTGGTTAATGCAATTATATAGGTTTCAAGTCGAAAATTCACTAATATGTCATATGTATACTGCATTGTATGTTCACCATCCCAAAGTCAAATCTCCTTCCGTCACCGCATATTCGATCACCTTTACCTTTATCCACCTCTCTGCATCCTTTCTCTCGGGTAATCACTAAGCTGTTGTCTGAGTCTATGAGTTTTTGTTTGTTTGTCTTGTTCATTTGTTCCTTTCTGTTTTATACCCCACATATGAGCGAAATCATATGATTCTCAATTTTTCCCATCTGACTTATTTCTCTTAGCATGATAATCTCAAGATCCATCCATGTTGTCACAAATGGCAGTATGTCATCTTTTCTTATAGCAGAGTAATATTCCATTGTACTTATGTACCACATCTTCTTTATCCAATCATCTATAAAAGGACACTTTAGTTGTTTCCATGTGTTGGCCACTGTAAATAATGCTGCAATGAACATTGGGGTGCATATATTTTTACAGATAAATGTTTTCAAATTTTTGGAGTAGATACTGAGAATAGCTGGGTCATATAGTAATTCTACTATTAATTTTTTGAAGAACCTCCATGCTGTTTTCCATAATGGAAAACATTGCCACCAGCAGTGTATGAGAGTTTCTTTTCCCCTACAACCTCTCCAACACTTATTATTGTTTGTTTTGCTGATAGTAGCCATTCTAATAGCCATACCATATAATGAGATGGTATCTCATTGTGGTTTTGATTTGCATTTCCCTATTAGCTAGTGAAGTTGAAAATCTTTTCATCTGTTTATTGGCCATTTGTATGTCTTCTTGGGAGGTGTCTATTCAGATTCTCTGCTCATTTAATGAGATTTTTTGTTTTTTTCTTGTTGAGTTGTATGAGTTCTTTATATATTTTGGATATTAGCCCCTTATCAGAGGCGTCATTTGCAACTATCTTCTCTCATTCAGTTTGTTGCTTCTTTGTTTTATTGATGGTTTCTTTTTTTTAGTTTGATATAGTCTCATTAATTTATTTTGTTATTTATTATTTTTCCTATGGGTTATTTAGAATTGTGTTATTTAATTTTCAATATTTGAGGCCTTCTTAGATATTTTGCTGTTATTGATTTCTAAATGTGGACAAAGAATACATTTTGTATGATATCAATACTTTAAATTCATTAAGCCTTGTTTTATAATCCAGTGTATGGTTTAGTTTGGAAAATGCACCATGTGCACTTCTTTTTAAAGTTACTCTTCACTTCAAGGTGCAAAAAAATGAATCAAAAAATCACCAGAGTACTTACCCTTTAGTGGGCTCTGAACTCTAATTTTAATTGTCCAAACTAATTACCCTCTAAAGGCTCCTATTGTACTTTTCTATCTCTTAGCCTGTAACTTGAGAATCAGCAAATGCCTAAAGGGGGAAAGCAACCCTAACTGTTGGGCTCACCTCTCCACATGTTCCTTTTCTCTAGGGTCTTGCTTCCTTGAATCTTCTTCCCTTAAAAACTCTATGATGCTTCAAACATCTAGTTTTAAAGTACTTTATCCAGTTTTTCTAAGTGTTCTCAGCAGGAGGTCTGGTGTCTGATACAAACTAATCTGCCATAGACAGAAGAAGAATTCTAAACTATTCATTATAAAAAGCCAAAAACATGACTCCAGATATTTAAGTTTTAAGGCTTTGAATAAAGTTAGGCAAGAAAAAGCTCTCACTCATTCATTCATTTTTGATGGTAGTTATTAGTAATTTTTAATGAAACATTCCATTATTTTCTTATAAAGTGTTAAGGACTCTAGAACTATACAACAAATAATTATATTATGTTAATATTTTTTTAAAAAACAGAATATTCATGATTCTTTGAATGACATATAAAAATGTGAAAGTAAATTTTACATTGTTATTATATATGCATATTTTCTCCAGTAATACATCCATAATCTTGATTCCATCTTCAAAAGTGATAATTAATCTTTAGGAAAAATTTTATTCCAAATATCCTCCATTGTTTCCGTTGCATTTCAATTTTCCAGCCTTATTCCAGTTTCTCTCAATGAAAAGAAAATTTGAAAAATTAGTTCTTAGTTGTTCCCATTTTATCGGCCTAAAGATTCTAGTAAATTGAAAGTCAAAGAACGGATGTCTGCCTTCTGCCACACTCTATTGACCTATTCTTGAGTAACTTGTTTTTTTGCAGTAATGGAAAATGCAATCTACAAATTAACACTTTACATAAACAATTTTGGTAAATTGAGCCCCTGCTCCTTAAAATATTAGTTCCTTCAAAGTGGCCTTTGCGAGAAAAGAAATCAAATGAAATCAAATGATTTGATCTTTCTAAGGCTGTAGTTATTCCTTTGTAAACTCAAAGTCTCTTTCAGCTCTGTGACTCTGACTCTAAAACTGTTTCTGATCTAAATTCATTTTAATTAAAGCCTGAATACGAATCTACGTGTTGAACTGTAGAAATTAGAGAGTAATAGTCTCTAGGTAGAGTCATGTCATCTGTTTTTCATAACATCAATCTTAATTTAAAATATTTATTTCTTAAGTTGTAAATGCATATGTCAAATACCCATGAATTATGAATAACAATAACCTTATGGTAACATCTGATGTAGCATTCTTATCCAATTAGATGTTTTATTTTGCTCAAGACTTTTAAATAAAATGGAACGTAAAACAAGCTTATGCAACTAATTTTGAATTCATGTCCACTTAAGTTTTCAACTATGTATTTCTATGTAAAATGAGGGTGCAATTGAAGTAGTGTTAAATGATGATTATACTATTATTTTTTGCATCTCGAATAATCTTTTTTTCACTGCCTTCTTTATACCTTTTTTTTTTTGACTTCTCAATGATATGATGTCATCCACAGCTTTTTCTTAGCTCAGCTGGTTCCCCAATAGAAAGAGTGAGTTATTTATATTGTGTCTTAAAATGTCAAGTAACTTGTCTAGAGCCCCCCTCAGTTGTCTCCTCATCTCTACATATCATTACTATAATTTTGGCTAGAGTAGAAAGTCCAATGATACAAAATTTCTTGGATCCCTGAGTGGAATTTATTAGGTATCCTGTTCCCTCACATGTAGAATATAGGACTACATTTGTAGGTCAGCAATAAATCTCCTGATACACAGACATTGGGAGATTTACCTGCAGTTAAGGAGTCTTTCCCTTAACTAATTCTTTTCATGATAGAGTAAAATTTTTGCCTTTGTAACTACTGAGGACTTTACTTGGAAGAGTACATATTATTGATTTCTTGCTCTTTTATTTAATCTGATGAGAAGAGAAGGCTTGACAATTTTGTGAAAAACTCAAATGTTTCAATAAATTCAGGTGACCTAAACTTCTGAGCTTGTTTAGATTTTCCCTTTTGTGATTACAGGGAAGGGTATGAAAGCCATTGCATTGGAAAATCTACAAGGCTTTTCCAATAGAATCAGCATGGGAGTGAAGACAGAATTTTAGTCTAACCTCTGAATTTCCTGGCTGAATTTTTTCAGATAGACTCTGGAGGTTAATTTTCCATGGAGGACACACACTTTCTTGGAACAGTTTCTTCAGATATTTTTTAAAATGTGATTCATAGCCTTTCTCCTGTTTCCTAGAGAATTGTTTTCCACCTCCTCACCCCACCACCCTTTCTATAGCTTTGCTCCATCTTGTCTACAGCCCAGGGTTTTATGAAACAAAAGCCAATTTTAACATATTTCTTAAAATACATTTTTTTAGGTGTATCCCCAAATCAACTACATATGAAACATTTTTGTTCATCTATGGACAAACCCATTCACAATAGAATGTTAAGCAAAAATATTCCTGTAATTAAACACCATCTCCTTTGTCCTTCATTTCTCCCTCTTCAAATTGTCCCTCTTCACATTTTAGTTCTTAAGCAAATACGTTTTATTGGATACATAGCTCAAGAGTCAATAAACTTCTTGTTATATATATTTCAAGTTATAATATCCTTAGCTTTCTTCCTCCAAAAGAACTCTAATGCCCAAGAATGACATTCATCAACCAAGACAGGTTTTATAGGAATACAATCTGTCGATAGTGTGGAAGTTTCCTCTTGTTAACTGGCTATTAACATTTTAGAAGTATGGACAGCAATGAATTATTTGTAACTGGGCTGACTTAGTTCTACAGCATCAGGAAACCATGACCAGCAAACCATTTGTTCTCACAATCTACTGATTACAGGAAAGACAAGACCTCAGTTTCCTGCAATTTGAAAAGCTCATTCATTGTTTGAGGTGAAATTATCCAGCCATTGATATTGACCTGTGGATCACAGGAACTTTACATGAAATTGACCCTAAAAATGGTTTACATGAAAGAATCTTAATATTTTTAAATTGTTCAGTGAGAGGGGAAGAGAGTTAATGCATATCACTGTGGATGGCAGAGGTGGGAGGGTCCGATGACTAAAACTCTCCCAACACATCACTCCTTTCTTCTGATATACATTCTAGATGTGGAGCTTGAGTGTTTCACTATTTAAAAAGACAGAGGAGAAGTACATATTAAATAATGATAGTCCCTCAATATATTGTGATGGTATTTGTTTTCTCCAAGAGAAAATTAAACATTAAGTCCTGTAAATCATGCATTGTATGTAATGAATTAACTTTTCTCCTATAATGGAGAACAGTATTAATATGTACCATCCTTGATAGAATCGAGAAAATTGTCATTAAACTCAGTTTCTGTATTCAGATGAGAATCTTGGTTGTGAAAGATGATCTAAGCTATTAAGCATTTTTCAAGCTTTTCCAAATTCAATATGTATTAACAGGATATTGAAAAGTTCAAGATGATTGCTTTGTTTCATTAAATACTAAATAGCAAGTTTTCTATTAACTGGTTTTTCATGCTTCTAAAGAAATTAAATTCAATTAAAGACATATTAGACTTTCAATGATGTCTCACTTTTTTATTCCACTATAATTCATTATAATGCTGTTTAACTGTTTTAAATTATTTTGAAATAAATTATTATGATGTTTCAGGTCAGTGCATCCTAAAAACAAACAAACAAACAAACAAACACAAACAAACAAAAAACACAACCTGTTATTTTGGAGCTGATGAAGAAAAGTGTATTCCTAAAAATTTGGGGAAAAGTTGAGTCTTAAATTTGATTTTAAATTTCCCTTTTGGAAAGACAAGTTATTATATATTTAGTAATTTTATTTTTCAATTAAAGCCTAGCCATTTTTCCCAGAAAGCATAAAATACAATCTTGATTTTTTTTTCTCTTTGAAGACTCTTTCATTTTACCAGAAATTTAAAGTATCTGGTAAAATTCAACCCTCTTAAATTGAGGGATTTGAGTTTACATTTCTCTTCAATCCCACTGAGAGCAGCAAGGTTGGTGGTGATGGTTTTTTTAAAATTCTGGCATCTTTTCACCTCTGTTTCACTCAGAAAGGAGGTTGGGGAGCATCCTTTAGAAGTACTCACTACTGCTGTGGCTTACCTTCAAATGTGTTCATAAACTTTAATTTGCTTGGAAAGGCTGAAATGAATATAAAATTTCTAAAAATAATGGGGCCTCAAGTTTATTTCTTTTGGATCCTAAGCCAAATTGTGAAACACTTGGATAGGTGACATATAATCTCCCATTAGGTAACTTCAGTAGCCTGTTGCTAAAATGTAGGAAATTTACTGTAAACCACCAAAGGCCATTTGGGTGGTCTTACATTGCACTAGTGAGTGGACAATTCTAATTCAGATTAGTGACCATAGAAAGTGACTCTAGTGTTAACTATAACACCCCTCCCCACAAAGAAAATTGTTCAATTTATGAAGTAAGCCCACAAACACACACATATATACAAAACTTGGAATTCTTAGGAAAATAAGTAACCCAATTTCACTTAGTTGGGCAATCAGCAAGTTAGTGATTTTGTGGTTTGACCCTCATATGGTACATCAATCATGAGAAGTTTCTTCCTCTATTTCAAGTAAAACCACTACTTCCCAGGCAACATGTCATTACCATCACAATAGAATCTGCACAGTAATAGAGTTTGGATTAGATCCTTAACTTTAAAGCCATATTTGAAATCACAGCTTCCTTCCTGTTTCAACTTAGCTTTAAAACAGACTTCTAGTAATCTTGGAAAATCACTTTCTTTTCTTTTCAGTCTTTGGTTCTTTTACCTTGCAAGCAGTTTGGATTTTCTGTTTTCCCACAAGACACCAGGCTTTCCTAAGCATACCATTTTGTTTTCTATTTCTTTTTTTCTTAAGATAAGGAAAGAAGTATAGGAAGAATGGAAATGAAGTGTCCCTTTAAGAGCTCTACTTAGCAAAAGCGTAATTTGTACTTACCCAACTGCATGTCAACCCTTACCCTGGTTAAAATACTAACTCATATAGCAATAAGTGTTAAACCATTAGAAACACTTTGCAATAATGTATGCTATTAAATTAAAAATATAAATATTAATATTAAAGAAGAATAAAATAGGTTATATTTAATTATTTTAGACATCTGATTTTAAATTTGAAGTCAAAGAAACTTGAATAGTAGCAATAATACAGAACAGTTTATCTTATGAGTACCAAGTACTTACACACATTTACAAACTGTTCCTTATAATGTTGGCAGGTAGGCAAGATCAGGTACAATCAGTCCAGTTTTATGCAAGGAGAAATTTAGTAACCATAGTAGAATAGTTCCTGGCAATTTCTTAATGGCTAAAATTACCTTCTTCCCAACTTCACTTTGCTTAGTTATATTCCTAAAATTTCATTAATCAGATATTTACTCTGCTTTGATTTTTTTAAAAATCAAATAAATCTACACCTTGTACCCTTTAGAGGAAGCTCTTTAAAAATTCACACATTTGGAACAGACAACCTGCATTTCTCCAAAGAAGACACACAGATGGTCAATGGATTTATGAAATGATGCTCAATGGCACTAATCATCAGAAGAATGCAAATTAAAACAACAATGAAATATCATCTTACACCTGTCCGAATAGCTATAATCAGTAAATCAAACAATCACAAATGTTGGTGAGGATGTAGAAAAAAGAGAACCCTCATGAACTATTGGTAAGATTGTAAACTGGTGCAACCACTGTGGAAAACTTTATGAAGTTTCCTCAAAAAATTAAAAATAGAACTACCTTATGATCCAGTAATTCTATTTCCGAGTATTTATCTGAGGAAATCCAAAATATTGATTTGAAAAGATATATGCAACCTTATGTTCACTGCAGCATTATTTCCAATAACCAAGATATATAAGAAACCTAAGTGCTCATCAATAGATGATTGGATAAAGAAGAGGTGTTACATATACACAATGGAGTATTACTCAGCCATAAAAAAGAAAGAATGAAACCTTACCATTGCGACAACATAAATGGATCTATAGGGTATTATCCTAAGTGAAATAAGCCAGAAAGAGAAAGAGAAATACCATATGATTTCACTTAAATGTGGAATCTAAAGAACAAAATGAAACAAACAAAATGAAAGCAGACTCATAGATACAGAGAACAAATGTGATTGTCAGATGGGACGGGAATTTGGGGGTTGAGTGAAAAAGGTGAAGGAATTAAGAAGTACAAATTGGTAGTAACAAAATAGTCATAGGGATGTAAAGTACAGCATAGGGAATTTAGTCAATAATATTTTAATAGCTACGTATAGTGCCAGTTGGGTACTAGACTAATCAAGGAGATCACTTTGTAAATTACATATGTCTAACCATTATGTTGTAGACCTGAAACTAATATAAAATAATACTAAATGTCAACCTTAATTAGAAAAATAAAAATTAAAAAAAGAAATTCACATATTTAGATAATTTATTTAAATCAACTTTTTTCTTAATATAAAATTAGATAATGCTAACATTAATTGTTTTGTGCACTGCCATTTCCAGCTTGCAATTCACTTTTATATCATTTGTTCATTAAGTTTTCACCCTAAATCTGTTATGTTAAAATTATTCACAACATTGTTTTTAGTGTGTAAACAGTATCAGAGAGCTTGATTTTGAACTGAAATTCTAAATTCAGTATGAATTACATCCAATAGCTGAACCCAAATCTTCTGATTTCAAATAACATGTGCTCTCAGCTCTAACCCAGTGTCCCATCAGGGAGCTCTGTCTCTTCTTGCTGAGACAGGGACCGTGGACAGGTACAGAAAGAAGCAATTGTCTAAACCTGCTGGAATAGGTGAAAAGGGCAGACTTGGGAGGCAGCCACACAGAGTGGTGGGGCTGTTTGAGGCTATTTTTGTGGACTGTGGAGAGTGGCCCTAAAATCCGAAATGATTCTAAGTTTTCTTATTTCAAAAAAAATCGCACCTGGGAAAGCAAAAGGACTTTCTCTTTTTTCTCTTCCTTTTTCTCCTTCTCATCCTCCCCAGAATCTCTTACTTCTAGGAACCTAAATTCAGTCTCACAGTGAAGTAGATCAGTTGGTATTAAAGATATTTTTTGTTGATTAGCCTGAAAATTTAACCACCATTATAACTTAAAAAAAAATTCCCCTTGGAAAGATGAATCTTGAATTCTAATTAATTTACTTATATTAGAATTTACTTTTTTCCATCACAGAATGACATTTTCTATATATTGGTAACATTTACTTATAAATATATCAGCAAAGATTAGAGAAAACCGAAATCTCAAAGTAAGTTGTTATTAAAATGTTTGCCCTTTTCCAATTTTTTGCCTATTTGTTAGCTGACATAAGCTGTTTCCATGGCATCTGCTCCCATCTGCTCCATGCTGAATTTTTAAATGCAGGTATAAATTACTTTTACAAGGCATTTCTGCCACTCATTCTATTAAGTGCTCCAACCAAATATAAGTTTCTATTGGTCTAAAAATAGATCTCCTGCTATCTGGAGTCCAAAGTTTCTATATTTTCTCTTTTACCTTAGAGCAACTCCAGCAGTCATAAAAGAACTTCACCTGATGTAATTGTATCTGCTTCCAACTGCTCCTAACTCATTCTGGAGCTTTTGTTCTGAGTGAATAATTTTCCTGTGTTACCATCAGTATTCCTGAAGGGATCAGATGCTCATTCATTTGGACATTTTCAAATCATTAAGAAAAACTTAAATCCTAGAGTTTGATTTTAGTTTTAGTCTAACATCTTTTAAAGTTTCTTGTAGTATACATATGTAGGCTACCTCTACATACTCTCAGATTAATCAAAATCATTATGCTCTTCACAATTTTTGAAAAGTAAAATGGATGTAAGATGTCAAGTATTTTTAAAGTTTTATTTTCAATTGAAATAGATGAAAATAAAAACTCCTAAGTCCACACGTGAATTTGATTTTTTTTAATTTTCCCATTTAATTTATAATGGTGAATTCATGTGTAACCTTGTAGTGTCTGAAACATTCCTATCAATTGAGATTTAGAAAACATATCAAACATATCACATTAATCCTCAGTTCTGTCCCTATACTTACCTGAAATAACTAGATCTTCTCCATTTGATACCTAAAATAAGAAACTCAGAAGCTATTCCTAACGTCTCACTTTCTTTATATTTCAAATGAATTCAAATGCTAGGTAGTAAATTACACATCTCTAGTACCTCTTCAACTCATTCACTTCTCATTTCTATTTCTACCAATGTAGTCTAGGCCAGATGCATCTCCCTGGATCCAATTAGATATTCTCAGATCCATTCTCCCCTCCTTGGGCCAAAGTGATCTTGTCAAATAAATGCTTCAAGATGTCATCCTCTGCTTAAAACCATTTAATTTTTTAAGCCTTAGCATAGCTTAAAAATACCTCATTAACTGCCTCTTAATCTCTCCAAACTCAGTTAAAAATTTGCTTGTGTTTGTGAACAGAATGTATTGTGACAAGTCCACAAACACTAAGAATAACATGTTCACATTCAACAGGGTAATGGACAAAAAGTATACTGATGCTAGATTTCAGGAAAATTCCCCTCATTTTATGAATAGCAGGAAAATTTGTTCCATTTGAAAATGTTAAGTGCTGATATGTTTTATCAACATTTGGAAAGTTCCAGGCTCTGAAATCCGCCTTGGATTCTTCCCAGTGCCTTGAGATAGTCTTTAGCTTTTTTTTCTTAGTTCTTCCTTCTTCATGCTCACAGTATTTCCCTGGGAAATTTCATCATCTCTCCTGACTTCCCTTATTCCTGACATGCGTATCTATCAAACTCTCCTTCTAACTCTTCTGATTTCCGGACATAAATTTCTTAATAATCCTTGGCCCTGTCCTTAGGTGTGGTGCAGCACATTAAAGTCAATCATAATACATTCTCAGTCCCCTTCTCCTGTTGTTCAGTGGTGTGCTGGCTCCTGAGCTACCTAATTCAGTGAATGGCCACACCCCTAGGCAACCCAGCAATGTTGACTCACAAAAACTACCTTTTTCTTATTTCTCAAAGTCAGGAAGTTAAAACACATCCTGTGTCAACTGTGAATCCTTGATGGCTCTCCCATCTAATCCCTTTTATCAACTAGGAAGGCTTCATTTTAATGGTCTCTAGTTTTCTCCAAAGCTAACCTAACATAAAATACAGATTCAACCATGCTTTTCTCCATTAGTTAGAATAAACTAAAAATGCCTGAGTATGGATATCCTCTGTCTTTATAATCTGGCTACAATCTTTTTTTTTTTTTTTTCCTTACCCGGTCTTCTAAAATTCTCTAAATAATGTCAACTTTTATCAAGTGCGGTGGATGTCTATCTAACCAAAACAGTCACATCCAAATCACCTGGGAACCTGTTAGAAATGCAAATTCTGAGGCCCCACCCCACACCTTCTGAATCAGCCATCTGGGTTTAACAAGTCAGCCAGATGATCCTCGTACACACTAAAGTTTGAGAACCACTGCTCTATGAATAACAGTTTATTTGTCATTCTTCCAAACATATCATATCCCTTTAAACCCTCTACCTTGGCTCTAGAAATATTCTATATATGGAATGCTCTTCTACCTGTTTCCAAGTTGTATATTCTTTCTTTATGAATCAGTTTAAAAGTAACTACTTCTTAACACTTCTCCAATTTCTCCAGGCAGAACTACTATTTTTCTTCCTTTCAAATTACTTTATTTATTATGCCTTCCCTATAGGACAATTTCATTTATAAAGTAGATCTGTTTCTCTTGATAAATTATGAACTCCATGAAATCTCCTGGCTGATTTTATTTAGTAAATGCTAGCAAGAGAAGAGCTGCATTTTACTCAACAGTCATAAGTGCTCAATAAGAAAAGAATTAAACTAAAAGGAATACATTTACATTTTGTTGTTCTCATAACAAATAATAAAGCATTTTTAATCTATTGTAAAATAGATTCAACTCTGCTTCTATATATAACTTTAATTTTAAATATTCTTTTCGTAGAATATTTTAGTGGAAAAAATGAAAACACTTAATACAAAGATTAGAACAATAAGTGTAGCAACTGATTCATAGAAAGGTCAAAAGAATAAGTTGTGGCACTTCTGCTTTCCAGCCCAGCCAGCACCCACCTTGACTGCCTCTCTCTACTCCTACCTGAGTGCCGTGTGGACCACCTGCAGGTTGCGCTCTACGTGGAGAAGTTTTCCTCCCAGGTCGTGGTATGACACAGCTAGCACAAAGTGGAAACCAGGAGTAGCAAAGAGCTCCTGTTACTACCTGTGACCATCAGCAGAGTAAGGCAAAGATTCTGACTGCAGGCTCCAACAACTCTATTCTAGTCAGCATTGTTATGAAACAGGCTGATGAGATTGAGAAGATTTTATGCCAAAAATTCATGTGCTTCATGATGATGCAAGCAGAGAACTTCCTTCTTCAAAAGAAACCAGTGGAGGAGTATGACAACAATTTTCTGATCATTAACTTTCACACAGAGCAGATATACAAAGTTGCTGTTCTTTGTGAGCCATTTCATGGAGGAGTCCGAAAAGGAGATGAGCCAGGTGAAGTTTTTGGTCAACACCCAGGCCTGCTTCATGGCCGAAGAGGTCCTCAAAAATTTTTAAACCATCTGGCTGTATCTCATGGCCTTCTATCTCAGTCTCCAACAAACTGATTCACCTCAATCCACAGAATGACTCGTTAGCTAACAAAATGGAAGGTTCTAATATTTCTGAATGATAACTTTGTAATATTCTGCAAAGGCATCTTGGAGTTTTAATTCTCAAAGTGACAGCGGAAGCAGCAGAGGAGAACTGGGTTAGGGTGGGCATTAGATATGGGAGGGGGTGATGTGCTTGCTAGCTGGCAACAAAGCAGCAGTGGACCTGCCCCAAGGCCATTTGTGCCTGGTCAGGCTGGTGGTTTCTGATGTTCAGCCCCCTGTGACAGGACAGATTTGTTTTTAACTCTGTGTTTGTAAAAAAAAAATAATAAATTGTAAAGTCTGTAAACTAAAATTCATGGTCCATTAAATTTAAACTGCAAAGAACTCAATGATTCCCAAGATAACCACATCATAAAATAGATATGATTTAGTAAACATAAAATTTATTCCAGAGTATTAATTCTAATAGATTTTCTTAAAACTGAAGAAAATTTTATAATAATTTATTAAAGAAAAATAACCATTAATGATTCACATGTGTACTTGTTTCTGCTATGATTTATAAGGCATAGATTTCCAGGTTAATAATAAATGAATATCCTAGTAAAATATAAATTGGAAAGTTCATTACTGAATAACTCTGTGATCTAATTTTGAACTACTTGGCCACTTGGCCTCAAATTTGAGACAGTTGAAAAATATGGTGTCATCACAAATCACAATGAAATGAAAAAACTTATTGCCTACAAAGGCAAACATAGCAATGCCATATTTTGCTCCATATCTATAAAACAATTGTACCACTCACAAAATGCTTTCACATGGATTAATTCATTTAATTACACAATAACATTTTTAGCATCAGAAAGTATTATTTTCCCTGTTTTACACATAGGCTGAGTTCAAAGACCTAAGGAATATCTTATGGCTAGTAAGTTTATTTATTCACTTGTTTATTCATTACTTTCAAAATATATGGGATGCTATTTGTAAATGAGACATTGTTCTAGATACTGAACATATCTCCAGCAAGCTTAATGCCTGGTAAGGGATATATAGGTCATGAGCACACAGCGAAGAGCACTCTCACAGGGTGATGCACAGTTTCCTAAGAATGCTAATAGAAGAGACAAGTGATTCAGAGGTGCAAGATCAAAGCAAGCTTCTTAGAAATAGGAGTTATATAGATAAAAGGATGGTAACAGAAAAAGAGAAGAAGAGATTTTAGATGGAGGAAACAGCATATGTAGATCTTAGGCTGCCTGTTACAGTAAGTTAGTACCATTGGAACAAACTATGGCACAGGGAGTATGAGATGGAGAGATTTAGACCCGAAATATAAATATGGAAATCATCGGCATAAAAATGGCATTCAGAATTATGGAGAAATTAAATTAGCCAGCCAAAGTGTGTTGAATGGGAAGAGAAACTGTTCAATAATGGACTCTCTGAAAGCACTGCCACTGGATTGCTAGGAGATAGCTAAATGGCAAGATGTATGGGGAGCAGCAGGAGTGACGATAAAAATACCTGCCAAACACTTAAAGAAAGGGATCATCACTGTCAATGCTGTGGACCAAAGAATCACCATGACAATAAGAAGAATGGCTCGTGCACAAATGGGAAGAGAAGGAAGCTGACAGAGAGCTCTTAACGGAAAGATTCTACTTTTCAACTAAGTTGGAGGCAAGACAATCTGGGGAAATTGAAGGTCCCCGTCATGGACCAAGAGGACAGAAGGGAGGGAGAGATTGAAAATAGGCACTGTGGAGAATGGTAGCATGAATTTACCACTACATTTAGAAGTAGTGACAACACTGAGGACTCTGTTCAGGGTGAAAATCTTAAATTTTTAGTTAATTCAGCATGTGCAGTTGTGTGATTTATCTCCAGTAGGAGACAAAGCAGAGAAGGTGGTCAGTTGGGTTAATTTCAAGTGAGGTTTTTCTACAGAGGGTGAAACAGAAGGATAATAGATTTACAATTTAGATGAAACAGAACCTTAGCTAGGACTAGGGTGAAGCAACTGAGATGCCTTTGGCACAAAATGTGAGGCACCGATGGCACAAAGTATGAGGCAGTGCTCACTCTTGGAGTCAAGTCAAGTGACTTTGGTTAAGTGTGGTGAAAACAAAGGAGGAGGATAGCTGTAAAAAAAAAACCAGATGATTATAGTCAGAGAAAGAGGTTTCATTGATAACTCGAGTTCTATCCCTACGAAAGATTAAAGGAGAAAATGTTTGAGGTTAAGGATATGAAGGAACTGATTGTGTTGAACTTACAGACCTTAATGTCACTAGAGTTGGCAGAAATGGGAAGAAAGAAGCCTATGAACATAAAGTCTGCTTCAGATGAAGACAAGCTCTAAGAAGTCTGTCCATTGAAAAGTGAGAGTCTTCTACTGGATAACAGGATTTCAAGTGAACAGGGACTAAGCATGATAGAGGGGTGATGGGGTGAAGCAGCAGATAGAAATGGGGTTAATACCATTCCTAACTGAGAGATATGCAGTCATAAGAGATTAAACTGCTTTGAGGGACATGGTGTCACTAAGGGAGCACCAACTCACATAAATCAGGAAAATAGATGGAATGTGCAGAACAGAGAAGCATATACAATGAAACCATGGTTCCAAAAATAGTGGGAATGGATGGGAAGCAATAGAGAGATGGATTAAAGAAGATGAGGGGCAAAATGGTAAGGGTTGGAAGGGTATGGAAGAGGTTTCTGATAAGGCAATAATAACATTTTAAGGACTAAAGTTAAGAAGTGGATAATTCAATGTAGACATGTATGCTATAGTGGTTTGTATTTGTTTTACCAGGCTTCAGATGAAGCCAGCAAAAGCACAATAACTGGTTCAAAATTATATAGAACTAAAGAATCAACGCTTACCTGTACTTTGGAGATTAGATCCTGAGACATTGATACTAAGCAAGGGGAAAGAATATCAATTGCCAAATAGCCATCTGACAGAAGGCTGAAGAATATTACATAGTTGTCATTCACATATATTAGAACCTTTGATATTGTTAGCTAACAAGTCATTTTATGGATTGAGGTGAATCTGTTGTCAGATATCAGTAGTCATTTTTTCTAATTAGTTAAAGCTTGGTCAATTGAACAAGGGTAGGAATTAGGTTTGGGGTCCCTGTGTATTCAAGTGCCCACCTAGTTCCAGTAATAATCTACTTCCTGCGTGACTGTTTGTAAATAAGCTCTAAACATAGACCTGAAAACAGGGAATCTGATACCTGGGCAGAAGACTAGTCAGGCTGGTGTCTACATAATGTGGTGATTAATAAGAGGTATAAGTCTCAGTACTGTAGGCTATCTCTCTGGTTGGCCAGACACTTTTGGATTTATCTGTTTGCTAGTTTTGCCTAACTTAGCTAGGTTTCCTTGTAAATGTGTGCTTATTCTTTCTGTATTTGAGGAAACCTAATATGTGAATTTTTATTTTCTCAAAATCTCACTGGAACTGTTCAAATATAAGAGTAGCCCTTGGAAATGGTAATTAACAATTTTAACATTAGATTAAGTTTTCCTTGAAGTAAATGTGGATAAGGGTAGAATAAGAGAGAATAGAGTTCTTTGGAATGAATTGACTCAAAAAGAGATCTTAATGATCAAAGCATTAGAAGATAGTTGCTGAAATTTAATTTGTTTTCATCCATATAAAGAAGTGAGGAATGTAATCAACCTGTCAACTGAGACTCTGGATATACAGACTCTAAGAATATTGTGCTTAAAACATTCTTGCTCAATTTAAGGATTTCTATACAAGCCACAGATAGGAACTCAAGAAATCTTCAACTATGAAACTTTTCAGATGACTATTTTCCTTATGTAAAATTTTCCATTGTTTTTTTTTTTAACTTTTAACCTTTTTATATTTTAAGTGAGACTTTTAACAAATATAGCTGAATTTTTAAAATCTATTTTTACAATCTTTACTTTCTAATTGATGATTTAATCTACTTACGTTATTGTGATTATTGATCTATTTGGATTTGTTTCCAGCATTTACTTTGTGCTTTTGTCTTACTTTTTCATGTACTTTTTTAGTTTAACTTTTTATTTGCTTGCTTGTGTGTTCTGTAACTTATCTGATCTATTTCTACTGTTATAGTAAATATTTTTTACCTCATCTATTTCTATTGTTATAGTAAATACTTTTCAAATTTTAACTGAATCTAAAACAAATTATTTTCACATACCCTTTTCAAATAATCAAAGACTCAAAATACTTTCATTCTGATCTCCATATCTTAATTCTGTTTTTTTTCATTAATCCAAATAAATTTTCCATTTAATAAGCCAAATAAATTTGGCATTTTTATTTTGTTATCTTATACAGGCAACACATGTTTAGATTTACCTATATTGTTCCTTACACTACTTCTTATTTACTAAATCTTTCCAGGAATTTCTTTTTCTACTAGTGATGTAATCTTTAGACATTCCTTAGTTTAGGCTTATTGATGATAAATTATTTTAATATTTATTTATCTAAAAATGTATTTCATAGTGAGTTTCTGAAAAAAATATATAAATATATGCTAACAGGTATTTTCCCTCAACATATTGGACAGTGGAAGATACTATTCCACTGTTTCCAAGTAGTTGTCAATCTAAATGTCATTTCTAGTTGAAGATCTGTTTTTCCTTATAGACTGCTTTTGAGATTTTTTTTTTTTGGAATTCTCATATTGTAGTTTTACAATAATATGTGTTAGTGTGGATGGATTCCTTTTTATTTATACTTTAGGCTTCCTATAGACATGAATTTATCTTTCATCAACTTTGAAAAAATAGTCCAGTCAATTATTTCAACTATTGATTCTCTTTCCATTCTGTCCTCTTTGGACATTAAACAAAATGATATTAGATTTTATCATTCCCTCTTTAATACCTGTTAAAATCCTTTATGTAGTTTATTCCCTTACCTCTTTTTGCTGCATGCTGGATAATCTATTAAAATTTATCTTACAGTTTTCTATTTTTCTCTTCAGCTATGTTTAATTTGCTATTTAACTCACCAGTTGAGCCGGTTAAGTGTTTTTTTTTATTTTGTTATGTTTCAATTATAATGCTTCTTTATGATTCTTTTTCCAAATTTATGTGGACTTTTTAGTCTCTTACTTCTTGTTTATTTATTTAATTCAAAATGTCATTGATAATTCCTTCATAATAATTTTATAAAATTTTATTTTATACTTTTAGCATGTTATACTTTCATAATTTGCATGTGATGATTTAGAAGATTTTTGGAGATTTAGGTCTATTATTTGTGATTTCTGCTGGTCCCAATGGCACTGTCTTATTTTATTATGTATGTTGAAAATAATCTGTGGGCATCTTGAGGCCTATTTTTGGATATTTATCTACACATATGATTTACATTTGCTTCTGCCAAGAGGAAGGCAATGCTATTATCTTGGAGCAATCTAATATCCTAATCTTGAACCTTCTAAAAGGTGTCTGCTTAATGAGAAATATTCAAGTTTAGCTTTTACACCTTAAGGCCAGTAGAAGGTTTAATCCTGGGATCTCATCTCTGAGAAGGAAATGTACTTTTAGACACTCTTGCCCTTCCCTGTTGCTTACTGTTCTTCACTCTCTGCTTATAGCCATTTGTTCAGTTTTGTGGAGTTTTTGTTTGTTTGTGTTCTTGACTATAGGAGGTTTACTTTATTTTTTACTGAACACAGAAATGCATTCAAAATTCTATATGCAGTAATTTACACAGATTATTTTTGAGGGAGGTGCATCAGAATTATCTAGTGAAACTTTGGAATCTGTGCTAGGTCTCAGTGCTCACCATCACCTTTTCTTGTGCACACAAACCATTAATCTTGGATGTAAAAACAAGCATACATGTTTGTTATTTCTGTACACTAATATCTTTTTTTTTTTTTTCAACACAGAGGAAAAGACTATATTTTATGGTTTGGAAGATGACATTATTTTCACAGAAGCAGTACACCATACACCAATTACTTTAATATTACAAATTTGATTTATTACAACAGTTATTTTATTCACTAAGCAAATATTAAATTTCACTTAAGTTACAGGCAATATGCAATATCATTTGACCTCAGGCTGTGTTCATTTAATTAATATAAGTATTCAACTAAAATTGTAATAATTAAACAAAATACAATGTCAGAGCACCTTTAAATTAGGCAACTGATGAAAAATTTCTCCATCTCCATTCTCAAAACTTAAGCTTAAATGATGGTGTAACTTGATTTGAAAAATAGGAAATCTTCTGGATTATTGGACAAGTAAAAAGGAGAGAAAATACACAGAGATTTGAGCTAATTAAAACATTTCTATTTTCTGCTTTGTGAATTAATGAATAAATATATATTAAATTTAGTAATTTTTGAAGATGAAGCCCACCCCTAATGCAATAGCCATGTTTCCCCAAAAGGAATCCCAGATTTAATGCAAAGGAAAGCAGTAGAAATATTTTCTAATGCAATCCTGGCTTAAGTACATAAGATCCCGCCTAGTTCTCTTGCAGCCAGAAAATTACAAGCCTATTAATGCCCTCAGTGGACCCAGTTATTTTTATGACCAGTGTTGCTTAAGCAGCATAGGCAAAGAAAACTGTCTAGTGAAGAATAACACAACTGAATGCTGCAGATTACTGGAGGGTATGAGGCACTTGATAAAGTGAGCAGAAATTCTAAAGCTCTGCTTCTGTCCTCAGTTATTTTTCTACTAATCATTTATCTCAGAATAAAGATGAAAACTACAGAACTATGAACCAATATTTTGGAAACAACAAAATCTAGTCCAGGTAGAAGATAGAATGGGAGTCTGATTAGTTAAACAGCTTGTAATTCCTTCTTAAGCAAACCTGCTCATTTGTAGAACAGAAAACTAAATGAGAAATTCTCACTGGGTCACAGACATCAAGATAGGAGATATACAAAAAAAAAAAAAAAAAAAAAAAAAAAAGAAAGAGAGAGAGAGAGAGAGAGAGAGAGAGAGAGAGAGAGAGGAGGTATGTAGTTGTTATTTTTTATTGAGAATGTACTATCACATGATGTTTGAACAGAATTGAAAGTGCTTCACTGCAGCCAAGCAAAATAAAATGATCTACACTTGGTTGTCATTCTATTGTGTGCAAAGTTTATATCATGGAAGGTTGCAGGCCCCAGAAAGAGCAGGCTGCAATTCCATTCTTCTGCGTACAACAATATCTGTTTATCATTTTAATAACTCCTGAATATTTTATACTTCAGTTTTCCTGCCTGGTTTTGGAGATAATAAGGATTTGTATATTGTTATACAAAAATATAAAGATGAGCAATCTTTTACTCGTTTTCTCACTAAACTTTATAGTAGAGCTGTTAAAGTTATTTAATCAAAGTTTCTTGCTGTTTTCCAAGCATGATCATGAGAGCACCTGCATCAGGACCCACCTGGGACATATATTTCAAATACAAAATCATTACTCTTTTGCCAGGACCACAATGTCTGGTCTCTGCAGGTAGTGGGAAATTGGGTAGAGAGCAGAAAAATAGGTGAATATTCATTATTAACAAGATCTTAACAAGACTTTTAGAAAACTGCAGTTCAAGAACCATTGTTCTATGGTTTCCTACATTTATTGTTCATCTTTTGATCTGTTTGTAAAAAATGATTATTTAAGAAGGGAAAGACAAAAGAAGTATCCACAAAATGAATAAAGAGCCCTTAGATATTTTTTTTGGAAAAATATTTTTGAAAATTAATGATTCAGTTCATTAGAAACTAATAAAAGTCATAAGATATGACTCCTGGGAAGATTCAAGCATTATATGCAAGCGAGGAGAGAGATTTGAAATACTTAGGGTTATTTGATAATCTCAATGTGCTAAATAATGCAGTGAAACTTTATAATACCTTTAGCAAGTCTTGATTTGTACTTATGTTTACCCATCACATAGTCTATTCAATTAACTCCGTTGACACCATCACATATTTGTTTATTTAGACTTCAGGTGAGTTTATTTTTCTGGTTTCCCAGGAATCTTGAGACACAGTGAGATTGGCTTACTGTGCACATCATCAATGTGTATTTGCAACCTGTTCGCTAGGTTGCCTCATGTTATGATGTGGGGTACAAAATGTGGCCTCCTCATGCTAACTCAAGTAAACATCAGAAAGCTCCCATTGGTCAGACTGGCAGCGATTCAAGCTCATTTGTTCTCATTTTCTCTTTTTTCCTCTCCACTATAATTATTAGGGAATAATACCCTTGGTATTTAAGAATACCCAGAAACCAGTTCTGTTTCTTATTGCCACTCAGGTGAATCTGGAAGTCATTCATACTTGCTTCCACATGAAGAAATATTCTTTAATTGCTGTTTGTTTCAGCATTGCCCAGGGACATTTGTGATTCTCTGTATTAGAGCCGAGCTTCTGGTGCCCATTGCTACCAGTCACAGAGTTGCTCCCTCTCAAGACCACAGTGGCTCTTGCATGTGTGAGGGCATAGGAGCTCTCCCTCTTGGAGCTCCATTCAGCCCAGGGAGTTCCATAGCAAGCTGACCTGGGCCCCTCTGATAGAACTCTAGATTCTGTCCACAGCACCTTCCTTAGAGTAAATCAGCCCCCAGGAATATGATTGGTTTCCAAATCCACTGATTAAAAACATGAAATTATGCTGTCTTGCTCACAAGACCCAGGCAAAGGACTAGTTGTGTCTAGGCCTCTATTCCTTTTATGAGTTTATTTTAGAATTTTTATTTTTCTTCATCACAATTGACAATTACTTAAAACAGAAGGGAAGATGTTAGCAATCTTGTTTTTTTTCCCCCAAAACAGAAAGTCCAGGGCCTCTCTGATCCCTCATTTCTCAGCAGCCTTTAAATTCTTCATATCAAGAGTAAATTCTTCACATTATTCCCTTCTCCACCAAGGAAAAATTAAAATAAAATCCAACCTAATCAGATACTTTACTACATCTATAGAAATATCATATGATCAAAAGTATAGCACAGTAAAATATTTAGTAACACCACACAAATAACACAATTATAAATAGTCCTGCAATCTATATACTCTACCAGAACAAAAAAATAAATGCATTAGGGAATTCTCTGCATGAAACTGTGCTAGGCATGGAACAATATGCTATAAATATAGCTGAATAATTCTTAGGTGAGCTGACTCTTTTTCACAATTATGAGCTTCTCATAAAATCATGGTCACTGTAACGCAGTAAAAGAGTATTCCCTCAGAAGAGCCTGTGCACATTATCCTTAGGCCAGATCTAGGAGCTTACCCAAGAGAGTGACCCATGATTTGTAAAAAAATGAGATGGGTAATAATTATAGATCTAAATTTATCAATTTGGCTTTCAGTGACCTTTTATCATGTGGACTATTCCAGATTACAATGTGATTTCATAAATCACATTTAACTCAAAAAATTCTGCCAAATTGGGCTGCCTCCTTCTTACACAATATCCTTATAAGGTCAATTTACACTTCCATACTTTTTCCTAGAACACTCTCCCTTCTCCTATTTGCTAATCCAAATTTCACCCTCCCTCTGAGGCTCCATTAATGCTTCCTCAGTGAGGGTTTCCCAGGGACCATCCATAATCCATCCTCCTCACAATAAAGGGTGCAATCTATTCAACACAATTTAGTTCCAAAGAAGATTACATTTGGGAAAGTATTCTCCAATCTTTAAATTATAGTGTTATTTTACTGAGAAAGTAACAGACCCTTATAATTACAAAGTTCAGCATTCCAGATCTTATGGTATCAAGAGGGACTGTCCAGCCCTTGTCATGCAAGAATTTCTGTTTTGCTAGAGTTGAGGCTGACATGACCCATGCTGAGGGCCAGGTGCACAGTGCTTTCTTCAGTCTATTGACAGAACAGAGCAGCTTTGTGGACTTCTTCTTGTCATTGCTTCGGCAGTGACTCTTAACATAGGATATAAACTGCTTTTGTTGCTTCTTGGAAAAAAAAAATGTTAATAACTCCAAATTTATCTTTAGAGAATCACTAAGGTTCTAAAGATGTCAGTTCAATTGTTCATTTATTCTTTTTTTTTTTTTTTCAGGACGAGGGTTGCTTAAAACTGGTGATTGATTGATTGATTGATGATTGATTTTAAAGATTTTTATTAAAATATAGCTAAAGTACAATATTGTATTAGCTTCGAGTATACACCATAGTTATTCAACATTTATATACCTAAAAAAGTGATCACCATGTTAAGCCTAACAACCATCTGACACCATAAAAAGCTTCCACAATGTAACTGACTGTATTCCCTATACTGTGCACAGCCCCATGACTCATTTGTTTTATACCTGGAAGTCTGAACCTCTTATTACCCTACATCTTTCTTATCTCCTTTTTTGATTTTTCAGTTACAGCTAACATTCAATATTATTTTATATTAGTTTCAACTGTCAGCATAGTGGTTAGACATTTATGTAATTTTTCAAAGTGATCCTCTGATTAATCTAATATCCATCTGGCACTTTACATAGTTATTACCATATTATTGACTATATTCCCTATGCTTTCCTTTGCATTCCCATGATTATTTCAGAACTACCAATTTGTAATTCTTAATCTTTTTACATTTTTGACCCAGCTCCCCCACCCCGCTCCCTACTGGCAATCACCAGCTTGTTCCCTGCCTCTATGAGTATGTTTTGTTTCATTTGTTCCTTTATTTTGTTCTTTAGATTCCACAAACAGATGAGATCATATGGTATTTGTCTATCTTTGTATATTCCTGGCACATCCCCAGCCACTGTCTCTCTGCCAAAGTCCAGGGCAAGTGCCTGGGAGTGAGAGAGTCTATGCAAGGGCCCTTTAAGAGAACATCTGTGTTTCCAGCTGCCTTCTGTCTCACCTGGACAGGAGAATTCGACTGACATTCATAGCTGGATTTTGTGAGGGCTGCTCTCCCCACCACTGATGCTCCAAACTGGGGACCCCAGTGTGGGGCTGGGACCCCTCACCATTCAGGTGGAATTTTGCATAAGAGAGAGCTCTCTCAATTCTTGATTGCCACATGTGAGCGTCAGGCCAGCCCATTTAGTGTATCTGCCCCTCCTATCAGTCTCAAGGTGGCTTCTTTATATTCTTAGTTATAGAACTTCTGTTCATCTAGTCTTTGGATGGTTCTCCAGGTATTGTTCTATATTGTAGGTACAATTTTATTGTGGTCATGGGAGGAGGAGGCAAGCACAGCATTCCCCTACTCTGCCATCTTGAGTGTAACTGTTAATTTATTATTTACAGAATTTTATGAGGAAACCTATATGCAATTTTTAAAGAGGCTCACTAATGTAAAGTTTCAACTTTGATTATTATATGCAATGAATATTTTCCTAATTTTGTGTGCAAGTGCATATTAAGCTGTATAGTTTCCTTGCAGGCAGAGACTTTTAAAATAATATACTTTCAAAACAGACATGACATGGAAAATCAGATTTTTCTCTCCAAGAAATTATAAAGTAAACCCTGAACTGGTAGAAAGAGGAGAAACATTAAAAAAAAGAGGTAAAGAGATACAGAGGGGAATTTTAGGGTAGCTCTAGTAGTAGAATGTTAGCAAAATTATCAGCAGACTCTTGCTACTGAGAACAGAAGTTGCTGACCTGGCTCTCAAATCATTTTGTCCCAGTCCCTTGCAATTTTTTTTCTTCTGTAAATCTTAGTTGCTTGGCTTTATCAAGCCTAGGTCCACATGGATAAGATTCCTGAGATCCTATTTCCCTGTATAGTTGAATGAGAAAACCTCCTTTCTGAGGCAATTTAAGGAGTTTCTTTCTTATAATAAAAAATAAAATAAAAAATAAAACACAAGAGTCATCTCTTTTAAAAGATGATTTTAAGATGATGATAAGTATTACATTTGTTTTGAAATAGTCTATAATTCATGTTTTTAGATGTTTGTAATTAGTATTTTGAAAAGCATGTATATGCTTAAAGAAATGTACAAGAAGACATTTTCTTGTTAATGTATCACAGGCAGTGTGTCCTATGACATTTTTATCAGCTTACCCATAACTTTCTCCCAGTCTATGATGAATGCTCACTGAATGGAAGCATGAAGCATGAATGGATGTGTCATTGCTTTTGGAGTCTTTTAAACATATAGCATTTGCATCCCTCCCCACTCTCAAATCAGCTTCCTAATGACAGACAACAGTGATTTCAAATCCTGGTAGAGAAGTGTTAGGTATTTTTTGAAGTAGTAAAAATACTTTCTCTTTTGAGAGAAACCAGGCTTGTGAAAATTTGGGGGAGAAGACTTCATCTAGCTTCAGGTTCCCAATTCTCTCCAATTTTTCTTCTGTTATCTCTCCTGAGCCTTCTATCCATAGTTTAGATCTGTTCTTTAAGGTCTTACAACTCCACATAGCTCTTAAACTCCTGGATTATGCTAACACTTTTCTCTAACTGATATTATCTATCCAGTCTCATGCCATCTTAAACGTGTTCTCATTTTTCATGTTACCAATAAACATTAATAATAGTGATAACAATAATTAGCATGAATTGAACCCTCTACTAGTTAAGCATGCTCCAAGAACTTTGTTTTATGACTACTTTATCCTCACAAGATAGGAACTACTACTCTAATTCCTACTTTACTCTTACTCCTATTCCTCAATTCTAAAATTGAGGCTTAGTAATACCAAAACAACAACAACAACAACAACAACAACAAACAACAACAACAACAACAAAAACTTCCCAGAGTTGCATAGCTAAGACTAGAGAGAATGCTAAAAATTACCTCTTTGCCATGTGAGTATACAACCTGTCTCTGCAATATAGTGGTGAAACACTGGCACAGCAAGGGTAAAAGACATCTGAAGGCAATGACGTGGTTCTGAGTCCTCTCCCTACAGTGGCACTAGAATGGCAAAGATTACAGTCCTTCATGGACTAGCATCCAGGGACATTGGTCTTCTTTCCCACTCCTTTTATTAGATCCCTGTAGGTTGCATGAAAGTTGAAGTCAGATAGATTTTAGTTTGAATCTTAATTCCACCTCTCGTTCGTTGTGAGATCTTGGGTAATTTAATTCTCTAAGGAAAAATTTCCTTATTAGCAAAACAGTGATGATAGCATTCATATTGTTATAAGATTAGAGATTTATTATATGCAGGCTTGTGCAAAGTCTGAAGTAAATACACACAAAAAATGTTCATTCCTTTCCATTTCTTCTCATGATTCTCCCATCTCTCCCTTTCTGAACAGTCAGTAAGCATTTCATAACCCATTCTTCAGATTAAAAGGCAGAAAAAGATGGTAGACAAGAGGATTATACACAAAAAAAACATTTCTAGCACACTATTTATTCAAACAGAAACTAAGCCAAACCAAGAGTTGCCCAAAGTATGGTCTGGCTGAAGAATAGACAGACAATCAATATGGCAACATAGGAAATCCAGACAGGCCTCAGTACATATACTAATTTAAAATATAATAATGTGGTAGTGCTTCAAAGCAGCAGGAAAGATTTTTACAGAAAATTGTAGAACAATTGGTTAGTAATTTGGGAAATAGTAAAATTAGAGCAGTACAATAAAAATGAATTAAAGAGATAAATTAAAAATATAAGAGCATAAAAACAACTAGAAATAAACCTAAGTGTTTACATTATCTTGGAAGCAACAAGGGTTTGTTTGGCAAAAAAAAAAAGAAAAAGAAAAAGAAAAAAAGAATAGAAAACTATAAAGGAAAAAACATGATGAATGTAGCTGTATAAATATATCTTTTGCATAACAAAACACTTCATTCAAATTAAAAGAAAATTATAAATGCATTTTCAACATAATAGCTCTTTTAATCGATAAGAAAAGTTATCAACACAATAGAAAAATATTCAAGGATACAACCATATAATTAACAATAAACCACAAACACCAATTTATATATATACATATGTGTGTGTATATATATATATATATATATATATATATATATATCCTCATTAGTGATCAAATAAATGTAAATTAAAATAGTAAGTGAAGATCTTAAATGTGATAACAAAGTTTGGGCAGAAATGTGAGAAAATGAGCATCTTTGTATACCTCTGCTACAAATGTATGTTGGTTTAAGCAGTCTGAAAGTTTATTGTACAATAGTACCCTTTCTATTGCCTTTAGGACATCTTTATCAATCTGATATTATCTTGTTGTTAGTGTGTGTCTTTACCAATTATCTATGTCACTTTACTAAAGAGTAAGCTCCCAACAGAGCAAGACCAGGCTATCTTCTCACCCTCTCTTTCAGTGGTGCTTTATTGGTTTATCTGTGTATCTTCAGCCTGAAATATTTGTATAATCAAATGAAACTTACTGAACAGTGTGTACTTAAACGACTTTCAGAATTGATCTCTACTGAATACTGAACAGAAATTCATTACCTGAACATTGGCTTTAATGAAATGATCAGATGTGTGCCAAGATCCTCAACATAGTATAATGTGTAATTGCAAAATTAAAAAAAAAAACTCAATATTTAGCCACAAGAAAATAGATAAATAAATATCTGCCAGTAGAATTCCATAAAATCATTAAAGTAATTAAAATAAATATTTAATTACATGGGGGAAACATTCATATTAAATCAAGTAGTAAGTTACAGAGCTCTAGGTACAGTGTGATTCTAATTCTGTAAAAACAGCAGAACTGTGTTCTATAATAAATAGCTGTGTTATAAGGAATATAATCAACAAAAATTTTTTTAAAAAGAGATCACTCTCATGAAAACCTCAACCCTTCTCATTTTATTTATTTTTACATGGATTTCACACATCTGTGATGCTGCCTACTGTGGTCTGATGTTGGAAAAGTCTGACCATTCTACCTTCCCATTTTCCATTCCCACACCCAATATCTCCTCCTGACTTTTCCAACTAGCTGTTGTGCACCCTGCCCTTTTTAATCGTGATGACTGTCTCAGCCAAGCTTCCAAATGAAGTCCATGTGATGAGCAGGCAACAGCAGCCAAAAGAGCAACTCTCCTGGAGAAAGCAACTTAAAGGAGTCTGGCTGAGAAGGCAGTAGCTAAAAGCATTCCTTCATAGTTTGCTGTCTCAAGAGTTTTCCTCAGATACTTAAAATGAACATTTCAAAATGTATTTTGTCAAATAAATTTAATTCTTAAAATATGTCATTCTCTTTGCAGTCTAAGTGATTACATTGTTTTTGAAGGTTATTATTTTCAACATCCCATAGAAAATCCTCTCCAAGTAAATTGGGATATCTCAACTTACATGTGTAACTTTTTCCTATTGCTAATATGGGAACTAGGTACTGCCTTAAAGTAGTTTCCATGATCCCTGCTATGCATTTAATATTTATATATTTCAACAAAGATTGCCATGGAACAGTCTTCTAGGGAAGCATGCAGCCCGGCTGCATATTTTTTTTTTATCCTATAAGAGTAGCAGTTCCATGTACTGTTCCAGACATGTTTAAATATTAGTTATTGGGTGGCACTCAAAGATAAATAGCCCAATTGGGGATAAGGGTGCACAGTTACTAAAATGTTTAATGTGTCTCTCCAGAATTTCAGTGTAAAGACTTTTCCAATGTTATGTCCCCAAGAAAGAGTAATGGAAACATATAAATGGAATAAAATCATGAATGTGGAAGAAAACTATATATATAGCCTATTGAATAAGATTTTTGAGAACCTTAGCATCTAATTTTCTGAATGGTAATACAACGTTCTGGCATATTTGGCTGTGTCAATAGGCAATGTGTGATATGGAGTTAAAACAATTTTCGACACAGGAAAAAGGTGTCTGGACTAAGGGCAAGGAACTTTGGTTTTAGTCTCAACTGTAACTAACCAGCTGCATGACTTGTGCATGAAACTTAACCTTGGGGATTTGCTTTCCTTGTTATAAAAAAGAGATTTTGACTTTCATTTCATAGTCTTAAGAATTCAGATTATTCTATTCCAGTCTACACAAAGAAATTAAAAAGAGGAAAGTTGAATAATTTCTCCTTTATGAATTTATATTTGATATTTGAAGAGAATTAAGCAGATATGTTGATGCGGGCTGTATTAATGTGAGCACACTTGTCCACATATATTGTGGTAAAAATAAATTATTCAAAATACATGAGAGCTTGGGAGTGAAGAGGAACAGGAGAGATTGGATATTGTGCTCTGGATTGTGTGCTTTTACTGTCATGACCCTCCCATCAATGGGAGAATTCTTCCAACCTCCTTCCTTTGATGTTCTGGAGCTTCAGCCCACACCTCCAGGTGGGGGACACCAAACTTGGAATTCCTGCTTTCTTCCTCACTTTGTAGTTACATGGCTACTTTTGGGCTGAAAACTAGAAAAGCAAAGAGAAAAAAGAATGCACAAAAAGAAACAGGATATCTAAGAACTGTGGGACTACTAAAGGTATAACAAGATACATACAATATGAGTGCAAGTAGGAAAAAAAAAGAAAGTTTCTGAGGAAATATTCAAAGCAATAATGACTGAGAAATACACCTAAATTAATGTTAGACAGCAAATTACACATCCAGAAATCTCAGAGAACATCAGAAAAACTGAACTTAGGCATACCATATTCAAACTTCAGAAAATCAAAGATAAAGAAAAAAAATATTGAAAGAAGCCAAAGAGCACCTTATACTTACAGAGGAGTAAAATAAGAATTACATCTGACTTCTCAAAAACCATGCAAGCAAGAACAGAGTGGAGTGAAATAATTAGTGCTGAGAGAGAAAAGAAAAAAGAAAAAAAATACCTGTATTTATGTACCCTGAGAAATTATTATTGAAAACTAAAGGACAAATAAAGACTTTCTCACCAACAAAAATTGAGGGAATTTATTGCCAGTAGACCTGTGTTTCAAGAAATGTGAAAAGAAGTTCTTCAGAAAGAAGGAAAATGACATCTGAAACCTGCATAAAGAAAAGCATCAGAGAAGGTATGAGAGAAAAACTAAAACTTTTAATTTCTTATTCTTACTGTTGAGTTTAAGTGTTCTTTATTTATTTTGGACAACAGTCTTTTATAATGTATGTGTTTTGCAAATATTTTCTCAGTCTGTGGCTTGTCTTTTCATTCTCTTGACAATGCATTAAGCAGAGCAGAAGTTTTTAATTTTAATGAAGTCTGGCTTACAGATTATTCTTTTCATGGATCATGCCTTTTGTGTTTCATCTAAAAGTAATCACCATCCCAAAAAATTTTCTGCCATTATCTTCTAGTTTTATAGTTTTGCATTTTCCATCTACTCCCACTAAAGTTCTTTTTTTTTCATTAAAAATTATTGGAGTGACATTGATTAATAAAATCAAATAAGTTTCAAGTGTACAATTCAACAGCATGTTTATATATATATATATATATATATATATATATATATATATATATACACGCACATGTATGCGTGTGTATTGCATTTGTGTGTTCACTACCCAAGTTAGATTTCTTCCACCACTGAACATTTGACTACTTTTACTCCTATCTATGTCCCCAGTCCCACTCTGCTTTCCTCTAATAACCACTAATCTATTTTCCACGTCCATGAGTCTTTTTTTATCATGTTTGTTGCTTTAAATTTTTATATCCCACATATGAGTAAAATTATATGATTTTCAAGTTTTTCTAACTTATCTTGCTTAGCATGATTATCTCAAGATCTACCCATGTTGTCATAAATGGCAATATTTCATCTTTTCTATGGCTGAGTAATATTCCATTGTATAAATGTACTACAACTTCTTTATCCAATCATCTGTCATAGAACACTTCAGTAGTTTCTATGTCTTGGCCACCATGAATAATGCTACTATGAACATCGGTGTGCATATATCTTCGTGGATAAATGTTTTCAGGGTTTTTTTTGGGTAAATACCCAGAAGAGAGATTGCTGGGTCATATGGTAATTCAATTCTTAGTTTTTTGAGAACTCTTCATACTGTTTGCAATAGTGGTGGTCCACTAGATTCTTAATTTTCATAAATGTTCACCCAAAGCCTCCAGCAATTCCTCAATAATAGTTCAGTTTCCCCTAT
Organism: Eidolon dupreanum; assembly: GCA_028627145.1. NCBI lineage: Eukaryota > Metazoa > Chordata > Mammalia > Chiroptera > Pteropodidae > Eidolon > Eidolon dupreanum. Next base: position 45,141,515 of record CM053514.1, on the reverse strand, counting down.
CCCAGTACTGGTTCCATGAGGTTCCTGCTCATGAGTTTCTGCTTCCATTAGCTGTGATCTGCTCAATCCTCTTGTCTGTCTTCTCTGTGGAGTGCAGTAGTATGCCTTGTGATCTGACTTCTTTGACAGATGTAAAAGAAGTTATCAATATTTCTTTGTTCAGATTTTTACCTGTTTGTTGGGATGAAGTGGTGACTTCCAAGATCTTTAAATGCTGGAACAGAAATGGAAAGATTGTAGTATTTTTAAACAACAATTTTAAAAAATATTTTTATTTAAAGATGTTAAAGTCATCCGCCATAATGGTGACCAATGAAAAGAACACCTAGGTTAAGATCTGGGCTTTCCTCTCTATCTGTTGTCTGAAGCTGTGAGTCAGGCCCAAACACTGCACCATTCAGGTCTTCTAAAGACACATTGAGTGGGTCAAGTTTTCTTTACCCTTTTAGATGCAAGGCATCTTTGAGCATGTTAGTTCAGGCTATGGATACACTTTGGCTAAAGAGGCCCGTCTGTAGTAAACCTGCTGGACCTAGAAATTCTTGCATAGGTCATCTAGAAGATCATCTATAACCTTTTTGACTAATCCCAATTTTCTAGCTATATATGAACTCCATACTCACTGATATTTCAGGGTGAGTAAAATATCACAAAATAAGTATCAGTAACTAACATTTATTGAGCACTTGTTCTACATGCTTAATCCTTTGTATGGAATATCATTTTTGTCCTCATCATAGCTTTAGGAAGGAGGTAAGTATGAGCAGCCTGTATTTTGCAGGCTATGTTCATTGCTAATTCTATGCCAGGAATCGTGCTGAGCAAATCTTCCTAACAACCCTACCAGAGTCTGCATTAGAGTTAGCTAGTAATTTATCAGTCAAACTGAGACAAATCGAGTCGAAAATTCAGTATTAATAATTAGACCTGATAACAAGCATAAATAGAGATTCTCAAGGGCACACTGGGACATATGGTCCCTTTAGTTATCATAGTTCTTTTACACAGGAGAAAACTGAGACAACAGAAGCAAAGTAGCTTTCCTGAGGCTATACCCTAATGTGTGGACTAGATTTGATTCCATGAATACTGGACTCCAAAGTCTAGCATTTAATCACAACATGCTGAGACAGACCAGAGAATGGCATCTACGATAAATTTTCCAAGTTGTCTGTCCTCAAATATCCTTCTAGTTTGTGTCATCAATCTTCCCTTGAAAGGTGAACTCCCCTATACTTGACCATGTATCAGCATCAGTGACTTTAGAGATAAGTTAATGCGACCTTAAAGATCTATGAAAATGAAGATTATACTTTACTGGAAATGCTCACAATAGCAGATTTTTTTTTTTCAAGGAGAGCCTAATTACCTTTCGAAATTCCAAAAATGTCAAACTGATTACGGTGTATGCTTTTTTTATAACATCACATGCACTGAAGTTATTTTGGGATAATGAGCAATTTTAATCTTCCTTAATAAAAGCTATTCACAGGGCACTTTAGGAGGGGATCTGCATATAAGTAGTTTTACTAAACCACTTTACCCCTTCAGTGGCATTTATTCAAGAGTATGCAAATTCTTCTAAAACTGGCTGTTAAATTTAGAAATCAGAAGGGCAGAGCTATGGACTTGAGCAAATTTTCTTTTTTTAAGAACTTACCTGAGAAAAAAGAGAGTAAAATTGAATTTTAAATTTCACATATCTATGTGTTCATAAAAAGCAGAGCTGTTCTCCTGAGCTTTGGATTTGAAACTGAATTCAAATTCAGGTTTGCAAGTTAAACAAAAATTTTAAAAATATTTAAATCATTTCAGTCAATATGTTGAAATATCAAAAGATATTTTAAAAGACAAATGCTTAAGAAATCCTTTGTTAAAAAACATTTCGTTTAACCTTTCAAGCAACAAAGAATAAGAAAATTTTATGGCAATACTATAATCATAAAAGCAAATATTAGAAAGCCCTCACAACTAGCACAAAATCTCTCCTAATTATACTTCAGATACTTTTTATTGATCGTCTTATAACACTATTGGACAAAAAGTTTCATAAACGCAAGCATAACAAAATTGTAAAGCTAAAATTGAATTTATAGATGGCTTAGTCTACTCTGCAGATGAGGAAACTGGGGTCTGGATTAGCAGAATGATTAACTCAGGATCCCCCACTGTTAAAGTGGGTGGACCTAAACTAATTTCCAGGTTTCCTGATTCTAGCACTTACTCTTTCACTTGCATTAGTCCTCTCTCTTGGTTCTTCCTTGGACAGGTTTCCTGAGAGACAGTGAAGATATGGTACATCTCTTGTCAGTTCACAGTTTCTCTAGCAAGGCCCCTCACAAGGAGAGCGTTCCACAAGGAACACACTGTTCTTGGTCTCAGCCCTCTTGCTGACATTTCTTTCCTCAGAGAATTCACAGACTCCCTGTTTTCACTATCCATACACACTCATACTAGACCTATTCTACATTTTAGACTACTGATAGGCTGAGTAAGATACTTGCTGCATGTCCAAGACGTATGTGTGTGGGGCGGGGCTAGTAATCACCACCTCCACTTACAGCCATCACTCATGGTGCCCCCAGAGAGATGTTTCTGCTCCCTCCTTTGAGCCTTTCAATAACCTTGAAGGGTGTTGAGGATCAGAAAGATTAGGGATTCATCTGAGATCTCACAGCCAGTAAGAAGAGAACTGGGATTTGAACCACTCCTGTGGTTATCAAGTCCAACTCTCTTAATATCAGTATCAGACTTTCTCCAACTGTAATTCTTTATAAACCGTTATTTTGCTCCACTTGATCCTCTCTGACTAGAAAAATTCCTTTGGTTCTGGTGGAGCAAATCTCAATGTCTTACAATAAGTGAGAATTTCTCAACCCATCTTTCCCCCCAGTCTCACCCTATTAATGTGGCCTCCAACTCACCATTAACCAGAAGAAAGTAAAATGGAAAAGCCAATAGAGAATGGCCACATTGGTGCATATCTTTTTTTTTATTCCTGGTCTTTAAAATGGTGATCGCAATACTACCACAGTACAAAGCTGAGATCACATGAGATCAGATGTGTAAACACATTTTGTTGTGTGACTGGCACATAACTAGTACTCAGTAAGGATTTTTTTTAAATTTTTACCATGCTTCAGAGAGAAATCCAGTCCTATGCCTTACATATTAGGGGGAAAAATGGCAACCCTTCCCCCAATTTACTTAAATGAATATCAACAATCATTATTTTAAGATTTATAGAATTCATTTCGATATTCTTTGAAAGAAGACTAAAACAAAGAAATACAGGAAAACAAACTGTTAGGTCTGTTTACTTCTTTAATTTTTAATATTATTTATTGCTTTAAAAAGCAAGCATACTTATTACAGAAAAATTTAGAAAAATCAGGAAAAAAACCCATATCATCATCCTTCAAAGACAAAAGACTACTGACAGCTTGTATGCTCATTCTCAATTCTTTTCTATCTATAGTTTATTAACAGGGTTGAGATTCGCAGCAGTACAACACATTGTGCCACTTCTAGGAAGTACTATCCACATAAATTCTGTGATTGGCACTTTCTGGAGTTGTGCAATATACCTGACTACATTTCATACATAATGTATATCTGTTAACATGTGCATTTTTTCTTTTCTCATAATTGTAAAAACTGCCCATATGATAGTGCATTTTATTTAATATGATATTGTGAGTACTTTACATGTTATAAGAATTACTTCAAAAACATTTTTCAGGGAACAAATATTCCTTTAAGTTGTTGTGTGATTTACTTAACCATTACATAATTTTTAAAACTTTAACATGTTTCCAAATTTCTCTGTAAGTAATAATACTGTGGTGAATATTTTTGTGTAGAAAGCTTTCCCGTATATTTTAGAATTTCTTCAGTACACATTATTGTGGTTAAAGAGCAAAACTGTTATATGTGTTATAAGACATGTTACCAGGCTGCTTTTCAAAAGTGTGATTATTTAGTCTATGGCCATGCTACCCTGAACAAGCCCAATCCCATCTGATCTCGGAAGCTAAGCAGGGACAGGACTAGTTAATACTTGGATGGGAGACCACCTAGGAAGACCAGGTGCTGTAGGCGTAAAAAATTAAAAAAAAAAAAAATAATAAGGGATTGTAAACTGACAAGGTCCTTGCAATCTGTGAGGTCAACCAAGGGTTGCCTCGCTTAAAAAAAAAAAAGTGTATCTATTTATATTCCTTCTTCCAAAGAGGTATGGAGGCTTCGCATTAGTAAATCACAGTTTTCTTAAAGTCAACAGTTACTTTAACTTTTACATAATATTTTAAAGCAAATATGGCTTGTCATCCCAGCATGCAGAGAGAAATCTGTCAAGAAAAATAGTACCAGGCATAGTACACCTGTCTTGGAGTAAAAACTCAAAGGATTAAAAAATTTTGGTAAAAAGAATATCATTCTCTGGGCCAACTTTCCTCCTGTATTTGAAGGTCATTCATTTGTAGGTACAAAGAGAAAAATAAATGAATAGTGTATTTTTTTCCCCCAATGTCAGTATTATTAAGACTTTTTGACAAAGACAGGCCTGCCTGTATTTGAGAAAGTTTTCTATGCTCTTTTGGGGTTTGGGGGCAAATTCTAGGAGAGGCTGTAATAGTAGGCAGAAGTCTGTATGCAGTTTACACATTTGCTATTCAAAGTGTGTTCTGGGAACCAGAAGCAGAGTCATCACCAAGAAGTTGGTTAGAAGTACAAAATCTCAAGGTCTGGCCACACATATAGAATAAGAATCTGCATATTAGCAAGATTCCCAGGTGACGGAGAAACACTTGTTTGTGTATCCATGGAGAATTAAACCCAAATTGAGAAACCACAAAAATATATGTTGGAAATGACCTGGAATGTTCAAGTTCTCACTTTGCTTTGAGTCAAGTGCTCCTCCAAGCTAATCCCATGGAGCATGGATCCCCAATCTCTGGGCCATGGACCAGTACCAGTACCAGTCCATGGCCTGTTAAGAACAGTGCCACACAGCTGGAGGTGAGCAACAGGTGAGCAAAGCTTTATCTGTGTTTGCAGTCGCTCCCCAGCATTAGCATCGCTGCCTCAGCTCCACCTCAGATCATCAGGCATTAGATTCTCAAAGGAGCACTGGTCCCTGGTGCCAAAAGAAGGTTGGGGACTGTTGCCATAGAGCACTGACATGATTCCGGTGTGCTCATCACATTCTGTTAGAATTGTTTTCTTGTTTGTATTTTTACTTGTCTTATACTGAATACATTTTGAAGGGTGTTGCTAAATAAGAGTGCTGTAAACTAAATACTCTTTCTGCAGATAAATGAACTACATTTTTTTCTTTATTTCCAAAGGCTACTTGGGGAGAAAGTACAGTGAAAATTTGGGAGGTAAATCTCTTTATAGAATGAATATTTGCTTCTCCAACTAAAACAGATCTGCTTTCAGACTTCCTCCTCTTTGGTAACAGCATAGTTAAACCTCAGGTTTACCACTAGCAAAATCTACTTTTGTTAATATTCTATTTCATATTTTAATGTCTTATTTGACAGGTGTAGTTGAGTTACTGGCAAGCATCTAATTTATGTCAAATCTAATATTTTTCTAGAGTGGAAGTTTTCCCTGTCTGATCTCAGTCCTAAGGTAATTTTTTCTCTTTTTCAGAAGAAGATGAATTGTGAAAGCAAAGTTGAATAACATATGTTAAAAGTCGTTGTAAGAGGCAAAGATAACACACTTATTTAAAAACACTTGAAAATATACATATTATCTCAGAGATAACTTTGAAATAGCCAAAAATCAACTAAACACTAAACGTTAAAGAAAAGTTCCAAGTGTTATATTTTAACCAAAAGCAAATTTTCTGAGTAATTTGAGCGGGGTGGGGGGGGAGAGATGGAAGCTTTTCAAGCAGAATATTTTTGCTCAGACCCAGTTCAAATTTGTCACTTCATTTAATTCTATTACTATTTCCATAATGCTGAAACCTCAGAAACACAGATACTTCTTTTTTCTGGATACCTCAGATGTGGTATCTAGTGGTGGCGTTAGGCAGCAGCACTGTTAAAATGGAAGATGAAGCATTTCAGGAACCCATGGAAGGCAACTGGTGTTAACTAAACATTTACTAATTGCCAGCAATGCGTAGATATAGCACAGGCATTGTCATACCAGAATCGTCAATACTGTGTATTACTGTCACCATTTTCAAAGGTCAAAGGATTGATGATAAGAGAAGTAAGTTGCCATAAACTTACCCATTTTAAGGTGGAGAATCTACAATTTAAAAAAAAAAGATGCATTTGCTTGATCTCAAGCTCATATTTCTGTGCCATAATGGAGCAAAAATGATATCATTTCTAACATCACATGTCTTTGGTGTTTCTGTTGGTAACTTGGGAATAAAAAAAAAAGGTGTATTTATTGTATTTTGATAGGAATAAATACCATAGCAGGGGATTCATCCTGGGGTTATTTCTTTTAAAAAACCTTAGGCTCAAAGAGATCAGCCAACATTCGCAGACTGCAGGGACTCCAGAAAGCCTTCTGCTTCACCTTAGCTTAACCGAAGTAGTGTTATTTATGATTTTATTTTTCATTGTGTTATGTTTACCTTTCTAAAGGATTTGTTAATTTTGAGGAAGCTTCCTATAAACTTTAGCTTCTATCTGTTCTCTGAAGTTGATAATTACAAGTATTCGATGACCATGTTCAAGTTGCCAAAACCTTCTCCTGAAGGATGACTTATTTAGCTATTGTGGTTAATGATCTAGGGACAAGAAGATACTGGAATTCCTAAGGAGTTGCTACACAAGTATTGAGGAGCTATTATTTCATTTGTCAGTGGCTAGGAATTTGGGCCTCAGTAAGTAACATCTATTTAGACCTTTACGAAGTCTTGCTAGTATTAAGGCATGCTTGATTTACAGCCTTACAGATTTGAGGTTATGCTAGGAAATCATTCCATTGCCAAAATAATCCTCTCCAAGGATTGTTACCAGTTAGGAAATATTTGTTTTCAAGTCTTTAGAACCTACTTGAATTTAACAGAATAAACATGTCCTTAGTCAACTAGGAATTGGTTCTGCTACCTTTTTTAGAGTCATCAAAACACCATTTCCAAAGTTTGGTTATCTAACAAGTCCTCCAAACAAGGTCAATGCTTTGCTTCTTTTGCTTTAATTTAAACTGAGGTTGTGCTCAGATAAAATTTACTTGACTTTAGACCAAGTTTTTGCATAAATGTATTTCAAACACCATAAGGTACACCCTCCCCACTTCTGAATAGTCTCACATAGGCAAGCCTATTCCAGACAATGAGGTCAGTCTGTACCTACGCTACAAATGGACAAATCCAAACTGAGGTTAGATTCAATAACTGGAGCTCAGGAATGTGGCTCAAAAACTCAGGGATTAGTGAAAAGTCAGTCTTATTTTTAAAAACACTTTTACTAGGGTCTACACTTTGTTGACAACTAGTAGATGCTCACCTATTACAGGTTAATCATTCATAACATCTTTAATAAAATGAATGATTAACCTTGGCCAAATTATTAACCTTGTCTAAGCCCTGGTTTCATCATTAATAAAAGAAGGGTAACAATTGTAGTTCTTCATGAGTTTATCATCATGATTAAATGAAGCCATCTGCTTAAATTGCTTAGCTCAGTGCCTAGAACAAAGTAAGCACCTGAAAGATGTCAACTTCTACCATCCTCTTTAAAACTGCTGGTCATGCTAAGTATTTTGTTGTTGCTTCACTTCAGTAAAGTTAACATTATTCTCAGTTTTTCCCCAGGACTGAGATTTAGTTCAGCAATGTGACTGAGTTGTCAGAGTCACCTAGGGGGCTCTTCAGAATATACATCCCTGCCATAACCCTCCTGACTCAGTCCGAGTTCTGCACAAGGGCCTAAGAATCTTGGTTTTTACAATTCCTTGGGTGATTCTACTGATTATTGGGGGAATAGAGGAGAGAATGACTTCTCTACAAGGTAGGAAGTGCTTATTCCACACTGTTTTCTTAATACAGTCAGAAATTTAGGCAGAAACAAGGGCAAATAAGCTTAAGCATCACCTTTCCCTACTGCTGCTTAATATTGGTAATTGTTTTACTTAAAAATTCTCAGATGACTGTAACTGCTCATATTCCTGCAGCAGCCAGGCTGTTAGTGGCCCGTGAATGGCAATATCCCAGATCCACAAATTCTAAAGGTGATCAGGGTCTGCATCACACCGATTTCTGGGGCTTTTGATGAATATCTTTGCAGTTATCTGCAAATGCCAGAGAGGGACAGTTCAGGGATTTTTCCTTGTAATTCTTGATAGCCTTCTCTGGCAAGAACAAGACTTATGTTGTATCTGGAGAACAGGGACAAACAAGACTCCACACTCATGGAGCTAGTTTGAAAACTGGATGAGGTAAGCCCTCAGTGCTCAGGCTTTGTAACCTCTCAGGTGGTCTTAGGAACTTTTAAAACAACAAATGTTTCCTGAAATGTTGTGGGATGCATTTCGTTAATCGGTTGATATAAACATGACACATTGTTTTTAATGTAAATCCTTATTTTGCTTTATTTCATGCTCTGCATCCCAGGAATCCCCACAGCAAAGTGTTCCACATTCCGGATCCATCCTGTTCTTCCCAAGGGCTTTGATGCTCTCTTTTCCCCTTTCTATAGCCCCTCTGGCTTGTTTGTCTTTTCAATCTTTCTTAAAGCCTGGGACAATCTCCCCCTGTCGCAGCCCCACCCAATCCTCCCTTGTTCCCTTTCACTGTGGTCAAATGACAGCTTGGCTGGTCTTCAAGTCCCAAAAGAGTTGTCTCTGGTCTCCTGACTAGAGAAAATAGGGAAGGGGTATGAGACTCTGCACCCCAAAGGGGCTTTTTCTACTGCCAGCTGAACCTTCAGGGTTAAGGGAATGATGCTTTTCCCAGGTGTTAAACTTTGACTTTTTTTCTTAAATGTTGATATTCTTTTTTCTTTTGCCATTGCCTTCGAAATACTGTGACCGCTTTCTCTCTGGCTTTGGAGTTGTCTTAGTTATTAATTCAAAAATTATAAATTTCTTGATCACCTGTTGTAGTAAGAACATAACTTATTTTGCATCTGTCTCCTTTCCTCCTTGGGGACACCATATGTCCATTTTTGGCTTCTACCCTCTTTTATAAACAAAAAAGCGGAAAAATTTGGCTTTATTCAGTGAATATCTTTTGTGTCAGTAAATTATACATGTCTCCTTTTGCAATTTCAGTTGTCTCCCTTTAACTCATATATCTTCTATACTTGAAATGTCTCATTTATTTTAACCATTTATGCAATAGTGCTTTCAATTAACACCTTGTACTCTTAAACAAATACATGTATAGTTTATAATCTATCTTGACCTCATTAGTGTTGAACCTACAAACATAAAACATTCTTTCTCTTTCACCTGTTATCAATAGGTTATTTGTACATTGTTGTAAGAATGCTTATTGCGTCATATTCATTCTCTACCTGAATAAAGCCATAATATTGTATACGTTTAAAATTACATGTATTGTCAAACAAAGAAAGACAAATATTGTATGGTATCCCTTATATGTGCAATCTTAAAAAAGAAAAAAAAAAGTTAAGCTCTAGAAACAGGAATAGAAAAGTGGTTGCCAGGGGCTGAGATGTGGGGGAAATATAAGGAGGGCTGGTAAAAGGGTACAAATTTTCAGTTATTGGGTGAATAAGGTCTCAAGATCCAAGGTAAAACATGGTAACTATAGTTGATGACATTCATATAATTGAAATTTGTTAAGAGAGTAGAACTTAAATCTTCTTACAAAGAAAAAAAGATAAATATGTGAGGTGATAGATGTGAGACTTTTTCTACAATATATATGTATATTAAATCACCACAGTGCATACTTTAAATATCTTACAATTTTAGTTTTCAATTATACCTCAATAGGCTGAAAAAAATACATACGTAGTTCTCATTTGTGATAGATTATATTTCTCTTGATTTCACTTCTGGAGACAGCTAATACTTGGAGGAGGAATACGAGGGGTAGGGGGAACAGTCTGTGATGTATAAGGGAAGCAATGAGAAAGTATCACAGAAACCAAGGTGAGTCCTGGTCCCTTGACCAAGGTACTCATCTACACTTGGGATCCACGGCTACAAACCAGTGATACCCATAGAGTGCTACTTGTTTGAAGGGGAGGGCCTTTACTTCTGAACAGGGTGAGCACAAAGGCCAATGACAGAAGGAGATTTTTGGGTAGAAACTTTGAGGATTGCTCAGGATTTTTCTGGGTAAGGTCAGGTAAGAGAAGGACTGGAGAAGAACATGTTTTATGTTGGGCACAGCCTCTGGGGATGCTCCTTTATGGGAGGGTCATTTCTACATTTATTATAAGGGCTACAGCTATAATTTCATAGTTTAGAATCTCCTTTGGAAATTCTTCACCTTTGGGGAACAAAGAATGGATACTCTCATTTATGGGACAGATTTTTTAAAAATCACTGCAATCAATGCAGCAATTGGATTTTTTTTTGGGGGGGGGAATTTCTAGTATTAATTAAAATAGATAAAATCTATTTTCGGTGAAAATAGAAGGATGTTAAAGTTTGAAAGAATGTCATCTTACAGAAAAAAAAATGAGTTTCAGAAATGGAAAAAAAGGGGAAAAACTAACATCTATGTGCCAAGCCTTGTGCAAGGAATTCACAGTTATTTTAATCCTTCCTTGTGGTATAGTTGTAGTGTTGTCTCATAGGTGAGAAAACTGGGCCTAGGAAAGCATAATGGCATCATTTTGATACAAAACTGGGTATTGGGTGAAGCTAAGACCAGAACAGGTGCATCTTGTTTTCATTTCCTACAATCTTCCCATTATACCATAGAGGGATAGGTTCAGCTTTATGCTAAGTTGGTAACAAGTTTTTTACAGATTCTACAATGAATTTATTAGTTGATTAGTTGTAAATATAGGTAATATTGCCTTAATTTTTAATCCAATGAGAAATGTCTGAATTACTTTGGGGGGAGTGGAGGAAGGAATTGACCAGGATTTCTCAGAGTTCAAGAGAGAAATATCAATAACTTCTACTTTGTTGAAAACTCTAGGTACATTAAAACATAAAGGTACATCAAAAGAGAATTGTAAATACTGTGGTACATTGTACTTGTTTACATTTAGCAGATTAGTCATTTCAAAATAATTAAATGAAGCGTATTATGCTATTCACAAGTTGGTCCGAGACTTATGAAAAGATTGACTTTTCCTGTACTGTAGGAGGCATATATAGTTAATGAGATGAGTTTTAAAGAATATCTCCTTCCGATTCAGTCACAATATTTCGTTGATTAAATAAATAAGTCCATTTGGAGATAAAAATCAAAAGTCTAAATTTGAGGCCTAGACTAAATGTCCTTCCCTGCCACTGAGTGATAGGCCTCTTATCAGCATTCTTTCAGGGCCCTGCCCTGCTTAGGAAACCATCAAATCTCAGCTGGCTGCTCTCTGTCAGAGGAGGCATCAGCTAGGGCCATGTGGTTTGACATTCCCTCCAGCTGCTGCCAGTGTGCTGAGTTTATTCTGGCTGTTATTTGCTCTGCTTTCAGCCTCCTTCCCTGGTCATGCTATCACATCTCTGCAAAATTCCCAGTGATCATAATGTCCTTGCTTTTCTATTAGAGGACTGATTGCCCTCTCTTTCTCTAATATCTCTTACTGCAAAGCAGTAAAAAAGAAAAATAAAAAGAGCTTAGCAAGGATGGGGGATAGCTGAAGGGCCAGCAGTGTGTCAGGCAGTGAGCAACATCTGGCTCATAGGTTCTATCCCACAGGCCCAGCTCCAGCCTACAGGAGCCCCCCACTTCCCACCCCATGACTGTCCATGCAGATGGTCCCCAATACCAAGCCAGCTTTAGGGAGGCCCATGGCAGGCAGTAGATCTGAAATATCACTTTCTTCTAGAAAGAACCTATATGGCTCAACAAGTACACATGTAAGAATTTCAGAACTGCTTCCCAACACATCTCTTGGAAATACCATGATAGCATAGCATAGTCCTTTCACTTCCCAGCCTGAGCTCAGTGGAGTCCCTTTCAACAGTGGCATGCTACCTGCCCTCTATTTGTGATCAGAAAGTCCAGGCAAGGAGACTGCACAGTGCTAATCATGTGTTAATAAACAGTTATTGGAGATGAAAGCATTCCATTCTGCCTTTATAGTTCCCAGACCCAGGTTTTCTGGGGAATAAGCCTCATGGTAAAGCTACCTTCCCTGGCCACCAGCAAGTCATCTTCAGTGATATTTTGTAGAAAATTTCCAAGTAAGCAAACATAAAGTTGCTTGTAATATTTATTTTTTTCATGGCAACAATATGCACTCTATCTCTATTTAAACACTTACAAATTTAGATGTACTCACTAATTCCAGGCTCATATGAATAACTGCAATAACTCCATTTGCCCCATTCCCTGGGTACACTTGTTGCAGAGCCTTTGTTTTCTAAGGCCAAGTCCATGATCTTCCTCACACTCTTCTCCAAGAGGAGAGGCAGGCTGCAGGTCCCTGGCAATTGCACACTTTGATACAGAGGGACAGAAGGCATGTAAGTCCAGGCCAGACCAGACTGCCCAGCCCAGCCCCCAGTGGGCACAGCTGCACGTCAGTCTGTGGGCAGCCCTCCAGGCTGCCTTTGATTTCAGCATGAGTCTTGCACACTCATTCTTACATGATGCACTAATGGGGTTTAAATGGGTGTTTGGCAGAAAGCAGTGGCATCTGTCATCTCTGCATTACCAAGACTCCAGCTCAGAACCAGGCCCCTGGTTGTGTGTTTCTTCCCATTGGCCAGCAGAGTTGTTGATGACTTTGTCTTGCAGCACTAGGTGGTTTAAACTTGGTGGCTCCCCAGTCCCTGCTATTGAATCAATTTCCACAAGCCAAACTAAGTTCTTCAGTATTACAAAACAAAAAAGATTTTTAACATTTGCAGAAAGCAAAATAAACACACTAACAGTTATCCACCCAAACTACACAGTGCGAAGGGCAAAAGTATATGGATGTTGTAGCAGCAAGTCATTTAGACTTCTCAGGAGGTTATGGACTCACCTCCATAGACTATTTGTGGACCAGTAAGACCCTAGGAAAACAGCCACAGATCTAGAAAACTTCACCCATGTTGTTGTTGAACCCCAATCTATACAAATGGCAAAACTTACTTGCTTTAAGTATTTCATATCACAATCCTGCATCACTCCATCTCTCTACTGCTATCACCTTGGGATGGTCTCAATTCTAATGCATCCTAAATGCTGCGGATGGTTTAGATGATTTTCCTAAAATAGAGTTCTAAGCTTGTCAAACAAATCTGATTCTATCACCTCTCCTACTGCCCCTACCATACATGGACACACACACACACACACACACACACACGCACGCACGCACGCACGCAGGCACGCAGGCACACAGTGCTTAAAACCCTTCTATAATGTCTCACAATCCATAAGATGTGGTTCAAATACTTTAATATGAGTTACAAAGTCATCCTTGACCTGGCCATTGCCAACTTTTTCTGCTTCAGCTTTGCTCAGTTGGGCCCAGCTGTTTTTTGTTTTGTTTTGTTTTGTTTTGTTTTGTTTTGTTTTGTTTTGTTTTCCTCCTTGGATGTATTGAACTCTCTGTTCCTGCTCACACTTCTGGGTTTCTATCTGCTCTTCTGTATTTCTGGAATGCTTCCTCTTTGTCTTCATCTAATTAACTACTGTTTATCCTCTGGATTCTAAATGCCACATCATATTTAAATCTCTCTGTTCTACACTTTCATAATACCGAGGTATCCTTATCACAACATCTCAGTCTGTTATGATTACTTATTTAAAAACATCTTGTCTGCTTCAAGAGCTGTGAGTATTCCCCTTGTTGCCACTGAATTCCCAAGGGCCTAACACTGTGCTTGGAAAATTGTGAGTACACAGTAAATGTTGGTTGAATGGTGAGCTGAATGAGAGAATAAAGAATTAATGGGTCTTTGTTTCCCAGTTACAGGGAGCCATTTGATGAAAAGTGTTCCACAGAATTGTTTAAGTGCTCTTAATTTTCTCCCTTCTGATTAAAGTTCCCATACCCATGACGTCACAAACAGTTGTTCAGGTGGTTATTCACCCGTGTAGCAGAATTATGATTAGACTTGTTCTTGCTGATGGACTGGCACTCCTCCAACCTTGTCATTATCTGAGTTGAGTATTGGAGCAGATGGTGCACTGTCCATTCAGAAGTGACCAACTGCAGAGATATGAAATAAGTTTGAGATAATTGTGGAATTTGAGGCCATAGAATTTTGTTTTATATTTTCTCAACTAAAAAGTGATGGTGATGGAGGGAACTTTTTAATCTTGCATAATTCTGTATCTGTTGCTTAAACTGTTGGGAAGTCTATTTAAATATTAAAGTGATATGTATTACCTGTTGATTCATAGCCCAATTGAACTGCTGCTATATACTGGAAACACAGCTGTTCATTTTTGGAAACAGTGGCAGCCACTTCTAAATATGGAAGGAAGACATAAGTTTCATCTGTTGACTTGTTCAATTCGTGTATAATACAACATCAATTTCAAGGAAACTAATGTTATTTGAGATTAATTAGCTTGGTTTCTGTGTACTTCTCTTTTAGACCAAACCAAAACAGGACCCACATTCATCCATTTTCTCTCTCTCACAGATATAGTTGTCACTCCTCCTTCCCAAGGCTGATCTCTCCACTTACACACTGGATCCCATCGCGTTGTTGCATCCTACTCCCCACCTCATCCCCTCTGTGGGGGTTTCAACCTCTCTCTTTCCATTTTATTCTTTCCTCAGCCTAACTTTACTATCTCAAAAAATAATTTGTAAAATTCACAGTAGATAACATCTTTTCTTCTTTCTTATCTTTACTTCCTTTATTAGCATAGTCAGAATTTGTTACCTCAACTCTATCACTCTTTGCTATGAAATTAATTGCATGTCCCCCAATCTTGTATGGTCCCCACATGTGGATCTGTCCACTTTAATGTATGCCATTTGACATTCCTTAGTTCAGGTTTATATTATTTTTTGCTTACACTATAGCAAAAGTCTCCTAACTTGTGATATAACTCAGTTTGTTATTCTCATTGAAGACAGATTTTCATCCTGGAAAATAATAGAATTATTTCCTCTTTACTCATAGACTTCAACTGACTGCTCAGCTAAATGCTCAATAGTATTTCTCAAAATGGATTCCCCAGAATATTAATTAAAATTTTCCTTTGGGTTGTCAGTAGATATTTTTTAAGTAAAGCAGGGGTCTAAGTGTTAAAAGGTTCAAATTATATGGAAAATAGTAGGTAAAATTAATTTATTTACTGAAAAACTTCTTAGAAACCAGTAATGTGCATTATAAATTTGTTTGAAATTCAGAATTTTTTTCAGATGCTTGGAAAGGTAATAAGTACATATACCAAATATTACATTATATAACACCTCCCAGCACTTACATTACTATTTCTATACAAAAATAATGGGACACTCACATTAAATGTAATAAATCAAGAGTATAAACAACCTCACATGAGTTCAGGTAAAGTTTTATAGCTTGATGAATTATAAAACATGTTTGGTTTTCTTAGATAACAGGATTTTGGAATTGTGTTTAAGTGATTGTGAACCAATAATATGCTGAAATTTCCAAACATATTTGTCGGTGTAAGCTTTTTTCCCAAGAGCATCTCTCAAGGCTTTTATACCATGGTACATAATTCTGGAAATGTGTACATGTAGGCAACTTCTACCCCACCCCACTGAAATGTTAGTCTTCTCCAAAGGACTTTAATATTTACCACTTGTTGTTTCTTGATGTTCTGCTTTGATTCTCCTTCCCCATCTAGAAAATGTTTTTTCATCTATCAAAATCAAGTTTAAAAGTCAGTTCACACTTCTATTATGGCTATTACTGCATTGCATGTTAAGTATCTTTTTACTTCTATGTTAACTATTTGTCAAGAGGCTATTTATTTTTTCATTACTAAATCTACTACTTAGAATAGTGTCTCGTTAATAGTGGATATTCAAGAAATAATGAATAAATAAAAATTAATAAAAAAATAGGTCAAAGCTATTTTTGAAGTGTTACTGTTAAGAGTGGAACCTACTATTTTTTGATGCTAAGACTCTATGCAAAATCTTAATGTCGAAAAGCATGTAGTAGGTACTGTTGCTGCTCTTTACCAGGATGGTGTTCCCATTCCCCATTTGCTGTGAGTATTGCTACTTATATGTTCTTTAGACATCACCCTATCGGGTACACCATCAACCAATGTGACCATTATAGAATGTTGCTCCACATTAGGTAGAATATATCAGACCAGGAACCAAGGGATGGAAGTTGAATGGAAGTTGAAATGGTCCCTCTTACCATCATTCCCTGTGATAATATATATATATATATATATATATATATATATATATATATATATATATTTCTTATCTTTGTATCTTTGTAATCTATAAGTCTAGAAGTTTTGATCCTCTGGCCTAATTGTTTCCATTAGGGGACAATAAAAGTTCCACTAAACTTAAAGCTATGACTACTATCCACAGAGCACAAGAAAGAAAGGATTTGCCCTATGAGCAGAGGTAATTTACCCTGATTGTCATGGGAATATAGAACCGCTGTTGTAAATAAGGCAGGAAGAAATAGGTTTGGCATTCCGGTGATCCACTAGAACATGTCTTGGCATTCCTATGCTGCACTTTGGATTTTATATGTTCAAGTACCAATATCCAAGGCCTAATAAGAGCATGATAACCAGGGTTTGAGGAAATGAGTCCCACATTACCAGTGATAGCTGAGCTGCAGGTTCATCTAGAATGGGAGATAGTGGGAAATGTTGATGAATATAGGTTATGGCCTCTTGACCAACTGCAGCAACAGAAGCTATTGTTTGTCTTTATGCTTTTCTTCTAAGTATACCTGGAAATTATAACTAATCAGAATTCTGAAGAATTCTGATTCATTTTATTTGTGGACAAATAAAATGAATGTAATGGGAAAAGCAAGTGAACCTAAACAATGCAAGGGGAGGGCTATCGTAAATATTTCTGGCACCTGACCCTCGTCCACTTTATCTATCTAGTGTACCCATTCCCCAGACATCGTGAGTGTTGGCTGCCTACAGCACACAACAGCTCCTTTCTCTAGAAAACTTTCTTTATCCAGTATAAATGCCTCCTTCAGAAATGCCTAAAGGTGGTCATGCCCTTTCCCAAGGGACAATTTACAGCCAATGAATGGCTGACTGTAGGACACAAAAGCCCATTCCCCTTTCCTCAAGGTGGGACATATTTGTGATACCCTTCAAACTGTGAGCCCCTAGTAGGGTCAAGTTGATGCTAGTCTTCAACTGAAACCATAGCTTTACTCAGCTTCTCCTGTCCTATCCTGCTTTCCTCACTTTTTCACAGCTTTCTTCTGAATAAATCCCATGTTCAAGAATCACCATCTTAGGTTCTGTGTCTTAGACTATTCAGGCTGCTCTAACAGAAATTTTTTTCTCACAGTTCTGGAGCCTGGGAAATCCAACATCAAGACACCAGCCAGATTTGGTGTCTGATGAGAGCTTGCCTCCTAGTTTTTAGAGGTTATTTTCTTGCTATCACCTCATAGTGAAGCACTGGTGAGGAAGCTCTCTGGGACCTCTTTTTATGAGGACATCAATCTCTCTTATAAGAGTCCTATCATTATGACCTAATCACCTTCCAAAGACTTTGCCACCAAATACCATCATATTAAAGATTAGTTTCAATGTATGAATTTTGGGGGAACGCAAACAAGCAGCCTATAGCACTTTGTTTCAAGGTGACCTTACCTAAGGCAAATAATTGCTTCAATAGTTTTCCACATAGCTTCTTCTATTTAACCTAAACAATCTACTATTGGATAATACATGTCTTAGTTTGAGTTGCAAAGCCTATCAAGATTAGCTTTAGTAACTGTACTTTTCTCCTCTTTTTTGAAGAGTCACCATCTTTGAAAATCATTATTTACCTTATTCTTAGTATCTTTTTAGATTCAGTATTATGTTCATTAAACAAATCCAGGGAATGTTATTTTTCAATACCTGTGGAATTGAAGGTTGACTGGCATGCAATATCAAGACTTTTCTTTAAATATTTATGCCTATATAACTATATACCTATATATGTACTTTAATGTATGTATTTAGATCTAAATATAGGTCTAGATATAGACATAGATAGATAGATAGATAGATAGATAGATAGATAGATAATAGATAGATAGATAGATAGATAGATAGATAGATAGATAGATGAGAGAGAGAGAGAGGAAGAGAGAGAGAGAGAGAGAGAGAGAGAGAGAGAGAGAGAGAGAGAGATACACAGATATGCTTGTAGAACGGAAGTCTCCTTACTTCAGCCAGGCCACTGAGGTTTTGGTCCTGTTTCAGTATTCTCAACACTTTGTCTTTAAATGGAGTGGATATTGATATATGAAATATTGAGTGCATTGTTTGGAGCATGTCATATGGTGACATATACAAGGCTGCTATATACATGTTCATTATTTCTTATTCTTAAACATAATTTGTAAACAGGAGCTTATAAATTTTTTGGATCAAAGCAAATGATAGTATTAGAAGCTAATAACTGGAATAGCCTGGTCACTTTTCCAATATTGCTGCCTCATTGTCAGTATGTGAATTCAGATCCCCATGGTAGTTTCTCCTCCTGATGTCTCCATAACTATGGTGTCATTTCAGATCATTATTGGTTTCTTCCACAACCTTGATTGTCGTGCTGGGTTCAAGCTTTTTGATTCTGACCATATAATGCTTTCTGCTTTAGGAGAGGACATAGAGCAATCATGGGAGTGTAAGTTGGTATAAACTTTTGGGACAAAAATCTGGAAATATCAAAATTTTGCACACTTTTCCCTTTGATTTAGCAATTCCATTTCTAGAAACTTTTAAACAAGATACTCAGACAAGTATATAAAGACATACATACAAGGAGATGTCATCACAGTAGTGTTTATAACAATGAAAGTGGGTGAAATCTAGTTGCCTATCAATAGGAAACTGGTTAAATATACTGCAAAAAGTCCTACACAGTAAGATTACTACATGATTCTTAAACAAGATGTGTGTGTGTGTGTGTATCTGTACACTATCTTTAAAAATCTCTTTGGCATATTGTTGGAAAAAAACAGCTTGTAAAACAGAATGTATATTTTGATCCTATTTATGTGAAATTATATACATATATGGTCGTACATATATATCCATATATTATAGAGCAAGTCTTGGAAGGGTGTCTATCAAATCTGACAGTAGCTGACACTTAGTGGTTAAAGTCTTGTTACTTTTTTTTTCTTTTCTGTATTTTTAAATTTTCTAAAAACTGCCATATTTTATCATTGTAAGTAGTAAAACAGTTTTAAAAATTGCTTTAAAATCAGCATATAGTTACTTACGATTTTAACTCAGTTTAAGAACTTGAAAGCAGGTGATTTACTCATAGTTTTATACATATGTTACTATTAAGGGAGGATTTTTGAGTTTCTTAATGAATTCTCATAAAAATTTCTGTGAGGTTAGTCTATTATCTCAGGAGGAAATAGCGGTCATGATGTTGGTCTGGAGGACCCCAAAATTTATCTTTTTAACTTTCTCCATATGAAAGAGGTCTGCCATGGGAGAGATGCTCCTGGGACTATGATTCTTTGGCTGAGTGTCGAACACCTGACCCACATTGTGACAGTTTTTTGCAAATGGTATCATTTGTCCTGAATTCTAGCTAAAGACCCCTCCCTAGTGATGCTTTTGGAGATGTAATTTATTGTTTTGCTTTAGGACTGACCACATATAGAACAATCTGGTCATTTTACTACCTTTGAGTTGGGCCTATTAGCAGCTCTGAATATTCTGGAGTGGGAAACCTTCCACATAGACTACATAACTTATCTGTTTAGTACTTTCAGTATATCCCCACACATGAGCGTACACACACATGTGTCAGTGCTTGCCATATTCCACATCACCGATCACTCAGCTTCATGCTCTGCTTTTTCTTTATCACTCTTCTTTTTTCCTTTTCTTTCCTCCTCCATGTGCAGATCAAGGAAGAGGAAGGAGCCTAGTCTCTGGACACACCTCCTGCACATTTGTTGTGTATACCAAAAGCCCAGCCAAGAATTTATTGGCTTATGATTTTGCTTACACACAATTTACCTAATTTCTAAAATATTTGCCTCTTGGCAAATGGAGATACCTAATCAATTCTACGTCAGTGCATAGGGTTTTGCTGGTGTCTGGACCATCATCCCTATTTAGAGTATTATCTAAAGCATTCAGAGAGTTCCCAGTAATTGTATGGGGAGAATGGAACTCATGTTCCTTAAAGTTGCTAAGGGTTACTCTAACATTTCTAGAAGTCTTTCTAATGTCTTTGTAGAAGTGAAGTAAAGGGTCCACTTAGGACTGTTTAAAGAATATGTGAAAAATTGCTCCAAGGTATTATAATATATTGTACATTTCATTTTATCTGTTTTAGGATCAGAGTCTTTCTTCTATGACCACGTGCAGCAGTTAGCACTCATAAACGATGAACAAATGGCCAGAACACTAGTGTCACTCTGAGCAGTGTGTCAGATTTCTGGTCCCATTGGACAGAATACAAACTGTTATTTTTGAAATTTTTTCCTGCTTACCTTCGATAAATTTTAAAATTCTGAATTGATATACTAATTATACCTCTTAAGGACTTGTGAAAACCCTTATGGTCATTGTACCTAATAAGTTGCCTAGAATAGAAAAGGACATACCATAGAGGGATTTTTTTTAGGCAACACTTCCTAATGACTTCATCACCTTTTAAATTGCAACTCAGACTGTTTCAAGGCCATGAGAAATTACATCATCAAAATATAACCCGAAGATGTTACATTTATTTTGCCTATCACATATATTTTTTAATCCTGACCTGAGCTTAATTTTAACTGAACTTTAAAACAGCACCTGACTAGCAGTCCCTGATACAACTCTTGCATACATCCCATTGCAATAGTACTAAAATCACTGAAATATCACCAGACTGAAAATTAAGAGTGGCCAACCCCTTAATGTTAGAATCTAGGCATACTGCTCCATCAGTAAAGTCAGAGGAACTGGGTTAGAAAAAAACATAGTAGATTGCTTATGTCTGTTGTGTAATGAAACAGAACAGTCTATTTCCCAGAATGATGTAAGCAAAAAGTTTTCTCCATTAAAAGCCAGAAATGAGGACAACTCAATAGTTGAATGTGCTATTTCTAGTTCTAATCTCTCATTTATCTACTATTATTTATTCATATTTAAAAATAATTTGATGGGCAATTTTAAGAAAAATTGTTTTAGTTAAAAATATGAAATGAACACTGTTGTTCTAAGTTGCTGACTATAATTTAGAATTGTAATAGTTATGAAGACATACGTGTTAAAATGTAGCAAATATATGAGAAAAAAACACAGTCAGATTCATAATTATTAATTATGTCCTAACACAGATTTTTCAGCTTTTAAAAAATCAATTAAGAAAGACTGACTACTGTAACTAATACATTTGAATGAATATTGCAGAAACTTTTTCCTCTTTTTGGTACCCCATGAAATACTTACAAAAGTTCATCATACGTTAATACCAGAAAGGAAAAATTCAGTTTCAAACACTGGAATATTCGCAGTCAGATTTATCTGAGTATAATGCAATAAGACTAATACTTAATAACAAAAGATTAAACAAACAATCAAAATCAACAAAAATCTAACCACTTTAAAAGGAGGAAAAATTTCTTAAAATTCACTGTCCTAAGAAAAAATTAGAATGGTAATTTTTTTTTCCTAAAAAGAAAAAAATGCCTGCCACATAGTAAGTGCTAAATGAATACTCATTCGATAAATGAAAGATGATTATTTAGAAACATAATAAAAATAATAAAAACCTGCTTAGGTTTTTATTTATGGCCTGGATTATGCTTACTTAAACATGAAAGAATGATAATAAGTTGGAGAAATGACAAAAAATTAAATTGGGAGGAAAATGAAAGCAAAAATCAATGCATCTTTGGGACAAAGGAAGAAAAAAAGAACAAGCTTTCAGTTACTTTAATTTTTTAGAAGCAGAGCTAAAATATGAAAAAAACAGGAACTGATATAGGTCGTATAAACAAAAGACAGGTAATATTTTTAAAAGTACAGAGAATAATATGTTTCTATCTATGTATACTTACCAACTTGAGAATTTTAGTAGAAATGATAATTTATTAATAGAAAGCATAAGGGGAGGAATTGTCTTATGAATAATTAAAAAATCAGAGTACATGAAATACACAGTGAAAAACTAAAAAAATTAAAGTTATTAAAAATTATTTCCACAAAAGACTCTAGGACTTGTTGATCAGCTTTTCAAGGAGCAGGCTTAATAAATTGTTCCAGAACACAGAAGTTTGAAAGCTATCCAGATTATTTTATAAAATAAATAAAATAAAAACCTGAAAAATAGTACAAGAAAATTATAGACAATAAAATATTAGTTAATGGAAATCAACTATATCTATTAAATGAAAAAATCTGCCTCCATCAAGAATTTAATGCAGGAAAGAGGGGAAGTTATATATTCGAACATCTCTTTGTATAATATAGCACAGCAAAGGTCCAATTAGAAAAGCCACATCTATAATCTTAGCAGATACTTAAACAACATTTAAGAAAACTAAATACCAATCACAGATTGGGAAAAAATAACTTTAGCAACTAGAATTAGAAAGATACTTACTTATGTGATAGAGAACATTTATATTAAAAAGTCGGCATACTTTCATTGAAATACTAGAAGCACTACTTTAAAAATAAGAAGGAATGAAATAAAGATATCGGCTACCCCCATTATTATTTAGCATTGTACTGAATTCTGGCCATTGAGGCATGTAAAAAAATAGAAGAGGGGAAAACAATACTTTTAGAAATGTACCTAAAAATCCAAGATACTTTACTGCAAAATTCTTAATTTTTTTATAAATGAACCTGGGCTTAGGAAAAAATTATCAAAAATATCATTTCTTTTTTATAGATCTACAAACTTAGTAGACAATACATTGCTTGGGGGGAGCTCATTCTCACTACTAAAAATGTAATAATGCAATGGAAGTAATAATTTCAACAAGATATGTGAATTACCTTGGTAAGCAACATTATAAAATATTCCTGAGAGGGATAAAAAGTGTCCATTGATAAAAATTTAAATATTATGAAAATATTGTTCCAAAATTAATTTGTAGGTTTAACTCAAACCCAATCACAATTTCACTATTTTTACTTGACAGTGATTCTCAGATATATCTGGAAGAATAAATATATGAGAATGATGTCTATGAAAATGTTTAAATAGAGAAATAGGAATTGTGCTTGCACATATGAAAATGTGCTACACAAGCCTAATCACCAAGATATTGAATGGAAAGGAGTAAATAATAAATTAATGAAACAGAATTTAGAACTCATTAACAACATAAAGGTTCATTGGGGACTAAAAAGCATAACAAAATTTAATGAGAAGGTAATAATGGATTAGATAATAAATGGTGTTGAGAAAAACTAAAAGAAGAAAATCAAGTTAGATCTCATAAGAGAATACTTGAATGGCTGCAGACTGAGAAAGAGATTTTTAATGTGAAAAGTGATGCAAGAAATAATTTAGAAGTTCATACATTTCACTAAAAATGTTTAAACTTTGTGCCTATCTTTATCAGATAAAAAAGTTATTATGAGAAAAGCATTTAAAAAATAGATAGAAAATAGGCAAAGACCATAAATAAATGCCAGAATATCTTGATAGATTTTTTAAAAACTTATAAACTTATGAACAAGGAAATGCAAATTTAAAAAAGATAATATTTAGGTCTACCAATTATTATTGATTTAAAAATAGTTGTAGTCAATATTCATCTGAGTGCTATTAAATTTAAACATTATTATAAACTGGCATTCATTTCTCTATATTTCTTCCTTACATAGATATATAGGAAATTAATAACTACAATAACAGTAAAGTATTAACAGTAGTTATCTCTGTATAGTAAAATTATTTTAATTTTATTTTTTATACTTTTTTGTGTATACATCTACATTTGTATATGTAAAGAGAGACAGAGACAGATTTCTATATCAATCAGTAGATAGATACTTACATATATTATAAAAATATATACATAGATTGTGGAAATTCAGCTTAGTGTCTACTTATTCCTTGAGCCCAAGTTTTGTCACCTATAAAATAAAGAGATTTGACAAGATTCTGAGTATTATATTTAGTTAAGTAAAATATTAAATCAGCACTATTTTCTGCATGTGTACATATATATCTCTTTACATATACATACATACAGGCCAAATATAACCATAAGTACATATATATACGTAAATGTGTATATATATACAAAAAAATTGCACTAATTTTAAAAGTCAAAATGGAAGTAGACTAAATAGCATCAATGATGACAAGGCCAATAAAATGCAATCCGACTTTTAAGAGCTTACACATAGCACTGTTCTTAGCAAGAAACTGTTTCTGGCTGAGCAGAATGACAATGGTGATTTGGTAAATTCTAGAGTACAAAATATGAATTAATGACAGATCAATTAAAATTTAGAAGCTATGGAACAAACTGCAAAATACCTATTTAGATTACAAACAAAATAGTCAAAAGTTTTTTCTTGACTTATTCTTTCTGTACTCATGGTTGACACATGAAGGCTCAAAACTACAGAAATACAAGGAAAATGTAATCTGGAGCCTCATTGTACTGAGTAATTAATTTTAAAAGACCTAGTGGGGAGAACGCTTCCATGTTTTTCTCATATAACCTTAACACCCATTCAGTTTCTTGATTCACAGGAACCTGGTACTATGGTGAAGGGAAAGAGAAAAGAAGGCAGAAGATAAAATGATTACTGCTTCTTTATTCAATTACTTTTTTCCTTACAGCTCTCAAAATAAATTTTCAGTTAAGCACTGTTTGCTGCATGGAACGTTAATCCTAAAATGTAATAAGCGTGTGTGTGTGTGTGTGTGTGTGTGTGTGTGTGTGTATATATATATGCACATAGACATAGCACTGTCTTTATTAAATTGAGTATATGTATGTGTGAGTACTTGTATAGAAATCTAAATCCAAATCACAGTATCATGCCTTTCTAGGCCATGCTAGGTATGTCTGTATATATTACTTAGGAAAATCTGTCCCAGGCCTTTCAATTCAGTTCTCATGTAGCACCTGCCCAGTTGTCAGTGGCAGTAGTTATACATCATGAACAAAAACATTCCATTTTGAGTCACATGCATTAAAAAACACTATATTTCTGCTGCAATGTTATGCCACTTGTAATTATAAAGTGCCAACTGTACTTGGTTTCTGTTCATTCTTCCTGCCGGGCTCCATGTTGCACATTTTATGTTTTGTGTTCTAAATTCCTCGTTTTGATTTGGAGTTCCAAGTCATGAATCCTGGATGTGCTGCATGCAGAATAAATGTACATTTTATTTTCTTGCTTTTTTAAAAGTGAGTGTCAGCTAAAAGAGAAAACTAATTTATATGAAAACAGATCACTTAGCACAACAAAATAATTAAAGCTATTACATCAAAAGATGGCTTTTTTCCCCCCTCTCTTATTTTTGTTCATGGTCCCTGGGATAAATTTTCTACTGGGATTCAACCAAATTTCTTCTTTTTTCTCCCCATTTTGTGACTCTAAGCTAATGACAAAGTTTGAAAATGATTTTGTCTTATTCCTTTCGAGTTGAAGAGGAGAAAGAATAGTCCTTAATTTTCAATTTGTGCCATAGCCAGATTATACCTCACCTATTAAGGTCACGTATGCACGGAATTTAAAAGGTCCTATTGGGACCTAACCTCACTCACCCTTATATCCACCCTCCTCCAAAAAAATATATAATAATACAGTGATGTTTACGAGTAAAAGTTATTTGCTGGTGATGCTAACAGCTGGCTATAAAAGTATAGTTAAGGTTAAGATACCCAGGCCAGGTCTTATAAATAGAAGAAAACACCCTTATTTGAGCTGGCTCCTCCCTTTTTAGGGTTAATGTGTTTAGATGTCTAGCACTTGAAAAAGCATAATATACTTTTCCTTCTTTCCCTCATTCCTTCTTCCTTTCTCTCCATCCCCTTTTCCATCTCCCTTACTTTTTTACTCTTAGCTCTTCCCTTGGGGGAAAGGATATAGTTCTACTAGAGTTCTTATCCGAAAGGTAACCTACTCATAGAATGAAAGTAATTTTAGAGATCAAAATGTCTCAGTTACTGACTCCATTCTCTCATGGTATGAAGGAATGCAATCATGGCCAATGAATGAATCATCATCTAAACTGCTGCTACTCAAAATTAGCTTAGATTCCATCTTACCTGGGAGGCTCATAAAAAACTCCCTTGGCCCATCTTACAAGACCTGAAGCTATATTTAGCCCTTTGCATGGCAGAGTAGCTCCTTGATTTATTCTCTTTGCCTGATACAGGTTTCATGCTTTAAAGTATGGCACTTTAGAATGGGGGGCATGCTCACAGGTAGCCAGAGTCCTCTAGAGGTCACACCTAGGCAAGAAAGAGGTGAAGATGCCACAGTGAGTAAAATACTGCATCATTTGAGGCCTCGAGAAAACATTCACTGAAAAATTGCATATGTATTTACCCATTTCCATTTTTTATAGAATTGGCTTATCTTTAGAGACATGTAATTGATGAGTATCTTCCCATAACCTCTTTGAGAGTTAATCAAGCCTTGTCATAATGGTATAATCTTTGGATCACTATCTTCCAAACATAGTGAGCTTTGCAGTCAGGCCAGGCCAAATTGTTTTCTTTAACATCAACTAAGTTAAAGTGAAAATGTAATTATTGTGACTTCCAGATCTTTCTATTCATACTGCAATCTGCTTTTCTTACTGGCTTCCTTTCATTTTTTTTATTTGGTACTGCTGGTGTTTCTGTTGACTTTTCTTGGCTACATAAGGTCTTTCTTCTAAAGAGACTTAGTCAACTAAAGATTGGGTGATATGAGATTGGAGGAATATAATAACTTGAATTTATTGGTTCTTTATACCATCACTAAGCCAGGTGGTATTTGTAGTATTTTGAAAAATTATATTCATGCTACAATTTCTAAAATAATGTAAACAAAAATAAAATGCTTAAAAATATTTGTTCCTTTATTCAGAGGGAAGAAGGGGAGGAGGGAAGTTAGATATGGGTAAAGGAGGGGTCAAATATGGTGATAGAAGGAAATTTACCTTTGGGTGGTGAACACACAATGCAATATACATATGACATATTATTGAATTGTATACTTGAAACTATGTAATTTTAGTAACCAATGTCATTGCAATAAATTTAATAAAAAATATTGGAGAAACATTAGTTTATAGTAAACTGATATTAATATTAAAAATGCAATGACCTCCTTACAAAGATAAGTGAATAAGATTATAGTTACTTAATATCCAGGCATGATATGTTTATCTATTTCCTTTGTTGAAATATATGGTATCAGATCCAGGAATGAAGTTAAGACAATCAAAGTTTAAAGTTACACAAAGTACTTAACTTTCATTAAATTATTGAACTCTAAATGTTTTATTCCCTGTCCCAAAATGTGTTTCACATTACTAGCAGAACAGCGTTAACACTACATTTCTGTAAGATGAAGATGACTCTAGAGATCGGCTTGTGTGCCCATGGGAGAGGGTCAGGAGAGTATAAGCATATTACTAGGAGAAGGTTTGGTAAATTGATAGATGAGATGGAAACTCTGTCTATAGAACGTGTATTCTAGTCAGCGATGTGGTGATAAAATGTATAACAACCAGCTCTTGGGGTATGGTGGCAGGGGCAAAGGTGGGAATTCCTAATTTGAAGCATTCGTTTGCCCATTTCCACATGTAAATACTTCCACAGTGGCAAATCTCTGACCTCCAATGTGACATGGCTAAATGTAAAGCTGGAAAAAGATGCATACGACTGACTCCCATAACACCAGCACATCATTTACTATTTAACTTCATTTCTTACTAGTTAGCTGAGAATCTTGAGTAAGTCACATCTTTTATACTGGGTTTCGCATCTCCAAGGTAAAATTAATCACACGCGTGCCCATTTTTATGAGGGCAAAATGAAGAAATAGAAGTAAAATTATTTCATAGAGTCTCAGGAGAGAGTGTAGTATTAATTGTGCCACATAACTCTAAAAGTATTCTGTGATTAATAATGGGAATTAAGTCACAAGAGTTATGTATGCATTTGTCTATTTTTTCACCTATCTAGCCCAACCCTGTAACTCTCTTCTCACAAACAAATGATTGTTTAAAAATAATAGTTTCAATAAATATTTTGTAAATATCTACCTCTTATTAACCACAATTTATATACCCTTAGACCACCCACAGGTGTTTTACCCTAGAATATTTATTCACATGTGCTCTTATCTGTGCTTTGAAAAGTTTTATTTATATAATATACATTTCATCGATCTTATAGTTTATACATTTTACTGTTAATCCCTACATGATACTCCATCTTCTCATAGAAACTTCTCACCATTTCCAAGTATTAGGATTCCTTTGCCATTATGTACCAAAAAACTAGATTCCATATTCACACTTGTCTCCATGAGATTAAACACATTATCTTGTCATAACATTTTTAACACATGTTCCAGGTGGAGATTCTCATTTCTTATAAAATGGTCTTCTCCTGATCCTTCAGGATGTTATAATTCTCCATTTTCTAATTTTTGGGGGGCTCTTATTAACTACACAATTATTTTGTCATAATTATATTAAAGTATCAGGAAATTTCAAAATTAGAATAAAGTTATGCAGGCATTTTTTTGTGCTAGCTGTATTTTAAATAATAAAAGACTTCATTGATGAGTCCAGAAGAGATTGGCAGCTACCAATGTGTCCCCCCCCAGGTAGATTTTTACCTTAGTCTCGTTACTAATTTTTTGTCTCTGAACCTTGACTTTGTCAGCATACAGAGAGCAGATGTGTTTTTTCAAAGTCAGACTCACACCAACCAAATTTACATACTGCTGTATAACCGCTAATATGTTAATACATACTGACAACATAACTACCTCTTGGACCTGAGTACTCAAGTTGAAATGACTAGCACATTTTTTCCCTGTTGGCTGATACTCATCATCATCAACAAAAGGATAAAGGATGTTTGGTGAACCCTATACTGGACAAGGGTTGTCAGTATTATAATTTAATTGTCAAAGCATTCTATGCTTTGATGTCTTTGTGCATTCATCCCAACAGAGGTGTAGTTCCTATTGAAACTGGAGCCTGTGGGTTGGATCTCTCTCCCCTTGACTGTGTTGGGCTGAACTCTGCCAACTCATGCTTCTCTGAATATTTTCTTGGGGCTTTCACACTTAATTCATCCCCTTCTGATTTCCTTAGAAGATCAGTTCCACTTGTCAAGTATCACACTAGTCTGAAAGCCATTCTTTCTAGTAGGGTAACTAAAAATTTCTGCTCTAATTTAATCTATGTTGATTTTATAGTTGGAACAAAGAACAACTCTATTCTCCAGTCTTTCAAAGTTTCCCCTCGTGCTGATTGTAAAGGCAATTGCTATAAAACAAGCTACCCCCAAATTGAATGGCTTTACATAGCAATCATTTATTCTCACTTATGTGAGGCTGGACATCTCCGTTGCAAGCTACTGGACCAGTTGGGCTTGTCTCCTTGCTCTAGGTTGGGCTTAGGTCTGCTTCACATGTGCTCAAGGGAAAATCACTGGTGTCAACAGCAGAGACACAAAAGTAGAAGCTTAACCAAACAAGTGTATTTCCATTCTCTGCTGATAACACATTTGCTAAACTTTATTAGTCAAGTCAAGTCTCATAGCTAGACCCAAAATCAAGGTCCAGCTAAGTACACTGCACCCACAAGGAGGCCAAAACATATCCTGTGGCTAAATGTCAATGAGAGAGGAAAGTATACTCCTGTGTGGAGGTAGTGGGGAGAGTCACTGTTCAAAAATAATCATTTCATCTACCATAGTGGCTTATATAGACCATATGCTCTTTGAACAGTTGTAGGCGCAATTGTAAATTCTCACCTTGTTTCATTTGTCTAACTAGAGCACAACATCCCTGAAACTTAAGGTTTTATAGAACAAACAAAACAAGTACACACACAAACAAACACAGATTATTGAACTATTAGAATTCAAACATCAGAATCAAACTGAACTAGTTATGTGATATTTGACAAACTAATATATGTGAGTCAAGGTCCATAGATTTATTTTTTTTCAGTGTGTGCTTGACACAGTGTTGGTGCCTTATAAATATTATTCTTTTCACCTTGTACCATCTACAAAGCCAAGATAAAGTCTTGTTCACAGCAGGTTTTCAATAACTATTGACTCATTATCTATACTATCTCTATTATGGAAAGTTACTTCCTAGCATCTGGAATAGTTTAAGGGCCATAGGACTTACTGGCTTTTAACTATACAAATCAAATGCTTTTCCTAATTTTAAACATCACATCACTGTTCCATTCATTTTGAATTACACAGAGCAATTGTTCTCTACTCTACTGTCTGCAGATGACTTTGGTCTTGCAAAATATTGTGTGGATCACCTACTCTCTCTGCTTCCATTCACCATGGCAAGAAAAATCCAACCAGAATTAATGGGCATCTGGGCTTCATTCTCACTGGGAACATCTGTTTCTTATTAAATATCATAAGTAATTTTTTAATTCTCACCAGAAACAAAAGTAAAGACATTGTCATACTAAAAGCATTACCAGCACAAAAGAACAGCCAGCAGAGCACCTGGAAGACTCTTACTGACAGCCCCCAGGGGTGTCATTAATCTGAGGACACAAGATGTCAGGTTTACTCTATTTTCTTACTGAGGATGACAAAGCCAGAGTGTGCTTGAACTGCAAAGCCCACTCTTTTGAGGTGATGTGTGTGTTTAGGCTACAATGATGATGGATGGTAGCATGATCACATCAAGGCAGATCACATAAAATGTGAGTGCTGGAAAGGATGTGAGAGAGGACTGGGGTCAACTCAACCATTCACAGGCAGGGACTGAGATCCAGAAAGGGAAGGTGAGTACTTTAAGGTGGCCCAGACAACTGGTGATAAAACCAGGTCAAGAATTCAAATCCTCTAATACCTTGGCAGATTTCTGTGTACAATGTTACAGAAAAATGGACCATTCCATTTGATAGCCAGCCTTGACAATTGAATAATCGATGATTTGTATGTGCTTTTTTTAGAAGTTTGAGGTTCAGCAAAGTGTGTACCTTTACTAATGCTTAGATTTTGAAAGGATATCAACATGTCTCTTCTATAACGATGATGACATAATAATAACGGCTAATAACTTTTTAGTCTCTGCTATGTGCCAGGAGCTATTTTAAGTTAAATGGTTTGCATGTAATTTTCTCATTTAACACCCAATGACCAAATTTAGTTGGTACTTTAAAAATGGTATTTCACAGATGATGAAACTGATCCTTGGTGATTAAATAATTTGCCTAGGTTGCACAGCAAGTAAGTGTTGGAGCCAGAATAAAAGTTAGACACAATGAACTCCAATGCTTGCTATTTGTTCTCTCTATTTTATTGTGTTCAGCCACATTGCATTTTGGATATTTATGGCTTTTATGTCAACTAGTTTGTGTGTCAGTTTCTGCCAGCATATTTTGCCTTCTTTGGTGTAGTTTAAATATTTTCATGAAATAAATTAATTATGTATTGACTTCTTTGTTTCCTAAGTCATATCCAAAGCTATTGTATTTGCTTTCTTTGTTTCACACTCCTTTGTTCATCTTCAGGCTTGGGCATGAGTAAATATCGGAAGGTTTATATACAGTTTTTCTTAATAGATGGATATATTGATGATGATGCCTGGAACAATTTTTTCTCAGGTCCTGCTTTTTCCCGCTGACCTTCTCCAAGTACATTGTTTTGAAACTAGACCATTTTATTTATATCTATGCAAATAGTTAAAACATATTGGCTTTATATATGAAGGTGACAGCTACAACATAATTATAATGTACCAGCCTGAATTCAGGCACCCATACCTTGACTAAAATATAAAACGTGGTAAGCTTTTACACTTTAAGTATTTGGGTGGATTACTTTTTCCTTAATGTGTAGTTCCTAAATTGCTACTCACCTTAGCATTAGCACTAATTCAGCCTGGTCCAAAAAAGGAAAGACTCAATAACTTATTTAATTTCTCTGCTGAGTGTCCATTGAGATCAAAGTAAAAATCGCATTTCCTTGAAGACACCTAGGCTGCCAGATATTCACATTTGTCTGCTATCAGTCCAATACTTGGTCTTTTAAATTTTATACCTTCTGTGGTATGTAGTGATATCACATTTAGTTCTCACTTGAATTCTCCTAATGGCTAATGATACTCAACATCTTTTCATGAATTTGTTTGCAGTCATCCTTAGTGAAATGTCAATTGAAATCTTTTACTCATTTTTTAATTGGATGTTTGTTTTCTTACTGTTAAGTTGTAAGTTTTTTAATATATACTGAATAAAAGTTCTTTACCAAATATTTGACTTGCAGAAGTTTTCTCCCAGCATATAACTTGTTTCTCTTCTCAGCAGTGTCCTTTAGAGAACAAAAGTATCTCATTTTTATAAAGCTCACTTTGTCATTATTTCTTTTATAGAACATGCTTTTGGTGTCATGTCTAAGAACTCTTTTCTTAACACCATGCCCTAAAGATTTTCTCTTTGTTTCTTCTAAAATTTTGATAGCTTTATGGTTTACTTTTAGACCTATAACCCATTTTGCATTAGTTTTATATAATATGTAAGTTCATTGTTTGTGTATGGATATAAAAATATAGAGTATAGTCCTATACTCTATACTCGATTTTATCTTGGGCTAGTTTAGGTAGTTTTTGGTTTTCAAGGAATTGATCCATTTTGTCTAAGATTGAAATTATGTGCATAGAGTTGTTTGAAGTATCCCTTAATTACCCTTTTAATGTCTGTGGGGTCTGTAATGATATCTTTTCTTTCATTTCTGATATTGGTAATTTGTGTTTCTCACTTTTTTTCTTTCTCATTCTTGTTAATGGATTGTCAATTCTTTTGATTTTTTCAAAGAACAAGCTTTTGACTTCATTCATTTTTTTTCATGTTTTCTATTTCATCAATTTCTGTTCTTTACTATTTTCTTTATTCTGCTTGCTTTAGGTATATTTTGCTCCTCTTTTTCTACTTTGTTAAGGTAAAGAATTACATAAATGGTATGAGACATTTTTTCAAATATAAAAATTTACTGCTACAGAATTTTTTTTAGATAATGCTTTAACTGTATCCCATATTTTTTTAAATTTATTTATTTTAATTAGTTTCAAGTATAGAGTACATTGGTTAGACATCTATATAGTTTATAAAACAATCCTCCCAATTGCTCCCTCCCTCCTCTGACCTTCCACCTAGCCAATGTATTAATGCTAATTGCATTCCTTATGCCATGCTCACCATCCCATGACCATCCATCAGTTACTAATTTTTACTTCTTTAAGCCTTCACTTCATTCTCTCAACCTCCCAAACACCTCTCCCTTCTGTCCATCATCAAATTGTCCACTATATTTGTGAGTCTGTTTTTGATTAGTTTGTTCTTTTTATTTCTTAGATTCCACATATAAGTGAAATCATGTATTGTTTATCTTTTTTCTTTGTCTGACTTAAATACCTTCTAGGTCCATCAAAGCAATACATTTTCCATCCCTTTCCTTTAGTCTGTGTGTGTCTTTTAATCTGAAGTGAGTCTCTTATAGGCAACATGTGGGGGTTTTGTTTTCCTTTCCATTCATCCACTCTGTCCTTTGGTTGGAGCACTTAATTCTTTTCCATTTAAGGTACTTATTGATAGGAATGTAGTTGTTACCATCCTTTATTCCTTTTTTTGATACATGTTTGTTTGTTTGTTTTTCTTGAAGAAGTCCCTCCAACATTTCCTGTATTACTGGCTTGGTGGTGATAAATTCCTTTAGCTTATTTTTGTCTCAGAAGCTCTTTATCTGTCCTTCGACTCTAAAAGACAGCTTTGCTGGATAAAGTATTATTGGTTGCACATCCTGAGTCTTCATCCTGTGGAATACTTTTTACCAAGCCCTTATGTCCTGTATAGTTTCCTTTGAGAAATCAGCTGCCAGTCTTATGGGAGTTCCCTTGTAGGTAACTATCTGTTTTTCTCTTGCTACTTTTAATATTCTTTCTTTGTATTTAACCTTCGGCATTTTAATTATGATGTGTTTTGGTGTGGATCTCTTTAGATCTATGATTTTTGGAATTCTCTGAGGTTCCTGGGGTTTTATGTCCATTTTCTTCACCAGGTTTGGGAAGTTTTCCATCATGATTTCTTCAAAAAGTTGTTCAACATCTTGATTTTCTTTAGTAACACTGATCAGATATTTAGACCCTTAATAGTCTCCCATATGCTCTTTCATTTATTTTTATAACCTTGGCATCTTATCTCATGCCATTCTGAGCGCATGCCCTTGGCTTTTCCATCCTCTAGATAGGGCATTTGATGGTTTTCTTTATTCACTTTCTTTATTCCTTTGTTTATTCCATATAATATACTTCTCATCTCAGATAATGTGTTCTTCATTTCAGACTGGTTCCCTTTTACAATTTCCACTTCCATTTTTATGTTTTTTTATCTCTTTGTTGAAGTTCTCTATACTTCCTAAAAGTTAATTAAGCATCTTTATAATCAGCATTTTGAATTCTGCATCTGTTAGATTACTTGACTCCATTATATCTGGATCTCTGTTCTGTTCTCTCATACAGTTTCTGCTTCTTTGTCTTCTCATTTGGGCTGCCTTTCCATATCTGTTTCTATGTACTAATTCAAGCTCCTAAGTCTCCCTGTCTTATTTGTGTGGATTTATGAAGTAGACATTCAGTGGCACAGTCCTGAGAGAGGCTCACCTGTGAGCAAATTTAGCCCAACCCTCTACTCCTTTGGAGCCACCTGTTAAGATTCAGCAAGCAATCCACAGATACTGTGCTTATAGTTACATCAAAAGGCCACACCAGAAACCAAGGCCAGATGCCTCCAGTGTAAGTCTAGGTGCTGCTCAGCGAGGAGCATCTGACCTGCTGAGGCTACACCTGGATGTAGCTTGGGTGTAGCCGTGAATTGGAGGAGGTGGGGTTTCAAGGAATCTTCTGAGAGGAGAGACCTCTGCTTTCCAGTTTGATGATGTCATGGCTATGGCTATGGTAGCACTGTGTCCAGCTCACTGACAGTGGAGACAGCTCAACAGGGGACAGTGGATACAGCAGGCACTTCTGTACTCTCTCTCAGTCTCGTCTTGGCCCTTGCTTGAACAATGTCTCCCTGTAAGGCCCTGGTGTCCCCTCGACACTGGTACTCAGAACGAGCAGGTCTGTCACCATGAAAAATCCTTTAGAGGACATGGCCCTATAAGAAGAGTCTGCCACTGCCGCAGCCTCCATTTCACTCAGCCACTTGAGACTGTGTCCTCGCCCCATGCTTTTTTGGATTTATCCCTAGTTGTGTGACTTATTCATCTAGATCACAGGTGATTTTTCCTTGCTGCTGCTCCTTGTTTCCATCACAACTTTGTATTGGTCACCAGAGGGATGAACAGAGCCTCTATCATTTATGGTATTTTTTCCCCTCCTCATATCCCATAAATTTTGATATGTTCTATTTTTATTCACTTCAAAATATTTTCTCATTTTTCTTTTAAAATTCTATGTGTTATTAAGAAAATTAAAGTCTGTAGTAGTAATTGTGGATTTATCTATTTCTTTTCAGTTCTGTCAGTTTTTGCTGCATTTGTTTTGAAACTTTGTTAAGTGCACAGATATTTATGATTGTTATGTCCAGTTGGTGAATTGAGCTTCTTATCATCATATGACAGCCCTCTTTCTTTTCAACAATTTTCTTTGCTTTGAAGTTTACTCTGTCTAATATAATATAGCTACTCCAATTTTATTTAACTAGTGTTTTGTACAATGCATGATATATCTTTTTTCATGTCTTTACTTTAATCTACTTTTATCATATTGAAAATGAGTTTCTTGTACACAGCTTTTTTTAAATCCAGTCTTTCAATTTCTGTCTTTTAATTGATGCATTTAGGTCATTTGCATTTAATGTAATTACTGCTGTATTTGAACTTTAGTTCTATCGTTTTATTTTTTTCTATTTACTCTGTTTTTATTTACATATTTTCTACTTCTGTCTTCTTTCTATAATTTATGTCTTTGTTAAAATAAATGTAGAGTTTTAGCCATTACATCTTCAGATATTTTTCATAACTACATTTTCTCCTTTCCTTCTGAATAACACAAATATTGAATCATTAGTTATTGACCCACAGGTCCCTGAGACTCTGTATACTTTTTTATTTCAACCTTTTTTCCTCTGTTATTCAGACTGAATCATTTCTATTGACTTATCTTCAAGTTTATCATATTTTTCCCTTACATCTCCTCTCTTAGTTTAAGCGCATCCAAATAGGTTTCAGTTATTTGTTTTGAAGCTCTAAACTTTTAAAATATTTTCTTTGTATCTTGTTTCTTTTGCTGACATTTTTATTTTTTTATTGGCTTTAAGAGAGTGTGTAATTGCTTTATGGATCATTTTTGTATAATAGTTGCTTTTAAGGCTTTGATAGGTAATTTCAATATTTATGCCACTGTGACATTGATATCTATTGGTTACCTTCTCCCATATTAAGTTGAGATTTTTCTGGTTCTTCATATGCTGAGGAATTTTGTACTGTATCTTAGACATTTTTAATATTTAGAAACCCTGAGTCTTGTTTGTATGCTATGAAAAACGATATAGGTTCAGGCCATAAGTTCCAACATTCATGCTGTGGGCTATGAATCCAAAAATCATTTCAGTTTTCAGAGCCTTTGCAGTATCAGATCTGTCTCATGTGTATGCCAGCCAGCAGCCAGTTTGGAATGTAACCTATAATTCTTTTTTTTAGTCAGTTCCCCAAGTCTTGATATATTGAATCAGATCATTTCCATGTTTGTACAGCTCAGATGGTGAATCCAGGAATTCATAAACACCTTTACAGTGTTGCCTTCCATAGTTCCATCTCTGCAATATTCCTATTTCTTTTGGTTGCCTGGAACTCCTCCTTTTGGTTCTCCAGTCAGAAAGTTAAAGTTAAAGCTTTTGTTACCCTGTTCTACTGTGCGCTTCTACTGTGCCCATATCTAGAGCCAAGTCATAGGAGGACAGAGAGAGAAAGAGGAAAATAAATGGAGGTAGGCACCATACTCTTGAAACCACTGCTCCTGAACGGAGAGGAAGGTACTTTCCCTCAGTTTTGGCTCTACAGACTCACATTGCTGCAGGCTGCTGCTGCCACCACGGGATTATTTCAGATCGGCAATAGGAAAACAGACAAAAGAGAAAGAGAAAAAGAAATGAATTCCTGCATGTTAGTGTTTTAGAATTTTCATTTCCCTCTCCTTGAGCCAGATCTAGAGGTTTTATCTCAGAGTTCTCTCTATATGCTCCCCAGTACTTCCAGTGCATTGAGTTCAAGTTAGGGGACAATGGGAGAATTTTTAATTATGAACTCATCGTTGGTTTGGTGGTATTTTGAATTCTGGTTTTCTTCTAACTATGCTTGTGGTTATTTACTTTTGAGAGTTTTCAAATAGCTGTTTCATATATTTTTCCCAGGCAGGGACTGGACAAGATAGAGTATGCTTACCCTATCTTACCTGATCAGAAATCTTCCAATTCTATTTTAATGCATTCTTCAGTCATGCAGGCATATTAAACCGCTCTATCATTGTCTGCATTTTAAAGAATGGCTTCTTAATTATTAATGAGAATTCTAAAAGATGGACCACACTCCAAGCCTTATCAGAAACTCTAGGGATATAAAGATGAAGAACAGCCTCTGTCCTAAAAAAAAAAGCTCACAGCATTCAAGTCTTTCCCCATTTCTTTTTGAGAAATTGTCATTTCTTCTCCCACCATGAGTATTTTGGCTAGGATAGAAAATTAGATTATTTGCCCTTCTCTACCAAAAGAGTATGTAAATGAAGCTAATTGAGCTAATTGGACCTTCCTTTCTCTGAATCTTGAGGGTAGTGATACAAGACTGGTAAAGAGCCACTCATTTCCCGTAACAGCACCTTTGTGCCTGGGGTTTCCCAGTTTAGACTTAGTTCTCTCTCCTTCCATTCAATATGGTGCTACCTGATATACCTTCAATAAATTCTTTATTTTATTTTAATGTGTAAGAGTTGGCTTCTGTTGCTTGCCACCAAGAATCCTAACATATATCCAGTCCAAGAGAGAAAATAAATCAATACATAAATCACTATAATTGAGTGTTTAATCAGTGCTATAACAAGAGCTGAGGCCAAAAGTTCTAAGAATATGGAGGTCATACTGATGTATTGGAAGAAGATTGTGAAAGATCTTGCAGAAAAAAAGATGTCCTTTAATTGAAAATAATCACTCTTTGTTGTCCTTTTGTTTTTCATGAATGGCTGATTATAATCCTCTTTGACTAGCCAGTTGCTCTCATGTAATGGCAAGAGAAAACATTTGGGAAAGTTAAAAAAAAAATTTGAATTTTGTAGATCTATTGAAAATTTAGATTAAGTCTCCAATGGTTGAAGTTCTGCTCACTGATGGCAAAAAGCAACTTCACAATTTGAAAACAAAAACAAAAACAAAAAACAAAACAAAACAAAAACAAAAACAAACAAAACATAGAAAATGCTCATATGGCCTCTTAGACATCAAGTAACTCTTAGACAACGGTATTTTGATGAGTTAAGTGTAAATGAATCAGAAACATATGGATTAAATTTCTCTTAAAATACACAGGGTTTTAAAAATTAAGGGAAAAAGTGCCTGGTAAAACATGTTTTGAATTTTGCCCAAACCTAAAGGTTTAAGAAGCAGTTCAAGATGTTTTGCCAGATCACTCAAAACATCACTGGGTTCTTCAGTTCCTTCCAGAGCAGATCTAGATATTTTATTTCTTCTTGATGTCTGTCTGCCAGTCATTGGGGAATGGGGCGAGGGTGGAGAATTGGAGCACACCCTCAATGCAGGCTGCCTTTTTTTTCTACTGCTTATATCTTAACATGGGCCCATATATATGTTTCTTCCACACCCTTATCTTTCCCTTCTATGTACAATTGCTTTTGAAATAAGAAATAATAATTTGTTCCTTAAACTTATCTAGCACAATTCCTTGGAAAATTACTTCTCTCATATTCACTAACATTGCTAGTCTTTCAAATCTCTACAAAAAGAAAAAGAAAAAAGAAAAAAGAAAAAAAGGAAGCCTGCTGGCACTAAATAAGTAATTTGAATTTTATTTCATTCAGAAAGTTAATTATAAAATCTGGGGAATTAGAAATATTCAGCATAAACTATATATTTAAAAAAATTAAAATAAATTAGGATGCACTCAAAGGTATACTTTACTATTGTTTTCTTTTTTATTTCTTCAACTTTGCATTATTCAAATTTTCAAATATACACCAAAACAGAGAGAATAGTATAATGAACCTCACGTGTCCATTGCTCAGTTCAACAATTATCACTGTTTTCTACAAAGAAAGATTTTTAAATCTTGGGATTTGCAATATGATTTTTTTTTAATTCAGTCAGTGAGCAATAAGCAATTAAGACTGGCATCTGTAGTATACAAGGCATTAATCAGATGTTGGTACTTTAAGAAATATAAGATAATGCCCATACTTTCAAAACATATATTGTAGGAAAGGCAGATATAAAAAG
Source organism: Eidolon dupreanum (assembly GCA_028627145.1). Lineage (NCBI taxonomy): Eukaryota > Metazoa > Chordata > Mammalia > Chiroptera > Pteropodidae > Eidolon > Eidolon dupreanum. Next base: position 45,101,583 of record CM053514.1, on the reverse strand, counting down.
ATAGTGTTAGAATATGAATGAGTCTCTTCAGTGTGTGGCACAGATCATAGATGTAAAAGCCAACACTAAAGGGAGCAAATTACTGGGCCCACATTTACTAAACCCCTGGCAATGAGGTGAGAGTATAAAAACAAAAGAAGACAAAAACCTCATACTTCATAAACTTGATGCAATGGGAAAAACAGATAGATAACTTGTTTGGATGGTATTATTGCTTGAACAGAGACATAATAAGAGAAGCATTTCAAAGATTTATTTTGAGGTAGCACAGACTCCTCCTACTAGCACTGAGTTATGCACTTTGGTTAACTATTTTTACCCTTGCATGAAATTTAGTTGCTCTTTTACCACCATATCATGTTCCCTAAAGGCCTGGAAGAATTATTGGGAGCTCTTGCATTTGGTGAGAGAGGGTCTTCTTAAGATTTCATTTCCATTATGGAAACAAGTAGCCAGGTACCCACCCTTGAAAGAGGAAAGGTCAAGTATACCTTAACTATCTTAAGAGATTTTCTCTCTTTGCCACAAGAAGAAATTAAGTGAACCTTGACTCTGAACTTTGGGTCAGAATGCTTTGGGAAGTGGTAGGGCTGAGAGCATAAGCCCCTATGCTTTGGTCTATTTGACCCCAAATAACCAGTGTGACTACTGGCTTTTGTATCTTCTACTTAATTAGGATCTTTGGACCAAAGTAATTAGTAATCTGAGTATCTGGAGAATGTGCAGACACTGATTTAAAACCCTTCTCCGTGCAAAGGGGTATCTGAACGATATTGTTACTGGGCTAAATTGTGTCTCCCTCAAAATTTATATGTCAAAGTTGTAATCATTGGTGCCTCAGATTATGACTATGTGTGGAGATAAGACCTTTAAAAAGGTAATTAAGTTAAAATGAGATCATTATGGTGGGCCCTAATCTGCTGACTGGTATCACTAGAAGAAAAATTTGGATATATACATGTACAGAGGGTAAGACCATGTAAACACAGGGAAGAGATGGCCATCTACAAGCCAAGGAGAGAGGACTGAGAATAAACCAATTCTGCCCACACCTTGATCTTGGACGTCTAGCCTCCAGAACTGTGAGAAAATAAATTCCTGTTTTTTAAACTACACAGTCTACAGCAATTTGTTAAGGCAGCCCTAGCAAAGTAATACATACATGAGTTTTAATATTTATATTGAAAATGTGAAGATAACATTTGAGTAAGGAAAGCATTGAGGAAATGTGTAACAGAACCAAATGAGAAAATGTCTCTGTGCTCCGGCTTATATACAGACTAAAAGGAGTGATCAGAAATGACAAGTTATGGTCACAGATTAACAGTTTTAGCTGGCTTCATCTACTCTGATAACATTCTGGCCATATAAACACATACAGTCAAATCCAATTAAGTATATTCAATATTTGGATTTGGATATTTGGATTAAAAATTAATGTGTAAAAAACCTATTAGCCTATAAAATACTGTTTACATAAAAAATACCTTTTTGACAAACATGGCTGGCCTGCCAAAACACTGTAGTATATTTTAAAATATGAGCCTAAAGCTGTCTTATATACAGTGAATTAGTCCTGAGAAAGTTTTCTTTACAATCCTTTGCAAGAAAACAAATTTTTGTTTTTAAATATTACCTAATATATGGTATATATTTACTTCATCTTCTTTACTGAAGATAGATGTTAAGGGTGGAAGATTTTCAAAGGCCAAACTTCTGCTTCTGTAATCTGCTTATTTGTGTGACGTTAAGTAGGGTGTGGTTAATCTGCTTACTTGTTTGATGTTTAACCAGGGAGTGGTTCTAGGCTTTATAAACTGCCTCTTTTGGGAGCTCAGGACTGATCTCCTCTAACCTTGCGTGGTAGAGAGTCAGTTGCAGACCAGCTAATAAAGGCTCACAATTCATCTCAATTGGCTCCATGGGTCTTAGATTTGATCGAACAACAAAAAGTAAATTTTATTCTTAGAAAACTAATCACAAGAAGCAGTGTGTATGTGTATGTGTATGAGAGAGAGAGAGAGAAAGAGAGAGAGAAAGTAGCTACCATGTATGAAAAACATTGATAATTATTTGCTGTAGGTTAAAAATAAAATAATTGATATCGTTTGGATAATTTCAACCTTAAAGTTTGTGGATAACAAGAATCACTTGAGATGAAGTTGTAAGTTGTTAAAAAAAATAAATAAAAGGTTAATTTACATTTTTTTTCACATTTCACAAAACTATTTCTTGTTCTGTGAATACACAGTTCATATGAAGGTCTCTAACTTTCTATCTCTAAAAATGTATAATGATATTCAAAGGGAAACATAACAGACAGCTTTATCATATGTTACAAACCTAGCTCTGACTCAGTGCAGTTTTTCCAATTGCACAAAGGAATATTAAATAAAAGTATGCTTTGTAAAATGTTAAGTGCAATATAAATATTTAATTATTGCTATTTTAAATTTTTAAATAATGTTGTGCTGTGGGGTATCAGAGTAGTAATTCTAAGACTCTGGTTCCCTAAATGGAGAATGGAGTCACAAGGTCCCATTAGTATTTAACAAAGGAATAATAGGATCACTTTACTGAGGTTTCAAAATCAAGATTTGTTTCAGTATCCCTTTACTGTGACTCCAGATCAAGAAACCTTTCTCTCTAAAAAAGATCTGGAACCTTGGAGTCAGTAAAAATCCAAACTGAGAGAAAGCAGGATCTACTTCCCATTTTCAATTTTGTGTTAGTAAAAGTGGATCTTGAAATTAAAATCAGGATTCATCCAGGATTACAGGATTATCTAGTCTTGTGTCAGCTGCAGGAGTTGTTGCTGGTAGGCCCAGCAGAGGGGGGCCGGGGGAGGGCGGTAAGCTGCCAGCCTCTGAGATGAGGATTCCATGGGGTTCTTGTGATGATTAGGAGAGTCTCAAGTGTCATTCCACTTGTCATGTTTCTATGTTGCTCTGTGGGGAGACTGTGGCATCTAGAACAAAGAGAATCTACCAGCCCCATTATATCTATTGCGTGAAGATATTTGCCTTCACTCATCACTCTAAAGATCAACAGGTATAAATCTGCTGATCTCTCTAGGATCCCAGTGATATCCTTTTCCCCCCTCCTGCAAAAGAAGCTCCAACCAAAGAAATCTAGTCTGGCATATCAACATCCTTGCTAAATGAGATCACCCTCCACTTGCCTTACAAGTTCTCTGGTTTGGGAGCAGCAGGGAGGGGGAAAGTAAGCCCAGAAGCAAAGTCAACAGCAAAATCTTCAGGATTAGTAGAATCATAGGAAAATGAATTATTCTCCATTGCATAGCTTTAGTGCTGTGATTTGATTAAAATTAAGGGGGAAAAAAAAGATTATTGATCTATTGGTGAAAATTTTCAATTGAATTTTGGAGATGGATTAAAAAAAGAAATGGAATAGAGCCAAGAATAATTTGACAGTTTTAACCCTGCTGGTAATCAGCTCCCTAGAGTCATTAAGAAAGACAGGAGTGGGAGGTGAAACATCTGGAGAAATGTGAGCAGATAACGAATTGGGTGGGTTTTATAAAAGCTAAATGATATCTGTAGGAAGTGAAGTTATAAAAAATTTTGAGGCTATAACCCTGAGGTCACATGGGGGTGAAGAAAAGAAGCTGATTTCTGGGCAATTTTTCCAAGGGGATTGGCTATTGGAGGCACTAATTCTCACAACCACATACATGTGCAGTGGTCAGCTATGCATAGTCAAAAGCAAAAGACCCCAAAGAAACAGAGCCTCATCAAGTACTAGGTAAGCCTAAATGCTGACCTCCTCTTGTCCCAGCCATGACACTCCCGGTCATGGCTATGAAGGAGTGGGAATGTGTGATGGTATTGTGAAAAGAATACAGATTTTCAAGTCCTGGGAGCTTTGATTTAAAAGATGCTGCTGTCACTTACTAATTATAGGACCTAAAGAGAAGTATTTCTGCTCTTAGAGACTCACTTTCCTCATTTGATGAGTTTGGATAATTATTCCCACTTTGCATATTTTGTAAAGATTAAATAACATAACACACCTGATATAGTACCTTCCATGTAACAGATGCTACATGTTGGTTCTCAAATCCCCTCTTCACTCAGTCCCTCTGTAATCACTGATTCAGCACTATGTACCCTTGATGGGCACTGAGATATAAAGAGGAAAAAGATGTAATCCCTGTCCTAAATAAGGTTATAATTTTGAGAAAGATAGCTATAAACTGATAACTATAATGAGAAATAGAAGTGAAAGGAATTAGCACAGGGTACTGAGGGGCAGAGATGAGTAATGTGCAACTTGTCCCTGGATGCAGGATATTAGAAAGCCTTCCTAGAAGAAGTGGAACTTCTGGTTAGTCCTATGGGATTAATAAGAATTAAAGAGGAAGCAAACCAAGTCTTCCAAGTAGATAGCAGGAACAAAGGTCAGAAGTCAAGGAGTAGCATGGCTCACGTGTGGACTCCTCATATCATGATGTGGCTACATCCTGAAATGTAAATCAGAGAATGGTAAGAGAAGTGTGTGTAAAGGTTGGCAGGGAGCCAGATTATGACATACTTGGTATGGCGTGGACCATGGAGGTCACCCTATGCTGGCACCTTGGCCCCTGCTCTTTCCATTGCAGAGTATATGCTGATTTAGAGAAATCGACTGCCATGAATTATAGTATATGAGAGAATCAAAAGGTCAAGTAAGGTGGCTGGGCAAAAAGACCCGAATTGTATCTGGTGATGCTACCTCGAATGGCTTCTCAGTTATTCCTAGCATGTATTTCTGGCTTGCAATGCCATGCAACTAGGTGAACATGCTAATTGTTTTTCACAAAAAGGGCCAGAATCTAGGAAAACACAAACCCAGCCAGTTAGATCTTATGTACAGGACAGTATTTCAATGCAGAGGCTGTAACAGTCTTGGCAAGCACAACCTGTAGTGATGACATAGCACACTGTGCCAGATCAAACAAGGCTTCTTCCCACCCTGTGAGTTACTGGAGGAACCCTGAGAGGGATCAGTGTTACCCGTAAGCCTCCACCACTGTTTCTCTAGGGAGAGAACATTTCAAACATCTTGCTGCTCCTTCCACTATGTCACCCTAAGACAAACTAGATCATTGCAGCCTTTTCACATGTCCTCAACTTCCGAGTTCATAGGATTAACCTACACAGTTCAACATTGTTCTCTGCAGTGTTTTCAGAGTCTTCCATGGATTCTGAGCTATAACCTTAAGGGACAGCCTGTAAGTCCAGTTCTAACACATGAGACCCGTTATTAATGTAGCCATTCTTCTTTTTTCATTTGATTAATATTCTGTGGTTAAAAATAAGAGAATAATTGGAATCGTTTTGTAAGATCGTTTTCTTACCTAATTTTAGGAATCAGTCAAAGTCAAAAGGATCTGCTAATTCAAATCTGAATGGAGCCAGGAAGGAAATTTAAATGCGTGCACGAGGTGGATATAAGACAATAAGAAATAGTGGGACTTTGGGTGATGAAAGAATATATCTTCCACCAGAAATATTCCACCTTTTTAACAAAAGTATCTGAGTATGACCTAAAACAATTATCTGATGACCCAAAAGTTTTGCTATATGTATTTGTTCCTAGCTTTCTCCCAGTTTGTGACCACCCCCCAAGTAGCCCATGAATTACATAAACTTTATCAATCTTCTCCATATATTTCCTCTGCCATCACTTTTGAAAACCATTTGTGTTTCTTGACCTCTCAGTGACAAGCTTTATTCATGATCATAGCCCATGTTTTGCAAACTGGTCTTTTAGATAATGATATTGATGTTTGAGGGTTCTTCCACCATACTTTTCCCTTTCCATTCTAGGCATATGCTTCCAAGGAAGACCCAGAAAAGCGTTTCAGTGACCTTCAAAGAGCTCTGAATCACTCTAAAATAATTGTGAAAGGGAATATAAGACAAGACTAAATCATAAGTTTAACAAAAGCATTTTAAATAAGAGATGGTTTATTATATAGGGCTTTCGAGAGGCATCAAAATGGCTAGCTGTGGCTTGAGGAGGAACATCAGAGAATGTATCTATTCATGAGGAGGCAGAACTGTTTTGAGAAAGGAGCTGGAGTTTTTGCAGATAAGGCTTATCATAAAGTGATAATCATCATTAATAACTAACATTTATTGAGCAAAATGCTGAATACTATCTTCTAGGGAATTTGTCAGAAAGAAAGATAATGGGTCCATCTCCACACAAAAGAGGACAGCTTAAATTTGTAAAACAGCAATTCTGAATGAAAGAGTGGTATAGAGTCCACAGTGACAGAATGGGGACAGAAACTGAGAAATGATCTCCTCTCATATATCATTGTAGGTTAATATTGATTAAAGCTGAGACATTCTGAAGAATCACATGTACAAAAGGAGAATCAATTTAGATCCTTAAAGTTGACATCACTAGTTCTCCTCAGTAATGCCAACTCTCAGATCCCTGATGTTGGAAAAGTAAAGTGACTTGTCCAGGGTCACATAATAAATTCACAGCACTCGTACCCACTCTACCCAATCCCACAAGATGCTTCTCTTGGGCCAATTTACAAATAGACCTTGAATCATCACTACCAACTGTTAATTATTTTAAGACCTGAAACCATTATTTTAATTCAGATTACCTCTAGTACTTGTGTTTATCAACACAATACTAAACAAATTTGTTGTTAACCAATCAGCAAGTGTATTCCATATTAACCAAAATATTTACATGGCTTCCAAAAATTGTCATCTTTATTTACACATTAAAAATAATGGAGCTTGATGATAATTAAAAAAAATATTATTATATTATTGTAACTTCAGAAAATTGTATGTAAACCCTAAAATCTCAACCTTTTACATCAGTTTAAATCACATTCTGATACTTTAAGGCATTACTTGTATCCATTTTATTATAGTGACAATGTACATGTTATCTTGTATTTTTACTTATTGCAAATTAAGTGAAATAAGATTTTTCTGAGGATTTTTCTAGAATTCTCCAAAAATGATCCCTGTAAAGTGTGATTTAAAAAAAAATCCAAGAGCATAAAATATAGAGCTTGAGGCAGGCAAATGAGAGCTTTCTATCAGAAGCCACGGTGCAAACTCCAGTCTACTAGCAAACCAGGTGACACATGGGTGCTGGGGCACGCAGGGTGGACCTTATCTCTAATGTTCACCTTGACTGTTTCATTAGCCATCACTGCAGGAAGGCCAAGGTTTGGTGGGCTCAGATAAGGCCTAGCTTCAGAAGGAAAAACAAATATCAGCCCTCATTCTGGAACATTTTTTCTGTGCAGTTTACCCTAATACCAAAACTATAATCATGATGTAGATATCTATAATAAAATAGTAAAAACAAGCCTAATTTATTGTGCCAGAAATTTCCCTAATAATATTTCCTAAATAGTATTCAAAAGAAATATGGTGTGGTTTAAGTCTGGAACCATGAACCTTGATATTTCAAAGGTGTTAACAAATTTTATTCTAACAATAACACAGAACCCCTGCATTTTAAATGAATTACTGACCGAATATTTTACAGGTTCCAGTGTTAGAACAATACAAATTCACCAGCTCTTAGCAGATGAGATTTTCACCTCATTCCTTCCATTCTTAACTTTTTGTAGGTAGAGACTTTAATTTCCACAAGACAAGCATAGAGGAGAGGTTCTGCGTCCTTTGCAGTTCAGGGTGTGTGAATGCCCAGGGCCAACTGAGGGGCAGAGGTGGCAATGCAGAGAGCTACTTGGCAAGGCTGAGAAAGGGGGCATGAGGGGCAGACTAGGGAAAGGTGGCATAGCCTTTCTAATTCTTAAACTGTGCAAGCTGCTTGCTTTGTAGAATGGGCGTGATGGTGATTGTGGGGTCCAAGGACCCCTGACACTGTCCTACACTTACACAGTACAGCTCTGGAGCTGATCACCTGGGTACAAATCCTGCTTCTTACTAGCTTGTACAAATTATTGAACCTGCTTAGGCCACCCTTTATTTTTCTGTAACTACCCCAGCTACCCCAGGAAAGTACAGGAAGTTGGCTTTTCCTGCAGGCTGAGCCAATGCCTCTGACTTTAGAAGATGCCTACCAATATCCTGTGTCCCTCCAGAGCAAGAAACAATTCTGGAGCTGCCCTGGATATGCAGTTCTGATAATCATAATTTATCTTTCTTACCTGTACGTCCCTGAGCACTTTGTGCCTCTTGTCTCTGGGCTTCAGTGAACTCTTCTTTGCTTTGGGAGGAACATCCCTTCCTTGGCTTCTCTAAGCATTAAATGAAATAAAAGGCAAGTAATGTAATAAGAGCAGTAACAATAACACCTTTTTGGAAGGACTGTTATAAGGTTTAAATATAATAGTGCATGTAAAGTTCTTACAACAGAACCTGATATATAGCATGCTGTCAGTAAACACTAACTATTTTTATAAATACTCAAAGATAATTGTTAAAAAGGTATTTATCAAAGCTTCTGGTTCATAGTAAGTTTATGCAAATATTATTTTTGTTTCTCGGCTTAGTGTTAATATTAGCTCTGCCCTCACTTTCTCTTAAATATCATGAGAGAGGGTGGAATAATGTAAACAGCACAGACCAACCTGAGTTCAAATTCTAGCACAGCCACTTACTATCTGTGTGAACTGGGGATGTTACATAGCATCCGGAGCTTCAGTTTTCCCATCTGTGCAATACGGTAATTACCTTCTACTTCAGTGCATCAAAGGATGGAAAACCACACATTGTGGCACCTTGATGGTCCTCAGGAAATGTTAGTCCCCACTCAGCACCCGCACCTCTATCTTTGCCTCTACTGCTTCTTTCTTGAGACCACTCTTGAGGTAAGCAGTCAGGAGGCATAGAGAATACATGGGGCATCCTCTGTCCCTATTATACTTGCATTCCTTCTCTCATTTTCACAATCGCTATGTAATGCAATTAATAAGGTTCTTATTTTATACTTTTGGAATCTGATGCTCAAAAACACTTTGCCACATAGTTTAGTTAGCAGCCAGCAGAGCTAGATTCTAGTTCAGATTTATTTGACCCCAAAACCTTTGGCTCCTCACAATCCCCTACTGCCCTCGTGAGATAAAAATCTCTCTCTCTTTTTTTAATAGCCAATTTTTACTTTGCTTTGTACTCCAGATCAGCCCCCAATCAGTGGGAGAATGAAGAGCTTATTCTTGAGGAGTGTACAGCCAGCAGTGTAAGAGAATGAGAGAGCACCTTCAGAGTGTGTCACCAAAGACATAGAATCCCACAGATATTCCTTCTGATGGGCCTCTTGATAGAAAATATTCTTTCCATTCTGTTGTATTTGTGTGGACTCTTTAAGATGTGACTAACACAACAATAACAAATATTGAAATCAGCTTAAGAAAAAAATACTTAAATCCCACTGCCCATGTTAAGATTGATTTCAGGCACGGCTTGATGCAGGTTCTCATGTGAGTGACCAACCCCAAGATTTCTCTTTTAAACTCTTGGTCCTGCTTCCCTAGGGTTGGCTACATTCTTGGAGCAGTCTCTATTTGTGGCAACAATAGTGACTTGAATGATGGCACCAAAATAATGTCATGTCCAAATCCCTGAAACCTGTGAATGACTCCTTTTTTGGCAGAAAGGATTCTTTATAGATATAATTAAGGATCTTGATATAAAACCATCCTGGATTACCCTGGAGCCTAAATCCGATGACAAGTTTTCTTATAAGGGTCAAAAGATGAAGGCCATGTGAAGATGGAGGGTGAAATTGAAGTGAGGTAGCCACAAGCCAAGAAGCTGAAAGAAGAAAGGAAGAATCCTACTCTAAAGCCTCCAGAGAGAGCATGTCCCTGCTGATTTCAGATTTCTGATCTCTAGAACTGTGAAACAATAAATTTCTTTTGTTTTAAGTCACAAAATTTGTGGTAATTTGTTACAGCAGCCACAGGAAACTAATTACAGTAATAGAGGGCTGCAGTAGCTCCAAGCTCACATTCTCATGACTCTGAGCTGAGGAAGGGAGTCCTCTGGTATTTCCACAATAGTTCAGAGGCTCATTCTAAAGGGATCAAACTAGTCCTGATCTAAATTATTTTCAGCCCAGATTATAGACTTCCCCAGGTGGGTTGAGCAGAGTAAGGAGGAAGAATTCCCACACCAAGAACAGGGTCTGTTGCTTGCTGAAGAACTGGCGCTGGGAGAGATAACAACAATGTCCACCACACTACTGAAATAGGTGCCCACATGGAAGTCACAGTTGTTCAGTTTTACTTTCTTCATGGTCACTATTACTATAAATAAACCATAAATACAATATTGGCATTTTATTGACTATTTGTCTTTTTTCAAACTTAGATTTTTGACTTTCTTTTTGAAATTCAAAAATGTTTTCAAACCCTTTTCAACCTCTCCTCTACCTCCTTACCCATCAATAATAAATATTAAAGTATGAGCTTCCTTGCAGTTGAATTGGAACCTGCTTGCATCAATGCTGGGACTTCTCTTAGTTCCACTAAATTGTTCTCATCTTATATCCAGAGAGTTACCACAGTGAGGTGAAGTTCAGCTGTGCTCACATTGGACATGGTGGTTGAATAGCTCCTCCAAGTAGAAAAGAGGGTCTTAAGAGACTGCTTTCAGTAAGCTAGAGGTGGGGGTGGGTTAAGATTTGATGAATATTTCCTGAAATTTTCAGAGATCCCCATACTATAACTGGAGCCAGACAGGGTTAAGGTAAGATGAGAAATCTTGATTGTGAATCATTTTCTAAGTATTAACCTCTCATCAGCTCTTTCATCTCACCAAACCCTGGGAAGTGACCTCTGATGTTTGTATGTTTTTCTCTAGCACATTTCCTCAGCACAAATTGTGTGTGTGTGTGTGTGTGTGTGTGTGTGTGTGTGTGTGTGTGTGTGTGTGTTGTGTGTGTGTGTACATGGGAGGAGGGAGAGGGGAAGAGAGAGAGAAAAAAGAAGAAGAAAGAAGAGGAGGAGGAGAAAGAGGAGGAGGAAGGTGAAGGGAAAGGAGAAGGGGAAATGGAAAAAGAAGGAGGAGGAGAAGGAGGAGGTGGTGGAAGAGGAGGAGGAGGAGGAGGAGAAGGAGGAGGAGGAAGAAGAGGAAGAGGAACAGGAAGAAATTAGGAGAACTTCAAAGTGCCAAGCTTTATGCTAAGTATTTGGCATAGGACTTAAAACAGACTATGCCTTTAAGTGTTATTAATGTTAACATTAATGATTGTTACTAGTTAATTTAAGATTCACAGAACCTTTATAAGATAGATATAGTTTAGTCCCATTTTACACCGAAGAAAACTGAGACTCAGAGAGGTTAAGTAATATATTCAAAGATACATGACCAATCAGAGGTAGGACTAGCTGGAATCTGAACCAAGGTCTGTCTGACTGTTATACTTCAAATTTTTTCTTGTTCTCTGGCTTTCTCTGCATTCTATAATTGTGTTATAAATTGCTCAATTAAGAAAGTCACTTGAAATTCCAGAAAAACATTTGATATAGACTATTAAAACTTATTTAATAAGACTTAGATAAGCTTTAGAGGTATAATATTAATATACAAAAATTAATAGCTTTCACAGATACCAGTCATAACTAATTAGAAATAGCAATCTATAAAAGTTACAATTTGCAAATAGTCACAAAATGTATAAAGTATGTAAAAATACCTAACTAAATATCAACAATACTAACTAAAGAATACTAACAAAAGATGTACAAGACCATAAGAAAAATATAAATATAAAACTTTGTTACGGAACTAACAGAAGAAACTGAATTGAATAATATACCATTTTCATGGATAAAACAACTCAGTATCATGAATTTCTCTTTTCTGAATAACAGATGCAATTCTAAAAAATTTTGTAGGAGTTTAAAATAAATTCGACCAATTCAAACTTAAATTTATATTAAAGAGCAGGTAAGAATAGACACACTAATTTTAATATTGCTAGTACTACTAATAATGAAGCACTCACCATGCAGAATCATGATTTTTATAGAGCTTGTATAAGAGTGGACAAACAGACCAACTGAAAGAATAGAAAACCAGAAAGTAAGCCTCCCTAATACGAAAACTTATTTTTGAGAGAAGCGACATTACAAATCACTGTGGAGAGAATAAGATTCAGTAAATTATGCTGGGAAAATTAGCAATCCGTATGAAAAAAAGGTATATTATATAATATTAAAGAATAAATGCCAATGGTTTAAAGAATTAAGAATAACAAATCTTCAAAATTAAAAAAAAATTCTGGAGAATATATTTCTTACTATTGGTTGACAAATATTTCTTGAATGAGAAGCAAAATATACAAACCATAGCAGAAATATTGATAAATTTAACTAAAAATAGAAAACAATTTTATTAAGAAGATATTATTTTTAATAGATTCTAAAATAAATGCCACAAACAGAAGTAATTTATGATTGATCTCCAGATTATTTAAAGAATAAGAAGAATTGACAAAATATATGAGTTGGCATTTTATGAAAGAGAAAACTCAAATGTCCCCAAGCATATAAGTGATGCTTAATATCACTAACACTCAGATACTTGCAAAGTATCTGATAAATCAATTTTCACCCATCCGACTGGCAAACATCTGATATTACCAAATGTGGATGAGAATGTGGACCAAAGAAGCTCACATGTGTTGCTAGTTGGTACCTGAGTTGCTTTAACCTTTTCAGATGGTCATTTGGCATTGCCTGATAAAGTTATAAATGTGCAAATCATACTATTCAGCAATTCCACTTCCTGGGAAGTTCTGGCACACATCCAAAAAAAAAAAGAACATATTCAAGAACAATCTTATACAATATATATAACAGGAAAAATCAGAACTAAATATTCACCTATACAGGCATGAGAAAAATAAATTGTGATGTATTTAAAAAGCTGATCTATTACATTTAAAATAAAAAGTTAAATATACATGTATCAACTTGAATAAATCTTGAAAATAGTTTACATGAACAAAAAAGTTGTGATAGGTTACTTACAATATGCTGTTTATATAAAGTTTCTTTAAAAATCACATTGTGTTATATATTATAAAGGAGCGTTAACTAGAATCAAATTGTCAGATCATAGAGAAGAAGGGTACATGACAACTTTAGGATGGTAGCTTTCTCTGAGATGGGAAGGAGAATGGGTTGATTCAGGATGAAGTTACTTCAGAGAATTTTATTGCTTTTTAATAAAAATTTTGAAGCAAACAAAAGAAAAAGAAAATATATTTGGGGTAGTGGCAAAATTGTACATCTTAAGACTTATTCACAAGAAAAGAAAGTCAATTTTCCAGCCTAAATGTGTAGGGCAAGATCAAGTTTTAAGAACCACTCACCCCTTAGCATCTAAGTGCATTCATGGTCATTATATCAATTTCTTATTTATTTCTCCCACTCTTCCTGCTTTTATTCTGACTTTTTTCCTCTTAAATTTATTTCTCAAGAGTTCTTGAAGAGTAGTTTTTGTTCTTAGCCTTGAGGGAGAGGAGCCTTCTGCTCTGAAGTGTAAGTTTGAGGGCATCTTTGACTTGCCAGCCTATATGCCAAGTACCTATCAGAGATCCACAGTAACCCTATAAGTAACCCTATAAGACAGATATTGTTTAGTTCCATTTTACACACAAGAAAACTGAAGCTCAGAGAGATTAAGCAGTGTATTCAAAGTTAAATGATTAATTAGAATCTGGACTAGCCAGGATTTGAATCCAGCTCTGTCTGTTACTTGCATTCTGCAATCTTGCCTGGCAGTTGTGTCTCACCAATGGATTTATAAACCATCCTATACACCAACTAGGGGGTACTTGAGGTATTTGTATGGCACTTCATGTTTGCAATGTGTTTTACAATTGCTTTTATTACTTATTCTTATTTTATAGCTGGCCTCAGTTTATAGCATGCTTTCTGCAACAACAACTGTAAGGAAAAACAGGAAAACTATCTATGCTTTGCTGGATAGGAGCACTTGGTCTACTTATGTGAGCATCAGCCACATTTGAAGATGGTTGTCAGGCGCAGTTTTGTTCTTTGCAAACCCACTGATGACTGGCACAGTTCTGTTCCCAGTAGATTAGTTCTTAACACTCTTTTGAAATGGACAGAGAAACCATAATACCATCTTCAGTGTAAGCAAAGCTCATTCACATTTTATTAAGTGTTAGGGCAGATTAAATGACTTAGCCCACTTTCAGTTCTTTTAACAAGGGACTTTTTTTTTCATTATAAAATGATTTAACAATGACTCTAGTCTTGCCTGGCCTGATGGGAGGCAGAGAAGGGGAGCTACACAATATCACTACTCAAAAGCCTAATGTTCTCTTTTTTCTTTCTTTAAGAGATTTCAAGACCTAGGTCTTTCTTCACAGAGGTAAAGATGGAAGAGGACATAGAAACACCCTAAGGATATTGTCTTAAAATGGGAGACATGAAAAATGATAGACTGCTACCATGTTCTTCTCTGAAAGAACTGATATTCCCTAGCAGATGTCAGAACTTTTCCCACAGTCACACTTGGGTTCTCTTTGGGAAAAGGCTTAAAGGTTTTGCTTTTTTTCTCAAGATAGAAAGACAAAGGAGAACAGTAAGGGGCTGCTCAGTTTCCTCCAACTTCTTTACCAACTTCTTTACCTCCTACATCATTGTTGTTACCACATCCATTTCATTATTCATAATGTCTATAATTTGAGCAATTAATTTGTCATGTCCTCAGATAAACCTAAAGTAGCATTCTCATTTTATGGGTAAGGTAAAAAAATAAATTTCTAATGTTATGACACATACATACATACCACACATGCATGTACACACGCATACACACCATATTTTGGGGAGTGTACCTTTGAAATATTTTCCTTCCTAATGATACTGATTTTATGAAAAAATGTTTACAAAAGTTTTTAAATATCAAATTAGAAACAAACAGAAAAATAAGTAAGTGAATTCCCTAGTTTTCCAGCTCTACAAGCTGCTGCATTCCTTGGATTGTGGCCCCAGCCAGTAGTGACATCACTGACCTCTGTTCAGTCATCACTTCTCTGAAAGACTCTATTGCCTCCCTTTTTCTTTTATAAGAACCTGTGTGATTACAATGGGCACAGCTGGATAACCTAGGGTAATCTCATTCAAAATCTTTAACTTAATCTCATCTTCAAAGCATCTTTTGCCAGATGCCAGTGAATAGAAAGTGAACATCTTGGGGAGGGAAATATTTTTCTGCTTACCATACCTGATTTTTACATAACAATAAAACTCTCTGGGGATAAATCAATGGAACTTGAAAAAATAAAAAGAGGTGGTACATTATTAGGGAAATGTCAAGTAAATAATAGTATTTTAGTGCTGGGAAAGTTCTACAGTCCAGCCCTGGTTGTTAAACAAGAAGCTGAGGTCCAACAGAGGAAGCTACTGTCTAGGACTACAGAGTCAAGTGGTAGGAGCATGGCACAGGACCCTTGACTTCCAGCTTCTGGTCAGCTCTTCCCAGCACACTAGAAAGATTTCTGCCAGTTTCTAGAGTTCAGTGAAAGACTGCTTACCTGTATCTCAGAAAAAGACAAGAGATCTGTCGAGAAACATTTGTAGAGGACTGAGACACTTTAATTTTTCATTCTGAGATGGAAAATCTATATATAATGTTTCTGTTAGGAAATCATTTAATCATTTGTATTAATAGAGAAAATATGAAAGCATTCACATAATAATCATACATTGTAGTTTTAAATTAGAAGAAAAGTAGTTAATAAGTATCTCTGTTTAGATCTCCTTCCATCCCTTGGGATTTATTTAGGTCACTGCTTTTTGAAGATTTAACCAGGCCTGCTCTGCTGAGAGAAGAGGTATGGGTCCTGTTTGCTCACACTCAGTGAAATTAACACAAGCTAAAGGCCACTGTGGATATCACTAGCTTATGGTTTTTCCTTCCTTAGTATTTTCTTATATTTACTGTGAGAATTACTTTAGATATAAATGTAATCTTAGAGGCCATTTATTGCTATACTTTCTGATGGTTAAATTTATGAATCATAATCTTAACCTTATTATGTAATCTAATAACATGACAGGCACTGGAACATTTCTCAACCACCCTTTACCTGAAAAAAAAAATTAGGAGCCAAAAGAGAGACATAATATGTCAACATGTACAGATTTCTTTGAAGAGTACATCCAAAGGCAACAGGAATTGAGGGAGAAGCTGAGACCATGTGTACACATGCATCATTAGAAATACTTTTTCACGCTAAGGGGAAGAGCACTTGCAGAGAATTGACCAGACAATTATGACATTATACTGTGAGCTTTTCTTTCCTTAACCTAAATTGGACATTTTTATGAAATGGAAAGCAGTAATCACAAATGATCCAATGTACCAAGGTGATACATTGAAAAACATCTCTCTTCCTCCGATACAACCCTACAAGAAAAGCCCACCTCTTTAGTAGGAATCAGTGCTGTCTTCCTCTTCTTACCCTCTTGCCTCTGTGTCACTGTGAGAGTGATTCTCATACTCTCTGGCTTTTATTAATGTTGCCTGGACAGGGAATTTCTAGGGGGCAGAGACTTAATGTCACCCTTTTTGTGGAGCCAATGATGGATTTGCTGGGACTGATTATAGATAATATCAATATGAGATGATGACTTTTACTATTTGGGAGGTTTTTTTAAATGTCTTCTATTTCTGTTATTGAAATTTGTTAAAGTGAACTTTGACAACAGGCTAAGGTCATTTACTTTGAATTTCTCTCTGTGGATGCTCACTAAATGCTTTTCACTTATTTAATTCTCTCTTAGCTATCTTTTTTTTAATAATTAGAAAAATAGAATAGGGTATTGGACATAACACTAAGAAACTTGACCTCTGATTCTTATTCTACCACTAAGGAGTTGTGTTATTTGTGGCAATCACTTCCCATCTCCAGGACTAGGTTTCCATTCTGGCAAATAAACTGAGTATATAGATGAATCCATATGAAGACTGAAGGATGGTTCTTAAGTTTTTGGAGTCACAAACTCTTTGAGACCCACTTTTGAACCCTCTTCCTAAACATACATGCTATAGTATTTGGAGTAGATGCTCTTGAAACTCTCATTTAGAAAATGGAAAAACATGGCAGAGTGAAGACATCCCCACATCTCCCCTGATTGAAACAACAATAAAATGAACACCTAACACTCAACAAAAAATACCAAAACTGCACACTAGCATGTCTGAACATGGGCTCTGTGCATAACAGCTACTACAGGTCAGAACCCTGGGTGTCGGGTGGTGGACTGGGAGATAAAGAAGCTGTCTCTTACAGCTGCTGGAGCTCCCTATAAGAGGAGGGGGAGGAGTGAAGGCATGACAACTTCCCCAAACAGCCCTGCCTGGAACTTATAAGCAGCCAGCAGCAGGGCCCAGTCACCAGTGCAGAAAGCAGAGAAATCAGGTGGGACTACAGAGAAACAACAGCTAATTTTTACCAGCTCTGATTGCAAGACAGGCTGAACTGCAGCCCTCAACCTCCAATCCAGAGGGGCCCCTCCCCCGCATACCCTCCGAGAACAATCACTGAGGAGCCCCAGGGGAATCTGAGCAAATGCTGTGGAGACTGAAACTACCTTTTGCAGCCTCTGAAGTTCCCTGCAGGAGGAGGGGGAGGTAGAAGGAGTGGCAAGTTCATGTGGCGAGTTCCCTGAACAGCCCTGCCTGGGAAATTTGTGAGTTCCCCATGGCCGGCTGGCTGCAGGGTCCAGTCATCAGAGCAGAAAACAGAGAAGTGGCTGGCAGAGAAACAACAGCTGATTTTTACTGACAGCGATTACAAAACCAAGGCTGAGCCGCAGCCCCCAACCCCTAACTCAGAGTTCCCTCCCCCCATACCCTCTGAGACTGATCACCATGGAGTCCCAAAACTGAATTTCTCTTTCATTATTTTGGTAGCAAACACTACCAAAACTGTTGCTAACACTGACAGGGACTGAAACTGAGGGTAGCAAGCATGCTTAAATGTCTATCAGAAAATAAAAAGGCATTTTTAAAGCTTTATATAAAGCAGGGATCCAAGAGGCTTAGACACTACATACTGGAAACCAAAAGAAAAGTGCCTTCTTCACAATAGGCTAAAGAGAGACCTTTATATAATAAATCTTCTTTCTGGAAAAAAGCATAATACATTTCCATTAATGCCCAGGTAGAGAAATAGCCCATTAAACACTATGAACAACCAAAGTGACAAAGCATCTCAGAAAGAAAGAGAAAAATCTCCAGAAAATAAGCTTACAGACATAGAAATATGCGACTTAAATGACAGAGAATTTAGGATGATACTTCTGAAAAAATTCAATGATATCCAAAACAACTCAAATCAACAATTTCAGAAATTGAAAAAACAACTGGATGAGCAGAGCAAGGAGATTGAAACCCTTAAAAAGAACCAAATAGAACTTCTGGAGGTGAAGAACACACAGCAAGAGTTGGAAAATAAAATAACAAGCTTGGAAAATAGAGTCGACCAAATTGGGGAAAGGATTGATGATATTGAAAACAGAAATCTAGAAATAAATCAGAAGAAAGAGAGAAACTGAAGAATGAAAAATAATGAAAGATAAATTCAAGAACTAGCTGATACCATCAGGAGAGGAAACGGAAGAATAATAGGCATTATCAAAGGTGAGGAAAAGGAACAGGGATTAGGAAACATTTTCAGACAAATAGTGGATGAGAATGAGCTGGAGCTTGGAATTCAAGAAGTCAACAGAACATCCAATTATCTCAACCCAAAAAGGCCTTCACCAAGACACGTTGTATTAAAATTATCGAAAATCAACAATGAAGACAGAATTCTCCAGGCAGCCAGGGATTAAAAATGGTAATCTATAAAGGTAAACCCATTAGATTATCCTCAAACTTCTCAGTGCAAACCTTACAAGACAGAAAGGAATGGAATAAAATATTTAAACTATTAAGTGAAAGGAACTTCCAGCCTAGAATAATGTATGCAGCTAAGCTCTCCTTTAGATATAAAGGAGAAATTAAGACTTTTCCGGACATACAAAAATTGAGGGAATTCACTACGAGGCCTGCACTGCAGGAAATATTGAAAGGCATCAGTTCACCTAAATCAAAATGACCAAAAAAAAAAATTATATAATTAGGAGTAAAGTGACTATTAGGCAAATAGAAGCAAAAGAGTGCAACCCTTACTAAGAACAGGGCAAAGAATTTTCAACCAAAAAAAGTCAAAAATATACAGTGAAGAAAAGAAAGCCTCTTCAATAAATGGTGCTGAAAAAACTGGAAAGCCACCTGAAAAAGAATGAAACTAGACTGTTGTCTATCACCACACACCAAAACTAATTCAAATGGATTAAGGACCCAAATATAAGACTGGAATCAATAAAATGTATACTAAAAAACATAGAAACTAAACTAAAGGATCTTCAACTTAAAGAGGATTTTATGAATTTGACCTCAAAGGCAAAGGAAGGAAAAGCTAAAATAATTGAATGAGACTACATCAAACTAGAAAGCTTCTGCTCAGCAAAAGAAATCATCAACAAACTAAACAGAGAACCATCTGAATGGGGAAATATATTTGCAGGCAATACCTCCGATAAGGGCCTAATATCCAAAATATACAAAGAACTCATATGACTCAATAACAACAAAAAACAAATGATCCAATCAAAAAACAGCAGAAGACCAACAGACACTTCTCCCCAGAGGACATAAAATGGCCAACAAATATATGAAAAGATGCTCAACAACACTAGCTATTAGGATAATTCAAATTAAAAACATAATGAGATACTACCTCACACCTGTTAGAATAGCTATAATGAACAGGACAAGTAATAACAAATGTTGGAGAGGATGTGGAGAAAAAGGAACCCTCATAACACTGCTGGTGGGACTGCAAATTGGTACAGCCACTATGGAAAACAGTATGTAAGTTCCTCAGAAAACTAAGAATTGATCTACCATATGATTTAGCAATCCCTCTACTGGGTATTTACCCCAAAGACTTGAAAACCCATGTCCAAAAAGATATTTGCACACCGATGTTCATAGCAGCACTATTTACAGTGGCAAGGACATGGAAGCAAACGAAGTGTCCTACAATAGATGATGATTGGCTAAGAAGCTGTGGTATATTTATACAATGGAATATTACTCAGCCATAAGAAGAGATGAAATACTGCCATTGGCAACAAACTGGATGGAACTTGAGATAATCATGCTAAGTGAAATAAGCCAGATGAAAAAGTTGAAAATCACATGATATCACTTATATATGTGATATAAACCTAAAAGAAACAAATGAGCAGGACAAACAGACAGACTCATGGATATGGACTATAGACTGGTGGTTACCAGAGGATTATAGACTAGTGGTTACTAGTGGAGTAGGGGAGGGGGGAAATAGACAGGGTAAAGGGGGTCAAATATAGAGTTTAAGGGGAGGGTGAAGTGGGTAAAGGGGATCAAATATAGATTAGATGAAGGAAACAGGACTTTGAATGATAAACACAAAATAGAATATACAGATGTCAAATGATAATGTACACCTGAAAATTATATAATTGTATTAACTGATGTTACCCCCAATAAACTTAATTTAAAAAAAAGAAAAAAAAGAAAGAAACTCTCATTTAGGTCTAACAGCTATAATTATATCAGATGCTTGACCCTGTGTGAATTTTTTTGTGTGGTTTATCTTATATACTGTTCATAATAAACCTAGGAATTAAGTATCATTATTTCTTTTATTACCTCTATTTTTGAAGAAAAGAAAACAGAGGCTCAGGAGCAGCCATCTAGTTAGGGATAGAACTGGACACAAAGAAGCCTGCATACAAAAGGTTCTATGTGCAAGGCAATGTGTTAGTCTGTTGTAGCTAGGAGAATAAGCTTAAAACCCAGAAAAGTGTACTAAATTCCATATTAAGTTACAAAAAAAAAAAGAACACAGTGTAAATTTTTTTTATTTATTTTAGTAATTTCAGCAAAAATTAGACTGGTGGATGACATTAGAACTTGATTTATTTTTATACATCTTCAATCATTGAGCCAACATCTGACAGCCAGATTCCCCAAGGCATGCTGTATACTTCAAATAGCATTTTCAAGGATGTTTTCCCAAAATGATAATACAGATTGATGGATTTTCATGACATATACAAGGAACAAAAAAAGAATGGAATAAATGCAATAAAATAGTCATCCTTCCCTACATTTTTTTCTGCAGAAATTTATTCTGGATCACATTCATCTTATCACATATTTTACAGCAATTTAAACATCAAAATAACAATAAATTTCCTGGGTAATTCCATCAAATGAGAGATGAAAGGGATCAGAGAATGAAGGTTCTTACTCTTCTAGTGAACCAAAATCTTTGACTTTTCACTCAATTTTATGTTTCTTTGAAAAGTTACTAAAATTTGTGATAACTAAAAATTTCCAGATGCCTAAATTCTTTTCTATTTGTATGTTTCCCTACCTGGAATGGAAGGATAATAGTCAGTGAACAAAAGGAGAAGTGATGATAGGGGGCTCCTTTTGGTGGAGGGGGATGAGCAGACAGGGGCAGTTCCATTCTATTCTTACTGCAATTGATTGTTCACAAGGAACTATTTTATCATTGTTTATGTTTGTTTACTTTTTTGTTTGTTTGTTTTTGTTTTGGAGGGTTCCTTTGTTTTTAACTGAAGGTCTTTGTCTTGTTTATCCTAAAGGGTGGTGGCTACCTAAGAATTATAACAACCTGGAGTATTCCTAGGGGACCTGAGATTTTAAGTTAAGCCTTATTAAATCAGAAGTTTGGACTCCTCAACTACTGTTATATCCTTTGTTTTCTCCCTTTGCTCATTTGCTTCCTGACACTTCATTCTGTAAATTCCCAATTAATTACAAGCAAAATCTTGGACCATCATCAAATTTGAACTTAGTGTACATGAAGCTAGGTTGTAATGAGAAACAGATGACCAAATGCCTAAAATTAGCAGCATTAATTAAAATCTGAAAAATGGGTTTTTAACCTATGGTTTCCTATAACCCTAACTTCTTGATTTGGGTTTGCTGGTGGGGAAACAGTTTTACTTGGGTTAGGCAACTAAGAGATTAAATTGGGAGGAGTCATACAAGCAGAGAATGCAGAAGTAGGATTTTTCATGTTATTCCTTAAAACTAGAAGAGAGCTTAGGCCATTTCTATTACAAAATTCCTTCTACTTAACCTTAAGTTTGAGTCCTATCTTTGCAATCAGTCATCTACTGATGGGGTAAAGATAGAAGGTGAGAGGGAATAAAAAAAGAATGGTTAATTAATTTTTCCCAATTCTAGTAAGACAGAGATCCAGACAATAGAGAGATGTGTCCTGACAGAATTCTCCAAACAGAAGAAAAAAAAAAAAGAAGAAAAATCAAATAGAGCTGGATCATGATGCCTACCTCAAAACTTCTCACTGATAAATCCCACAGTTGATATGAACCTTCTTAAAAGCTCTTTCTTTCTTCACCACATTTCCAGGTATCTTTAGTCATATCACTTCACCATAATTGTTTATGTATTTTTATGTATATTCGAAAAACACTGAAAAGTGAGTCTATCTTTTTGCTGAGGATACACAAGTGGATAAGAGACTATTTCTCCCTTTAAAGAGATCACAGTCCAGCCAGATAATAGACACCTTAAACACTAACCACATTCTGCACTATTGCTATAATGCAGTTTTATAAAGAATAAAATATGAATACAGATATCTAACCTTATCCAATGCAACAGAATATATAACAAAAAATAATGTATTTGAAATGCGATCAGTATCTACAGAACATCTAGGAGATACCCTACCCTAATTTACTCAAGTCCTTCATGGAGAAATTTCCATAAGTCTATTAGCAGATCTAAAAGAAAACCTAGATTCAATTGAAAACCATCAAACTAATCCATAAATTCAGTGACATTCCAAGCAGAATTTTATTAGGATATTGGGGAGATAGAGATGGTTTGGCAAGCTCATTTAAAATTTTATGTGAAAGAACAAGGTCTATGTTATTGTCCACCAGATATTAAGATACATTGTAATGTAAGAGCAATAAATAAAATTGTGATATTGGCCATGGCGTATACATGTAGACCACTGGACCTATAATTAGGCTACCAAATAGGCTGAACTTTGTAGAATGCCATCAGAAGATAGCCGTATTTCTCTCCTACCTCTGCCTTCAGACATACTCTATTGTTATCTACCATCCTGACCCTTTGTTGATATTATAAACAGATCCCTCTTTCTGGTCATTTTCAGTCATTATTCAGAAATTAAGAAGTTATATCTCTTATGGTGTATTTTAATTAAAATGTCTATTTCATAGCTAATTAGCTGTTCTTCCTTTTCCATCTAGTTCAGGTATGACAAACTCAGGCCTAAGAACTCATGTGACTCAGAAGTTTACAGAGGTCCACAGCCTGTGTATAAGAGTGTAAGGTCCTTCTTCACAGCTTTGATGCCCAGCCTCAGGGAATAAACAAGTGAATGGCAGGCAGGTAAGGTGGCAAGAAGGAACAGAGTGTACACATGGCACCATGGAGCATGCTTGAAAACACAGTAATCAGTGCAAAGGTACAAAATAAATTTAGGTTTCTACACAATACCACTTATGTACATTAATAATACATTCATGAACAAGAACACTGTGTATTATTCAAGAATTAAAGCCATAATCCACCAGAGAGGGGGCCTGAGCAGGGACTGTAAGAGAATGGATGTGGCCAAGGGATAACAAGGGAAAGTAATAAAATAAACCAAAGAAGGCTTTACACAGACTGGTGATGGTGGTGAGCCACAAAGCAAGAGGCGTGATAAACTCTACTCTGTTAGAGCAGAGGTGATGCCTGATCTGAGACATGGAAACAAAAAGAAAATGTTTGTACATGAGAAGGGAAGGGGCATTAGGGCCAAGGGGAGAGCATGTATGTCACAGAGACTGCCACAAAATGACAGGTGCAATGTGGTGGCATGCAGAACAAAATCCACAGGGAGTAGGAGGAAAAATAGATTCAGGGGTATGCAAGTATAAATGACACTGCTCCCTCTGTGCTGGTCACAGCATCCCATGGTGGGGGACACCAGTGTACTGAGGTTTTGGTTGCCAGGGAGCAGCAGTTATGCTCCACAGTGTGAATGCATGATAGCTACAAATGGGCCCTGTCCAATTCTCAGTGTATTTCCATCTCTGGCCACTATTGAATAGAACTGTGGACCTCAAATCTGCAAATCCGGGAAACATCTGGGAAGCTTATTTGAAAATTCCAAAGCTTGGGACATAAACACAGAGATTCTAATTCTGTCCTTGCAAATAGCACTTGGCACAGATACCGCCTGCAGCTCAATCAGTGATTCAGCACTTTCGTCATTTGAGAAAATTATACATCTGCACGAGTATTAAGAATGCAATCGATATTTACAAATATATGGTTAGTGTGCCAGTTATTTGACCCTTAGAAAACTATTTTTATGTATTCTCAAGGTTTTAAAATGAGTATTCACATTGAAACTTCTGTGGACTAGAGACGTGTCCAAGAAGGCCTAAGTCAATTTCCTTAAGGATATCTATATCTATAGTGTTTATGGTAAATACAAACTGACTTCCAAACTTATTTGATCTTCACCCCCCTCTTTTTTTTCCCAGAATGATCATGGGATTATTGGGTTGTAAAATACTCCTGGGGAAATACTGGGTTTCCTGAGGCTTCTCAAGCTCTTCTTGAAAAGCCAATTTCTTTTCTCACCCTATCTCTTTGCCCAATGTTCTGCCATCCCAGAACACATACAGGCCTCTGAAGATGTCCTGTTTTCTCCGGCCTCCCTCTGT
The DNA here is from genome assembly GCA_028627145.1 of Eidolon dupreanum. NCBI lineage: Eukaryota > Metazoa > Chordata > Mammalia > Chiroptera > Pteropodidae > Eidolon > Eidolon dupreanum. Next base: position 45,076,727 of record CM053514.1, on the reverse strand, counting down.
TTTTGGCCAGTGTTGCCCATTCTTCATCTTCTAGTTTACCTTACCATTGCTCCACTCTCTCCCTCCAACCTACCTCCCCTACCCACTGCCAGACTGACTTTTAGTGCTTCTCGAGCTTTCCACAGTGTCTTGTACTTTCTTCTTCCATAGCCCCTATCACTGGTACTTAGAAGACTATTGATCCCAGAAGTAGTTCATGTGCTGACACAATTATAGAGCAAGATGTCATTAATTTCAAAACAATTTTTAAAGAATTATGGGGATGTCTACATATGCAAATTTGTTAAAGATATAAAATACAGAGATAATAAGGGATAGAGCTAATCTGAAATATTTAATAACAGGTGAAGTCTGACTGCACTCTTAAAGGCAACCTGAAACATTGAGAGAACCACTGGCTCAGGAGCCAGCGATCTGGGTTATAAGTCACTTAAATTCTCTGCCTCTAAATAGCTGAGTGACCTTGGATAAGTCATTGACTTCTGTGAGCCATAAATCATCTCTAACACCTCTTCCTCTTCTCCAAGTCAATGACTCTTCAGCATTCTAAATCCACAGATCTTTTGTTGTTTCATAAATCAGTTTTAAAATTGGGGGAACTGATACAAGAACGACAACTTTATCTTTTGTAAAGACAATAGAAAATATAATCTATTGCATCAAATTATACATGATTAATTATTATAATTTATTATTATTTTATTAAATAAATACATTTTAACATACCTCCAAAATTAAATAAGAAAACTTTTTTTATAATAAAAGGACATATATAGGCATACAGGTAAATATAGACAAAGCTCTTAATGTAGCAATTCTATTTTTTTTTTCTAAGTTCACCACAGTGTAGGGGAAAATCATCCTAGCTGAAGATGAATCAGTAATTAGATAGTGATGACAGTATTGAAGGTGGGAGGCCAACCCCAGAGCACAGAGTCAAGGGCAAGGAAGGGGTCAGAGTCCTTGTTTACTGATCCCAGTGGGAGAAAGATTGAAGCCACTTTCTCCTTGAGGCACTCATCAGGTGAGTTGGAAGTTTTCTAAACATCATGATGAAAACAGGAAACATTTTATTACTGATTAAGCTTCTCTTATGTGTTTAATACATTCATTTACAAAACCTTTAGGTGATGCTTTCTAGTAATTTCCTTTGCATTATAAAATACAGCAGTCTTTGATGATTCAGGAAGCAATGATGATTTGTATCAATTTAATTGTCTCTTTTGAGACTTGATATCCATGGCAAACATCTTGTTCTGCTTTGTTCTTGGTGATTATTGTTACTGTATACATTCCATACCAGAGTTAGATCGTGGGTGGGTGAATGAAGAAAAAAGCATTCAGACTAATCTCACAGGACAGAAATAGTGAAGGAGAGAATCATAAGAGTTTTGTTTTCCCTGGGTTTGGAGAAGAATCAAATCTTATGGGGGAAGGAGTCTTTAGATTCTTTGACTCTTACAAAATTTTAAAGCTCTTGGCTTTCCCTTGAGAAATTTGATACAATCAGTAAAGATTAGAAAGTTGATTTTTTCATATATACAAAACACAATCTTGATTTGTGAAATTGAGTAGCTAACTTGATTCTGAACTTGTTTACTCTCAGATAATAATGGCTTCCTCTTTTTGGCAAGGAAGCAACATCAAAAAAGGTTTATAAAGAAAATTAAAAGGTTTCTTGGACAGCAAATACACCAGCAGTATTTTGGAAATTTGTCTTAAGTGAATCTGAAACAGAATAACTGTCCCCTGAAAAGCACATAGGCTTGTTAACTAATGTGAAAATTGTTTAATAAATGGCAATTTGATCTAAATGTAGGCTTTTAATGAAGGATAGGAATGTCCTCTAATAGACAGCTCTGTTCATTCTGTTTTCAGCTTTCAGGGTAATATAAAGTATGCAGACAAATTGTTTCTCTATAACAGTCAGTCTTAAAAATCCATGGGCCTCTCTATGGAAAGTATAATTTAGAAGGAAGATAAATGCTAACATTGGCTTGAATTTCAGTTGTTTGATGCATCTTTATATACCCTCAGTTATGAATTTAGGGTCTGCTATGAGCCAGGTTCTGAGGCTACCGTGATGAACAAGACAGTCTATCATAGAGTAGTGGTCAGCAAACTTTTTCTACAATAAAACAGATAGTAAATAGTTCAGATTTGCAAGTCCTAAGCTTTTGTTGTAATCACTCAACTCTGCATTGTACCAATAAAACAACCATAGGATAATGTGCAAGCAAATAGATATGACTTGTTCCAACAAAAACTTGATTTACAAAACAGACAGTAGGCGAGATTTGGCTCATGAGCTGTAGTCTGCCAACTCCTGAACTAGTGATAGAGATAGCTTATAGGAATCGGCAATTATAATACAGGGTAAAATGATTTATAATTAAAGTGTTCTATGAATTCAAGGGAAAGAGTTGATTCTATTTGGGAGAAACATGGAAAGTACATTCAAAAGTAAGGCAAGAGCCACATTTCCAATCCCAGCAATATCAGCTGCGCTGTGAGCCACATTTCCATTCCCAGTGGGCTACCAGCACTGTGAGCCACATTTCAGAGATCTAGCATAGGCAACAACTATCAGCAGTTCGCTTTGTAGTTCTCACTGGGTAGCCCTGAGCAATCAAAAGCAGTGGCTGAAGTTGGCTTATGGTGGACCCACTCCCAAGGGGCCACAAAACCAATGCATCTAGAGGCTGGCACCAGACCACTACTGAGAAACTCATGACTAATTCCATTAGTGATACACACAAAGATTGGTTGCAACAAGTTGACAAGCCTGCTAGGGCAAATCCCACTCCATGGGGTCAGTCCCCACACAACAACTCTTATCCAATGGGTACAACCAATTCCCACAATTAGTCAGCCTGAATATTAATCCTACCACTAATCTACTAACAACAATAAAGGCTTGGTGACAGCAGATCACACACAACCCACAAAAAAGGCCTAGAGTTCCCAGCATAAGGGATCAGGGAGAGTGCACCAGTAAGCCACATAGGACACCTTCCACATTAGGTCATCTTGCCTGACACAGAGAAACAAACACAGAAAGACTAATAAAATGAGAAAACAAAGAAACATGCCACAAATGAAACAACAGTAGAAAACTCCAGAAAATGAGCTAAATGAAATGGAGGCAAGCAACCTACCAGAGTCAGAGTTCAAAATAATGGTTATAATGATGCTCAATGAACTTATGGGGAGAATGGATGAGCACAATGAGAACCTCGACAGAGAGAAAGTAAACATTAAAAAGGACATAGAAACCATAAAAAGGAACCAGACAGAAATGAGGAACACATTTCTGAATAATACACTAGACAGATTCAACAGTAGAATAGACGAAGCAGAAGATTGAATTAGTGAATTGGAAGACAAGGTAGTAGTATATAGCCAATCAGAACAACAAAAAGAAAAAAAGAATTTTAAAAAATGAGGATACTTTAAGAGACCCTAGGATGACATGAAGAGTAAAAATATCCGAATCATAGGAGTACCTGAAGAGGAATAAAGAGAGCAAGTGATTGAGAATTTATCTGAAGAAATAATGACAGAAAACTTCCCTAACTCTAACCTGGCAAAGGAATTATACATACAAATTTAGGAAGCATGAGAGGTTCCAAACAAGAGGAGTTCAAACAAACCTACACCGAGTCATATCATAATTACAATGCCAAAGGTCAAAGACAAAGAGAGAATCTTAAAAGCAGCAAGAAAAAGGAAGCTTACAAGGGAACTCCCATAAAAATTTCTGCTGACTTTTCAATGGAAACTTTGCTGGCCAGAAGGGGATGGCAAGAAATATTCAAAGTTATGAAAAACAAGAATCTACAACCATGAATACTCTACCCAGCAAGGTTTTCAGTTAAAATGCAAGGTGAGATGAAGAGCTTCCCAACAGAAAAAAAGCTTAAGGAATTCATCACTAACAAGCCAGCATTACAAGAAATGTTAAAGGAGCTTCTGTAAAAAAATAAGGGGTAAAAAAGAAACTAGAAATAAATATGAATAATAAAATGGCAGTAACAATGTACCTATCAGTAATCACTTTAAATGTAAACAAATTAAATCTTCCAATCAAAAGACATGAGGTAACTGAATAAATAAGAAAACAAGACCCATGCATATGCTGTCTACAAGAAATCCACTTCAGATTAAATGAACTCACAGACTGAAAGTAAAGAAATGGAAAAAGATATTTCACACAAACGAAAATGAAAAAACAGCTGGAGTAGCAATACTTACATCAGATAAAATATACTTTAAAACAAAGTTTATAATAAGAGATAAAAAAAGGGCCTTACATAATAATAAATGGATCAATTCATCAAGAAGACATAACCCTAGTAAACATATATGTACCCAACATAGGAGCACCTACATAAATAAAGCAATTATTGACTGACATAAAAGGAGAGATCAATAGTAATAAACTTATAGGAGACTTTAACACCCCATTGACACCAATGGACAGATCTTCCAGGCAAAGAATTAACAAGGAAATAATGGGCCTAAAAGACACACTAGAACAGATGAACTTAATAGATATTTTCAGAGCATTTTAACTCAAAGCAGCAAAATATACATTCTTCTGAAGTGCATATGGAACATTTTCAAAGATAGACGACATGATACAACACAAATCAAGTCTCAATAAATTTAAGAAGATTGAAATCATATCAACCATCTTCTCTGATCACAATGATATGAAACTAGAAATCAACTACAAAAAAAACTGGAGAATACACAAACACATAGAGGCTAAATAACATGCTACTAAGCAATGAATGCGTTATTAATGATATCAAGGAAGTAATCAAAAGATACCTACAGACAAATGAAAATAAAAACACAGCAGTCCTAAGAGGGAAATTCATAGCAATACAGGCCTACTTCAAGAAAAAAGAAAAAGCTCAATAAGCAACCTAACCTTAAAAAAAGCTAGAAAAAGAACAGCAAACAAAGCCCAAAGAGAATAGAAGGAAGGAAATAATAAAGATCAGAGTGGAAATAAATGAAATAGAGTCTAGAAAAACAATACAAAAGATTAATGAAACGAAGAGGTGGTTCTTTGAAAGGATAAACAAACTTGACAGACCCTTAGCCAGACTCATCAAGGATAAAAGAGTGAGGACTCAAGTAAATAAAATCAGAAGTGAAAGAGGAGAAATAACTACACTCCACAGAAATATAATGAATCATAAGAAAATACTACAAGCAATCATACATCAACAAATTGGACAATCTGGAAGAAATGGACACATTCCTAGAAACATACAATCTCCCAAGAGTAAGTCAAGAAGAAACAGAATATCTGAGCCAACCAATTACCACCAATGAAATAGAATCAGTAATCAAAAACCTCTCAAAAAACAAAAGTCCTGGACTTTATAGGAGAATTTTACCAAACATTCAAAGAAGAATTATCACCTTTTCTTTTCAAACTATTCCAAAAAACTTAAGAAGAGGGAAGGCTCCCTAATCCTTTTTATGAGGCCAGCATTACCCTGATTTCAATACCAGACAAAGACATGACAAAAAGAAAAAGAAAAAAAGAAAATTATAGGCTAATATCTCTTATGAACATTGAGGCAAAAATCCTCAACAGAATATTAACAAAGTAAATTTAGCAATACATTAAAAATATCATACACTATGGTCAAATTGGACTTAATCCTGGGATGCAGTTTGGTTCAATATCTAAAATTAACTAATGTGACACACCACATTAAGAAATCAAAAGATAAAAACCATATGATCATATCAAAAAATGAAGAAAAAGCATTCTACAAAATCCAGCATCCATTTATGATAAAAACTCTCAGCAAAGTGGGACTAGAGGGAACATGCCTCAACATAATAAAGGCCATATATGAAGAAGCTACAGCTAACATCATACTCTATGGGGAAAGACTAAAAGCATTTTCTTTAAGATCAGGAACAAAACAAGGAAGCCCACTTTCATCACTCCTCTTCAACATTGTATTGGAAGTTCTAGCTATAGCAATAAGACAAGAAAGAGAAATAAAAGGCATCTGAATTGGAAACGAGAAGTAAGACTCTTGTTATTTGCCAATGACATGATGTTATATATAGAGAACCCCATAGATTCCACCAAAAAGCTGTTAGAACATATCAATGAGTTAAGTAAAGTAGCAGGTTGCAAAATGCATATTCAGAAGTCAGTGGCATTTTTATACACCAATGGTAAACTTTCAGAAAGAGAAATTAAGAAAACAATCCCATTTACAATTGTATCAAAAACCATAAAATACCTGGGAATGAAATTAACCAAGGAGGCAAAAGATCTGTTCTCAGAAATGTATAAGTCATTGAAAAAAGAAATTGAAGAAGATACAAATAAATGGAAGTATGTACCATGTTCATGGGTAGGAAGAATTAACATCGTTAAAATGACCATACTATCCAAAGCAATCTATAGATTCAATGCAATCCCTATCAAAATACCAATAGCATTTTTCAGAGAGCTAGAACAAATAATTCTAAAGTTTACATGAAGCCATAAAAAACCCCAAATATCCACAGCAACCTAGAGAAAGAAGAACAAAGTTGGAGGTATCACACTACCTGATATCAAACTATATTCCAAGCCTACAGTAATCAAAACAGCATTGTACTGGCATAAAAACATATACATTGATCAATGGAACAGAATAGAGAGCCCAGAAATAAAGCCATGCCTATACGCTCACTTATATATGACAAAGGAGGTAAAAATATATAATGGAGTAAAGACAGTCTCTTCAATAAATAGTGTTGGGAAAATTGGACAGATGCATGCAAAAAAAAAAAAAAAAAAAAAGTAGCTGGATCTTCTTCTTGCACCATATACAAGAAAGACCCAAAATGGAATAAAGACTTAAATGTAAGACCTGAAACCATAAAACTTCTAGAAGAAAACATAGACAGTAAACTCTCTGATATTACTAACAGAAATTTCTTTTCAAATATTTCTCCTTGGGCAAGGGAAACAAAAGAAAAAAATAAACAAATAGAACTACATCAAACTAAAAAGTTTTTGTACAGCAAAGGAAACCATCAACAAAACAAAAAGATAACTGATAATTTCGGAGAAGATATTCACTAATGATGTATCTGATAAGGGGTTAGTATCCAAAGTTTATAAAGAACTTATACAACTCAACAACAACAACAAAAATCCAATTAAAAATGGGCAGAAGCCCTGAACAGATACTTCACCAAAGGGGAGATACTGATAACTAATAAACATATGAAAAGATGCTCAAGGTCACTAGCTATCGGAGAAATGCAAATTAAAACCACAATGAGATATCACCTCCCACCTGTCAGAATGGCTATCATCAATAAATCAAAAACCAGTAAGTATTGGCAAGGATGCAGAGAAAAGGGAACCCTCATACATTGTTAGTGGGATTGCAAATTGGTACAGCCGCTATGGAAAACAGTAGTATGGTGATTTCTCAAAAAATTAAAAATGGATATACCTTTTGACCAAGCAGTTGCACTTCTGGACATTTTATCCAAAGAAAACCAAAACAATAACTTGTAAAGATCCATGCACCCCAATATTCATACCAGTGCAATTTACAATAGTCAAGATATGAAAGCAACTTAAATGCCCACCAATAGATGATTGGATAAAGAAATTATGGTTCATATATACAATGAAATATTACTCAGCCATTTAAATAATGAAATCCTATAATTTGCAATGACATGGATGGACCTAGAGGTTATTATGCTGAGTGAAATAAGTCAGAGAGAGAAAGATAAATAACATACGATTTCACTTATATGCAGAATCTAAAGAACAAAAAGAACAAACTAATCGAAAACAGACTCACAAATATTGTGGACAATTTGGTGACAGACAGGGGGGTGTGGGTTGGGGGACTGGAAGAATAGGGTAAAGGGTAAAAGATGTACAAATTAGTAGTTGATAGTTTGTCATGGGGATGGAGAGCATGGCATAGGGAATACAGTTAGCATTAATATGATAGCTAGATGGAGGGCCCGGGGAAGTAGGAAGCAATTGGAGGGATCATTTTATGAACCATATAGATGTCTAACAAATGTACTGTATACTTGAAACTAATTTAAAGAATTAAGTTTTTTTAAAAAAGTAAAAGACATTGGCTGGTATTTAATGATGAGCAGGACTGGGCCAGTGAATAAATGACTATTTACTTCTCTTCTTAGTAGAAAAATGTTTTCAAGCTTTTTTTCATAATCAAAAGGTTTTTGATTATAAAATTTCATCGCAGAAATATATTTAAAAAGTTTAAATATATTTAAAGTATCTCCCCTTGGCTCTTTACTTGATCGAGTAGCAATAAACTGATAAACAAAGACCTGACAAACAATATTCAAACTGAGTTCAAAAGAAGATCTCTTTGTATGAACATATGATTGTAGGTGAAATTCTGAAATCTCAAATATTTTATTTGATTCAGGAATGAAGAGGTATGAAGAAGAAATATAAAAACTGATCATTTAAATTAAAATTCAAATGGATTTTACATGATAAAACAGTCAAATTTTTCATTTTGGTATATGTATTAGTTTTCTACTGCCATGTGAAAAATAACCACAAACTTAGGAGCTTAAAACAACATGTGTATTTCCCCTGAATTTACATGTCAGTTGTCTGACTATGGCTCAGCTGGGTCTATCACTCTGGACCTCTCAACTGCAACCATGGAGTTAACTACACTGTGCTTTCTCTGTGAGAGCATGAATAGAGTTGAACTCACACCCAAGCTCATGCAGGTTGTTGGTAAAACTCATTTCCTTACGGTTATAGAATTGGGAGCCCTAGCTTTTTGCTAGTTACTGGCTAACAACTGCTTTCAATTCCTAGTAGCCACTGCACTTCCTAGTGGTCTCTTGCAGTTCCTTGCCGCGTGAGCTTCTTCAATATAGCCTGTCACTTCATTAAGCCCACAAGGGAGTCTCCAGCTCTAAACTGTTAAGATAGACTCTTAGAGAACATAACCTAACCATGGGAGTGATATCCCATCACCTTTGCACATCCTATTGGGCAGAAACAAGTCATAAGCTCTGCCTACACTCAAGAGGAGAGAATTAAACAAAGTTAAACACCAGAAGGTGAGGACAATGGGGAGCCACCTTAGGCCTGTCTGCCACAGCATGTCTACTTTTCTTTGTGTGCCATGTTTGGTTTTCTTTGTGAGCAGAGGCTTCATTTATGAGCAGGTACAGCAAAATGTAGGGTAGTCAATAATAATAATCCACCCTCTGTACCATACATTGAAATATGAGATTTCTTTTTTTTTTTTTTTTTTTTTTTTTTGCAGAAGAGGTTGTTAGCACTCGTAGAAGTTAAGTAAATTATGGAAGATACTACTGTCACTAAGAGCTCTGATTGGAACCATGTCAGGATAACTGCAAAGCCTCTTCTTTAAATCAATATAGCAGGGTGTGAAGCTAACTGAGAATGTGTTAAATCTCTCTGTGGGCAAGCTCACATCACAATGTGCTGAAGGTCACAAGTTTTCCTTTTGCCCAAGTGTCAAACACAAAGGAATCTTTACTCACAAAGAACCTAAGAATAGAATGTAGAAAGACAATGAGCATTTGTACTCATCATTCAAAATGAATTTTTTATCATGTGCATGTAAAATATCAAGATCATCATCCTTATTAATTGAAGAAGTAGCCTATGACTGAAACTGTCCTCAAGTTTTCTACCTCCAAATGGAAATACGCCAACATAGGATATCATAAAAGTTTGACACTTATCCAGCTCCCATGACTCATTTTTCTTTTGGAAAAAAAATTAGCTTCACTTGGTCAAATCTGAGTTTGTTGTGAATTATGTCAGTTAGGATAACCTAAGCCATACTATGGTATCAGACAACTCCAAGTGCTCAATGGTTTGTAGTCAAGAGTTTAATCCTTACCCACACTCTATGTTCCTTGAGAGTTAACTGGGTCTCTGATCCTCATTTTTGTCATTCTCATCCAAGCTGCTTCAAACTGATGCAGCAGCTACTACATGGAATACTAATTGCCATCATGGCAAAGGAAAAGAAAGCTCCAGAAGGTCTCTACTGAAACACATATCATTCATTCGTCAAAACTAGTAACATGACTCTACCCACCACAAGTGGGTCAGAAGGTACAATGTTATTATGGACATAGAGGCAGATAGCTGGGAATATTCTGTGCACCAATGACAAACAGTGTATATACATCCAGATTTTCTGCTTTTTAAATTAGCAATTTAGACAATGGCTGTCCCAACTTATTATTTTACAGATAAAGAAACTAAAGCATGGGTAAATAATAAAAAAAAAAGATATTGATTCTTAGGTTTTTTTTTTGGGGGGGGGGGTTAAGAAATTAAGAATCTATGACCATAGATACTGGAAATTAATCAGTTGATTTTTCTGTAGTAATTTTGCCTTCAATTTGAATTCAAATTTTAGTAAGTTTCAGAGGGCAAACAAACGTGACCAGAAACAATGAAGAGAATATGCATGAGACAACATGGGAGTCTAAGACCACTCTTAAAATAAAGCTCAGCATGTTCACAAAGAGCAAGCATAAAATGTTCTGTATTAGAGAAGAACCCCAGACATGATGGTGTTCCCATGGAAAATGGATACAATGTCAACATTAATCAACACTAACACTAACATGGTTTTGTGAGGCTCCAGCTTTTGAAATGAAGCTTTTAAATTGCACTGGTTAATAGCTACAGAGTGAATCTGAGAGCAATAACATATCCCCTTAATAAAACTTTATGTATGAGTATTTTAATGAATTGTTTCAGTATACAGAACTTTCAAAGAGAGCCAAGTTAGTGGTTGAAAACAGAATAGGTTTCAGTCCTTATTAAGAAATTCAATCCTAACAACTGGTATAAGAATTAAAATGAAGAAAGGGGCCTGTCTCACACATGAGCATTTTTGGAAGCCATTCTTTTGAACACTACATTTTAGAATTTCTAGGCATCTGTCTGTTGCTAGAATACCTACACACTTGTGGAAGCTTTATTTGAAAATGCTGTGTACCTTGTCTAAAGGGCCAGCTGGGATTCCAGAAATAGTATCGGCTCTATTTATGTCTTTGGAGTAATTACAGTGGAATTTAAAGGTTTAGTTTATAGATCCAAGAAGAAGATTTTCTGTGTACACTAAAAGGATGAATTCTTTCCAGACAACTTCTCATTTGGCTGAAGAAGAGCTTGAGGAAGCATTTCATAACGTCAGCCAAAGTTGTTTTTAGTAAGACCTGGGTGGGATTCTTGCTGTTGATATCCAAAATTTTAAAAAGCCTTGATTTTAATCTATCCAAGGTTACTTTGTTGTAGTTATGAAACCATGAATCAATTTTAAAGCTTTCAGTGTTGAAAGCAGATATTGAGACAAGTGCCCGCTATCTTTTGTTAAATGGGGGAGAAATATGTTAACCCATTTCCTGATGGCTTTGTCTGGTGGACTTAACTTTTGTTTAGTTAATGTTATTTTGGAATGCATCTCTGTTTCTTCCTCTTCATGCCCTGTCTCTTACCAAAGGCCAATATGTGTATGTCAAGGAGAAAGATGCAGTATGTGTGTGTGTGCGGGGGGTGGGGGGGGGTGGGGTCAGTGTGCTTGTCCTCCACTTACTGGATGTAAGCTGGATTCTGCTCAGACAGCATGCTAAACGCTCATGGAGATGGTAATGTACCTTGAGGGAGATCACATAACTTTATGATTTTTGGACAAAGAATGAAATAATGTTTACTTATAGAATCTGTTATGCTTCACATTTCCCTAGTCTTTTTAATTTTGAGAACAAAAATTGTGTCATTCTAAATGTGTCCTAGAAAAACAACATAATCTTTGAGAGAATTAATTTTCATCAGCCTCCAAAAAGATCAGGAAAACCTTTGCTGGCTATGCATTCTATCTATCCTCTGAAACTTTCATCTGTGTTTAAGAGATCCTCTTACCATTAAAGGCAATAATATTAATGATTTAAACATATTGCTTGCTTATTTGGTGTCAGACACCTTGCTTGATCCTAGAGGCTGCAACAATGATAAACTAAATGTTCTCATAGACCACACTTTGTACTGTTCCAACATCATGTCTAATCCTTAAGACAAAACTTTAATATTAGAATTATAGGCCACACTATATTGACTGAGAAACTGTGAATCAAAGAGATCGAGTGTCTGTTCTAAGGTTATAAGCAAGCAAATAATTAAGATTAAATTCCAATGCTATCTAACTAACTGCCTAGTTAACCCCTTTTTTTCCAACAGGCTTTCTCTATAATATAGAATGGTTTGGGAAATGTTCCAGCTAATGAACAATGTTACCCAGCCATGGCCTATTTTATGGAAATTGAAGTCTCCACACTCATTGTATTGATTTGTTCTATTGTTGATGTAGTTGAGCTGGGTAATCTGCTTCCCCAAATCCCCTCCTCTCTATTGTTCTGGGTTAGAGTTGGTCATAAGAGAAGCTTGTGTGGTGACAGGGTTGAAGCAGAGTTCATTACACCCTGAAGGACTTTTCAAGGTTATATATGGTAAAGAGATTTGCAGATGTTCCTCGAAATTTGGGGCTGACCTTGCTCTCTTGATAGATCTTACTCCAGACTGCAGACTGACCAACAGAGGCTGAGGCCCTATTTGATGCTTGCCTGTGAACTTATAAAAGTGGAGTTACACAGAAATCATAGCTCCCCAGATCTTTCAGCATGTAATCCCTTTGCAAAGAGTTATGCTTGGCTTATCAGATTTCCCTGTGAGATCCAATATCTCTCATGCCAGTACTTCTGGTGGGCTGTCTCTGATGTCCCTACAACTCCTTATATATCTTCTTTTCCCAGCTCCTCCAACATTTATTTGAGGTCCACTTCCTATAACAATCCTTTAACACATGACACTGTAATTCTTCTTCCCTTATGGAATCCTGATGATATATTCATTTCATCGTTTGCTGAGGCAACCCAATGTTAGCTGAATAAACCCAGGCCCAAATTACAGGTACTCTTGCAACTTAGCTTCATTTGAAGATGGCTGATCCTGGTTCAGGTAAGTCCATGTGTCAACTCAATTTTCACAAAAGGATGTCACATTTGTTATCAATTCGAGTGATCATTTATCTGTCATTAATGAGGGAAAAAAGCCTGAAATTTTTGTTAATCTTCTTCTCATTGGTTTGCTACTCAACTTACATTAAAGCTCTGTTAAGAGAAATTAACTTATAGAGGTTTGCCTTTCTATGAAGAATTTTAAATTGATGATTTCAGTTCATGTAGAATTACATTGGCCTAAAAAGAGTATTAAGTATATTTGAATTAGTTGCCAGTATTTCAAAATTGGGAGATTTTATTTAAAAATCTGGATTTACAATTTATTTTGTAAAAATATAAAGATCTCATGTTGTTGGGTCCACACTCTTAAACTGCAATACACATTTCATTTTTGTTACTTGTTTGACCCCTTAGGCATTTGAATTGGTGACCTTCTGGATAGTCTAGGTTTTACCACTGAAACAAGGACCATTAACATATACAAGGAATGCTATAAGAAAAAGCTATGAAAAATCCCCACTGATTTGTTCCAAAGACATTTTAAGGGTGTTGTACATTATAGCTAATTTCCAGGGGTTAAACTTGGAACAGAACAGTGCATATCAAACACGTCTAGTTTTCTTCGTTTGTTAGCCTGTGACAATACAGCAAATGGACTAGTTAGTAGTCTAACTCACTTTTTGGGGACCTACACTACAGGTTCCTATATTCACTGGCTGCTTCAATGCTCAGGTCCAAGTTCTGCTGACACCTTAGTATGGAGTATTGCACAGCACACTGCCCTGTCGATATTATCATGGTTTATCTTGCATGTTCAAGTTCCAGGCTTGGCTGCAAGGCTGGAGCATTTCCTCCCATAAATGTATGATTTGCAACACTGTTGACTTTTGTTTAGCTTTCTTATTTGTCTATCTTGCAATGCTTCCTTTCGGTTAAGAATATTTGGCAACTTTGTTAAAACAGGCTGGCTGCCTTAACTCAAGGATTTAAAAGTTTGATTTAGGTTGACTATTCTCTAAAGAAAAAAAAAGATGCTATTCAACATAAATTTTCCTCATTGTAGATCTTTTTATCAGCTGATGTAGTTAATACAGTTATCTCTAAAGAACATCAAATCCTCCAACATATGTAGAAATGATTATATGTAAAGAATACATATAAACTGTCTGGCACAATATTATAACACAAGAAATGTTAGTTATTATTATTATATATAAAATATAAATAATGTAAGTGATTATGTTTCTTGTTTTACTTTGGCTTCGAGGAAGCTCCAAGGCAAATTTATGGCTAAATTATAATTATCTTGCAGGAATTATGCTTATGTCTAATTACTGTACTCTTTGTTATGTATGTGATTTTTCTATCACTGCTCCCTGACTCTGATTATTTCTCTTTTCCCCCCCTTTTTTTTTTTTTAAGCACAGAGACGCCTTTATTGGCTCCTAACCCCAAATGGCTCCTCAGTCTGTTCGCGTCCATGCTCAGGTACTGGGTTTGCAGCATCAGACCCCAACCCCCCACAGCTCTGACTGCAGCATCCTGGGAGGGACTTTGAGCTGGTCTCACATCCGCCTCCTAGGCTGTCATCCAGGCAGAGGGGGCCCGGGAAGGGACGTGGTGGCGCGGTGGACAAGTAGGCCCTCGAGACAGCATGGTGGCCACAGCCTTTCCCCGAGGGCAGCATCCTAACCCATGTCTGCCCCTTTTTTCCCCCAAGATTTAATGTACATTTATTCTTAACACGTGGAACATATAGTATAAAGATCTCATACTGAATAAATGATATTCATTAAGCCAAAAAAGGAAAAAAGGAGGAATTTACATCAAGTTTTAAGCTACATTTGTTTGAAATACAAATATGCAGATTTCATCACTGAAAAAAATCTCAATTGTGTTTCCTCATCAGGAACTTCAACTGAACCTAGAACTTTTTCACACCTCAATTAGAAAGAAAACAAAACAAAAACCTAGAAAAAAAAAATAAACTATAAGTTGATTGGCTGCTGAGACAGCAAAGACTTTTTACAGAGACCTATTATTCCATTGTGGAATAATAGAGATAAATGAGTAATTCAAAATTTTATTTCCTAAAACTGGGATTAAAGCTAAAGCCTCCTAATGGGTTTATTTATCATTAATCTCTGAAAAACTCTAATACAATTTATAATCTTGGATCACAGCAAAGTTTCCTAAAATACAGATTTACATATAATTTTAACGTTAAAAAAAAATCTCCTAAAAGATAAAATCTAAACATCATAGCCTAGCACTGAAACCTTCCTCTAAGTGGTTTTGACTTATTGTTTCAGTTTTATGACTCTGCTATGAAACTTTCACTCTGGCCAGATTGGCTTGGGAAGACTCAGTTTTTTCCCACCATGCAGCAAAGTGTGGGGTGCACAATTGGCAAAAAGAGGAAGAGGCCAAATCCTTGGGAAATGCACCATGACTGACAGCCCTGGTATATGGAGGGCTTTGATTCTTCTTGTTTTAGACACCATTTGGGAGTGCACAGGTGCAATGTGGACATTTTTCCAATTAAAAAAGAGAAAGTTTGAAAACTCAAAAAAAATAGATTGTATTCATTTTGGCTCTGTTTCTTATAAGCAGCACAAAGTCTGCTTAAGCTCTTTGTTGACCCAGGAACACATCTGTGTGGAAGTGTTTTGTTTTTCTTTTTTTACAATAAGGTTAATTTCCAAGCCTAGTGACTTTGTAACCTTTCAGTTTCCTTCATTTTTACCTCTGGACAATCAGTTCCTCACTAACTTATCCTTCCTTCACTCATTCATTCATTTTACTAATTCAATAAATATTTATTGAGCTATTTTATGTGCCATAAAAGGCATAATAACAGATATTGAAAATTAGGTGAAGAACAAATTAGATAAGTGCTTACCTTCATAAGGTAATAAAGAATAAAAACCAAAACCAATTACTTAAGAAAATAAGAATTACAAGTTTAAATATTCCTAATAACTATGTAAGAATCTATGTAATAAGATAACTGGTACATAGATAAATGTGTAACATTAAATGTATAAATTTAAGAGTAAGGTTAGGATAAGGAATGTGCTGAGACTATGTGAGGTCATGGAAGGTTTCTCTGAAGAAATACATTTTGAAAGAGAAAGGGAAGAAATTAACAAAAGGAAATAAATAATTAGAGCACATTTTTCAAGATTAAGGATTTCTTAAAAAAGAGTGCCTGTGACATATTTAAACAGGTAACACAGTCAAAAAAGACACTTTTAAGCTATTTAAGTTTTTCATATTTTAATTTTCAATGATCATAAAAATTATATGTGATACAAACCCTTATTAATTAAGGAAATAAAAAGTTTCCTCAAAAAAAAAAAATATTGACTGTCTACTGGGTACCAAGCTCAGCAAATGTGTCATTCAAGTGCATGTGAAGTGGTGAAGGTAGGAGACAGAGGACCATATAATTTCCCTATGACATGAGGATAGCTGTGAGAAAATCATACCTGTGGTGCTGAGGAGCATGAAAGAGGATTACTGCAACTTGGAGTTTTAAGAAAAGCTTCCTAGAAGTGAAGATGCATGGTCCCAATCTAACAGATGATTAAAAGTGAAACAGAAGAAAATAAAATAGCATAAAAGGTAAAAAAGTAAATAATAATATGAATATGTAGGATAAAGTTTAGGACAGGTCAGCAAAAATGGAATTGGAGGTTGGCAAATAGATGAAAATCAAATCCAAATCGATAATAGCACAAGGAGCACTAGAGAAAATCAAGTGGAAAATAGAAAATCAAGAGAAAATGTAAACAATCATCTATATGTCAAAGCAGGAGAGTCCCAATAGTGGGACAGAGAGGGAACAGTCAGTGAGGACCAGTAAGGGTAGTCAATACTGGCAAGTGATTCCTTATAAATAAATATTCATAGTATCAAAGGCAGCTAGGAGGCTCAACAAGAAAAGCACTGATGCAGTATCATTGCACTTAGAAAGATCTTCGATGATGTTTACAATAGTATTAAGGGCTGGAGGCTGAAGCAGTTTGAGGAGTCGCAGATTGAAAGGATAAGAACGGATGAGTATAAAGTCTTGTCATGCTTTACAAGAAGTTTCAAATTTCTGGTCAAGATAGCAAAGTAAATAAATGTTCCTCTCACAACCACATCCAAATTACAACTAAACTACAGAACAATCATTGATGAAAATTGCCTAAAGTCTAGCTGAACAGAAGTCCTATAACTAAGGCCATACAGAAGAAGCCACCTCAAGACTTGGAAGAGGGGTGGAGATGCAGAGTAGACTGGTCCCACACCTGTGTGTAGCAGTTAACATCCAGAAGGATATCTCTGAGGAGGAGTTATCACTCCACACCGGGATCCCCAGCCCCACACCGGGCTCCCCAGCCCAGGGCATCCCATAGCATCTGACTTCCAAAACCAGCAGCAATTGCTCCTGAGAAAGATAAAGGGCTACTAGAGACCTAGAGACTCTTTTTAAAGGGTCCACGCACCAACTCACACACTCACAAAGTCATTATCTCTCAGCTCCAGGGAAGGTGTAGTAATTCAAAAATGGCCAGACATATGGGAGAAAGCTGAATTGATTAGATTCAGGGTGAGGGCTGGAGGGGCAGCAGTTGCAGAAACTATCTCCTGGAATGGAAACACTAGCAGGTGCCAACATTTCTCTGTTGAACCCTCCTTTCACCCAGCCTACCCAGCGCAGGTGGTGAGTGAAGCTGTGTTCTCTATTAACCTGCAAAGCACTATTCTCCCTTCCCTGGTGATTCTCTGAGACCCTGCCCTGCCTAACTTTCCCACCATGCCCAAGCCTCTTCCAGAAACTCCTACATTCAAGCAGTCTGCATCAGCTCTTTTTACAGAATTTCCCAATATCTCAAAGGTCAACAAACTCAAAACAAGCAGCAGCCAGATTCAGAGTGTCTTTTAGCTCTTTCTAAGTGGCTCTAAGGCCGGCACAAGCAACTTCCAGTCTCAATTTGCATTATAACTCCCATCAGGTAGCCCCAAGCCTGGCATAAGTAGCAGCAAATCTGGGCCTAGAACATAGTTTCAACTAAACATTCACAAGCCAGGCACTAGTGATGGTGGGCCTCAATACACATCATGTTGTTCATCAAAGTTTCCACAAATGTCAGCCAGCCTTTGTTCACAGCATACCTCTCCTAACAACCTTCAAGCCCAGCACAAGTGACAACCACAGATCACATTGTAGTTCCTACCAAGAGGTCCAACCTTGCACAAGTGGCAGCTTTATATTAATACAGGCCTACCTCAAGAAACAAGAAAATTCTCAAATAAACAACCAATGGGTCAAAAAAGAAATCAAAGGTAAATCAAAAAATGTTGACACACAACATATCAAAACTTGTGGAATGAAGCAAAAGCAGTTACAAGATGTAAGTTGATAGTGATAAACACCTACATTAAGAAAAAATTCAAATTAACAATTTAATTTTCCATCCCAAGAAACTAGAAAAAGAAAAACTAAGCTCAAAGTCAGTAAAAGGAAGAGATGACAAAGATCAGAGCAGAAGTAAATAAAATAAATAATAGAAAGATAATAGAAAAGATAAATAAAACTGAAGTGGGTTTATTGAAAGTAAAATTGACAAACATTTGTTAGAGTGACTAACAATAAAAGAGAGAAGGTTCAAGTAAATAAAACCAGAAATGAAAGAGGAGACATTATAACTGATACCACAGAAATACAAAAGATCATAAGAGACTACTATGAACAATTATATAGCAATTGGACAACCTAGAAAAAAATGAATAAATTACTAGAATCATGTGGCTTACTGAGACTGAATCATGAAGAAATAGAAATAACAAGTAAGGAGATTGAATTAGTAACAAAAAAATCTCCCAACAAAGAAAAGGCCAGGACCAGATGGCTGCAATGGTGAACTCTACCAAACATTTAAAGAAGAATTAATACCAATCCTTTTCAAAATCTTCCAAAAAAATGAAGTCAAGAACACTTCCAAATTATTTTATGAGTCATATATTACACTGATACCAAAGATGTACAAAAACACCACAAGAGAAGAAAATTACAGGTCAATATCTGTGATAAGTATTCAAGCAAAAATCTTTAACAAAATATAGAACTGAATTCAACTGCATAGTAAAATGGATGGATCTGATCAACTGAGATTTATTTTAGGGATGTAAAGATTATTTAATATCTGCAAATCAATAAACATGATATACCACATTAACAAAGTGAAAAAAAATTATATGATCATCTCAATAAATACAGAAAATGCATTTAACAACAACAAAAAAAACATTCTTTGTGAGAAAATCCCTCAACAAATTAGGTATAGATGAACTGTACCACAACATAATAAAGGCTATAACTGACAAGCACATAGCTTACATGTAGTAAATGGTGAAAAACTGAAAGCTTTTCTTCTAAGATAAAGACTAAGACAAAGGTGTCACTTAACATTTGTATGCAATGCAGTACTGGAAGTCCTTGCCAGAGATATTAGCTAAGACAAAGAAATAAAAAACATCTAAAACAAAAAGGAAGAATTAAAATTGTCCCTGTTTGCAATGACATAATATATATAGCAAACCCTAAAGACTCCATTAAAAAAGGTGTTAGAACTAAGAAATGAATTCGGTAAATTTGTAGGATGCGAAATCAACATACAAAACTCAGCTGCATTTCTATACACTAACTATATGAAAAAGAGAATTGAGAAAACTATTTTGTTTACAAGAACATCAAAAAGTATAAAATACTTAGGAATAAATTTATCCAAGGAGGTGAAAAAACTAAAAACTATAAAAACTATAAAACATTGATAAAAAATTGAAGAAGGCATTAAAAAATGGGTTGGAAGAATTACTGTTGTTTAAGTGTCCATACTACCCAAGGTAATCCATGGATTCAATGTAGTCTAATAAAGTTTAATAATATTTTTCACAGAAATAGAACAAATAGTCCTAAAATTTGTATGGAACCACAAAAGAACAAAGTAGATAAAGGAACCTGAACAAAAAGAATAATGCTGGAGTGGAGGCATCACATTTCCTTATATTAAGCTATATTACAAAGCTTTAGTAATAATAATAATAAAAAAAAAAAGCATGG